>CABEGB010001203.1:0-644213 GCA_901521435.1 Crematogaster levior
TTCATATCACTGCGGCCGAGTAGCGATAACATTGCTGTCAAGCACGTGCGTAACGATATCAATCATCCAATTAATTCTACTACCGAGAAAGGAAGTATTGCAACGGTTGTTCTGATAAAATAATTGCTATTTCGCTACTTTCTTTTCGTTACGATTCTATCTGTGCAGATCACATGGTGTTATTTTGTAAATTGCAAATCGGTGACAGCTCGAAGCGTTTGGCCGTTCAGCCGTATATACGTGAATAATATACAAGAACGTGGTCCAGCAATAAACGCGAGCGTGACCGATTCCCCTCTATTTGCATTGCACGACTTTTCCGTCACAATAACAAAGATCTTGGTGAACGAAAAGAGCGTCGAATCGCCGTAAACCTGTCCCGTAGAAACGGGCGCAACGGATTCACGAGTGATCATCGATTGTCGATTTATTACGAGAGTAACATTTGGAAGCAGGGAGTAAGATAGAATTACGCAAAAGGAGGGATAACTTAGCGTGAGAATCAAGAAAATTTCTGTACTGCTGTTTTGCAACACCAAGAATTAAACGAGAGTAATCCATAACAATCCTGATTTTAGTCTCATATTAAATAGTAAACTAGATTAAGTGATCGTACTCTTTCGAGCCATTTCTATTAAAATTGTACATATTTACATTATTAATTTCTAGAAAGATTATTTTTAGGATATTATTAAGGAAATATATACATATATATAAATAAAATATTTAGAGTAGGAATTTGATTTTGTCATATTTTATTATTACAAACTAATTTTCGGAAATCTTGTTAAACATGTAAGTAGGTTAGAAATTAATCTTCTATCCATTCTATACTTAAATCCACCGCGTTTCAAACACAGAACTAGGCCATTACTTACAATTTGATCTCATTTGCTGTATCAAACATTTTCAGAATTTTCTAAAGCGAGGAACAAATTGAGAATGATCAATCAACACTGCACGACAAACTTCGCGTGTATTATCGCGTGCTAATAACAATGGATTTCTTTCGTTCATCTTCCTCGCAAAACATAGTGCGGGAACGATAAGCAAAATATTTCGCGACGGCCATCGCGGCGGATTCTCGCGGAATTCGATGACGCGGTGTAAATAGCTGGTCGGATCTTTCTCTCTCTCGCGGCGTGAAACATGGCAAATAAACCAAAGATCGCGGCCTGCGACCAACCGCAGAGTTCCGTGATTTAATGTGCTGCTTTGCTTGCGTGCGAGTACTTTAAATTACTCCGTTAAATAACAAAACTTAACGAGTTGTATGTGTAACGCTTCGATATTTTTCCGCTTAATATTAATTAACATGCATAGATAAAGCATACGTGTAAGGAGGCGTTTCCTGGCGTTGTTAAATAACACATATATCGCCAATTAAATCAATATCAATCTAATTAAATCATTTTGAGAGACTTTTCTCTTTTATTATGTAAATACCATTGTATCTTCTAGGCAAAAAATTTAAAAAAAAAGAATGGAAAATTTGACTTGTATACATATATAACAAACATCACATAAATGCACGATACGTTGCAAAAAGTGCAGTATACGTATAATGTGACACGATGCGCAAAGTGGTAACGCTACACTATCGCGCGATATGCGTTACTTCCCATTCCTTTCTGGGAAAAGACAACGTCAGGTTTCGTTCGTGCATCAAATATGTGAGCTAGATTAAATAATCGTACTAGAATCTCTGAGAAACCTTTTATCTCTTGGCAGGTCAATCGAAAAAATGTCCTCTCTAATTTGTATTCCATATCCTATTCTACATTCGTGTATTGTGTGTTACATTTATCTTTGTCATAAACCTTACAGATATGGACTGATAACTGCTAGGGTTTCTGTATTAGAAACCGTGTTCGGAGGAGGAGGATTTATCCAAGGAGGGAGAAACTTTTACTCGCTACTAGTACTACTTTACTCACACTAGTACTCGCTTTTTCAAAGTGTCCGAAAATGTACATTGCGCATATCAGTTAAACATATGGCGTGTTAATATAATATCAGAGTTATAGAAAGTAATTTTGTAGTAAAGAGTGGAATATAATAAACTTTAGATAGAGTTAGATAACTTCATAGATAACTTCAAGGGAATACATGTGTGCTGTGATATAATATACACCATGATGATATGTACATTGGCTACATCAGAATGTAGCCAATGTATAATGTATGTCAAACACGTGCAAAACGTATTTCCGGACACTTGAAGAGAGAGAAGTTACGAACACAGCCGAGTTTGTGTTGCCAGTCCATAAGATCGATAATTTTTGCAAACAATTTTAAGTCCCAGGACCGCTGGACCATAAAAATACCACGATTTTTTGCGCGGTTAGTTACACGTAAACTCAAAGTTAACTAATATCTTTTCCGATCGCTCGCGATTTCTTACAGGCTTGCGGTCAAGGAAGCTCGTCGATTTTCTTCCGCGATTGAACTTCTGCCACGCTATTATTTATCACCCGTGGCTCATTGTTACGAAAAATCACGATAAAATAATTAGCTTCCAGACCACACTTTCTTCGCAGTTCCTCCCAGATCGAGCTGTTCGTAATCGAGGCGCGCTATATTTTCTCTGTGCCTCCCTACCGCCTGTAACACTTTCTCAAAATTTACTACCTATCACATCTGATAAATACCTCATTCGTAATAAGATAATTTATAATCGCCGCTTTTATTATCTATGCTCTATCGTATTATGTATTTCTACAATCGATAATTCCGTTCTCCATATTCCGAATACGTCCATCACGCTTGTGATTAACTTCGAGTTACTTGAACTGTTCGCTTCGTAAATGTTTAATTTTAGTATTCTCAAATCTCTCTCGTCCTACGTGAACTAAACTGTAATTTTTCTGCCAAATATATCCACCCGAGTCGATCGCATATTTACCTTTCAGTTAGTCACACATTTGTACACGAGAGGTACGCGTCCTAACATTAGCCATATCGCTAATTGCGCCTTTCAATTACCACGATTCGTCGAGTAATTAGCATTTCGCGTCGTGTATTTCCGTATCCGAGATGACGAAAACTCGTCAGTCCAGCTTACGGCTAAATCGTAGTACGGCGGTGAAACCGAAATTTCAGTCATTTAACTACCGTCCTTTTTTTCTGTGGCGAGAGAAGCCAGGGAAAAGGAAGCTCATTAGACGGTGATTAATTTTCGGCCCAACGCTACGCGCACATAATCGTGCGTCCGTGCTTTTCTTCGTGGCTGGCTACTTCCTTTATTTTCATACCGACATCCGGCCGCATTATGCCCGCGACTTCCGGAAGTGAAAAAAGTGACCAGGGAAGGCCCATTCACTGAACATATATATGTGTACATTAACGGCAATACGAGTTATCAAGTCACATGTCTCGACAACATATAGTACACCTACATGACCTGCGAATTCAATGCTTGTGGATTCATTAAGATGCGTCCGTGATGGAAATAAAAAGATTGGCTTTGTCAATCTCCAACTATATAACTACAGTGAGAAGAGCCGATGTCGCTAAAGAAGACGCTAATTCTATTATATTTTCAAAACAAATTCAAGATACAAAGGACTTTCTAATTTGTTCACAATATTAGCCATTTTTTTATTCGATATTTTTATTGATACTCGAATATTTTATTTATATGTATATGCGACATGTAATTTCTCTCTCTCTCTCTCTCTCAAAAGAGACTTTCTTCAAGATATATTGAGTTAACTATTATTAACTATTGAAATGTATACTTTAACACAATTTAAAATCCGCACGTTATTTTAGAATTAAATTTTTCCTACGATTTAAAGCATTTAGTTATGTATTAATAACCTTTTCTGTTCGTGTTTTATTGATGCAAATCGTTTATGAGCTGGGTTTTTTGCTATTTAGCATTACGAAGAAGTAATGTGTCTTATGACTTCTGGTGATTTGACTCGTGTACATTACATATGCATAAAGACTGCGAGGTATTCCAGACTACTAATTAATCTTTTCATTTGTAGATTTCTTAGTCAATTCAGAGTAGATGGTCGTTTAATGCAAAATCTTGTTATTATATATTGATTAATATTTAAGCTTATAATTAATTTATGTCATGTAAATATTGAAATCTTTATTCAAGAATTAATATTATTAAATTATACTTTAACCAATGTTTTATTATCAAGATATCTATGATGTAAAATGATAAAACAACTTGCGTGCAGGAGCAAAGATTCCGTATATAAATTACGGCAGAAAATTACATTTAGAGAACGTTGTGAAGGAATTTTATCGATATCTCTGAAATCAAAGAGACGTTCGAAATTATCTCGATGATAAACGGCACCTTAAGATAGACAAAATCTTGATGTGCATCGAGAGATTTTATATGTATATTGCGAAGAGTCACGATGAGCACTACAACTTTGTATATTGATTCACTCGTTATCCTTGACGCATTTCCATTTACATTCTTCGCTTGCAATAAGGAAACTTTTACTATATTCGCAAAGTTCCTTCAGAAGAGACATGCTAATTAGGACACTGATTGGAATCAGAGATTTCACATTAACTCACGATTATTATACTTCGAGCGAAGTATTAAAAACAATAATTACATTAACAATCGTCAATCGTAGGATTTCCATCACAAATTCGATATGTATATAATATATAATTCCCACTTTTACACATATATCTAAATCGAGAAACTCTTTTTCTCTCATAAACGTATTTGTAAAAATTCCAAATTGCTTGCAAAATATCTGGTTTAAATGTCTGTTTGTTATACACTGTTAAATTCGCTGTTATTTTTAACCGCTTGTGTAGTCGCTACTGCTCCTACTAAGGTACAAAGTCAAATTCTGCTCAATTTGAATCATTTTTCTAGGTTACCACTGGCAACCAGATGACCTAAAAATGGTTAAAAAATTGAAAATTGTTGATTCAAATTGAGTGGAAATTAATTCGGTATTTTAGGAACAATGGCGACTATATGGGAAGTCGAAAATAACACAGCGAATTTAATAGTATAATAAGTATTTAATAATTAAAAAAGACGGATTATAAATTAGCAGCTGAAAATAAATTCCACAAATACGTTCTCTGATTATAAAATGTCAGCTTTAAATATCAATTAAGTATGTGTGCATATGACTGAAAATTGAGAGGATTGAGCGGAAAAGAGAAGAGAAAGGAGAGCAAATCCTTGAACTTGAATTTCACGTGATGCAACAGTATGCTAAGAGGTATATACTCACGTGTTGGACTTAATCCGCTGCTCGTTGTATCTGCGATGAAAGTCGAGTAGTTCCTGTACCAAACCGGCCTTCATCATGCCGTCGACCCTGTCGTTCAGTCTGTTGTCGAGGACCTTCTGTAAAAAATTTTTCGGGGAAAGGAGAGTCCCTTATTAATTAAGCATAACGACATCAACAGATATTGCCTGTTAAGAAACCGTTCGGCTCGACCGCGTTTCCTAGCGTTTCGAATGTACCAGCTATCGAGACTACTTTAAACATTAAATATTTATTTAAACATTAAATATTCTATCGTACGACAGCGAGATTTTTTTTCACTATCCAAACCGGATTATTTATAATAAATAAACGTTTTAACGATCGGCTATGCTGCACCAAGAACACGTCACGAATAACATCGTCATAGTATGTATCTAACATGAATACGATCATATTTTTAATGTTACGGATTAAGCATTATGAACGTGAACCAGTTTCAAAATTTACAATTCAAAATAAACTAGTGGAAATATTGCATCGTAAGTAGACCAGAAACAAAAAAATTTCTTAATATACGCATACCGTTCTACGATCAGATGAGATCGGAATCGTATCGATCACTATCCTTCGTTAAGATCACGATCTCATAAAAAAAAATGGATTGATATGTAGGCTCAATATCAAGGACGGTCTTTGCTATCGATTAACTGTTCAATGACACTGGATATAACGCGGCCGTCCCGTTAGAAGGAAAAAAATCTGGTGGCCTTGGTAACTATCCAAGGTGTTTTGCAATTATTCCTCTTCTACATGACCTCGCTAATGACGAAATCGTGTTAGAAGGTAACGTGTCCTCGAACCGGTTGCCGTGTGGGATCACAGGCCGTGCGTGTCACGGTTTTTCGAGCGGTTTTGAACGCGGGCGATACATCAATCTGACGTACGCAATTCATGAAGAAATAGACTTTGTAGGTATTTCTTGTTCACCAGTGGTATAGGTATTTATGATGCATAGAATATCGTTGAAACTAATCTTGCGGGTACAATGTGCCTGAGGGTTACGTGGGAAGTGTTGTTAATATATAATCGCGCGGTTCATTTCGTGTATAATCGAGTAAATAAACACCTTTCAGATTCACGAGATGTTTCGGTGCGAGTCAAGATGCACGAAGATGTTAAATACACGCACGCGACTACAAATAAAATTCAATGTCAAATACAGTTTCTCCTTCCTTCCTTTTCCGTCCGGTCCTTTTAATTATCATACATATCATACATAAAGATCGGAAGATGAAAGCATGTAATATGAATTAGAGAGTTGCATTAATCGCGCGAGCGCAAAGTTATTAATCGCGTACCATAATCGTGTAGGTACGAGAAGTTTAATAATAAAAATGTTGCTTTCAGTTTTTAGTTTCCTGTTCCTGTAGATTTTCGCGGTGCTCAAAGACCTTGGTCAATGCCCGAGCGAGGCTGAAGAAGTATTCTACAGAGCGTAAAGTTTAAATTAATTAAATTCTTCATGATAAAATAATACTGATAAGTCCTAATAAATAATAATAAGTACTCGGCCGAGCAGGATTAAATAATGGAAACAGTGAAGTATCACCGTTGCTGACATAATTGCAAACGCTCGTAATTAAATAATAAGCTTGACGAGCAGCTTCGATTGCGATATCGCGCGAGTTGTGAGTTCGAGCTCTAATCAACTGTTCAAAATTAGAACCGTGCGCGCATTAGAAAATAATCGGATGGCAAAAGTTTGGTTAAAGATATCACCGATGACAAACAAAGAATAGAGTGTATGCATGTTTAAGACTTTGCTTTGCGCTAACAATAAGTCAAACAAATACAAGGAAGTGTTTCTTGCGCGAGTCTTTGAAGATATTCGATTTTTCGTTGCCTACGCGTCTTGCGAAGTATGTACCTTAAAAAGAATTGAATGCATGTCCCGTCAAGTGATAAAAATTATCGCTTTATTGGAATAATAAGGCTATTGGAGTAACATAAAATAGTTAATTTCTAACCATTTATTAGATGGATTTATATATATAAGTATATAAGTATTATATATACATTTATAAATAAAAATTGTAACGTTGCTAAAAGTTTGTAGGTTCTACATCAGGAAAAAGCCATTATTATCATGGGTAATAAAATAATTATATCTTTAGGACTTTCCACAACTTCAGATTTTAATTCATTATTGTCAGCTCTGCGGTTTGTTTTCTCATTGACGTTCAATTAGAATCATCGATTATGCGAGAAATTTGGAATAGTCTTTGTTGAAACACACACCGAGAAAGAGAGAGAAAGAGAGAGAATGTCAATGCTTAGAGCATTAGAACCGGACCGTTGTTCTCACGGTCGTTCATAGTTAAAACGCGACCTCCGCAACTCGTTTCGGCTGTACTTCACTTTAAATCCCATTTAAATGCCAGAGCCTCACGCCCTATACACACATAAAACACACACACGCGCGCGCGCATGCATGCACGCACGCACGCACGCACGCACGTGACGCACACTCACACACATACATACACTCTTTTCTCGTTTCATTCATGCGCGTCGCGACGGCGTTCAAACGTGGTCGTCGATGACGCAAACTGATGGCCAAAGTCAGTATTTGATGACCACACGATACATACGCTAGTATGTGACCAAACTACATTCCACGTGTGCTCGCGTGCGTGTCCCGCGTGTACGCTCACGCTATGATAGATTTTACGACCGACATGCGCATTGATGAGATGGGATATATGTGTGTGTTGAATTTAAAATTTAGAACTATCTTTTTTCATGTCAAAAATGAGATAAGAGGTACAATTGTTTGACATTTATAATCTTGACAGCAACTTCAGTAACACGTACGTAAAGAAAATTGACAACAGTTAAAAATATTTCCTTCTTCTTTAAAATAAAAATTTAATTTAGATAGATTTATTTCCGCATGTTTCAAGATATAATGTTCATATGGTTTAGAAACACAATATTTTATTATATAAAATTAAAACAAATACCCTTAAATGTACTTTTTCACACAATTGTGCTAATAGGGAGTTATATGCACACAGAATTTATTGGGCGGTGCCCGATTTTTTGTTTTTCTAAATTTTAAGTGTAACGTTTATATAAATTGACAGGCAAACATTCAACCAGTGTTTAGTCCGATCCAGTGAGAGTTTTCATGGATCTGCGAGCCAACAAGGATGCAAACAAAAAAATTACTCAATAGTCAAGGAAAGTGCGGGACGTTCCGCAAATAGCGCGGTATCCACTTGCGCGCAGATCGCTCCGCACTTTTGCGCCGCGGCCTTCGTCGAAATCAATGATCCCGTCTGGAGGTGAAAAAGTCAAAGGCCCGGGCTTCGCCGGCCGGATTCGGTAACCACGTGCATACGAACGCAGGCCCGGGCCATCGTCGTGTGGGCGGTGCTACCGGGAATACGCGATTAGATGACACGGATAAGACACGATTCGCCGTTCGCGGCGAAAACGAATCGGCGACGTGCAGCACGTGGGGCGCGAATTCCGCGACGTTGATGCAACGTCGAAACTTCGAAGGACGACCGACATCCTCGAGCGATCTCCTTCAATTTCGCCTCAAACGAAGATGAAGGATAATGATTTACATTATCATATCGTTGAGGTGTGCATCGATCATCTCGTCTCATATATTATAGTATCTTCGTGTTTTCCCGTCGTCTATGTTACGACATAGCTTATTCATTCGATTCGAGCTTTTTTTGGTGTATCTGATGTTTCTTATGATGCAAGCAATATTAATTTTAATTCATATGTCCTTTTTATAGGAGGACGTGATTTATACGCCACACAGTAAAATATAAAAAGAATGAAAAAAATGAGATAGTGTAAAAGAGCTGTGTATATTCTGAACATCTTTTGACATTTTAAGCAAATAATTCTATTTTAAGCTATTTTACGTTATTCTAAAATCGAAATAAAACAGAATAATTCTTTGTTGTCAATTCTTTATAAGTGCCAAACATGAACTTGCGAAGAATTTGAAATAATTTTCGACAAAAGTCATTGACCAGCTCGTTTCCTTCAACTTTTAACGGCAAATGACATTTACTGGAATCAGCGAAATCATATAATATGGCACGCAAATGCGGTAGATTTTGTAGTCTTTTCATAATGTTACTACAGAGGAAGAAAGGAGAAAAGAGAGAGAAAAAACTCGTCCTGTAATTTGGACAAATGATTTTCGTGGAAAATCGAGCATGCCTACGGCATCGACCACGCTTTCGTGCGAATCTGGTCGTTTGCGTCGATTTTTCGGGTCCACAAGAAAGAGAACCTGCGAGAAGAAACAAAATAAAAAGTTGTTTATACCATCGATACAAAAAGTGTACATCGAAATCACGAAATCTGTTCATATATAATTCATCCATTTCTGTTGAAATTTAATATATAAAAGTCTGAGTTTTTATGAGAAAAACAATAAAAAGATTTTATGCGTGCGCGCGCACGCGCGTGTGTGTGTGTTGTGTGTCTGTGTGATAAGCCAACAAGCATGAGCACGATCATGAAAAACGTCAAACTGTAATTCTAAAAACATTACTCCGTTATCAAGAAACATTGTATGTTATGTATAAGTTCCAATATTATTAACAAAAACACTCTCACGTAAAAATTTCAGATTAAATTCGCTAACTAATTACACTAACCAAACCAAATAGTTAACTCCCACTACTTTTTATAATCGTTGTTTTCTATGTGAACAGAGAAAGAAAGTTTATTAATTAGCCATGAGTGCCGGTAGTAATTAACCGGTCGACTAACGGAGTAACCGATAAACAGAAATGAAAATATTACACGATCTAATAAATAGCTCACTTTGTTAATAAGGACGACTAGATATATACTAATGAATTTATGAGAGATTAGTAAGTAAAATATCTCTGTATCTTAGATCTTAAAACATATAAGATACGTGCATAGCCCCGATTAGGCCCAACTGGGTCTGTAACGTTTAGATTCGTTTCCTTACATTATTACAACGCGGCCTTCTTGGATCATTTTCGTCGAGAGGATGAGAAGTAATACGTAGCAGTACACGTACGAAGGCGTTATCGTGTACACTCAATTACAGGGGAATCCTTATGTCAGCCTATCCTCCGATAAGTGGTAAAATCCATTACGTGACTCGTGCGCGGCGCGTCTCGTACAAATCGCACATAAATTTCCGACGTGATGTACGAGTTAATGACGCGACGTTAGTGACTTCATTTGTCCGTGGCATTGAGCGGGATGAGACTTACGCTTTATTCGTACTGCGAGAGTCATTTAATTTTACCACGTTTCGCCATACCGGACGACGACGAAAGAAACGTGGTACCCGTCTTCCACTCGGCAATCTAAGCGCTTTTATTTGGCGAATGCTTTCAACGCAGCGATCCGGCGCGTTGTACCTCTAGATCATAACTCTTTTACTCCCTTTTAACAGCGAATTCCAGATAAAAGGAAATATTTTTATAACGCATAATCAAATCATCACGATATTACTCATTAACATTTTCAACGTATTTTTCCGAACTGTGTGTGAAATCAGTCCTCTTGTTATTTATCTGTGAGTTCAAGACAAAAGCTGACTTAACATGAATGATGGAATAATTATTAATATATAAATATAAAACAATATATTTCATCATTTTTCAATGTGATATGTATTCGTAAGTTAAATAACTCGCTTTTCGTGAATTTAAAAAGAAAAATTCAAGCATATTCGACAGTTCAACAATTAAATAATTGTTTCCTTTATTTTTCTGCTTTGAACATTAATCTGACATTTGTGAAAACATTTAAAATGGAAAGAATGATAATGAAATTTACCTATAATACGATAGAACTAAAAGAAAAATAAGAGGTTTTAAATAAGAAGCTAAGCTGACTAAATTCATTAAATGAAGTTGTCGTACTATCTATCCTTTAAATATACCTTGGAAAAATTCTATATCTGATTAAGGCAGCAAACTTCCATGCTATCCTGCTGAAACAATTTTATTGCGTGAAAAACCATGGATTAAAAGACCATCATTTTAATTCCATCCGGGATTTCCGGGAATTTAGCGGACGAAACGGAAGTAGTCGATGTTGAAGCCGAGGGGTAGCTTTCTCGAGAACTCTTAACGAACGTCTGGAAGGTAGTATCCCTGTCACTGGGCGATAATCCTTCCCGTAACTTCCGCTGGTTCTCTCTCACCATGGGCGCGTACGAACAGTCATAACGGCGCGTCGCGCGTCATCATTCGCTCATCCTTACGGCGAATTCGAACAAAAGAAACAACGGCCTCCTGATATTTTCGTTCTTCTTCGCTCTGCCATTCGCGACTTGCATTCGACGTTCGGGTCGAGTTGCCGGAAATGCCGTGCGTGCCACGGCGTCTAAAACCAACGTAGTCAGATCCGCATGTGAGACGCGACCGATAAAAAGTGAGATGGGAAATGAGAGCTCGGTGACAGAAAAAGCTGACGCCGGTCCCGAATCGCGCCTATATCTTCGAGGAAAGTTTCCTTCGATTTCTCTCTCCCAGAGAGAGGCGATTTCTGACTCCATATGACATGTAGCCCTCGAGCCCGAAAAAAAAACCAGTGATTAATTCACTGATGTTAAAACGAGAATAGTTGGTTATAAGCTTGTCGGTAATAGAACGAGAACAAACATAATTTATATAAGATAACAATATATACTGACGAAACAAATGCTTTAACAAAATGAAAAAATACTGATAAAAAATTTAATTTTATTAGATTATCTAAAAAATCATTAATTAAAAAATTATTTTAAAAAAGTGCTAATAAAATTTACACTCAAGATAAATAATTTATTAGTTGAAGAGAGAAAATATTTTGTTATATTAAACATTATTAAAATTATTTAAAAAATGTGATATCAATGACATTTGCGACAAAACTATTGAATAAATATTTGAACAAATATTTGATAAATTTTTGAAGGTACATAAAATTTCGCAATGTCGCATTCTCCCTGACGCAAATTTTAAGCAAACGTGTTTGTAACGACAATAGCGGTCGTAGCCCTTATAATTGCTTTATTAATAGCGTCCACTGTAAGCTCGTGATGTTAAGAGCACATTCACACTGCGGTACCGACATCGTGGGAGGCTTGTCTAATTTTAAAAAGACGTTCCACACGTCGAAAATTTCAGATGTCACTTTAGTAATTGTTGGCAACTCTTCAATCATCGAAAGCGTTGAATTCAAAAGCCATATTTATATTAATATCACTCATTAAAATGTTTTAGAATAGTTGTAATTTTTTGAGAAGTTCTAAAAATGTTTAGTATTCTTTAAAATTTGTGGATGAAATTCATATATTACTTGTAACCATAATCATCCAGTCATTGTCACCATAATCATCAGAGATAAAAAAGTACTTAATTTAAAAAAAAAACAGCTGAATATATAATGTCTATAATGTCTGTACTTATAAATACATAATGTCTATCTTTATCTTTTTTCTTAATGATAATTCACTTTTTATAATTAATTTTGCATTCAATGCGATTTGAGATACTTTGTATAATAATTATATTAATTATACATTTCTTTACTCACAAAAAAAGTCACGTTAGATGGCGAATAACATAACCATTTTCGCTTTCAAAAGTGTTTTCAAAATTAACACAATAGTTCGAAAAAATACTTGGGACAAAAAGAGAGTACCATTTTTCTTCTGTCGAACGTGTTTGCTTTACGCAGAAGATTTTAATTTCGCGGCCAGCTGACTTAAAGGATTTCCCTATCAACAGCTTCCCGGATTCTGAGGTATAGATTGGAGGCACGAGCAGCGCGACTTCCGGGATAATTTTCACAAAACCGCGATAAGAGAGGCAGACTTATTTCATTTGGTCCAAAGGGCTAAAGAATGATACATTCTGCTTTCTTTTGAAAAGTAATTCGAGGAAATTCGACCATAAGAAAAACGATAATGCATCTCTTGACTTTACGTCCGGAATAATCCAAATAGTAAATTAAAAAGGAGATTGTGAATCCTTGATGCATTAATCTTTCGCTTCAAGAGAAGAGACAAGACTTTCTATTTATTTCTTTCCACAATATAATATCGAAAAAATAATAATATCCGTAATTTTTGAAGGTTATTTATTTGTCATATGACCTCTTTGGAATTCTACACGTAGCAACAAATATTCTGAACGAAAAAGACTGTCTTACACAATATTTTTAATTTCATTATTCCAAGGTTGATGATAGTCAGATCCTCTTTTTATAATCAGAGTCCTTCAATTTTACTGGACTAAAAAGGATTAAAAATGATTATGCTCTGACTCAATGCGTTCCCTAAGCGCCATGAAGGTCATAAGTTACGATCGGAGTCTGCGAAATGGCGTGTGGATGCGAGAAATAAATTCCTAAGGACTGTCCCGCTGAGAGGAGCAACATTATGACTGACCATTATGATTGCCGTTTATACTACTTTTCTTCGATTTTATTGCTGAAAGCCAAAGAAAGTTGAAAATTACGATGCCAGCCGGGTTTATGCATTTATCAAATCAAAAACGAAAAATTTTTTTAAACTATATTAATATTTATATATATTTATTAGTATAAACACTGTATCAGTATATATTTTTTGTAATAATATAATATAATATTATATATATATGTGTGTGTGTGTGTGTGTGTGTGTGTGTGTGTGTGTGTGTATACATTTTCTTTTTTAGATATTTTATTTAGTGATAAAAATAATATTAAAAAGTAACTATATTATTATCATTATTTCAGCTTTTGTCTATCATAATAAAATCGTTGTCTAGGAACAAAATGAGAATGAATAAGTAATCCACGCGCCGTATGTGGAAGAAAAAAAGCTACTTGCATATAAAACGCAAGAAATAACGTTTTATTGGACGACCTTCGCCTTTCTTTGCTACTGAACCGGAAATAAAGTCCTTGACTTTATCTATACTTTATTGTCGGCAATAAAAAATATTGAATGACACTAAGTCAACTCGTGTGAATGAACATCTTATTTCCGTGTCTGAAAATAACGAGTTTTACATACTAATAATAATATATCCATTTATTAAGTCCGATAAGCCAAATGTGATATATATGGCTTTTGTCGGTCGGAGATAATACGAGGAGTCATTTTAGATAACATATTTTCCATTCTTATTTTTGCTCCAATTTTATCTCGATAAAAATGTGAAATCATTCGTTTATATTCGTTTATATCAAGGCCGTCCCTTTTTTCGTCGCAACACATCGGCGGAACCGCTTCCGTTTTCGTGAGATACAGTGGGCTATTGTAACATACAGGAAGGTCTGATACGTTCTGCTGAATATATAATGATATAAACTTTCTTTTTGTCGGTTGAGTCGCTAATAGATAATACAAGTCCATTTTAAATAACACGTCCACCGTATACTTTCTATTCTTATTTCATCTCCCATTTCCATATTTTCTCAATGAAAGAAAATATAAAATTCATTTACTCGTCAAGGCCGATCGTCCGCCTCTCTTTTCGTCGCGATGTACAACACATTGGCGAGACCGTCTCCGTTTTTGCGAGACACAGTGCGACTATCGGGTCATACAGGAAGGCGCAAACTACGTATTCGCCGCCGTGCTCCGAAGCCGGCCGGCCGGTCGGTCGGTGGTCGGTCGGTCGGTGGCAGGAAATGACACATCCTCGGGTCGCGTAGGCTCTTCGCACATAGACGACCTAGCAGCTGCCGTCCAAGTGACACTCCCCGAGCGCTTTAAAAGTCGCAAGCCGATCACACACATACATCGCGCAAGAAGAAATTGCAATACGAAGGATAAGACCGGGGAGGAAGACGAAAGGGAAAAGAGGGAATGGGGGAAGGGAATGGAAGAAAGAAACAGCACTCGACCAGATGCGCGGCACATTTTAATTAACGTCCAGACATCTTTCGAGACGGATGACCTCAAACTCAGGGTCATTCGATGACCCTTTTCCCATCGCGGCACGTCCTTTGGATAACAGGAAGCGCGCCTTTCTCTTCATTCTCCTTCTCACTTGGACACGCGAAATGATCTTTCTTAGTCATACGGGACGGATGAGCACGTATGGCATTTCTTGAGAAGATATAATTTAATAATAATACGGCTTTTACAGTTTGCATAGAGCCATTGAATTCGGTATTGTGCAATGTATCGCATTGTACGAAATGTTTAACGATTCTTTATAAGACTAACGATCGTAGCTTCTGTTCTCAGATATTGATAAAATGCAAATTTCGATAAAGAAAATCGATACAAAAAACTCGCTGATTACCACAAAATCTTTAAATTCTTCTAATTGAGATCAAGAAAAATGTGTATTCAATTCGAGCGAAAAATGGAGGATAGAAATATCATGATAAACTTGTGAAAGAAATCGCCAATCTTTTCAGTAGAAGACAGAATCTTCCAAGTTATCGATATGTAAATTTTTCATTTATCGCGCGATATTCCCGTCCCTTGAAAATCGCAAAATTCCGGAAGCATTTCACATGAGATATTACATTACATAACGTGATATAACGCACATGGATTTTATCGCGCAGGCCTATGTAATCTGGGACAACAAACATCACTGAGCTAGTCTTGTTGATAACCGCAGAGAATCGATCATCTTTTCTTGGAACGTTCGGTCAAAATAAATACACATTCGATAAGTTTATGGCACCTAATTTTATCACTAACATATTTTAAATATAATAATCTGTATGTGTCATAAATAAAATTTTTAAAACTTTTATTATATCGATAATCAATATTATTCTACATTATTCTTATTTTCTTCAGATCTTAGAGTATCATTTATCAATAGTTTCTACATAACGTTATAAAATTTTATTCCACACAAGTAATAATTGAGTAAAATGTGAAAAAACACATTTTTTTAAATTGAAGATTATAATTGAATAAGATTTAATTGAAGATTTTATATATCTGATTTCATTTGCATATTAAATGTTTGTTGAAGCAGCAAAGAAATACGAAGATTCTTAAAATACTAAAATAGAAGCAGGCTCGTAAGGTCTGGGGATCTCTCCTGTAGATCAATATTCTACAGAGCGTTATTTTCAGATGATCTTTCTAGCTCTAGTAGCACCGAGAACGGAATCGCTGAACGCGGTTGAGCTCGCGCGATTCATTCAACTTTCTATCGAGCGCCGAGCGACGCGGATGCGTCGGGCTTGCACGCCATCGTAGTTGCACGCGCGGGATTACGTTGCCGGCGAGTCATTCATAAAAATAACCGCCGATGCACGTTACTACGAGAGACCGCCCTCGGCGTACGGGCACACCACACGCGTAACGCGGGACTGGAGAATGCATGCGCACACGTACGCGAGGCTACGTACCGAGACGGATAACTCGCTACGAGGCGAGTGCTAGTAAGGGGCTATAGAAAGTAGCTATACGAACCGACTCGAGTCAGACGAATTTTACGCTCGTCGCGCACGACGCCTTCGGCTGTCTCGGATGTCATTTTTCAACGTACGCTCACCTCATATCGATCGTATCTGCCAGTAGGACGATTATCCATAAAAAGCTGATTTTTTTCAAGGTTTGCAAACGATTTTACATGCTTTTAGACTTATATTCCTTAATATCATAAATCGCAACGATTTCTATTAACAACAATAATGAAGACTTCATCACGAGAAGGCAAGTTCACATACTGTATTCGATATAATATAAATTCATTTGTTCTACCTTCTCAGCACTAGTATAATATTATATTAATATGACACTATTAATTATTGATTATTGAACATTAATAATATTCAGCAATTTTTTGAAATGCGATATTTATATTAATTGAATTACAGGCATCAAATCTTGTAGTATTCTATGTGAAGTCTTTGAATAGATATCAAATATACTTTAAATCTATTTAATACTTTAGTAATTTCGTGTTTTCTGAATAGAGCATACAATATGTATAACAAACTTGTTAATTAAAAAAAAAGTATTAAAAAAAAGAAATAACGTCAAGGTCAAATCATCAAGATATTTGATCTATATGCAACGGTGTTCTAGTTGCTATTTTATGACGTCCTCTATTTGGAAGGTACAATTTAATTCTCCATAAAATTTGCATAATTTACTCGCGTCTGTGTGGACGATAAGTCATAAAATACAGCTTGTAAGATCTAGAATATAACTTGGAAACGAAGTTACACCTTCATAATATTTTACGAAACAGAAGAGGATCTTCCTAAGGTTAATGCACAATTCAGGTTTTGTGACTGCTATATATATAGAGGAATTTTCACAGTTTATAACAAATGTTAAAATTATTTAATTAAATGCTATTAATATTAGCGTGCTAAATATAATGAGTTTTTAATAGAGTTTACTAGAATTTAATAGGGTTTTTTTAAATTAATTTACATCAAACAAACATAGTGAAAGTATAATAAATTCTTGCAGAATTGTTTGGGATTTTAATGGATCTGAGGAATTTTTATATCAGCTTGATATGTTATGCAAATAACAAGATATTATTTTAAAATTGTTACAATATTATTAATATGTAATAGCGAATTAATTACTTTGAGTACTCACTGAAGTGAAACGATAACTCGTATTATATCATATTACAATTTAAATAATATAATATAATTTAAATTTAATTATTACAGTTTTTAAATTGAGAATATTAGCTTGTAAAAATTTACATCGGAAAAACATTTTATGCGAAATGTTTTACATTTTCATCTCTGGAAAAAAAGCACATAAAACCGTGTAAAATCGCGTATGGAATCAGTACAGAAGCTTTTATCAAAAATATAGATGTTTTTCCTCAACGTGAATGATTCAATGCTAATGAATGCAAACACACGTGTATCCGCAATATCAAAGTGTAACTTTTTACTCTGTTTACGCTTTGGTTACATATTTATAAATGTTAAATTATTGAATAAAGATTACGCGTAACGTTGTTTAGACGGACGGAAGCATATATGCTTAAAATATTGCAAACGGTGACTTTGAACTTCCCGGGCGAAAAGGACTCGAACGAATCACTGGATAGAAACTTGATACGAAAACATCAATGCGCATAAACAATTTCACAAACAAACAGCCGACATGCATAAATAGCTGAGATGTCATAAACAATAATATAATGAGATCTGATCTAATCAATCTTGAAAGCTAATAACGTTACACATGCATTTAGAACATCGATACTTTGAATTTTATCGATGTCTACGTTTTTTGTAACAAACATATTTTCTACCACTGAAGGAAAAGTTGATGTAAATAGTGCAAATAAGCACAGAATTAATTAAATTGTAAATTAATCGATATATTGCGCAAGTACCCTTATTTATGCACGCTTGACTTGATTTATGTTAAAACTGTGGTATTTTTAAAAAACATTGAAACGATTTATAAATAGGTATAAAGTATGTAAATATACATCTATACTTGCTCCCTCCTCCTCCCTCCCCCCCGATAATCCTATTAAAAGTTTTTTTTTTATGTAAAAAAGCATCGTAAACTTCATTTATTTGCATCCATTTGTATACTTACGCGCTGCATAATTACTATCGATGGTTAATCGATCGCGTTGCATAACTTCGCAAGCGAAGTTCTCGTTGCCGATTCATCTGTTTAGAAAAATTATCTTGTATAAATTCCGCTCACGGCGATATATTAAGCGCGCCTGACTTTCCCGAGGCAATTTTTGCGATAGCTCCGTCTTGGCAGTCGGCAGAATTTAACACGGCTCGAACGATCGTAAAGTATGCTTGTCGTCACCGGGATTTTTCATGAACCCGCGCTCTCGCATCCGCAATGCGGACGAAATGCGGTATCTCGCCGAGTATGGCGGGCATCGCTCTCAATGAAAAATCACCGAGAGCGATCTCGTTAGCGTTAATGACTTAAAACGAAATTATTGCACTAGCGATTCCACGTCAGGTCTATATCTATTCTGAATCAACGTTTCGAGTATCCCTGTCATGACAGCACTAATTGTAGTGAATGACAGAAAAATCGATCCACGCAGCTAACATCGCATATTTCGAATTTTGTTGTTACAGATTCTTATTGATCTTTACGAAGTGTTACCAAAACACATATTCGACTTCGGAATGTGTAAGAGATGCATGCTAGACCGAAACTGCGTGATTACATGAAGTTAAACGCGCTTATGCCACATCGTAATAATTAATACTGGTTCCGTTAATTAGCTGTGCCACTTATAGTGCCACTTCCGACTCTTTTTCGCAACTCGTTTCAAACTCGAGAGTTTTCGTGCTCTCGTAAAATTTGCCCTCTTTTTGCGTCTCTTCTTTGTCTTTGCAAATAGGAAATTCTCGTTTTCAAAATGGAAACACGTTCAGATATCTCGATAGAAAAAGAAACGGCGCAACAAAATATGAATATATTAATTAATTCGCAGAAAAATATGAATGTTGAGAAATGCGATAAGATTTCTCTACAATATCGCGCGATATCTGATTGTGCATTTATTAGTAAAATATTTAAGATACAAAAGTAAAATTGGTAAAATTTGCGAATGATATATATATATATATATATATATATATATATATATATATATATATATATAGATGTATAATAAACTAAAAAATATATAAACATTTAAAGCATCAATCGACGTTGTTTACACTTGAAATAACTTCATTCGTATTTATTTATGCTCATTTCCTTGATCTGGATCTACCTTAATATAAGACAGTAATTAAAATTTAGAGATGTGTAAATACAAAAAACCAACTTTCTCTCTCTTAGAAAATCGTGAATATTAGAGTATCAATTGATATAATAGTTTTATGATTTATTATTATATTATTTATGATTATTATAGTAGTATAAAATTAATATCATTATCCAATTTTGGATAATATCATTATCCAAAAGTGCTAGTAAATTGTTAATAATATTGAAAAATGCAATGTCATAACTTCCACTAATTTATTCTTTATTCAGATACATAGTTATTAGTTTCATAAAATAATTAATCGACCCTTAAGCTACTTATTAATAAACTAATAGAATTTTAATAATCTCATTCGTATTTAATTTCACTTATTTCACTTGGCTTCTAGAATAGTAAATTTTTGTAGTAATCACACAAATTACCGACATTATATTACTGTCGCGATCGTCTTGACGGATGTGAACTTTTATCGATCTATATATAATACAAGCACAACGGAAGAGGCGGCACGTGACAATTTTCTCATTGGCATTCATAAACTTCGCACGACTTGACGAACGTTGTGTGAGCAGAATGGTTCATATTTTTATTTGAACTCGACCTATTTTGCCAAATTCGACAATGTAAAACTATCTATCGAGATTCATGAGACACGAGATCGCGGAAATAACGAGATACGTGAGGCACGACACATTTATTAATAAAACCGGAGGTGACCGCAATGACGGAAATCGAGACATAATGACCGGGACACGACAACCACCGCTTCCTAAATTGTAACCGGGTGATTCAAGACACAGATAATTTTGGCATAGAACTATTTATACATCGTAGCGGAAATGTGGTGGAACTGATAAAGAATTCATAAATGATGAGATGTTCTAACACTGTTGACAATAATGTGCGATTTTAGCCGCATCGCCGGCAATTTCGCAAAAAAAATCTGCCAAGAAATAATCGTTTCTCCGGATTTATTTTAATTTTGATTTTACCAAATTTCTTGCCAGTCTTATTTATATCTCGTCTTTCTCATTTTTCACTCGCTCCTATTCATACATATCTTTACGTTCATTTCATTTTACATATCTCTCAGGATCTGTAATCTGACGGGTTACCGTAATCGCTCATTGTTTCGCAACTTTGTAACTAGTTCAGGCACCGAGATCTTCGATCACGCGAGAGAACTTAATCGGTCCACTCAATCAAAGGTGGCGGTTGCAGCCGATAACGGGAAAAGCAAATCGTATTGCCTCTCACTCTCCAGCGCCCAATGGTAAAGAGGCGGAAGTTCGTCCAGGTGATAGTGTATGCGTTTATATGTACGCTCACATGGTTGCAAAGGATTGATGGAAAAGTAGCAAGGAGGGAGGTATTTGCAATACGGCAGAAAAATCTAGCATTCCAGTGCGGCTGCTCGCGAAACGCAGTCAGCGATCCATGCATAAAACGGTGACGTACGAGTTACATTAAGTCTTTCTCACACTATCATCTCTATTTCTCCTTTTTTCTCTTTTCTTTTAATAGATTTCTTTCATGGAAAGTATGTCGTCGCAAAAGTGACATCTTCAGCAATAACTTTAACATTTTACATACAGTAATAACATATATTTTTTTTAAATTTTACTCGTTATTAGTTGTTTTCAATAACAGAAATTCTCTACGATTTAATTACATCAATTAATAAATATATTTCTTTGTTTAACATATCATATATTTGTTTAACATATATATCTTTTAAATATGTATTCATTATTGGAGTTAAATTTAAATTAAAGTAGTTTTTTGTGGAATATGTATGTAAAAAGGTTTTTCAGAGACTAAATTTTTTTTTTAATTTTAAATTCGTCGAAAATTAAATTAAGTTTTATCAAATTAATTAAAGTCATAAACACTAAAAATTAGGAAGTTACTGTTAGACGAAACTAATTTTAAATTGCATATTTTATCAAATGTAGATATATATTGTTATCTATAAACGGTAAAAGTATGATAAAATCGCATGAGATTGTTTTAAGAATGACCAGAATATTATACTGTAAAATACAGTATAACTCATTCATTCTTGAGTACATTACAAGAGAGCATAGTTTACCTGATTGAGAAATATGGTGTGAACGAGACCTTACTCGAGAACACGCCGTTACTTAATGCTGCCGCTCTTGGAGAAAGTCTTAGACCACAGATCTGCGGTAACGTAAAGAAACTCTCAAATGACCGTTAGTATGGGCATCGGTACAGGCAAGGTTGCCGAAGGATCAACTTCCGATTTCGAAATCGTGCTGGGTAACGATCGTTTCATGGTATTTAGGCTACAGTGGTTTCGAGCGACGCGGTATTTGTGTCAGACGGCTTCGTGATTTTTGATATCGTGCTGAAACGACCGTATATTAGCATACACCGGCTTCGCTGTGCTTTTACTTTTACGATGGCGAGTCTCATTCGAACGTCAAATAAAGGTTAATCTCTCGATTCGTAGATTAATTAAGGCCCGAACGTGTTACGTAAATCTTCGTAAATTCGGTAGTTTAACTAACGGAACGACGTCGTATGCATTCTCTTGTGCCTTTTAAATTACATAAGCGTGAGGATTTAACCGTGAGAGGATAAATGTGCAACGTCATTGCAAGATTTTTTTGTTACGTAAGTTGAGAGAATATTTTTGAGATATTTGATTAATCACAGAAAATACTAATTGATAAAATTCGATATCGTATATATATATATATATATATTTATTATATTATGTTTCTATGAATTTCTATCAAAGTAATCCATCTGACAACCAACGAAAATATTTCACATAGTTGCAGTCAATTCTGAGGCTGGTATTTATTGTCAGAAAATATTTCAATTTCTCATTTGACGAGCGAGTCAGTGTAGCAGAACCGCGGATAAATTAATAATGCAGAAAGTGCTGTTAGAAAAATGACAGGTCTCGTCGACGGTAACTTGTCGATCGACACTTCCGCTCTGTCGCTATACTTCAATAAATATTTCCGATGAAGTAACACCGTAGTCTAGAATCAAAGTTTCTATCTATTCATTTTTATCCAAATTCGCTACTGATTACATATTAGATCCAATAAATTTGCACCTGCAATCAACATCATCGTTTGGTAATTATAATATTTTTTTCGAAATGTTGTTTATTCGAAGCATGCATAATTTAACATCTCGAAACGTTGCGAAACAGTGACACTTTGACAAGACTGTAATTCCAAGAGGTAGTCAGACCAAATAGATACGGCACGCTAAAAAGATGTATTGCACGAAATAATTATAATTAATAGGAATGTTCGTGTATCTATCTACTTTCTACATATAATTTTTATTTTCTGTTTTTTTTTTATCTACGTTTGTTATAGCCTATTATATATTATATATTAAAAATAATTCTCGTACCGGGAATCTTTTTTACTTGTGACTAATATCTCTTCTTCCTGCTTGGAACTTGAATCAGCTCGGTGATATTTTTTGTGATTTTTGTCATGAGAAGCCTTGCGATTTCTTTCGAGAGAGTAGGCGGAACGAAGTATCTACGGCGCTGAAAGCAGCATCATCGATTATCCCGACTCGAAGGTGACGATAAACCAGGCCCCGTTCGAAGGCGATAAATTTTATCGTTTATCAAGGAAAACGAGCAGCTGAGAGTGTGATACAGTTATTCCTCAGTCAAGATCCAGAATCGAAAACGAACGGGCGATACGTTCCGAGTTAACTCGAAAGAGTTTGCGAGCAAGCTACGGCGACGAATCAGATAAAATGAGCTGTGTCAAATGCATTCGCGGACAAATTAACACGCTGACGCTTTCGCGCGTTTCCGCCGTGTAAACGGCGATAAGTCCTTCGGATTTTTCTATCGCACCCGTAAAATAAAACATTTATCACGCACAGAATATGGGTGTCGTAGATTAGCATGATGCTTTTAAGACGTCGATAAAGCGAACCCCGTGGTGTACGGAGTACAATAAACTTTAACTACGCACGCGATAGTGTTTTATGGTCAGCAATGATTACGCAATCGTCTTTTTTTTTAAATCAGCAATTGAGTCAAAGACTTATTCATTACACATTAATTTTTGTCATGTTAAAAAGAAATTCTAGCGTAAACATTTCAAATTTTCAGCAATATATTATATTCTTAATTACGAAGATAATATTAATGTGAAGATAACACGACTTTGAGAATAGTATAAAACGATAATATTACACGATAGATATAATTATTACACACGGGTGGAATTGTACATGCATTTTTATTAGACAAATGATATGATTTTACAGTTCCTCATAAAAACCAGCGATATAATATTTTGTGTAAGAGTTCCTCATGAAAAAGGATAAAACATTTTACGAATGATAAAAGTCGCTGTAAGCAATAATTAAACGGGAAGCGAATTTCGAACGGGACATTCAACAAGAAGTTATACATACAAGAAGAAGTTTACGAAAGAATCAAATATAAATTTTATTTGCTTTATTTCATGAATCTATAAAAAAAGTGTCTAGATTTTTGTCACCTTAAAATAAAATTACGAAAATCAGTATACATTTATCTCTATTTTTTTTTTTTATTTACTAGTCTCTACAGCTATTTTATCTAAACGTTCATCATAAAATTTACATTCAAAAGGAGAACAAATCAAGAAGTAATAAAATATACTGACAGAGACAAATTGCAAGAAGTAATGATTTGGGAAACGCGATGGAAGCTCAAACAAAGGGCATAGTTCCATGGTTATTTTGATGATACATCATACAGTCTGTGACAGTAGTAGTGTGATCGATTGCTGACGTGTCGAAGTTTAATCTATTGAAAGAACGTGGCCATGCACATACGGACCTACCTTATTGCAGCGCAGCCACAAGATAATGGAATTCGGATATCTCAATGGTCCCCCTAATCCGCAGCCACCAGCATTACGTTGGGTTGTCAGAAGTTCGGAATGCGTTTTTCCATGTTGGTAGAAAATCTCCAAGGATCTGCAACAGATACGAAAAAAATCTTCATCAATTCCACAACTTTCTTATGCGTGTTCCGATTTATCTTTTCCAAGAAATATCGTGTATAAACTAGTAATTAAATCTGTATCGCAAGTGATATCAGTTATATCAGTCTATTCCGTTTTTCCTTAAACTTCTGTAAAGGAAAAAATTAAATCTTATCGCTGAATTAATCAAAACATAAAAAATTAGCATCAATATGGTCTTATCATTGATTTATATCACTACTTAATAAATATATCGTTATAATAAACTAATAAATTAATAATGTGCACCATTCCTTATGGTTCCTTATCAAGTTTTATATTAAATAATTTACAAATATATTTACCATCGATAGACACAAGAATATAATTAAATCACAGAAATTGTAAAAAATGATATCATATGCATGTATGATATGGATGGACATGAGTTGCGTAATCATGTCATCATATGGACACAACGCGCTATTCAATCGTGCACTCGTAAACTTGTCGCTCGTAGAAACGCGCGACTAGCCATCTACTTTACGTGCGCGTGATACTAAACTTCGTGATATTCAAGACTTCTGACGACACTTTCGTCATTGGAGAGAGAGAGAGAGAGAGAGGAAGGGAGGAAAGAGAAAGGAATTTTTCGTAATTACTCTCGTAATTAATGAGTTTTGACGTTTTCTCGGCCAGATGCCTAAGGTAATCGAACTCGCGTCTCGAAGAGTTATGTTGAGCGACGAGTGATTACACAGAAATATTCCACAAAAAGAAAAAAATCGCAAATGGTTGCCTCTCCCTCGTGAAAGCACAAGTCGGATTGTTAAACGGTCGTTCGTCAAACGATCGGGGAGAGATTAGAATAATACTTGATAATTAACGCGCGTCGTCTCGCGCTCGTTAATTATGCGGCATATTACACGCTGTAACATCGTGATTCTTATCTCGACGCTAAAATAAAATCACACATTAAATTAGCAACACTAGTATGTATTAAATAGCCTTCAGAAATTCTCGTGTTTCGATAAAAGCCGAAGTCCAGTACGTGTGACACAACCTAATTATGAGTTCCAATCTGGACTATGTTATCGCGTAATGTTGCCGCGTCAAAAATACGACTGTTTGCGCAAACATACGTTGTGCGATTATGGTTCTCCGCTCAAGCTGCATCCTATCTACGAAAGGGGCGAGAAAGACTGAATGGAAACATGTATGCGGTAGGGGACATGACAAATATCGAGTGTCACCGTGCGTATAAATATACGCATTGATGTGACCCGGTTGGTTATGGAAACAAAAGTCTTTATAAGCCTGGCCAAAGCTATCTCCAGAATTAACGATCATCTTGGCTTCTCCAATCGACGGCGAGGGTCGCCTAATTCCGTGACTGGGTCGTCGCCGTCGTCGCCGAGTAAACGGATCCCGGGAGACGAGTCTAAAGGCTGGCTTTAACACGGGCGAACTTGTCGACGACATCGGGTCTGTGAGCGTCGCTTTCTATTTCCGTGACGGTCGTCAGCGCCTTCCTCTAAGCGAGTCCGACGAGAGGCGGGACAAAGCGGGAAAAAAAGGATGAAAATTAGACGCACGACGGTGCATCGTTTTCTTCGGAGGAAACGGTGCTGCAGACGAGGTAAACGACCGAACGTCTCTGGCAATCGAGCAAAATTTATTGGCCTAGGTTAGGCTATAGGACGAAAACATGTGGCCAGTGTTCTTGGATTTTAGATCATTTTTCATAAATCACTTTATCTCATTTTATCTTTAAGTGAGATAATTAGGATCGTCAGATAAATGAAATATAAATATCCATGATCTTGTGATAAGATTAACATCAAAAATATTTCATAATTATTAAAAAATTACTTGCAAAATTATTTTTAATTTTTGATATAAAAAAATATATGTTAAATATCTGATAATTTAATCAATTTTCGTATTCGATCATGCCGAATAGGATTTTATAAAAAGTTTGGATCATTGATTTGTAAGAGACAATTTAAATTAAATAAATATTTGAAAGGTTTATTTTTGAAAACAATTCTCTTGAAGTTTTTAAAAGTTTTTGATAAAAGTTTTTGTGAAAAACTTTTAAAAACTACTCTCGATTCTACGCAATCTCCATTTTCTGCTCAATCATATTGAGAATCTTTTGCCGGAGAAGATAATTTTCCAATAAACAGTTTTTAAATCTTTTAAAGAGGCTTCAGGAAGTACACAGTTGTATATAAGGAACTTTATGTTTATGTAAAGAACTGAAAATGTTAAAAATCTTCTCAGAATTCCTTCACGCAAGACAATTTAAAGTTTTCCAACCACTCCGCTTCCATTTCACTGTTTGCATACCGTATACATGCCCGGCATTAGTACGCAGATCTGCTAAAGAATTTCAATGAAAAGAGTTGAAGTGACGCGTTAAGGAACTACATGTGAATTGCTGTTTTCGAATTGCGTCGCCTTCCCTCGCGACGTGGTGTGGAAACGCGGAACAAACGATCGAAGTTATGCAAGTGCAATGTCGCACTTCGTGTTACGGGTTCTTGATAGTCCGGTAGGCGAAATCCGATCAGCCGCGGGAATCCGCCGTCGTTGAGAAAACGGAGAGGATCGGAATTTTTTTTTGAATGTTCAAAATGCTGATGGAATCAAGAATAATACACTTCTCACTTCACAAAAATGAAATTACAATTTGAAGAAGTAGAGAAGTCGAGAAACGATGAATAACGACGATGAAAATGTCGGCCCACTAATTATAAGTCTCAAACGTGAATCGTGACCCGAAGGTTGCCGGTTGTACGAATTCGAAACGTGTGCTAATCCTATTCTTGGAATTTGTACGAGAGCGAGCGTGTCGGTTCGCAATCGAAGCCTTAAACGCCTAAACATCCGGCACCACGGTATCCCATGCGATAATTAATCTGACGCTTTCATCAACCCGATTATTGGATCAAAGCCCACCTACCCACTTATCAGTCCGCGTTTAATAGCATAGCTTATAAAATAATGTCGTCGTAGCTTCTTCGAAAAGAGCGATTTTTTTGGCAATCAACATTACGACGACTTTTTGTATCATCAGAGTTCGAAAGAGTCGTAAATATTCTCTGATATGCAACGGATGTGCTTTACGATAAATTAACAAGATAGTGTCACGAAATACTCTTTCGTTATATAATAAAATGATAGTGACATATGACGCGCTGATATCTTGAAATATTGAATAATTTTGATACTTTTTCACGCTCAGTGAAAACAATACCACTCTATGCGAAATGAATGAATGTATGAATGTATAAAATTATCGTAAACAGAATAATTAACGAGCGTGAGTGACAGTTCCGGTTTTTGTTAATACATCCTTTCTGTGGATCATGAAAGTCAATAATATAATTGTACTAGTCATTTAATTGTACTTAAGAGATATGACATGGATTATTTGAGTATTCTAGTTTTAATTAGGACATTAATTATTCTAAAATATTCGCGATTAGAACACTGGCGTTTCTAAATGGAAATTTCTATTTAGAAATCAAATTTCAAAATTAAAGAGTGTATTACACATAAGAGAAGATACAAATTTTTAATTTTAATTACCAATTTTTAATTTTAATTACAAATTTCTAATTTTAATTACAAATTTTTAATTTTAATTACAAATTTTTGATTGAGTTAAAAATTCATCTTCTCTTTAAAAATCAGTTCTATTCAATATATATTTTCCTAAACAATTCTAATTATATAATAGCGGATTGTGTTGAATTTCTCGCGACTGACGCTGCAATTCTCAATTCAATTATTCGGTCATAGCTATACTCTCGGGAGTCGCTGAAGCGAAAAGCTACGGGGCAGATCCCAGAAATCTTCCTGTCGATCGTGCGGAACGCCTCGATGGCTCTCGAAGATATCCTCGCCAAATTCCGAGTGCGATGTCGAGGTGGAACGTAGAAACTTTAGTTCGGTTCATCAGCCGTATTATTGAGGCGAATTCAGGCCTAATCTCTTGAATGTGAAACCGTTTGCTTAATTAAAGATAGACATTTGACGAGATCTTCATTTAGTAATCTCCATTTTAATTAAGCTGATTCATTACACAAACATCATGCGCATAGATACCGGTATCGCGACACATTTGTGACCTTATCGTCAAGATTCGCCCGACGTATCGCGTGGTCTGAATTTCTTCGAGAAAATTGTACATCAAAGAGAGACGTCGAACAAAATATCTTGTTTTTGGTGTTTCAAGAAATAATAAGCACATTTTTTTGAACGAGCCAGAGCTCTAAATTGATACACGTTGAGATGTTAATGAAGATAGCGCACTTAATTTCGGATTAAACCTGTTGAACCTGCATATCTAATCTGCTAAGAGATGCAACATCTCGACGTTAAGCTACAAAGATGTGATCGTCTGGCTAAAAGATATTGGGAAGAAGTCGGAAAAAAGAAAACAGGTATCTACTGAACGATCCCGTTCCGATTCCGATCCGCATCGCAGCTTCGACTCGCCGTTTCTTGTGTCTCCCTCTTTTCCCCGGGGGCCGCAAATCGTCCGATACCGATTGTGCAATTCTCAGCGGCGCGTAATCGACGGAATTGAAAAAGATGGCGAACGGCGAATGGAAAAGGCGACTTTCTCCCGACAAGTCAATTTTAAAGACACTTCGTGGCGCGTCACTCCCACACAACACGCGATTCCACATCTCGATGGTTAACTTTTTTCCTTCAAGTAGAGACTGTCGATCTGAAACGCGACGCGAACTAATAAACGCGAACTAATAATCTCGTCGATACATTTCTGGCACCATTTAAAGTGCTCTTTCCTAAATTATCATAAAAAAAGATGATAATACAAGTTTAAATACAGAAAATAATAGAGAAGATTGCGATTCAAAAATAGAGAAGAGAAGATTGCGATTCAAATTTCATGACGTTTATCCGTATCTCGGATAAACCAGCGAATGAAACCAATTGAGTCAACGCTATCGCTATTTATCGAGGAGATAGAGTCAATCACTCATCAGAAACAATATCTGCGTGTCACCAAGATATTCGCGTGCGATCGATTGGCATGCAACTTGGTTATTTGTCCTTTATTTTATTCATATCTCACCGATGACGATACTCTCAGGTCGATCGGCCTGGCTACGTTCCACTCGTTCGCGCTCGCGCTCGTCGCTCTGATCTGCGTCTAGCGTGTCTAAAGTAGTCTGTGCTTCGCGAATGCGGTGTTACTTTGCACAACGTATTTAGGACGGTGGAATGAGGTCAGCGTAAATCCTAGCAATACTGAACGCCGAGAAGCGGGCGCGTGCGAACGACTTCGCAGCAGTTCACCCGGCGCGCGATTCGTTATGTCGTACTTTCCCCTACGTTAGATTTCTCGACCCGCCACCATCGTGCTCGCCGCCGCGCGAGGTATAATGCGGTTAACGCGAAATATGCAAGGAGAACGTACGCCGCTAAGAGATAATGCGAGATTAGAATTTTACGAGTCGTTCCGCGTGGCAAAAGACCACTTTCCACTTGCATTTTCGTTCGCAAGTGAGTCAAGCTGTTGCCATAAATCCTGCCACACGCTGTGTCGACCATAAGGTATTATATACACACGAGGGCTATATACACACGTGGTAGATAGTAATATTTTTATTACTATTTGCGATTTCTCTCTGCGCTTCGATAATTAAAAGATTGAAGGTTTCACAGATACACACATGCGCGCGCGGAAGCATAAAAAAGGGAGGCATGTCGTTGCAGAGATTTGCCACCAATTAATGGTAAATACACACACACTGGCAAGTGATATATTTACTACACTTGTCATAATCCTTTAAATCTCAATGTCACAATTCAATGATTCAATAATAAAGGCAAAGAAAACTTTTTTTATATGACTCTTTTCAATGACATTAACGAAGGTGTTGTAACTGTATTTCCAAGCACTTTTTATTGTATAATTTCTCACTCGAGAATTTTTATAGAGTCGGCTGAAACAAGTTGAATATTCTAACTAATTTATAATATCTCTAATTTGTGATTTTTTTTCTAAAAAAAAAAAAAAGATCTGCGAAATCAATGCAAGAGAGACCTGCCCATGAAAATTATAATGGTACGTGATAAAATTAGTATTTCCTTTCATCTTTCCTTTCATCTATGATTTGCAGCGGTTAACATTTGCAACACTACGAAAAAAAATACTTGATTTTCAAGCACTTTGCACTTTAATGCAACCAACGTTCCAGTTATCGATAATTACATGATGCTGATATTATCCTGGCGGCGATGAAAATCTATCTGCGTCGAAACACGATCGAAACCTCCGTTACAGCGAATGCAGCAATTAATTACTCCGAAAGTTTTCGATTTACTGAAAAATAATGTTTTAATATAGACATATAATTAGACATACGTGTTTTAATTTTTCGAAAATTGAAGAAAGTCAAATCACGAGCCGAATGTAATCGAATATCTTTCTCAAAATATTGCATTGATTCCAAGGACAAATGAGAATTGTATCAAAAGTGCGCTATTTTACATTCTAAGGAAAAGTTCAGAAGCGGAAAAGTTCAGAAGCAGGCATTTCGTCTCTGATGTATTCCGTCCAGAAAAGATTCTCATCGAGATAGTCCACTCCAAGTGGCAATGACAGCAGGTATCTGCTTGGCCAAGGTTGTGCCAAGACTGGAGAGAAAGATAGAGATAGAAATAGAAGAATGGGGCGGAATAAAGAGACAGGGAAAGAGAGAAAGGGACAGTCATGAGTCTAAAATCTATCTCTCGGCGGAGAGTAGTCATGGAGCGATGCCAAAGAGAGAGAGCGGACTTTAGTCATCCCCGCAGGAGTCTCGCCTCGCGGCGGACTGAAGTAGGAAGAAGCGCGCGAGAAACGGCAAAGGCGAGGCTACGACCGTCGGCTAATAAAAGACAAGCGTAACGTAATTCCACCCGCGCTCCAATAATAGTACCGTCGTTTAACGGTGCTTCCGTCGTCGGCGTTCCGGCGTGCCGACCAGGACTATTCTCATCGACGAACGCGCCCGATTATTCGGGAATCCGGTGAACTGCGAATATCTCGCTCGCACGAGAAAACGGAGAATTTGGAGAGAACTAGTAGACTCAATCGTGAGACAAGATGGTAGATTGTGCTGCTCGACTGAACTAAATTTATCTATTTCTTGCAAGAAATCAATTTTGACATCACGAGTCTTCTATTTGTTTTTCTAAAAATAACTGATAGAGTGATTATCGATAATCAAAATTTTTCAGAGAATTTTTTTTGTTATCAACTTCTGAAAATTAATGCGAAATACTGAAAACGCTGAATGAAATTCTCTAATTGGTGCACACGTGCGTACGCGATCCAAATACGCGAGCTACTTACAATTATTAACATCGACAACCGGTAAAGTTCGTAGTCAAACAAAAAAAACCACCTGTTCATATTTAGGCTCCGGCGCTAAACGTTCAAGTTAGTGCTCGAGAAACTCATAGAGATTCCGGTCTCATGCTCTTTTCTCGAGGTAGGTCGATACATCCACTTAGGAAGCACCGGACACCACTGGTGTGAACACAGGTGTTTAGCGTTCTTCTCCTTGCATCGCGCGAAAAAGCGATGTGGGAAAAGTAGGAAGAGAATTGAGGAAAGACTTATCGAGCACGAAATGAACAACGTAAAACTCGGTCGAGATGGAGCGTAGGAAATAGTCGCGGCCGTGCGATAGCGAAATATGTTGTTTTTCTGCATTAAACGTGAAAGTCAGCGCGCAAGATGATAAAATAAGGTCTAATAAGGTGTATACTGCGCCGGCAACGTGCATTATCGCGGTGTGCGGCAATCGAATCGATCCTCGGCAATAAACTCGTCCCATTACGGTTAAGAGTAAAGGTAAACGTAATAAAGATAGAGTACACAATGTAACAAGGGTTGGTGTAAGAGTACGACGACGGAGAGCTTGTAATCGATAGAATTTCGTGAATGGCTATAAGCAAACTATCATTCGATTCGTTGTTCATTTTTTTTGGATTCGACTATCGAGACATGAAAATTACAATGCGACTCGTTTTTATTTAAGAAATAATGTAAGTATAATTTCGATAACTTTATTAAAATTGCTTTACGTTCATTCACATTTGCATCATACTTATAATATTTAAAAAGCATATTTATATCTTAATATATATATTTCTTCTGTCCGTGTGTTAGTGACTGAACTCCTCCTAAACGCCTGGACCGATTTTTATGAAATTTTTTATGTAAGATTAAGTTGATTCGAGAATGGTTTAGATTTACAATTCGATCCGATAGAATAAGTTTTTTAAATTAATTAATTAATTCATAAATTGTAGTTGATTTTTGGAAAGCTTAAAGTTCACAAAAATACTCTCACACACCACACAATTGCTAAGTCAAGTTGTGATAACTGTACGCGTAGTGGAGTCAGGTATCATAGAAATAATTATTTTCTTACATAATTTTTCAAAAAAACAGCCCTAACCATTTATGATTGATTAAAAAAATTTATAACTTTTGGAGTTACGTTTCCACAGGACAACGTCTGTGGGGTCCGCTAGTTATTTATAAAATATGCCCTTTGTGACAACAAACATTCTGGGGATTTAAAATATTTTTTTGGAGTCGTGGAGAGTAAGACTTGAATTCTCTTATCTTTCTTACATGAAAATAAATTTATCGGAAACATAATTCAAAAGAGATAAAATATTTAGCATCGAATAAATTGAGCAGATAGGCAATTTGTCATCTGACCGCAAGAACATGTAAACGAAATATAACGGAAGGATAAATTCTAGTCACATTATTTGTCTAAGTCTATTTAACAAACAAATTCACTCGATTGCTTTATAAATCGTGCCGAATGATATGTGGACAGTGATTACCGTCACAAAAGGACTGAAAGACACGAATATCATATATTTCACCGGGAATACCTCCGAAGCGAAATAATATTCTTCATTGTGATATTCCATAAAAATGTGGTGAATTCCACATAGAATATAATTTTTAATATGGAGATTACATATTTTTTAATAATTCTCTCATATCGTCATACTTTTATATAATTTTTCGCCCATATTCGAGATTAAATATATTAATCTTATTTAAAAATAGCAGTCCACAATTCCAGGATAAATAGGAAAGATTTTTGATAAATAAAATATCTAAATTCCACGCGTGAATGTTCAAGCAATAGCATCTGGTAATTTGAGATAAATAAACTTTTCAAAATATTAAAAGTACTTTAATCACGTTCCTCCTTTAAAATACTTTACCTGCAGCAAAACTAATGTGTGCTATTTGCGCGATGTAATTACATAATTGATAGATCAGCGATACAAGCGTAACTGGATTGTCACGGTGAATTTAAATGGACTAGAAATAGAACGCATATCGACCAACTGGAATTATTGGAATTATTTTCACTGGATATACTTGAAAGTCCGGCTTTGTGGGTCAGTCGGAGTGCACGGCTGTTACGCATGCTTACTCACGTTAAACGGCTACCGAAAATTTTGATTTCATTTAATAATGAGCTGACGCAATTCGTAATGAGTATATATGGAATCTTAGATTTATGATGAAAACTCTGTTTAGAGAATTTATTTTTAAATACTTTGAATTTATAAACTCGATAAAGTCGATAAGTTTATGTCCAGTCAAATCAAAAGGTCTACATAAAGACTTAGATGAAGTCTCGAATATTTACGCAATGATACCTATTTTTCAATGATCCTCCGATTTCTGTAGCGTCTATGATTGAATATTTAATGTGTCGTTGACATATCACATTATTCAATTTCTCCAAGAGAGAAAAAGAAATTGGCCACGTATAGCATTATTGGACATGCTGTACCCCACATTTCATCATCTTTTAACCACAATAACATTCAACAGATCCAAGTTCCTTGATGTTAAAATAGGTCATGAGAAAATCAATTTTCTTTCAATTTTATGATACGGAGGAAATTCAATTTAAAGCTAACACATATTTTATACACATTTTTCAACAGTTCTGAACATGTAATAACTAAAAATGCAAATAGATAGTTTTCACAAATTGCTGCAAATGATAACAGATTGAGAAAAACAAATATTTTAATAAAATTAGGTAATTTCCTTTAATTTCTTTATGAGATTTTTTCAACTTAGGCTGAACTCATAAAATCTAAAATAAATAATACATGTCAAATAATAGAAAAATAAGCAATATATATGTCATATTACAAATTAATACAAAATTGCATGAAGAACAAGATATAAAAAATACATTATTCGCAACTCCAAGCTATCCAAGCTTATCCAAGCTATTCTAACTTTATAAAAAGTGAAATTCGTGATATAAATAAAGTATAAAATTCAATCAATTTTGCATTTTCTTTTAAGTCATGCAAGCTGGTCAGAAATTTAATACAAAATACGATCGCATATTTTGTGACGTTCGGACTCGTGCATACAGATATCGCTCGGGGATTTCGTTAAGAGAAATCGATACAAAATTATCGACCCAGCTATATTTCTTAAATTAATGCGACACAACATTTTCTGCCGAATTTCATTTCTTTTCTTCTTGAATTTGATCGTCGTTCCCCGCAATTGATCTTTCGATCACCAATCGTAATTATCGCATACTCGGATCGTTATGGAATTTATCAGTGAGAACACGCCCTACCGGAACGTTACGTAACGTACAGCACCGGGAGGCCCCACGGTGTGCGTTTCTTGTGGAACAGGCGCTTTAAGTAGTCTGTTCGTTGTGCGTCATACATGTACGCACGTGTCGTTCGTTGTGCTACCCACCTTTCTTAATGTTACATTTTTCCGGTGCCTTGTTATTCCAATCGCTCCGATAACTTACATCGGCAATAACTTATGTGGCAATTTTTCATAAAATGCGACAAATATCGTGCATAATTCTCTCGCAAAAGTGATGCTATATTTAATATAGTTCGCGCTATTAATATACTTGTTTCGTCTATACGAATTCTTTATCCGCGTGAAATCTCCAAAAGTTTAAAAAACGAAGCTTTAGCAAGTGCTCAATATTGCTGATAATTAAATAATGTAACGTAAACACAAAATATTACTGTGATGCTAAATCATTAAGATAGATGAAATTCACATTGCAACGCTACAGCGTTGTCGATGAAACAGATATCGACGTACCGCGGCAATGTGAACTATTCCTATAACTATAATTTCGCGATTTCATAATATTACGTATTGTTATTATTACGCCGTATGCTTCTAGATCTCTTGTCTATTCAATGGAAAGTGCAGGTTACACAAAGAAAGAAGGGTAAAACAATTTTCTCGAAATAATCTTCTCCTTGCAATCTTCCTTATATTTCTAAATCGATTCATGGAAGCAGAAAAGATCATGAGTAACTTAAACCGAATTGATGTAAATTGACGTCTTTAGGTATTTCTATTCTTTTGCATTTAAAAAAAAAAAAAGATAAACCGTCACAATTTTAGCGATCTAAGTATGTGAAAATGTATACTTTCTGTTCACAAAGGAAATAATCGTGAACGTATATCATAATCTTTGTTGTTTTCTTCTTTTTCAACTGATTACAGCAAACGTTCGTAATACAACTCGATGTGTGAGCGATCATGATCGAAGAATATCGATTTGACTCAAATACAGCACGAGCTTATTTGTGAATGTTTAACTTACCGCAATGATGTGCGATCCATTAAGGCGCGCAATTATTAACAGGCCGAAGTCTTAAAAAAGAAAAGAAATTGTCGGGGTAGTTGGATCGTGAGAAGCCATCAAGGGATTAGAGTGGCGGCGACACTTGGCAAAGATTCAAACAGTGATTGCAGGTCCCTGTCTGAGCGGAGCTCGTTCAGAATATTTCGTCCTTACTTTCCTCGAACCATTCGAATCTTCTATTCCTCCTTCAGAGTGAGTCCAGTTCTTCCCTCTTTTTTGCAATTTACTACAACAGCTCGTAGTCGTGGCTCTGAATGCATCGCCGGTGAAATATTCGATGTTCGCGAAATATTTCGATGATCGCGAAAAAGTGCGGAGAGACGCAGGGGAAACTTGCATTTGGGTATTGTTATTGTAAGAGTAGCAAAAGATTCGGAGATATCGAAAAGATTGAAGAACTTACGTAAAATTTCCTGACAAAAGCATCGCAGTGACACGAATGTCGTAAAAAGAAGATAAAAATATCAGAATAAAATAATTATTTGAGGTAATATTTTTATAATGTACCGTTAAGTACTCCATGTGTTATTTAAAAAGATTTTACATATATAAAAAATTTTAAGAGAAAATAAAAGAACTGAGCAAAACAATAATGTATTTAAGAAAAATTAAATCACATTATTCAAATACTCTTAATAACGAATCATAATAAAAATTAAATTGTACATATGTTTATCCAATAATTACTTGCACTCAATGTAATATTAATTTGTTACTAATTTTTTTTTATTGGAGTTTATATTTTAATGAGAAAGAGATACACTCGAGCCACCCGTAGCATGAAATTTCTCCTGACGGCTCAAGGCGAAGTGTATAATCTTTTTTTCCGCACAAAGACCTAAACTATATCTGTTTAATTACTTCGGAACTTCGTGCGTTCCGAAGATCCCCGGCGGCTGCATGGTGGTGGTATCTTCTCCTGGACGAAGTAGAAGTATGATCGAAATTTGTTTCGCGCGCGCCGACTGGAGATCGAGGGCGAATGAAAAGGAGAAAGAAAGAAAGAGGGAGATAGGTTGGCGGGGAAGACGGGGAGATGGAAAAGGAGCGTGAAAGGATCACTGGGCGTGTCTAGACAGATCGAGTCGAAAACCCGCTGCTTTATTAAGGCGGCGGGGTCAATGGTGGTACACCAGCCACGATAAAGACAAGACATTCCCTTTACTACTCGCCTGTTAAGCCACTTCGCGCAATGAAGAACCATGCTCATTAAAATAGTAAATGGAACTTTCGGGATATTTTCGCGAAATAATACCATAATTTGGAATTACTTTTCACCCAAAAATACAATATAAATTTTGAAATATTCATATGAAACTTTCGCAATTAAACTTTAATATCAGAAAGTGCCTTTAGTATATACATTAACATTAGTAAATAAGTAATTATTTTTAAGATAGAGATTCTAAAAAATGCATATCGAACATCGAAAAGAAATATTAAATCTTCATATTTATCATTTTATGGTATATATTTTACTGTTATAAATAATTTGGCAAACTATTATAATAAATTTTTCTATTGTTTATTTAAGATTAATAAATATTGTAGAATAAAATAAATAAATAAATATATAAATAAACATATAATAAGTAAGATAAATTATTATGTTCAACAGGAACCCTGCAACTGGCAAGAAAAAAAGCCGAAAATAGCAATTGCATTTCTCATTGAAAATTAGAAAATATTTTATGATAATTAAATATAAAAGGCATTCTCAAATATTCTGCGTACAACTCCTTGCAACTCCTAAATTAAGAACGTAAAACAAGGTTCGCGTGTACGCGAGATAACATCAATCGTGTCAGTTGTAAGAATATCGGGCGAGAGAAGAAGATAACCGCAAAGAGATCTCGCGAAACAAAAGCTAAACAGATTCACATAAATTTCAAACGTTAAAAGGTTGAAGGCGTTGTTTTATCAACGCCATGTACGCGAAGCCTATATAGAATCGCGTTCGCCACTAATCAAATACCGCGATCTACATAATTTGTTTAGGAGCAACCATAAATCATCCTGCGAATAGTTTATCTCGAGTGCTGATTCAGTGAAATTAGTATTACCGTGAACCGGTCGCACGCACGCTCTTTCTTTCTTCCTTTACTTCGTGTGCGCGCCGAGCGGAAAAGAAATTTTGCATCCCGGTGCTGCCGTCGCCGCTACCTCCGCAAAATCAGTTAGAAACGCGAATTGCAAAATTGCTTGCGTACTATCCCCGAGATATTTTCTTAAACACCAATTATCAAAATGAGATATTTCTCGTTCATGTTTGTATTACGTCGAGTATAAAATACCGATTTAATATATACTTTGAGTGTTACATGTTATAAATCTCATCGTCACTGAAAGTGGTTAACATGTAATAATAGGCGTATATCGTTATTCAATCATATTAATTTTGCATCCATTTTTTTATGAAGAAATTTAACAAGAAATGAAATAAAACTATTCGGAGTAGATTGATGTATGAAGTCTTGAATTTGATAAGAGGTTGGAGCACGGATAAGAAGTTTGTGCTTGGAGATTTGTTAGGCATAACTCCAGAGAAAAAGATGTATATTATTAAATTAAAGCCGTATCTTCTTGTGCTTTATCTTTCAGAATAACTTGACTTAACGTCTTAATAGAGGACTTAATAGAGTTATTTCCATAACACACACGTGCAAAGATGCAATAAAATATTATATCTTCTTAAATACCATTTAATCACCGTTCATTTTTTTCTTCAATTTTGTGTAATTATGTAGTATGAAAAGACATTTATGATGAAAACGTATACACTGAAGACATTAAATTACATCACTAAGCTTATGAAAAGTCTTCGGCGGTTTCATGGTTTGGTACGCGGATTAGAGAAACCGTGCCGACCATGCCTGCTAAATTAAGTCTGATTTACAGCCTTTACTTTGTGAAAATTCTCTCTTCCTATCCGTATTCGGTTTGTAACCGCAACTTTATCCGCCTATCCTGTGATTTATAAGGAAAGCCGTTTATGTCCTCAAAGTGCGTAACATTGAAATGCTTTCTACAGTGTTACAAACAGAAGGGTATTGTTATCGATACTTTGTGGAAGGTGATGATGACTTGTGATGAATTTAAGAGGGAGAAGTAGGGAGAACAGCTTCCTAACATGGTAGGCTTAGGAATGTTTTACATAAATTTACGAATTGCGTTGTCAAGTCACTCATTTTCTATCTGTGCAGAAAATTTTACTGACAATTATAGTTAACGTAAAAAAGGAAAATTCGTATTTCTCTTGTTTTTCTACAAAAACTGAGTTCCCTTAAAATTGTAATTGAAATTAAAAATATTGCAATTGCAATTAAAATATTATTTTAAAAATGTATAATTTATTTACAACTTTTTATTTATCAAACATATTACTCAGACATATTATTATATTACTTTAGTTTCTCCATGTATCATGTTTCATCTCATTCAACACTACTTCCCCCCCCCCCCCCCCAAATAATAATTTAATAATTCTCCTGTCAGCTACAGATAGAAACGTCATTTTCGACCCTTTATAATTTCAAAATTATTAACGTAACATTACGTTTTTTGACATCTGTAACAAGCAAAGATCGATTGTGCTAAAAAATATCTGGCCAGAAAAAAATGACAATCTAGGAATAAGAGACTCTGGCACACGAGAAATTCCTGTCATGCGATATGTCAATAGCCAAGCTCGCAATTTTTACACTCGGCAAAATGAGTAATCATAGCTCAAGTCGCTGCACGTGGTTCACGTGTTCGCGCAACACGACGGAAAAGACAATGTCATCGGCGTGTCAGAAGTCCGTGAAAGGAACGAAAACATTCAGTGTTCCTGGTCGTGGGAAGGGCACGTTTTAACGGTATTGCGTGCCAAGCACGGGGCGTACGATGACATGTGTGTATGGTCGTGCTATCTCAGCCCGACACGGTTTAAATCATTATCATGCGTGAGCGCGAATGAGATTCTCTTGAAACTTTACCTCTTGAGAAACTTTACCTCGAGAATTCTCGAGAGATATATCGAGTGTATTGTGTCAAGATTAGAAGCCTTGGACGTAATGGAAAATATTTGTAGATTCGAAGACACCTGTTGAAATATTGCATACGGATACAAAAAAGTCTTCAGGAAGAGTCATGTTATTAAAGATTGATGGTGGAGCGAAAATTATGTTACTTAATAATAAAATTAAACCATAAAATCAGTATACGAAGCGATTGATCGTGTAAAAAAGTGACGGCCTGAAAAGTTAAATCAACACTTGTTGATGCTCGGAAATCGCAGCGAGTAAATACAATCTGAAACGTCTGTGTCGAGTCTGGATAAAGAAAGGAAGATATGACAGCTGGCAACGCGTGGTCCTTGCCCTACCCAACTCGATCTAAAATATTCTATAGGGTCGACGTCTTTTCACGAAAAGATGAAAGTACGCAGGATAACCATCGCAGAGGAAAAGGTGCTTTCGAGACACAGCTGCCGTTTGGTGGCCATATTGTGAAAGCGTAACAGTTGTCCAAAAGACGTGCTTTGCTTTGCTCTGCCCTCCTCTGTCCTAATTGGCCATTGTCGATCGTCTTGCACGGTGTCATTCATGTCGAGGAAACTTAACGATTGTGACCTGCGGGAGCAGGGTACGGAAGCTAAAGTCAGAAGAATTATAGGAAAGTGCATCATTCCACCGTCTTGACATTCATTGATGATGTTAGTCGCGGCATGGCACACAATGAACCGTTATTAATCATAATTAATCACAAACGGCGGATACATGAAGTAGTTTCAATTATCGTGATATGTTATATGGAAAAAGAATTTCTCGCTTGATTAATGACAATTGCGTAGAGACACGTAGGTTCGCGAAGACTCCAGGACTCAGCTCTGTATTGCTGCACAACCGCAAATCGCTATAGTTGTGAACGTAGCTTTATATACGTCCACGATTCTGCGAAAAACTCTGGCGAAGTAACAGGTGGATCTACAACGAATTCCAACGAGTACCGGGACTCCATCTCGCATCGAATTCATACTTCGAATGAGAAAACGTGATTGTATACAAAATAAATTTTTACGTATTAAACTTTATAATTATGGTTATAACATATTTTATGTCTAAATTAAACCTACTACTGAATATGTAAATTAAATTTTCATAATAATTTCAAAATCACTTTAACTCAAATTTCAAATAAACTAAAGAAATTACAATTGTAAACTGGAAATAAGGAAATTTAATTCTCTAAGTTCTAAACAATGTGGATGATTTTAATAAAAATTTTGAATTGAAATTAAAAATTAAAAGATGTTAGATACTTAAATTAAATTTCAAACAAGTAATGTATATTCTGTGTGTGAAATCTATTTAAAAAATCTATTAAAAAATTTAAAATCCCAAATAAATTAAATAAAGGATTGTAAATTTTTAATAAAATGTTTCAAATTTTAAGTAAAATAAAAGCAATTTAAAATTCCATTATCTTTTTAAATATTATACGCTCTTTTTTTCTTTATCGTGTATATAATTTATCGTATAATAAGTTATACTTTATCGTATAATATAGTTAGCTAATTTTATTAAATTAATAGATAATGTTATAATAAAAGATTCACTTGTATGTTCTGTATATTTTTTCTCTTCGGCACACGCATCGGTTCTTATCTATGTTATATTTCGTACGATAAGCGTGATCGAACAGATTTCGTCAATGACTCTACACTGACCTACGATTACTGTTGAAACATTTACACGTTTACATTTTGTGTGCTATCAGTTGATTACTTGAGCAAGATAATGTCTTTCTGCGATAGATGAAATGTTGAAGTCGAGACAATTTGATATATTATCTGTTTCATTTCTACGATTGACGTTATCTGATGATAACATATATAAATGCGAATAAATAGAAATTTTGTGTGAGAGAGAAAGGGGGAAAGGAAGAAAAGGAGCGGGGGGGGGGAGAAATTTAAATGATAACAATTATTCTATCAAAGTAGGTCGATTGATTATCAATTAATCGGGATCTATCGAAGCATATTTATAATTAAAATAAGTTTGCTAAGTACTTGTACATATTTAGACAAAATTTTAATTTTTATTATTTAATTTTTTATACTTTTTTCCATAGGATGAATACCGCTGTATCACTCAGGAAAATAAAATAATGGAAAATATTCTTATTTATTCTTGTTAGTATCAAAAACAATTCAATTACTTTTTGTATTCGGAATATCCACGATATACTTTTAAATTTCACGGATCGATTTTTACAAGGAAAGTATTCTCGTATTTATACGATAAAGAATTCTTTAAATACTACGAAATTTTTAAATGTTATTAACATACTTCCATAAATTTACTTGCGAAAGGTAAAACTCCAATTACCTGCAGTGTGTCAGTCATCTAATTAATTATTCAATTAAGAGACCACGTAGTATTAGCTAGTTCACAGTCTCTGCATATATATATCAAGGTCATTTTTCCAGCTGTTAATTTTTCATTATTTCTTACTCTCCAAATTTTTATCAATTATCTCTTTTTCAAATAGAATTTCACACACACATGTCACGGGTTATAGTACTTGAACATATCTCGTAAAATTTTCATAGTTCATCATATTGTTCAACAGAAATAAAATTCGGTTTGAAAATTTATTACATTTATGAAAATTCAACGAAATCAGTCTTTGTGCAAAGGAATCAACAATTAATTAATAATAACTTTTGTATACAATTGACATATAATCCTTTCTTTGCAATAATCGATTCAATTTATATTGTAATGAGATGAATACATATATATTATATTTAAAGCAAGAAACGATGTGTCTTAATCTTCTCATCGAAAGTAGGTCAAAATTTTACTAACGCGACTAGTAGCATGAAGCAAGACTTCATAAGTTCGAAAATGTTTTCAAGATTTTACGATAGTTACCTTGAGACTTATTTGCACGATAAGCAAATGGAAAATGCTAATGAATTCAACGAATTAAATTAATACTTATTACATACCAGGAATACCGACTGCTTGATGAATGTGCCCGTTTCTTTTTATATTAAACATAATACGACAAGTGACATTACGATCGCCGGATATCAAATAACACGAATAAAGTTGGTCGCATAGTGCATTTCAATAAGATACTAACACGTAGTTAACTGTTCAGTGTCACAGGTATGAGTAAAATTTTACATTATGCACGCTACGATAAATAATGTTTATCGCTTAAAAATTACACAATGCAAATTCGTAATCATATATATTCCGTTTATCGATATTGTTTTAAAAATATATTTAATTACATATTTTTTCAAGAATGTCATTCTTTTAAAAAAGATGATAAAGATTTCAGATTGTGTTGTAACATAGTGTTTCCAGAACACTATGTTAAATATATGACTTTCCGAATTAGGTACCGCGCGGTTGTAATTAACTTGATATATGTAATTAAAAGTGTCGCACTCGCGACAATATATACAATAATTTATTTCGACTTTATGCGTTTTCGTCTGAACAACGGCAATCAGCATTCCGTATCAACGATCGCAAATTTGCATCTTACCTTATGACTTTCCGCCTGTTGTTGGGATGCAATTTGCACGCCATCTCCGGATCGACCTCCATTAGTCTTCGGTGAAGTTCCTCGTTGCTGCCGTCGCATAATCTCGCGTCGAATTTCAACTTCTTCGGCGCCGTCTCATCGTCATCGTCGCCGTCATTCAGTCGATCAACTTGTACATTATATCGATCGTCCGATCTGTTTTTGATCGACGCACTCGGATTGGTCGCGTTTGAATCGACCTGCATCGACGGTTCTTTCGGATCAGTTATAAGGATCTCCCATAGAAGTGATTCTATGTAATAGTTCGTACCACCGACGACGATCGGCAGTTTTCTCCTAACCAGCAGGTTGTCTATCTATATCGATAGGAAAAGGAATAGTCGGAGTAGAGTGTGGACGAGAATAGGACCGAGCGACCCGCGCGGGAGACCCTGGCTAATGATTGTATCAAGGTCTTCGCGAGGATCAGGGGCGTTCCGATTGGCCAAGATCTTCGTCCAAGATTTTTATTTTACGAAGTCGATTTTGTGAATCGAGCTGTGAATCCGTCGTGATCACGTCTCACCACGAAAGATCTAATCAGTGTAATTATAAGCCTTAACGCACAACAATAAGCGTCTCGTGCCGAGCAGAAAGAGAAACAGAAGAAAAAAGATATCACTTTCGACATCCGTGATTCATTTCTTTGTACGTTTTTTCATTAACACCTGAGATGGGTGACTTGCCCGCCTGATGATTTTATCTACTCACGATACTTTCAGTTTACGGAACAATTCTTTTGACATTCTTTCAATTTTCAGAAAAGCATAATCAGCCTGTTATGAATTAATCCTTGCTTAATTAGATCCAAAACGCAAAAATGCTAGGATCGCGTTCATACATGTAAGTTGTTATGGTAATCATTATTATTGCAAATTATGAAATTTTCCGCTAGTTTGTGAAAAGATGTAATCCACGGAGTTTTTAAAAAATTATAACAATCATCTTCATTGTGTAGTTATAACTGTCACGTTAAACGTCAATCTCCGTTAGCGCGGAAAAAGAGAACAAGATACGATGATTACGATCGGTAGGGCTATGTCCCTGAAGTCGATTACGGAGAAGTTGGTCAGCGGATCCACGATGTCCAGCATGTGATGCGGCGCCGCCTTTCTTTCTGCCGGGGTCACCTTTGCGGTAACGATGTCCAAGCCTTTGTATACCTGCGGGTCGGGAGAGAATCGCCATAATTAAAAGTGAAATAACGAGGGACCGGCGGGACAGCCGCGAAAGAAATAAGTAACGGCTGATAAATAATGAATGAATAGAAATAATGCGATATCGAATGATTCCGTTAATTGCACCACTTGTTTGCGGTTTGTGGCCAAGGACAAACGCGGCGAATAACGCAGACTCGATTGCATCCAGCAAAATCGCCAGCTCGAAATCGTGTCCGAATAATTACGAAAGTTGAAAAGTGAAAGTTATCAAGTCTTTCATCTAGAAAAAATTGTCGCATCAGTGCAACCAAAATTAACAAATTAATGCGATTTCTTATCAGCGCAATTTATGATCTCGCCGAATCTGGCTTGAATATCTCACATAACAAAGATGACTCGACGAAAGGTCTCACGAGTTTTATCAGAACCATATATTATTTTTTTGTACATATAATCATGTGCTAGTCGTTCTTTTTCAACGCGTCAAATTGTTGAAACCTTTCGACGTATATATCAAGCAAATATAATTGGATGCAGTTTTTTTAAGTTATGAAAGAGAGAGAGAAATTTTCTCATACAAATCACGTGTTAGATCTTTTTGTTGAAATAGTATAGAAAAATACACAATTATAAAGAAAAATAAACTTAATTATCAGTGACCATATCTTAATAATTCGAATTCACTGTCGGTATTTTTTCGGACGTTTGTCAAATTTGCATTTACAAATGAATTTATGAGTGGGTAGTGATGTCCAATAAAGATACAGTAGATCCGAGGTCATCGGGAGTGAATCAGAATGGTCCCCACGCAAAGGAAAACCATATCGTTGCTTTCCAACAATAACATAATAGAAGTACAAAGTTTAAAAAACCAGATAAAATTAACGAAAACTGAAATGGTGACAATTATATAAACATGATTCGACGTCGTGCTGAAACATGAAAACACAAATATAGTCCTGCTCATATAACGCGTAATATATGTAATATACGTGTAACTCAAATAACATGATTTTTTGTGACGTTTGCGGCAACCCTCGTATTACACGGCAAATTACCTTCTCTCTACTACTCGTGTTTTTAAGTCGTGGTTTGGTGCAATTCTGTGTACTTGTGAAATATTACTGTGGCAACGATAACTATTTTTTATTTTTATGGTAAAATCTATTTTTGTGGTAACATTTTCTTTATTAATAATTTTATTAAATTTAAAATTTTATATGAAATCTTACATATTATTTACATATTATACATTTCAGTTAATATTAATATTAAGATTAAGTTAATATTAAGAATAAGAAATAAATTTTAAACGTCGATTTATATATCTTGGTCTTGAATATTGTAATATTTGTTTAATATTAAAATTTACTATAAATTTAATAAAATTTGTCAATTTTGTTTTAAAAAAAGGAAAAAAAATTTCTCGTTATATTAAGTTTTTTTCTATTTTTCTATAATGAGGAACGTCCAAATTTTGTATAAGTTTTGACAATGAGTCATATAATTTGAAACTCGTTTTTTTTGCATTATATAAAGATTTATTGTAGTATTTTCCTATCTCTTCATTAGTTTTATTTCTCAATATTTTAAGATTCATTCCGTTCTTTCGCTATTCAATGATTCTTTCACTATTCAATGAATTCATTTAATTGATATTAAATAGTTCCTACGTGTTAAATGGTTCCTAAAATGACACATTGCATGCTTCGAGTCAAATGTCAAATAAAATCTTTCATCTACTATAACGCGAATTTTACAACATATTTATTATATTAAATAAACGAAGTTTCCTTCTAGAACACGCTAAACCTATACACGCGTCACGCCATTGAAACACACTTGAACCGTGCAACCAACAAAGATTGAAGCAAGTGTCTAACCTTCGTTCCACTTCGGTCACCAGCATAAATGAGTTTCGATCAGAAAACCTAGTACATCATTTCTACAATGATGAAACGTCGAAGAAAAATATAGTGTGCGAAGTATCGATAAAATACTTGGAGACAGTGACTGGCTCCCGATTGAACAGCTACTGCTCGAAACTTATTAAGTCTTCTTAAACTGTTAAATGCAAAAATTAGATAAGATTTTAAAGGTATTAATAATCGATTATTAATAAACGACTAGAGTTAAAGAACGATTCAATTATGCATAAAAAATCCATCCGAAAGTCGTCATCTTAAATGCCTTGTTTTGCAAAAACATACAAAGGAAATGTAGGTAAAGGTAAAATTATAAAGAAATTAAAGAAAGTGTAGAAATACATTTCCAATATCCTAGTAATTATAGCTTATAAGTTATGATTGATAATATAATCTCATTGATAAAAAATCTCATTGATAAAATCTCAGAGTAAACTCTTTTTATCAAAGATAAAAATAAACTAATAGTTTTAAATCTGCATCGCCATTTGCTAATACAATTGATAATCCATTAATAGTTTCTCTCTCTCACATTTCTGCGAATATGTTCGTATGTTTTAGCACTGATATATCCGCCTTAATTCAAGAAGAATCTAGTACGTGCTTGGAGATACAATAGTGCCTTCAATCACTTTTCTACTTCGTTAATCGCACAGTTACCAAACGAAGTTCCATCGGTGCTTCGTGATTCGCTTACATAATGGCGAAGTAAAGCGAAGGAACAGTTGTAGAATTCGTGTAACTCGAAGTAGAAATGAAGTCAGACATGTGTTAACAGCTTCCGTCTCGAACCGAACAGAAATTCCGTTGGGTCCCTTGAATTATTTAACGCACCAAACACGACATTTTTTTTCTGTCCAGTCAAATTGATAGGATCAGTTATATCGGCTGTTACAGTGCAAAACCTATTATCGGCTGATTCTATCGGTCGTTTTGTAATCTGAAAAAGATAGTCTTACACGCGTATCAACATTATCTTGTCAATGACGTAAGCTATTTGAAATGTAAAAGCCGCAAGAGGCAATTGTATCAAAGCGCTTGTATTTAAATCGCTTAAAAGCCAATGACTATTATTATCGCGCGGATAGGGAAATTCATGACTTTTAAATTAACACGTTGCTATGTGTAGATATCGATCAACTTGGTGCTAACTAAATCTCTTACACGAAATCGAAAAATATCGAATCATTATCGATGGAAATAAGATTTGTTAGTCAAGAATAACCAGTGCACATGGCAATCCGTTAGGTGTGCGACAGAACAGGTTTTCTAGTACATCCGAGATATTTTGAATAGTCACGTTCACAACCTTCATTAACTTTCATTCAGACACTTGTCGGACGAATTGTTTTATGTCCAGTGGATTAAGAAGTTGCAAGTACGATGTGTCGACAAGCAAATGATCAAAGAACCATTCGAGGTAAAGATCTTCAATTAACAAACCATTCACATAAACAATAAATTAATTGCTCGATAGAACTGAGTTAAAACAAACGTCAGTTATGTTTTAATACATTTTGAAAAGAAACAAAAAGATTAAATCGTAATGTAAATATTGAAGAAACAAAAGCAGCCATAAAAATAGTCCTAATTAACTAGAATAGGTTTTCGAGGACCCTTCTTTTCTCTTGTCTCTTAAATAAGATTAAGATTCTTTAAATTGATTAAGATTCTTAATTAATCTAATATAAATAACTGTTTAACTCAAGATATTATAGTTTCTGACTTTTCAAATAAAGAGTTCGAAATGACATTCAAACTCGAAAAAAGTCATCGTTTGCCGATTGATATTCGTTGCATAATCAAGAACGTGTCGCAAGCAAAAATGCTAATTGCTTACTCTACATTTTCTCACACTATAATTCGCATACTTTCGAAAGCGATCTCAAACAAATCTATTCACGCGATCTACACATGAATTAGCGTCGTTCATCGTTTTTGCCAAACTTATTACTTTCAGTTTAGTTGTCTGGAAGCAGCATTTCTCCTGCACGCGTTCTGTCGTTTTGAGAGATCAGCGAGAGGAAGAAAGTGATCCTGAATAATACATGGACAAGATATTAACAAAGTTTAATGAATCAGCAGAATCAGTAATCGCTAGAATCACTAATCGCTGCTTTCCATTACCAAAATTAGCGAACAATAGAATTTCTCCCATATTCCGTACTCATTTAGTTTTCGAGAGAATATTTGCCATATTTTAAAGATAAAAAATTTTGAAATTCAATAATATTACACAATTAAATTAGAATTCTTTTAAAAAAATTTTTTTCTCTATAATTTTTTTGTCTAAAAAAAGGTTTTAAAGGTACAGACAAAAGTTGACATGACAAAATTACATAAAACACGAAGAATGATTAAAAACCCGACATCTCGAATACTGGAGCTTGCGAGGATCACGTCAAAATCAGTTCTAATTTCGTGAAATCACCGACCTCTTACATAATTAAGAAAACTGTCAGAGTGACAGCTGGAAGAATTAATCGAGCAGCTTAAGTAGAACAGGTGTCGAGATTCGTCAAGATTTAAAGAATCGAGACACCATTTATCTTTCTCGTTTTATTCGTTACCAGTTTTGTCAGCGGACATTCCACGTGGCGGAAGTCGTGGCCACTCTAGACGGATCTAATTCGAGACTTCAGAAATAGACGAGACAAGGAGTGAAGCGGAACCTGAAGAGGGCGGTGTGCGAACGTTCCTAGACTCAAGGTCGCGAGGCTAAGGAGCTTGAAGAAGAGGAAGCCACGTCGACCAATCGGATAAACGGAGCGTTTCTAACGGTTCTTTGATACAGGAGGAAGTTCGTGGATATATTTTGCGACGTGATTTATTGATAAAGACTTAAAGAGCCTCTCGCTCGATCCCCATCGCTCTTACAACGGCAATTATCGAAGTCGCCGGCAAATCGTAGGGCAATCATGCGAGATTTACTGATCGACACTAAGTTATTTGAATTCCGGGACTGAGCCTCCAAGAAAATTTAGCGTAGCAATCGCTCTTTGTGTCGAGTTTTCCAAGACAAGATCGAAGTTACAAAAGATTGAATGGATTTCTTCATGATTACCTGAATGAGATGTCATAATCAATTCGTAAAATACGTCTTCATACATCATGTTTGTGCGATATACTTTCTGAAATTTATGTACCTGTATTATCAATACAGAGAACGAACAAAGAAAATGAGAATTAATCCGTTGTTACATTCATTGTTTCATGTTGTATCTATTATTCGCTATTATTCGACAGCTCGATTTTAAATCGGATAATAAATTTCCATTTTCGTTAAAGATATAAGCATTATTCTTTAACAAATATGAAAGATCGAGTTTGGGAAAATATTTCTTGAACCGGCTTTCCTCCGAAAGAAACAGACTATGATCTGTCTTATCTTAGTGCAGTATGTTTGAAGAATTGTAGTCACAGAATAAATCGGGAAGGTGTTATCACATGTAATTTACTATGCTGAATATTTAATGAGTAGAAAAGGCAGATAGGTCACGTTGCGACATTAAAATTACTTAGGCGAATTCGTCCGAAGTTACATAAACATAAATACGATACAGCGCGCGAATTTCACAGGATGTCCGACCAGACAACGCTGTGACACAGTGACTTCCTGAAGCAGACAAGCTGGACAAGTGTAAATTTCAATTTCGCTTCAGGCAACTCCTATTAGGCAACGCTAGTCGCTGTACGCCTTTTTAATATTCATCGACGGACTTGACCTTGTTCGACACATTTTTGCAGAGTAATACTTCAGTATAATGTATCGCTTTTGATTTCTTGTCAGCAATTATGGTAATACAATTTATAATCATTTTATAACGAATTCGCTTACATTATTATTATTATTGAGATAAAATATTTTTTTTTATTATTATCAGTTCTACTTTTATAACTACAAGAATAATTGTTGCATTTCTAAATACAGTAGAGCGTCGATTATCCGAAAGTCGGTCATCCGAAACGTCGGTTAACCGAAAGCCGAATCACGCCAAAAAAAAATTTTTTTTTTACGACTGGTCACACATAAAATACATTTCCAGTGATGTTCGATTATCCGAAAAATCGATTATACGAACACCCCTCGGCCCCAATTGTTTCGGATAATCGACGCTCTACTGTAAACATATGGAAAGATATCTGCTTTCAATAGTGAAAAGCTATGATTATATCTAACATATCTAAACAATAATATATCTAAGATATCTAAACAATTGCTAAAAAATTCCTTTACATTTAAAGTTTTTAATGTACGAGTAAGAAATATAACATCCCCGAAATATGACACCTATTGTATGAACACATGAGATTAAAACATAACATTAACATGAAAGAATATCAAGTACAAGAAAAACATCAGGAAGAAATAACGTTTATTTTTTTAACATATTAAAATCAAATTCGTATGAATGAAGCTATTAATTAAGCTACAAGCATAGTGAGACGAGTGATTTGAATAAAATTCTCGGATTACATAGGCTACAAAAACGATGTGTTCACACGATTATCTGTAATTGTTCAAAAATGTCTCGGTTGAAATACGAAAGAAGGAAGGAGGACAGGTCCTTCTTCTTCTTTCTAGAGTGCACCCAGCGGAATCTTAAACAGCGTTCATATGCAAATGGCTACGTGCACTCAAGAGTCCCTGGGTTCATTCGAGTCGTGCCGTAAAAATCCCGGAGATGCGGAATCTCTCTTTGTCGGCTCACTTTTCACAACAGTTATTGCCCATCAGGCCGCTGACTCGAGTCAAACTCAATGAAAATTAAGGTTGGGTGAACGCAGACAATAATGAATCGTAAGTTCGTGACTATATGAGCATCCGTGACTCTAAGAGAAATTAAATAACGCCAACGATTAGACAAACGCGACACACGCCCGATTAATTATTCATGTCGCGTAGAAATTTATCGCGAATAGAAATTTTTTTAATGAAGCTCGATTGACGAGTTTAAAAGAAAGGGATTATACTTAAAAATGGAGGTAACTTAATCGTCAAATAACTTAGATTCAAGCTCAGTTGCTCAAGAATTGTAAAAAATTAGATAACATTCACGAATGGTGTTTGCACAATTCGAAGATCTCGTGAAAATAATTTATTTTTTATTCTTGATTCTTATTCTTATAAAAATTATTCTTTTTATTCTTATAAAAATAATATTTTCTCAAGACACAATAAATTCTAGTGAAAATATTATGCGATGGAACAAGTAAACTTTTACTGATACTGATTCTTTGATTTGAATTTAATTCTTCTTCAAAAATACGAAAAAATAGTGTTGAACTGTAATTACATAACTATAATTTAGAATCAATTTTCTAACAGTATCACAAATTTATAAGAAAACCTTATTTTTAAACTGATATAGTTTAGTAAACTGTTAATTAATTGTAATTCAATTAATTAGGAAGACATTAAAAATCAAAAAGAATTGTAATAAACCTACTGTCAAACTTTTGCTAAGAAAATATTGAGCATAGATAAAAAAAACTCTTATTAATATTTATACATTAAAGTATTATTACAAAAATATACTTATTAAGCTAACCGAAAGTAAATAATAATAAAAAATGAAATAAAAACTAAAATAATATAATTATATTTAATTACTCAGCCATACACAATTCGCAATTGGGTTACGAAGTAACTGGGCTTCGAGACTACGAAAGTACACAATTTGGCGGTCTTAAAGACAAATATCATTCAAGTAGATCTGAAGGTACGACAACGAGAACAAGCCCAAACTTGTAAAAAGCAGATGTCGGCCCTTGAAGTATTCCGCGAGGACCGTATTGCTTTGGGGTACCTGTACGAAAACTGGTCCGGTGGAGCGAAATGGCGCATACAAACGATCTCGTCTCCGCTCTCTCCTGGAGAGATGGACCGCTCTCCCCCTCTCTTATTCAGTCTCTCTTACCCTACTTCTCTCTCCGTCTCTCTGCGCTCTCATCTCTCGATCGGATCGTCCGTCTTCTTTCGACCGCCGTCACAAAACGGCGTCCCCCGTGTGTTCTCAACTCAAGAGTTTCTCACGTCATCCTCTTATCAAGTTCAGAAACCGGTCCTTTCTCTTTCCCTTCTCGTTGTCCGCGATCACGCGCAAATCATTGACCGCGTAGGCGAAAGATACCGATCTACCTCCGGTCTTTCCTTCCTTCCAGTCTTTGATGTTTATTCGTCCACATTTTTTAATCAACCATAGAGATAACGGTGAAATAAGTAATTCCCGAATATCTTCAGAAATCACAAGCTTCTTTTTTAGCTAAAGTATCTCAAATGATTTTTTTTAAATGCTAATTTAATATTTCATAGAAAATTTAATGTAATATTTTATAGAAAGCAGAGGATTTTATAGTGAAAGAGAGAAAGTACAATATATAAAATCGGATATTACCAAAAACAAAACTTTTAATTTTTTTAACTTTTCACATTCGTACTGTTAAATTCATCAAATTTAATAAAAATCTAAAATCTTTAATCTAAAAACTGAGTCATTTTAAATTATCCTAGATTTATTCACAAGTCGCCACTGCTACTAAAAGAATTAAATTTTTATTAAATTTGACACTTATTTACGAATTTAATAGTACAAAGCTAAATATCGCACCAATCGATAACACTTTCACATTTATCGAAACTATTTCGATAAATGTGCATGGTTGACAGATAATTCTGAAAGCAGCTATACCGACTGTTCAATGAAGGATCATACAACAGCAATAAACTTTCGCTCTTAGCTGGTACGACTTAAAAGCATACCACTTCCCTGGGATCTCTTAGTTATCTCTATCAGTGTGCGGTGTGTCGTAGCGAGCGGTGCAATAAATTGCGGTAAGCTGTATTTAAGGACGGCACTTTCATGAACGAGACGGATTAAGGAAACAGAACACTCGAGATCGGTGGTGCTCGAAGGTGTGCCATACCCCGATTTCACGCGAGAGTAAACGTAACAGACGTAGAATTACGAGGCGAGACGTGAATAGTTATCGCATGAGTGCGCGCGTCACCCAAGAAACCGCGAAACTGGCCGCATTAATGCTCTGACGTGTTGGATTCGCGCAAATTCCCGGACGACAGGATCCGTGTATCACTATGTCTGCTTGACATTTATGATAATTAGTAGGAATCTACGATGCTAATAGACCTCACCCGAGTACATGTCTTGCGCGTCCATAAGAACGCATGTACAGAGCCTGGACTTGTTCTGCCTTTATTCGCGCTGCTACTTAACTGCAGTCAGTTGTCACTCGTAATTACTATCTGCGGTATAATGGTTTTTATGAACTTATATCTTCTAAATGTTATATTTTAATTATATTTTGCCGCACACTTGTGCATTTTCATCCATTACGATCCAAGTTTAAGTCTAATATATACAGAAAGCATAGCCTCAGAATTCCTGATTAACGTTAATAATCCTAACAAAAATTGAAAAAGAATTTCGCTTATCTTTTAGATACAATTTAGTAATATTTAGGAAAGAATTTTCTTTAAATCTTCTCTAAAAAATTCTTTATTTCATCTCAATAAAAACTCGAGGACTCCTTGTTATCACTTATCTATCATAGCACATTACGCACGTTACGATTACCGACGCGGTGAACACCGCGTGATTAAATAATAATTAAATAACGAAGATAACTTTAAATAACGAATTCTCAAACTGAACGTGTTCCTTGTAATTCTTTTACTTGAAGACTTCATAATGCTGATTTTATAATGCTGACTCGCGTCGCTCGTGGCGCGTTAATTATTATAGATATGCGAGAGAAAATTGATTGCTACACAATATGTAAATAGATAAAAGGATACTAATCGTCCGATCATTTTCTTAAGAAATTTAGAAAAGCGCGTGGTGGTGATCGCGCCAATTAATCAAGTTAATTGAATTTTATAATTGTACAACATGATGATTTATCGATGAACCTATTCACAGAAGGAACTTTTTGACTTTTTTTCTAATGGAACCAGTAACGCGGCGTCTTGTTATCGAAAAATTTATTCAATGGACAAGATATGAACCTGCTTTCTCATTTGAGAGACAAAGTACATAATTTAATCACTCGAGAAAGTTGCTTGACGGATGTTTTTATATAATGTACTATATATTTATGTGATGTTTTCTCGATCATAATTAAACAAATGATTTTGAAATACAATATTATTTTAATATTACATTTACTTGTATTCAGTACTTTACAAGATTATACATATGCACATACATAAATCTCAATGTTAACTGGACTCGCTAATAGATGACATGATAAATAGATTTTAAATTAAAGTTCTCTCTTTCGAATTGATTCACTGTAACTTGTTCTATATTGATTCTTTTTTATCTATAAATCGTTGTCATAAAAGTTATTAATTGTTATTCAATTCACTATCCGCTCGTCCTTAAACGTTGACATCTTGTTATATTTTTCCAAGAGAATTCTGAAGAGAAATCTCCCTAAAATCTACTAATTTGTCAAGGAGGCATTTAGAAGGCTTTTATCTGCTATCTTAGAGAAGCATAATCTTGATGTATTACCGTTTATCCTTAACTAGTCTGAATCTCACGAGTTCACGAGTAACCAACGACGAGAATTCCTTAAGACTTCGGAAATCATTGCGATAGAATTTAAAGTACCTAATGAGCCGATCTGGTTTCTGCTTTAGCATCTTAGTCTACTAAGATACTGTTATATCCTGTTGGTACCATTTCTACAGATAAACATTTTTATGATATGAGCTTTGTTTATGCTCAACATCTGTAGACGTTACGATTTGAGAAACATACAAACCTGACAGATACAGTCACTAAGTCAAGCAATATTTATAAAATATGTGTTTCTTTTGTATCGAGAACGAAAAATATTTTCAGAGAAACCTCAGGATTAATTGGAGATGCTAATACCATGATATGCGTATCGATACACGAAAGAAATGATCGAAGTAAATGATCAAGTAAATTCGCTTCTTTACCAGTCTTATATTTTGTTATCTTCTGCAGTTATCTTTTCGAGTTCTTAATAAGCATTCTAAAAGCAGAAAAATTTTTTGTAGTATTTTGTAGTATTAATTTAATGATAAGATCTGATAACAGTTATATTATATTACGAGTCACACACGCAGTATTCGATGTTGTAATTTTCACACTTTAAAAATGTTATAAAGTAATATAATTAAAATAATATTAAAAAGTAATGTAAATCGTTTCATAAAACAATACTTGCATGATAGGAATGTTTCAGACGAGCGAACATTCGTCTGCTACATGATTTTTATTGGGGACACAATCCAATTTCCATCGTTTTGACCGACAAATCAAATCCGAATTCAAGCAGTTTTAATCCAAAAAATATTTAAAATTCAATGCTATTTTATAAATGTTATAAATGTAATTAAATCATAAATCATAAAAAGACACAAGAGAAATATTTAAAACGGGCGAATATTGAATTATTGCTGCAGCATCATGATTATATTGCGGATCCAATTTCCATTGTCTTGACTCACGAATTACCTGCGAATTTAAGCGGTTTTAATCCAAAAAATATCTTGAAATTTTCGATAACCCGCGAAACCAACGCGTATTTCTGTCACTACACATTACCAACGTGTGCGCAACGAACAAAAATATCGTTAAAAATTTGATGAAACTTCACTATGTAAATATTGTTTCAAAAACTAGATGTATTTGTTTCATTAAATAATGACTTGCACGTGGTATATGCGGATTCCAAATACACATCTACAAATAAAGGAAATAATTGTCAACAAATTTTGAATACATTTCTCTTACTAATAGTAATAACATTATTATATCAATCTTTAAGTTTTAAGCTATTAGAAAATAATTTTGAGAGACATTTTAAATAAACAAAAGATATTTGTTATTTGTGCAAACAAAAGCTACGTGTTATTTCAAAAATTTTGTTTTCAAGATTTTTTCAAGTAAAATATTAAAAATTTAGATATGAAGAAATGGAATTTGATCAAAATTTTATGATTGAATTGTTTGGAAATATTAATTGTTAATATTCATTACAGTATTCAAGTGGGATTTAATATAATAATATATAATTATTAATTATTAAAGTTTATTAATTATTAATTAATTAAAGTTAATAAATTTAATAATATAACATTTAATAATATAATAATAAAGAAAACTTGTTGAGTTAACGATACCAAACTGATTTTTTATTTTTATTCTAGATAAAATTATATCATATCACTTAGCGCCAAGAAACATTGATTCTAGATAAATTATCATATCAAGAAGTATTTATATTCTAGATAAAACTAAATCATATCACTTAGCGCCAAACAGTATTGATATTCTACATGAATAATCATGCAATTACGACAGCACACTCCAAGAAAAATTACATAACGCACCGCGAGCAAATACAGCAATTTAATCACGGAAGTATGACAAATTGTTCTCGGCATTCCTAATCATAGAAGAAATGACACATCAGTCGTACACACGGTTTAAACTGATGTCACATAAATTACACCGCAAGAAGACAAATATATGCATAATAATGATATAATTATTAGTATGTTGGATTACGCTTTTACTGATCACGTTGTTATCATAATTCTTAAATACAATTAAAATAGAAAAAATATCCCTAAATTTATCAATATTAATAGTAATCTGTAAAAGTGCAAAAAGTTTTAATAATTAAAATCGTGATTAATTAAATCATTTCATTGCTTCTAATCTTAAACAATCTAAAAATATAAAGATTCTTTTCTTTTTAAGCGGAAATTAAGCGGAAACCAAGCTGTCACGCTGTTACGTGAAATCCAAAATAATTTAAATACATGGGATTTTTCTCTGAATGTAGGAGATAATTTATAATCAACAGTAACATAATTTGCAAAAACATATCTTGAGATTAAAGTACAAATCATTTCTCACGCTACCAGCTCTCCTATCTGCAATTTATACAAATGGAATTTCAGAATTGTTATAGGTATTTTAACATCTAAGAACACTGACACTACATTCTTAAACGAATCTCACATAATGCATAATTAATAAGATAAAAAGAAATAGTCTTAAGAAATAGAATTGGGAAGCATTCTTTATAAAAAGAATTTACTAAGAATTTACTAAGAATATCCATTTGAGCAATTGACCTGATTTCAACGTACATATTACAGTTCTAAACAAAATTGGAATCCTGAAACGTTAAACAGGATTATCAATAATCAACTTTAGCGTACAATCTCGAACAGTTGTCGCTTTTAAATTAGCGCATTCCTCGGTACTACCGTGCATAAAGTTAAAATCAACAGCCCCGCATAACAAAAAACTGGCATGATTATGATCCTTTAATATTATACGTCAAATGATGTTAATGTTGATTGGCAATTACATCACTTCAACATTCTGCAGAGCTAAATACATTCATTAATCGTTCGTAATTGTTACAAGATTTCACTCGACATCTTGATAAAGGCTTGCACTTGCAACTCAGCACCGTAATAAAACAACGGCTGCGAGCGTCTCAAGGCATCCACGTCGACAAAAGAGCCTCGTAAATCTCGCGTCATCGCGTCGTCGTGGATTTAAAACCGGTTGGGGTCTGCTATATAACCAGCTATAACTCGTGAGTTTTACCACGATTTTCGTCGGTCATAATGGACACTGGTCGCAGCTATCGAAATGCATTCTGTTGCGCCAATTATTATATTTCGCACAATTGCTGTCAAAGATAATCCTCGCAAGAAAAGCGGTGTTTTTTTCTGAAATTTGTATCTGGTTTCAATTTAATATCCTCTTAAAAATGATGATTTTGGTTTTGCATAAATACTTTTGTTACTGCTATTATATTTTCATATACTTAATATATAGAATACGTCATCATATGTTCATTGTGACACATTTTACTTATACAATATTAATTTTTGTGTAAAAGAGATAAAAAGATCTCTAATTAATAATTTATGAAAACCTTTCGTAATATCTCATCTGTGCAATGAAAGTATTATAACATCCTAATGGCGAATTCCTTGGTCTCCCAAGTACTCTAGTCGCATGAATTAAAACGAAAGTTTCAATGCGCGGCACGCAGCCGGTTTGCCAGAGACGGCGAATACTATTATTTTGAATTCAAGGACCAAGGTACACTGCCTCCCGCAGATCAGTGTCGCGATAAAGTATCAACGAATTTCAGCGCTATCGCACGCCTTTGAACATTAATCTCATATTGCGGGATTAACGATGTCATATCCGGGATAATACATTATTTTTAACGCCCATTATTTTTATCTCCGTCGTCATATGAGCAGTCTTTTCGATTTAGAACAATACCTCGGACAACTTTGCATTTCGCTAGACAAAAAGGATTCTATTACAATGGCACACGTCGTTGAAGTTTTACGCAATCGGCTCTCGCGAAGCGGAGCCCTTCACGAGACGAATCCTCGCGTTAAATCTGTAATCGCGTACAATTACTCTTCGACCGCACAGTTCGTTACACGGAATTATAAACTAATTATGCTTTCATGCCGCTTTCATACTGTCCGAGCGCCAACATACTCTCCCGGCGTATTCCTTGATGAAAGGTCTCGCCTAAACGTTCACTTTCTCAAACCGTGTATCAAGTGTGTAATGCCGATTGTAGCCTACATAACTCGCAGTTACATGTGCGGTATCAATGCGTGTAATATATACATATAATGATATACAGGGTGTATCTGACCACCCGTTCACCCCTTTTCTTTCAAAAACTAAGCATTTTAGAGAAATGTTTTACACGAAAATTGTATGGTTTTCAGGGAACATAAGATGGTGTCATTGGTTTGACCTTAGGTGGCATCGTTAAGGTCAGGTCAAGGACACCTTCAATTTCTTAAATGGAGCCCCATATTTTTTTATTGCATATTCTTGTAGCTTATCTCGAGAGCTTTCCAAAACACTATAATAAAGTATTTTTTTATTACGTATTTTCCGAGTTATAAGGCTTGAAATAATTTCTTAATTTTACATAAACTATAAAATATCTCATAAAATATTCACCTTTCGATGACCTTACCTCAATACTTTTATGCACAGAATAATGAGAGGAATCAATTGATGTAAAGAAAACACATAGTTGTTTTTAAGAAAAAATATGTAATTGTGTTAACAAAAAATATGTAATTGTGTTAACAAAAAATATGCAATTTGTAACTAACTTATTAACAAAATGTACGTATATCGGCATTGCCAAAAGGAATGAGAGCATTCATGCGTGAAATGAGATAAGTACGCATTTCTATATGTAATTATAGCTCGTAATTAATCTTGTACGTGCGATTGCAGTGCAAAATTATTTATGCGATTATCACATAATCTTGGTTCTAGAACAACTTTATATTCAAATTAGAATATCTCGGTCATATCCACTTAAGAAAATATAATTTTTAAGCGAAGACATTTCTTTAACGTAACGCTGCAAACTTTACAGAATCTACGATTTTATATCGGCACTTACTTTTATTATTTCCAGAGTAGTTGAAAAATGACTGCAATAAAACCTCGTGAAATTCTTACAAACTATCGGAAACTCTTCACTCGCTCATCAAAAATGCAACGGATCATTTTAATGGATACATAAGAGAATCGCATCTTCCGGCAGAATTCCAGCCTTCTTAACAATATTAAAATTCTACACGCTGAATATTTTAGAAATCGACTCAACGTGTTAAACGTACTAAAAATAACTTTCAGTCCTACATTCTTCCACCTAGCTAGTTTTTAGGCATATTTGTAACTTTTTTAGACGTTCTGATATTCCAAATAAATAACGTTTATTTAATGTTTATTTAGTAAACAGATCTCTCATAAAAAAGAACTAAAAACATTCTATAGTCAAACTACGAATTTTAAATTCCTCTTTAACATAATTTATATCTACACTTAACTGCACGTTTTTAAATAAAAACAGTGAATTAAAAACAGACGACAAAATTTAATTTTTCAGAAAATTTAAAGCACTTGAGAAAAATATATCTAATAAGAATAACACAAAATTTCTTATTCATTATTTCTCTTAATCATTTTATCTTACAATTAAATCTTTCCCTCATCTGTTTCTCAATTACTCAATTCAATATATGTCCTCGATATTACATCTTTAGCAAAGAAAGATTGAATAAGCTATCGCTAAATTATAATTAAATATTTTATTCTCAGAATGATTCAGTATTTAATGTCAGACTTTCAGAGTGGAATCTTCGATTTATTTTAGAACAGTCAAACTGAGCAAAAACTCGACGAATGAAATCTCTAATGAGAACGTTCTGTGACGTAAAGCCTTATCAGACTTAAACGATGACTGAGAGCACCTCCGTGTGGCGTCTGGTCGTACGAGATACGTCCCCAGAGGATTCGCTCGTCGCGAGGACGAACAATCCCGGCACTGATCACGATTCTCCGAGCGAGATCGCGCCGTTTGATGTTCGGCGAGAGTATGCGAGGGCGGAAATTCGCGATATGTTTTTTTTTCCTCCTACATGCGTGGGCGTCGCGCCGTGAACGCCAAGGAACACGATTTATGCACGCGAATGAAGTCACGCATTACTACGAGTGGGAAACGAAATTGGAACCGATACGCTCCGTGTGAAAAAGCTACCGAAATAAACGAGCACGCGCGCGCGAGGGCAAGGCCTCGAGACGAATGAGCTTCCTCATATAACTATTGAAACTACAGAAAAGACGGCGATGATCTTGAGTATCAAAATCAAAGAGATTTAAGAATTAAGGGTGCAGTGAAAATTGCCGAAAGAGAATATATGAATCGAACTTATTTTGGAAAATGTTTCATTAGCGCAAAAAGATGTTAGATCTTTCTCTAACTGTTCATATTATTATAGTCTACGTATGCATTCTCATATAATTCTGTCTGCGACCCTCTTGTTTCGTCAGAATAATGAAAAGAAGAAACTTCTTGAAACATATCAGATAAATGCTAATGCGTGAGAGGCAAAGGAATATTAATGCCTCTTAATAAAAAAAAAGAACCTGAAAAAAGAAAAAACTAGTTTGTTTAAAAATAGTATAAGAAAGATTGACCTTTAACCATTCGACACAAGCATCAATTCAACGCTATTAATTCGCTGGAAGTTTGTTCGACCGGAAGTCAACGGATTTTCTTCAGCAGGCTCGAATGAAAAGAACGGAATTCGATTTACATCATGACACGATCGTGACACGGTTGATCCTCGTGTCAAGGCCGTTCGATTACATTATCGAACGTGCCTCCAACGTGCGTGACAATTCAAACGGCATTAATTTATGGACCACGAGCGTGTTCCACGCATAACAGACCTGTGACCCACGACCTCGCAGAAAAACAGGGAGAGATATTCGTTGTTATAACAAAGAAGACGACAGCGCAATAAAACGCTAGCGATAACAATGGTATTGATTATTACAGCGATAATAATATACATAACACCTGGCATTCTTACGATATTGATAAACACTATAATCACTCCAGGGAAATATAAGTCGTATAAGTCGTATTAGAGCATTTTTTTCTCGCCCACGCACCTTACCTCATCGCTATACGTAATATGTCGTTGACGTCAAACCACGATTTGTATTCGAATAGAGAGAGAACGAGAACGAAAGAGAGGGAGTGAAGGGAGAGGAAAGGAGGGGGAAGAAGCGCTATTTTTCGCGTCTTTTTTTACAGCAAATGCGTCAGACGGACTTTAAGCAAATGCCTCGTCAGACGGACTTAAAGGTCAAAATTAGCAGGTGGATTTAAGTGCCGCCATTGCAGGACAAATTTCGGGCACATAAACGTCTCATAACGTCACAATTTCGATAAACGAGAATGTAACGAAAAAAAGGAGAAAGCTAAACTCGATATCCGCGTGAATAAGATTTTACAGTGAATGTATGATTTAATCAACAAAAATATTAATTCGTCCATATAATGAGATTTATAAAAAAAAAATATCAAAAATGTAATTTTACAACAACCGTTATCGATGTTCTTGGAAAAGTGCGCTTTTATTGACGTTATTCGCGTTAACATTGACACCGAGGAACATTGATCGCGCAGTTCATTTTTCTCGCGATTACCACGTGCGTCCGTTCCTAAATTAGAGTACTTCCGCCACGCGGTCGCACACAATTACGTTCAATTGAGAATATCTCTCTCTCTCCCGTTTACTCGCAAATCTGGCGCAAATTATTCAGACTGATGTTTCCCGGGAAGAAACAACGTTTTTCCAATCTTCGTCTTCCGCGAGTTTCCTCGCGGACAGTAGACAAGTTTGAAAATCGTGCCGCGGCCTACCTAACCTCATCATCGGACTATCGTGTCGAGAAGTGAGCATAATGCTACACTCACCTGCATGCTGTCGGCCGAGATGATCTCCCCGGAAAAACGGCGCGCCAACTCGATGCTCAGCCGCGATTTTCCGGACCCAGTAGCGCCCAGAATCACCAAAATTGGCACACGCGACATCACTACCTCGTTACGATCGACCATCGTAAGCGCGGCACTGGGCGCATGCGCCGTACTTTGCTCATGGGCGCCCGCACGGCGCACGCGTGACGAAACAGCGGAACGCGGACCGCGCGCTAGATTTCAAAACAATGGAGTGTGAGAACCAAACCAAAGCGATTTGGGATTATCACGAATAAGCTTCATTTATAACTTCATGTCTTATTTATAATTTTGTAATATTAAACTCTGTGATATTATGATTAAAAATAATCGTATCAGAGAATGATGATGTGTCGTAAAGTCACCTTAAAATCTTAAGATATTGAAAGTGTCTTATGAAACTATCAGAAATATATCTGTTAACGTTTTTATCTTATGTTCTCCGATTCATTGAATGTAAAAATTTAAATTTATCTTATGTTCTCCGATTCATTCAATGTAAAAATTTAAATTCCATGAAAATTAATAAAATGTTAATAAAGAAAAATATATAATATTAATATATAATATTAAAGCTATAATTATATTAATATTTATATCAAACCTATATAATTAATATACACTATTTAAAATTCCAAAAATTTTTCACATTTTCGAAAATTTGTGAACCTTTTTTAAACCATGAAAATAAAAAAATTTCGAAATAAATAAAATGTCAGAATATAATAAAGGAACAAAGCAAATCACAAGCATTTTAATTGTAACCATTATTTTATTATTTCCTCCTTTTCTTTTTTTACCAAATACACGCGCACATGTGTATAATACAAAGAAATCAAATTTTGCAAAGTTATATAAGTATTCAGTTATTTGACATACCGATTTATTACATAATTGCAGCTTTTATTTCTTATTAACATTTAAAGTCCCTAAAATTTTTGTGTTCAGTTTTTTTAACTATATTAAAACAAGGAGTTCAAAGCTTACTCAAATTATTCACACATATCTTTTATACTCGAATTATATATATTTAACTCTTTATAATAAACACATTATAATAATGATGCAACGATTTCTACAAATAGCATCTATGACGTAAGAAACAGTTAAATCTCGAGAGGCGTTCCGCGATACGTGTGCTATATTGACAAAATAAAACTGGGATCTGCGTAAGAAGATTATCGATGCTGAATAATATATAATACAATGAACAAATTCAGAAAGTGGACAAATCACTTGAAAATTTGATCCAAAGACTGATGCAATTTCGTGTATTAAAGTATTTGTGACATCTGAGGTACACGAATACAACAACTTAATTTTTAATTAAGAGACTGCCATTCTCCAGTATTTCAGCCTTAAGCTTTTGAATATAATGAATTCGTGGGTATGACCTAAGTTAATGAAATTCTAAATATAACAACTGGCATTACCTCTTCTCCAATTTGACGTACTATTTCAAGCCACAAGTACCAACATCTGCCAGACTAAATTAAACATTTACAAGACGTGTGTTGTATAGTATTTGTTTTCTAACATTCGTTTTTAACAAATTTTTTAATTCCTTCTTAAGCAAAATTTCATCTAATCTTCAAACCAAAATTCAGAATTTATATCTAAATATTTCTGTTTGCTCTTAAGTAGAAATTAAGTTTAAAATAATCTACCTCAATTTAAGTAAAACGAATAAGATTTATCTACACATCTCTAATATCTAAATTATTAATGTTCAAAAAGCTATAATTGTCTTAACATTTTCGAGGAAATCGATATCATATTAGTGAAAAAATATATTATTTGTTATGATATGGAAATCGGCTATTTCACTCACAAAGTGAGAATTCTCCTCATTATTCATAATAAATCCATGCTAAACAAAGTGGTGTTTATCGTTCTATATACGTTCGTATGATTACATTTTAAACTAGCAAAGGCGAAATCACGTGCAAAATGACGCAAATAACTGGATACATTCGTGTGGTGCAACATATGTGTGCATCTTGATACGTGTGTCAAATGCAACAAACATCATTCTCGAGTTAAATGTTTGCGCCATTCAATGTCTACATTTCGCTAGACGTGGAAATATCAGTGGCGCCAATAATGTACATTTTCATTAGCCGATGAATAATGCAAGTAGTATAATAAGATCTCGATATACTAACGTAAATGTTACTGTGTTATCGGTATGAATTTTATTTACCAATATGATCTTCAAATAATTATAATTAATAAGACATAGTATATTTGAAATAATAAATAAAGAAATTATTAACAGTGCAAAAATTTTTAGCGAGCAATTAATTGCATTCGAATCTCTTTGTCATCTTAAATTAGCAAAAATGATTACAGCTTTTTAAATATAATTTTTTTTATTTAATTTTTTAATTTTTTAATATATTCTTTTTTATAGATTTATATTTATAATTTTATGAAGCTTAATAAAGTGACTTATATATGCTGAAATTGTGTTATATTTCAGATAATATATAAGATAATCATTTATGAAATTTATGAAATTATTTATGTGTTATTTGAAATATAACGCAATTTCAGCATATAAGTCGTTTTATTAAGTTTTACGTGAGCGAGCGACGTCATGATGTAAAATTTATGTATAATACGTAATGAATATGCATTATATATACTCATGTTTAATATATAATGAATAATCATCGCTGTGTGAAAGATAGAATATTTAAACCCAGTGCAGTATTTGTGCTGTATGACACAATTGTTTTCAATTTATTAACTCCGTTAACTAAGTACTGACAAGTGTATACATATATCATTTGCGAAGCTTATCGAAGGTAAATAATACATTGTGATAACATATTTCCATTAATTTTCGTTACTAATTCGTAAATAATAAAATAAACAAATATTTAAAAAGCTATATTATTTATATTTATATATTATTTATATTTATAATTACTTATTAAATTTATTCTTATAAAAAATATATATGTCAAAATACGTCAAAATTTATCAATATATGTATTATCAAATTTATCAACTAAATAATTTTTTTTTCTAAAAAATTTTATAGAACACATATTTATGAAATTAACTATCTTTAATTATTAATTTATAAAAATATAAATAAGAGCTATGTAGCGTTTACATATTGTATTTGTATAAATCACGTTTCTTTATCGATTTGTTATTGCATTTGTTAAATAAAATGATCACTTTTGATAAAAATAAACATTAAATCTCCATTAACATTTAATTTCTCTAATGGCGCATTCATTATTTCTTGGTGCAAAACCAGGAGTCCTGTAGAAAGTTTAACTTTTATGAGAGTAGAATTTGTGTCTAATATCAATATAATATAAAGCATATTCGCAAAAGTGTGTTGTAATGACAGTGAAATATCCATTGGTGACAGTTAATTAAACATCTAGATGAACTAAACTTTTTCTGCACCGCGTTATTGTATCTCTACAACAATAGCGACAATTAAATTAGCATATTGATTATTGCATAATTTTTGCATCTATTTCACTTGCTACGGTATTATACGTAACATACGTATAATTACGCGGTAGAAAACAAATTTGATGGCAGTTGGCAAAAGAAAAGTCGGACATGTATGAAACGCGGTTTACTCACGAGTAGGGAGATTAATGGTTTTCTACGATATTGTGCAAGCATCCACGCAAGAAGTTTATACTCGATGCAACCCGCGCTCACGTTAAATTGGCGATAAGAACGCGAATTAACGTCAGTGTAACATGAATACGACCGCCACCAGCGTGTAATGCAACGCCGACGTAATCCAACGCGAAGCACAAGCTCGATACGAAGCGGAATGCCAACGTAATGCCGACGTAACGGAAAACGTGATGCGAATGCAACGCGTGCATAATGCAACGCAATGTGGACGCGAGCGGGGTGAGTTGAATATTGGCGTTTCGATCTTTTTACTGTTTAACGTAGTGCCATGCAAATTTGTATGCAATGTAACGTAACGCAGCGCAGTCCATAGTGCAGTGCGAATGTAACACAATGTAGCATAGTGCGACCAAGCGTGATGTAAGCTGAATAATAATTTGATGCCTTTTAATCGTTACAATTGTCATTTTAAATGTACATTGAGAGTCAAATTAATATTACATACGCTACCTATGTTTTATTTTATATTATTTTCAAATCATATATAATGTTCAAAGACATTAATCTATTGAAAAATTTTAAAATCTTTCAAAATTTATATCGCTTCTCCAAGTAATATCGACTCCGTGCCGATAGATTAAGATAATTCTTTTGGCAGTGTTTTTATTCTCTAAAAGTTATAATCTTCAAATAAATAAATAATGGCAGAAAGAAGGACAGGTATAAAGAGGGAGAAGAAAAAACACAGAAATTAAATGATATATTTTATTCATATAAGGTAATTCAAAATATAAATGTTAAGGAACTTGTCTGACCCGTTACTTAAGAAAGAAAAATAAACATTATCGTTATTCTCTATATTTTTAATAACAAAATACGCATATAAAGCGCAAATATCGTGCTCGTTGTAAGTTGCCGTTTAATTAGCAACTTAACTGTCATATAACGTCAAGAGATTTAGTCGACGAGTTTCGTCCAACTATCGGTAATCTTTCATTTTTGTCAGTTGAAACTTAGAAGAGTCTTCGCTCAATTGTATTTGTAATCATTTGCGATTTACTGGCGATGGACGAGAGTCTCCTTTTGAATATTTTTAAGTACAACACAAAAAGAATTACGTTCTATCCCCCCAATGTTGTTTGAAAGTGACAAAAAAGTAAAATATTCAAACAGAAATATACAGACAAGTTCTTTTTACATACGATTTACATACGATTCTCGTATAAAAAAGAGATGCGTGGAGGTTATTTCTAAATTGCCTATTTTAAGGCTATTATATGTATGTATATATGTACATATGTATGTAATATGTCTATATATACATACACATATATGTAAATAGTAAATATAGAGGTATAAATATTATTCTTAAAGTAATTCTTTTCATGCTACTAACTTCTGGTATAAATATTATTCTTTATTTTATCTAATATACAATATATATATTCTTATAATTTATAAATGTGCCTTGACTCCGTTTCATTACAATATATAAAGGTCTATACATACTTAAAGTATAATTGTACGAGGTTGATTTTTAGGCTGCCGTAGCGACTCATTAACGGTTCCACCCGATTACAGGATTCGAAATAGAAAATCGTCATTGAGAAGCTCGCTTCTGTCATCGATGAAATGAGAGATTTCTCTTATTTCTATATAATTTAACAATCTTCGAGGTATAAATCGAACTCGGAGCGCATCGTTGCTTCGTCTCTGTGCCTGCACGATATTTTATTAACTTACGCAAGCAATCGTGAAATGATATTTGCAAATAATATCTTCGTTAATAGTACAGGGTCGACAGTTCCAACATAATATTTACAGTCACATATTATTGGTCTAACTTAAAACAAAATATTCGCGGAAAGTTTCCTCTTTTTTCTTTCGTATTTCCACAAATTTCTACTTTTTCTAATAATTTATGGTCACCTACAAAATCACAAAAAGATCACCATATAAAAAAAGTTACTCTAAAATTGTAAAAATTTTTTTCGCTAAATATTTACGTTAGATATTTTCCTATTTCACCGAATCAATTTTTGAGAGTATCGAGAACGAAGCTTTAGAGGCGATTTTCATGTTAAAGCAGCTAAGTCTCTGTAATGCTCGTTCACGTTTATTGTCGCGATGAAGGAACACCATCACGAAGAATTACAAGAGCGCGACATGAACAATAGAAACGTGACCAACATTGTGTCCCTCTTCGCCATAACGTGCGAACGTTATCAACGAATCTTTGTGTCCTTTTTTTTCTTTTCTGTAACTAATTTTCTTGCAAAAATAAGAGATTCCATCTGTATATAATATATACGTATATCGCAGTTTAATCTACTCTCTGTGAATTTCTACTCTCTGTGTGTCGCTCTTATATATATATAAAATTTTATACATGTATAATTATATATATATAAAATTTTATATATGTATAATTTATATTTTAATTTTATTCGGATCTTTTCTAATTTCCTTTATATATAAGCTTAGTTCTAATCAATACAATTTTTTTTTATTCTCCTCTCTGTTATTGTGCCAAAATGCTTTTATCAGCCCGCATAACAGTATCTATTCGATCGCCGTTACAAATTTCTCGTCTGATTACCATGAAAAATAATTTTCGGTAGCGACATCGTATATAAAAATAAAGAGGATAAATAAAAAATATTTTTTCTTGATCTGAATAAAAAATCTAGTTACATAAAATATACATATTCCTATTTTAATTCTCACTCTATCCCACTCCCATCAAGCTCCTTGTCACAATTTTTTTGTCCGCAAGTTCTCAACTTTAAGGATATATAAATATAGTCTATTATAATAAACTATATGTATACATGTATACATGTGTATGTCTGTATATATATATATATATATATATATATATATATATATGTCCTTTTTCTTCATATATAAAAAACTCATATTTTCTTCACATAAAATTCTGCCGTGTAAACAATCGTTAGGTACACATCGCATTATTTACATGTACTTGTAGTTGGCAAAATTAAATCTCAGCCACATCTTGGGAATCTGCGCGTTCATCATCAGGCTCTACTGTACTTTATAAACATCGCTAAAGTCCAATGAAAACTGCGAACCACTTGCGATGAATAATAGGTATGGAGCTCGACGGAGAGTAGGGGCAATACATTCATATACAGAATATTTCATTTTTGTCACAGTTTATATTTCAAAGTATATATGTATTCGAAAATCTTTAAAAAAACAGAGAAATAAATCATTAACTAATTTCAATCTGACAAAAATTATATTCTATTTTCAAAATCAAACTTTCCCTTTTGTCATCTGCAGCATGTTCTTTAAATGGAAGATATTCTTTAAATGCGAAATGAAATGTCCTGTATACATTTACATTCGGAAATAGACAGCAAACCTCACTCCGATACCGTGAAGAAAATAAGGATTCGATGAAAAGAGAAAGAAAACATAAATTTTTGAGCTCGTAAAACTCTTGTTGACAAGAAAACTAATCGAAGAAAGTTTGTGTGGAAAGGAGCGAGGCTCACGTGCTATGCTTTGTAATATATTTATCATACAGTAATAGCTCCCCTTTTGTTAAAGCTATATCGACATAAGTCGTTTGTAAAAGTTAACTTTTCCTTTCACATAACTATTACTATTAATTTTAAATTTCTAACATATGTATGTATAACTAGCAGGTACGTGTGTACTCTTCATGACGGATGCGAGGTGTTTGTTCCGAAAAATTCGACTACGAACGATTTGTGTAGTTACATTAATTTATAGAAACAATTTCTGTTTTCAATAATTTTTTATTCATATACTATATGAACAAACTTAACAACAAGGTAAAAAATATAAATTTGAGACTATGCAAAAGAAAAAGATACATGAGCGAGGATTGTACTATAAATATCTATTTGTGAAAATATCATGTTACAATATTTTTTCCTTTCGTGCGAAATGTTTTAATGGTCGATATAAAAATTACTTCTTTAACATTCATCTATATATCTTAACAACATTGCGTATAAAAGTAAAAAAGATGATTTTTTTGCTTTTTGCAAAGTCTCTAAAGCTAAAGAATTCATTTCTGAGCTATCACCTCGAACGCGTTTGAAAAATGGTTCGAGAAAGATTCTTCAAGAGATAAGAGAACAAGAAAGATAAAAGAATTATAGAATGATAGAAAAAACAAAACACCATCGCGATCCGCCAATCAGATTGCTTTTTTCTCTGTCTCTCTGAGCAATTTTCAATAAAGGTCCTTGCCGAGAGAAAAAACAGAAAAAGCAAATTAATAAAAAAGAAACAAATTAAAGAGAAAAAAGAATAGGAGAAATATATTCATTCTAAGGCCGTCGATGCAATGTCGACCTTGTTTATTTGTATTAAATACACCTATACGGCTGAGTAGCCGATTTCAGCCTTTAAACATATTAAATTTATTTATTTGGCACAATTCAAAGAACTCACAGAACACGTGCAAGTAAAAAAATACGACAAAGTAAGGATTTACGCGAGAGAAGACTTCCGTCCTCATCTAGATCGGAATTTGAAGAACATCGTCGAATTGATTGGTTTTATAATGTTCTTTTGTTGATCTATAGTGCTCTCAGAATTGTTTTTGAATTGCAAAATCAATTGCAAGAAGTCGAGTTGAAAATAATACTCGCACTAGGGGTCATTTGTTTAAAAAAAAATCAGCACTTTCCATTTATAGTTTGTCATATTGACTTTACAAGAAAAATATTTAATTTTCTTTACAGGAAAGTCTCATCATTAATCTCATTATTCTTTGAGTCTTTCGTGAGATAAACGATATGAAGCAAAGTTCAAAGTATAAAAAATACAAAATGTACAGGATTCAGCGTAGATAGGTATATTTTGATACTCTAATTGTGAAAAACCCAATGAATAATATTTTCGCCAAAACCCTCTGACTTCTCGCAGCGAAGAAGAATAGCTAAAGATTCTTAGAAATCGAGAAAATTATATTATAACGCTATATCATCCTAAATTTAATAAACAACGAGCTTATTTTTGCTCTATCTTCAAGCTACTACATAATGTCGTGGCTGAATTTCAGCGAAACGACTAATCAATTACGTATTTTGCACGTAATTTGTAAATCTATATAATGTAGTGATATAAGAAAACATTTCGGCATACACTAAAATGTCGAGGTTGCATTTTTAGAAATCCTAAATAACATTTCAAAATTAACTAAAAATGATTGATCGCATACGATAGGTATATATATATATATATATATATATATATATATATAATATATATGTATATATATATATATATATATATATATATATGTATATAATATATATGTATACTTCGATATTCGCGACGTTAACATGAAATACAAAAAGGTTTATAAAAAGTACAAAAGAGTCTGTTTTAATTATTTTTAGGAGTTTCTCTCGCGGTTTTTAATAATCCAATCTATATGTCCTTCCTGACCGTTGGAAAACTATTATGGTCGCCCGTGTTCCTAACTGCATTAGTATGTTGCGTATATTATTACGTTTTGTGTGTGTGTGTGTGTGTGTGTGTGTGTGTGTGTGTGTGCTGTGTGTGTGCGCGCGCGCTGTGTGTCCTTATAAATATATATTAAACTTGGGTAGCGATTAAAAATATCCTGTGTCGTTAAATTAATAATAATTCCTATTTAATTCAACTGAATGTGTGTCATGTGTGTCTTGCGTATACGCACACGTGTTGGTGTGTATGTGTCATTAAAATGTTAGTACGTCTAATTCCTGACCTATTACGAGTCTTTCGTCGCTTCTCTCTTCATTCCCATCTACGATACTGTCGCTATATCTCACCGCTGCTCTAGCTCGGCTTCTAGTACTTCTCTCTGACGCCATTGTTATTTTATTTATAACTTGAATTTGGACTACGTACGAAGCTGCGTGCTTATTACACGTGCTCGCGTGACGCGACTGTTGTACAATGTGTTAAATATGTAAAGTGTTTATTTGTGTGTGTGTGTGTGTATTTTTCTTGAAAGGTTCTCACTTTCACGTTCATCTTTCATTTTTCTATCGTAAAAATATGCATACAAACGAATACTGTTACCTATAAATGTAATGAACACATTATGTTGCTTTTACTTCTTTTTCTTGTTTTCTTATATCTGTATAGCAATATAAAAAAATCTTCGTTCGAAAGCACGCACTACTCTCTTCGGCTCGCGTCTTCGATTGATCACTTCCATGTTAATCGTTTGTATGACAAATACATAATTATGCACATTACACTTGCTATGGATATATTTATGTAAAACATTAATATAATCACATACGTATTTTAAATGCATGATTATGTATGACATACAGTGTTTTGTGTGTGTGTATGTTTTATGTATACGGTATGAGTGACATGTGTATTATAATCGTTGCTTCTCCTTTCTTTTGTATAAATCATTCAAAGGCTAACATCGTGCAATATAACTATCTTGATTTAAGAAGTGTCCGCGGTGTACGATGTTATAGTAAATTAAAGCCAATAACAATGATACTACAAGAGTAAATATTACAATATGGTAATAACTGTTATTCACTCGCCGTTAGAGCATCGGTATTCATTCATTATTTTTCTGTGAATACATCTGTAGTATATGTATATGTACATAAATATATTCAATCCGTATGTGTATGCCTAAATGTATGCAAATCTGTATACGTGCGTATATGAAAAACGTTATATGTTAAAATTTTTTCTGTCTGTGATATATAGAAAGTAATAATCTAATAATCTACTAATCAATTAAAAATGGAAGACGTGCCGGAGATATTATTGGAGGCGTTACTGGAAATAAAATTTCCCTGTGGAATCGAGCCGTGTTATAAAAAAAAAATCGATCAATCCCACCTTACGCCAAGCGACGACGATCGAACGAAAATGAAACAGATCACAAAGCAATACGTTGCGATGGATCTTATTCATTTTATTGCACCCAACAGAAAACGCGATCTAGCCGTCGAGTCTCATTACGAGATACAGCGAGAGAGGAAACCGAATTTCGGGTGCAAAAGTGAAAAATGGGCACGAAACAGATAGTACAGAAGGAAAAATGAGCCAGATCAAGAAGATGACTCCATTAAATATTGAGGAAATGTGAAAAGCGAAAAAGATACGTATAAAATATGACGAACTTATTTCTAGCTTATAATAAGCTCATAATAAGAATATGAGCCGCCGAAGATTACAATTCCACGCGTGGCCCATTCTGTCACTTTAGACACAGAGCGAATCATTTGTATTTCACTTTGCTGAGCAAATAGATGATATAGATGACAATAGCGATAAAAAAAAAGTTCATTTTTCTTTTATCATTGTTCTTATAATGTCCGTTATTCGATATTTATCTATTTTTCAGTTATATCCATAGAATGATAACGAAATAAAGTGAAATACGATCAAAGTGATGTGCCACACGTAGATATTTACATGCACGAGCTATTTCTACCTAGTTCTCGAGCTGCTTGGCTGACTCATCACTTTTCTACTACAACTAACTCAAAGTTCAAAAATGGTCTTCTTAATTTGACCTTTGCTGATTTGTTAAACAAAACTTGAACGGGAGATATTTCCAAGATCGCACGACGACTGTTTTCTCGCAGAAATTAAGTCGCGAGAAAGCGCAAAAGAAAAATATCATCAGCTTGCGCTCTTAAATCAGACACTTAATTATATCCATAAAGTAGGCTCAGATAGAGAACGCTACTTAAAATGCGGTAAATACCTGAGATCCAAACTTTGAATGGTATAGGAAGAGAAGTCTGTCTTCTACTTGGAGATTTTTCTTTATTTCTTTAGAAGAAAATGCTCCTTGTATCTTTGCTGATGATTAATTTCAAATCGAATTTCAATAAATCGTGCCAGCGATTGCTAAATTCACGGATCAATCGGGAATAATTCAGAAGTTGTAATATCCCACGAAAGAAGTACGTCCGAGAACTCACGTGTCGGTCACTGTCTTATCGAACGTCAAGAGTGACTCGTTCTCCCAGTCCTGACCACGCGTAACACTTACACACGACTTTTTCCCCGCTTATTCAAGTTTTGGAAAAGAACCGGCGACTACTATCAATCGAAGCGTTTTTTTCACTTTTTTTTCTGCTCTCCTACATAAAATATATGCAAAGAGCGGTTAGAACCGGTCCGAAACGCACTCTAATACCAACGAACCGGTTGGTAACAGGTAGTCAGGTTGTTGGGCAATATCGTGATAAGACCTCCTCTTCGACTGCTCGAGTGATTCGCTTTATCTGTGCAACAGAAATTAAAATGCCGATGACTCGCTGTATGATGTGCAACAGGTCGCAAAAGTGACGGCAAAGGGCGCGATGTTAAGAACAAGATATTAAAAAAAATCCTCGATCGAGCCAGTCAGAACGGGGTTCAAGAGAGTATTTTTTTATCAAGCAAATCGGAATTTTCGAGCAAACGAATTTTCGATTTTTGTATTTATGTTTCGTCAATTCTTCCCTCCTGTCCTTCCAACAGTAACATTTTCCTTATTAAACGATTGGCGAAACATAATGTCATATCAATTTTTGTATCAATACTTTGCTTCGTTGTCGGTAATACAATTTTGTTATCGAAACAAACATGTATGACCGTATAATAAAAAGCAATTCCACCTTTTTACATACCGTTTTACGATATCTACCGGCAAATTCGGGATTCCCTTTAATTTACTTCATCGATATCGTACGCGCGTTACAAGGAATCGGATTAATGTGTCATCATTTTAATTTCGTCTTTGAAGAATCATTTTATCTAAATTGATTGTAAGTTGTGTCTGTTGTTGCCGGAGGTAAGTGGCTCTTCTCTGGAGTTTCTCACACATAAATTGTAATTCATTAATATAGATCCTCGCATTCTTCAGAATGGACACTTTCGACACTTTCTGATTACCCGCAATTTCTGGTACGCAATCTTTTAACATGTCGAACAAGTTCTTCAGGCATATTCGCCGCTCTCGTTCCATATTATTGTGCATATATCTCCTCTGATTACTCTCGGTTTCTGCTTCATCTTCATCCTGCTGAGTATAATTCTGTCGCCTCTCTGGTCGTTGATTGTTCTGGATACGACAACGTTTCAAAACTTGATTGCCCTGTGTGTCTGTTTTCCGTTTTGTGGAACTCGGACCCGGTGGTCTACCACGAGGTCGACGGAAAGTGAGGGTATCATCTGCATCCTCGACTAGGTTTGCAGTTTTATTGCGCTGAGTCCGTGCGAACTTGGAGTACTTATTGTTAGCCTTCTTCTCAAACGACACGACATCGATCTCTTCTTCGTCTGCAACAGAATCGACAGATTCGTTTGTTAAATCACTAAAAATACGAGTAGTACGACAATACATATTGAGTAAATACATCGCACAAATAACACATAAATGTCACGTTCGCAAGGTAAAGTAAACAAGTTAACAGCATTATGCATAATGCTATTAGTGATGTAATTCTTACACAATGCAATGAATATATTCCTCCATCACAAAATATAACATATCTTTTAGGCTTAAAAATTTTATTCGAAAATTTTTACAAAAAAGTTGGCAATTAATCGACATCAGTATTTCTAGAAAATGCATTATAAATTAAAAATGATTTACAGATCGTAAAGAAATAAAAACGAAAATCTCATTACGTATGAATAAATCTGATACGAAATTAGGCTTGCGATGCTTGAACAGATTAAATAACTTTATTAGAGTAAGGAAAGATAAAAACCAAAAAGAAGAACGGAATAACGTTATATATGTATTGTGTATTGTCTTTCACCACATGTTTTTATTGTTATTTATTGTTCGTATAAGGCACTACCGTCGTATTATTTGTTTTAAATCTATAACGAGCATTATCTCATTATTATAGAAATAAAAACATCATATAATGAATATATTATATAATGTAACTGAATAGTTATCTTTCATCCGAAAACATTGGTGAATATACATGTATATGTCAATACTTATCTCAAAATTCTTACGCAATCGAGTAAATGTAAATCGCGAAATTGTAGTAGAATAAATAGCGTAGTTCGGAATGTCGAAAGTTGTAGTAATTGCATAAATAATGAATTAATAATTAGAAATAAATATATATTTTAAAGTGTATTTGCAATAATAATAATAAGTATATTTCAGTTTTTGCAATTATATCCTTAAATATATCCTTAAAAAAATTATACAAATTTAACTTAAGAATTAAAGAAAGAATTAAGAAAGATGATATATTTATTACATTCTGTTACATAAAGAATTTTATACCGCATAGATATATCTTTCCATGAAAAAGATATGAAAGTATCAGACATTGGAAGGAAATCTTTTTAAAGAAAAAATCAGAATTACTGACATTACAATAATTTAAATAAAAGCAAAGGATAGTTGAAAGCCTTCGATAATGAATCTTTTCGAGATTACGTGATCAAGGAGGCGTTTTGGATGACATACGAAACCGTAGGCGTTTCTGCAAACCATACCATTCGCGGTGTCTGGCAATCGATGGAAATCCGGTTGGTCTGGATTCCTTTCGGATGCAACCGCGAATTCTCTCGTACTTCCGTAATACGATGTCGCGTTCACGAGCGCAAGAAAAATCGCTTCTCTCTTTCTCTTTCAGTTCTAACCCGTTCGCGTTTCTAAATTATTGTAGTATAATTCTATCGCATCATGCATGTGTCGAATAGTTTATCTTATCTTTATTGAGTCAATTCTCTCGTTCGAGGTATTCGAGGTGATTCATACGTAATAAAGCTCACAATAGGCCGTTATTAACTTATTATGTACTCAATGTTTCTGCGTGCTTCCAGAGTCGCGATCGTCACACGTCGAAAATTCTCTCAATCCGTTTTTTCGATCGTAAAATCCGGCTAATCTCACAGATGTCATAACGTTTTTTCTTTTTCCGATAAAAAATTTACGAAGAAAAATCTCGCTGACGTATGCTTCATAATTTTTGTCAGCTAATGAGCTTGTCGAGAAGTTCCTCCTTGCTCATTGTAAGCCTTATCAGTAATTTTATGCCACGGTCTTATGTCCTTCATAAACCACAAGGCTGTATACACGCAGTTTTTTGCGTAATAATAAGAGACATTTGTCAGATGACAACAACGTTTACTATCTTCAAAATACTTATACTACGAAATATATAATCATATTAAATTGTTTATCATTCTCCTTAATTTAAAAATCAATGTTTTTTGTTGCTATCGAAGTACGGGTCATGAGCGATTGCATTCGCGTGAATACCAAACGTCGCGAGAATATACATATTAAATTGTGTCATTCAAAGAAGAATTCAATCAGCGCTGTTCATTTAGAGCTCCGATCTTCCAGCGCGTGCATGCCCTTTTTGGCATCGCTCCATAAGTGCCGTAACATTTCAGCCCGAGCTCATAAACGAGGACAAGCGGAAGGAGACACTCAAGGCACGAGGAAGAAAAGCGAGACGTCTGTCAACCTCGCACCTATGCACGTGTACGAAAGCAGCCTCATGTCAGGATGCTTCCACGTGCTTGATGCATTCAGACATACGAATCTTGCCGAATCTGGCGCGAGGCCAGGGCGTCGTCGCTCGCGGTGGAAAAGGCGCGAAAATAGCGTCTAAAATAGCAACCGACTAACAATAAGTTAGTAGGAGAGACTTTGATTTATTCGCACGCGCCTCTATCCCGGCGCTACGATATTCACGATTCAGCCTCTCTCTGTAATAAGACTTCAAATAATAAACACTTGGTAATCACGCTCGATGTGTAGCGTCCACTTAACGGGAGTTACTTAAAAGATAAATAAATACTTGATAACAGTTGAAGGATAACAGTAATCTATATTGTAAATATTACTTTTAAAAATATTGCATCTTTTTTTTAAGTATTATTTAATTATGCAATTAAATTATTAAGTATGCTTCTTTTCGCGTGGAACCTTCTATCTTTTTAGCACTCATCAAATTAATTCACGATAAAAAATTTCCTTTCTCTTTCTCTCTCCCTTTTCGCAACCACTGACATCATTACGCGAATACCTCGGCTGAGGGAGTGCCTCAAATTTTTCCTGATGTTCCGCGACATATTTAATTAGTATGTGTGCGCGTGTGTGAAGCAAGTGAAGAGGGCAAAGCTCGAGCAAGAGCGTGACTCGCGTGTGATGAGAACGCGGAAGTAGCTGACGTGCAATTGAGCGTTAGAATACATGTTAATAATCGCACGACAACTCTAGGTGCAGCAGAATTTATTTGTATTGGTGCGTCAATGTTCAAACGTGCCCACATGTGCGTCGTGACGCACGCGGTAAGATGTGAATACGCGATTACAGAGCGCAGATCCGCTCGCTACTGTCGCGCGGAACGTCGACGATCTAACGCCAATTACGTTGCGCGTAACGACTAATTCATTAACCGGTAATCACCGACCGACTCTTCTCCGCAATAAATATTGAAGTGTTAATTGTAGATCTCTCGAGAATGTGCGATAAATAACGGATGACTGACGCGAACGTTAGTTTGCTTACGAAGCTTACGGTTCCTTCCGGCGATCTATGAAGTAAAGATCGTTATATCTAACGTTTTCAACTAAAACGTGACAATAATTCTTTCTCACAAATCGCGGACAGTTATTCTCATTTATCAATTGCATATTACCGTCTCGCTTGTTACAACGTTAAAAAATTGGCTTTGTTTTATTAAAAAAAACGCACGATAAGGTGCTGCGCGCTCGAAGGACTCCTGACTCCGCGTAAAAGATCCTCTTTGCGCCCCACGCGCTTTTTATCACGGATCTTGTTCCCTCTCTTTTTCTCCCCCCCACTCGTCTTGATCGTTTTATGAATATCGATATCTTGTGAATATGTCACACGCGCCGCTGTGAGGAGGTTGCAGAAGTGGTCGGCGGCCCGTCGTCGTCGCCGTCGCGATGTAAGCGTGTCGGTGCGGTGTGCACCTCGATGACGGGAGGAGGAGGAGGGACTGGGGGACGGCGGATCAAGTACTCCGCGAGACCAGAAGGGGGAAGGGGATCGACGATGGAGAGGGGCAACATCAATTCGCGGCAGCACGTGCAGCCTCGTAAGAACGACCTTGGGGGTCAGTGCTCTCCTCGTAAGCAGGCCATAGTAGTACGACGACGCGATCGACCGCCTCTCCCCCCTCTCCCTTTCTCTCTCTTTCTCTGTCTCTCATTGAAATAGGCGACGCGATGTCGATCGAAGAGGCCAGGGGGATGAGAAACAGGGAGACGAGACAGACAGGAGGATGCGAGGACACGCGACGAGGGGGGAGGACTCCTCCGCGCCGTATCGAACGCGACGCCTCTGCTTAGGGGATGTTTGGGCGTGGATCCGGAGTGAGAGGACTCCTACACTTTAGTTTTCAGGTGATATCCTCTCTTTCGACCATATTCCCCTCGGTGGTTCTCCTCCCCTCTCTCGTTACGTAAAAGTAGCGCGAAACACGCGGATAGATAGCAGCGAGATAACGTGATGTACAGAATGTTGCTCGACTATAGGAAGAATTGTATAAATTATTTTATACAATTTACAATTATTTACATTTATTTAGAATGGTTAACATAATCAAGAAAAAAGAATTTTATTTATTTATTAAAACGAGAGAGGAAAATTTTTTAAGAGAAGTTGGGGTTTGTTTTTACATTCTATTCCATTTTCTTTAAATTATTTTAAATAATGCCTACTTCAATTGTGCTCGAGTTGTCGAAGAAAATTCATGTTCACATTACCTACATGAAAAATTATGTTTTTAACGATAACAGATAATAGATAATGCAGTAAAACTAGTTTAAGAGAACGCATATGCTATTTTCTTAATTGCGATAAGATTAATCCATCAATCCAATTTAAAGCGCCATATCTTTGACAAATTAAAGATCAGTTAAGGATAGGAAAAAAAATCAAATGTGGGTACTTTGATAAAAGGATGAGTTAATCTAATCAGAATGACACGTAACAATTAAGGATTGGGTAGTACAGTGTACACTACATCAATAGGACCCTCGAAAATGATAGATGATGCCAGAGTTTTGTGCGATAAATAAAATATAAGTCTCTCAATATAAGATGACCCGCATAGCCCATCTGTTGATAACACCGACCAATAGCTAAAGATATCGTATCTTCATGACCTGCGCGACCTTCTCTTCACAAGCAGCTTTGAACGTACATTTCCACGGATGTCGTTGTCATTCATGAATTATCACTTTCTCCGGCGCCACATACAACACTTCGAGATCTAGGCGAGGTCCAGGAGAGATCTTCGTCCAATGATTATCTACTTCTGTCGACCTAAGTGAACTCTCATTTCTATCTCGCTCATAAAATTGCCGGTTTCTTTGCATCATTAAATTTCTCGCGCTTCCGTATCTTGTGATTTAATATTTTTTATTTTTTATCCAATATCTCAGTTTCGAAAATACATTTTATGGTTAAGAAAATGGTTAAATAACATATCAATTATAAAATAAACAAAATAAAAAATAAAATCAAGCACAAAAATTAATTCTTTTGAGATTAAGCAGGATTGTAAAGTTCTCCAACTTCTCTTTGATTTTACAGTGAAGGAAAAATCTGCTAAGTTTTCCGCAAAATCGCGATCATCTTGGAATTCAAGCAAGCTGTCGGAAAGCTGCTTATACTTTAAAGTAGCTTCGAATGACGATCCTTTTCCTCGTACTACATATGCGAACGTGATGGCACGTTTCTCTTCCTGGTCAGCCGTATATAAGACGAAGCCATAAATCTCTTCATGCTCCGAGCCTCGTGATGTCTTGTAACCAAGCTTCCAATCCAGTTACGAAAGTGAACATCGCGAAGAGATTCGAATGCCTGAATTTATCGATTCCGCGTAACTGATTGATGCCGAAATAAGGAATGATAATAGCAAATACAAATATCTTATAAAAAATTGCGATACTGCATATCGCAACGCGTGTGTACCCACGTTGTTATCTGCAAATCGAGTCGCCGGGTTGCGATTGTGCAAAATAAGTACGTCGAAAAAAAAAGGAAGTCACACGCGATGTTGGTCTCACCGTTCTATCCGTTCGCATGCGAATATGGTATCGCGCGGATGGTGATACGATAGAAAAGGGGGGATAAATATCTTTGCGAAATACAAGCGGCGATGGTGTCTGGAGGGAATAGTAGCGCAGTCGACGTTCGTCCCGGTGACCAGACGTAATCAGAGCACTCCCACACACTAATAGCTGCAACGATGGATTAACAAGGAGCATCGGAATGATTCCTTCCCGTTCGCTCGCGAGAAAGTGCGGTCGAATGAATCATTCCGTTGCTTCCACATGCGAAAGTAGGCGTCACGAGTATCACGTCGGAACGTTGAAACGCGAATTGCTTTAACGTGCGACTCTAGTCTCATAATCGTTGATCCGATCATCATACTTTCGTAAAATAACAATGTGCAGCGAGATACAAAAATTTTCGCAAAACCTTGCGAAATTTGTTGTTGATGAAAATCGCGACGAGTGATTCATCGATAAGTTTAGGTGATTTCACAGAAGATCTCGCAGTATTCAGTTAACACAGGTGACACCAGAAAAAAAAACGGAAGAGTACATCTCACCGCACGGATCACTTACGAAAATGTCAATTTACTCGCCGTTTCACATCTCTTTCTCTCTTCTTCTCCTCATCTCTCTCCCTTTTCTCTCCTCTCCTCTTTCTTGGCATTCCTTCCCCGTATCTTTCTAGCGCGCTATCGTTTCGAGAATAGACTGGCATACCGCTTCGGACGAGAAATGCAATAAGAACGAGAGGATGATGAGACGGCGAGCCGATTAAAAGGAGAAGAACTTTCAATAAGGGACAAAGTGATTGTGAGCGTGAAATGCAAGCGTTGCCATCGAATGAGTAGAATAATGATGAGAATAATTAACAATCAATAACGACAAGCTTCATCCATTCGATTTCACGTAAAATACATGATACAATTAAGAATTGCATACAGATTTGATTTTGTTATTATTTTCTATGTTTTCTCAATTTTCAAGAAAAAGAATGTATAGAATAAAAATTTCAATCAAATTACTAAAATACTCTTTATAAACCAAGTGCAATTCTCCCGTTGGTTAAATATTAGACTAATTAAAACTAAATTAATGAAATCGAATTATATTTAAAAATAAATGTTCCTTTTCATTTATTGCAAATTTTTCTGCTTTCTCAAAGTTATTATTAAGACAAAAAAAAGAACAGGAGATGAGAAGGATCGATTGCTTAACCAGAAATGTAGTCATAACGTTGTAGACAACATTGAGTTGACATTCCCAAATCAGATTTTGTCAGTCTGACATTTCGGGCGTTCGACTCGGTTTCTTAATTGCCGGTACAAGAGTCAAGGCGTCCTGGTTAGTCGACCAGACAATTCCTTTTTTTTTTATCTCCCCCTCCTCTCCTCTTCTCTTTCTTTTTATCTCTTTCTCCTTCATATGCACAACGATAGCCGGAAACAGTTGTGCAAAGTCGAAATGCGCTGCGTCTATGCGGGAATAATCAATAAATCTGTTCGACTAAAAACGATAATTATGGTGTTATCTAAGTCTTTGGAATAGCATTTAAATAACTTACACGATGGATTTAAAATTATAATGACGCCCGCTGCGCGTAGGGATATTACTTTAAGCAATGCAAAATAGGTATTAACTCGTATCATGATTCTAAACTTAGCTCATACAGGCACAGACATGATATTCTCGCATGTAATGACGAACTTTAACGCTTTCTTCAATTATTCAGAAATTGACGATGATACCAACTCAAGGAAATTAACTTTGCGATATTAAATTTTTTGTAAATATTTTTTGCGCGATTATGTCCAACAATGACTTTTAAGCGGAAGACCCAAGTGTATCGTTTTATTATTCCGGAAGAATTCCACTCCGATTAGAAAGTCCTAAGAGCGACTTCAGTGGGCGCTCTTGCTACGGTACTTATCTGCAGTCTCTCCCACGCAGTCGCAGTTAATGAATGAATGAATTGCGTCATCTTACGGAGATGCGCTTTTATGTACAGTCCTTGCACAAAAATAGGCACCCACTTGTTCTCCCGAGGGAAAGGCGTAAGCGTTATAACTAGTGGGAGGAGGAAGTGAAGGAAAAGAGGAAGAAGAAGACGGTGAAAGTGAGAAAGCAATACGCTTTATTGTACTTCATAAATCAGAAAATAAACAGAAATAAGTGATAGTGTAATTTAAAGTTTAAGATAAAGTTTAAGATAAAGATTAGAAATAATTAATAAGAAAAGTACAAAAGTGCAAAAACATTATGAAAAAAAGTTCTTGTCTCACAGAAATCAATTATTTCCGCAGAATATTAACATAAGAACAAATATCGTAGCAACAAAGAGACTATAAAATATTAAAAATTCTTAAATAAAATGTTAAAAATAAGAAGAATGACGATGACGATAACGTGGGAGATTTGATAGACAGAAAAAGAGAACGAAAGAATAGTTGGTTTCTAGGTTTCCACTTAGATGTTAACTAATACCTGTGCAAGATGCCAAACCTGACTGCGTGCAACACCGATACTGCAAAATTGTTTTGCAATAACCAGAAGGTGCGTTCACGGTGAAACTACATTTCAATGATATTAGAATACAACCCACGTCAACCACCCGTATTATATACATATTTTAATAATGGACTGACATTTTCCTCACTTTCGTACGATGGCTTTCGCAACGTTAGTCAGAATAAATTCAGTACCGCTGTAATTATTATTCTGCCTATTAACGTCTGATTTTTATTTCTCGGCTAACTGGAGACTGGAGCTCTCCATTTTTCATAAACAGAAGAATGTCAGAATATATAAATACTAAAAGTTGTTATTGAGTTAGGATAATATCAAGAATGTCACAAGGTGTCAAATAATACAAATGTCACACAAGGTGTTTGACATTTATCATTATTTTTACAAGAGACTCAAAGTAAGTAGAGAAAAAAGAAGAGAAAAAAAGGGGGTAAAATTTAGAGATTTAGTCCCGGTCACGAATTCCGAAGCTGCAAATAGAGAGAACGGATTTTTCGACATAGATATTGCGATCGCTATGCATACAGGACATTTCAATGAGGAAAAGCGGTATGTTTCTTCGAAACTGAAATTGACTTTCAGACGCGCATAGCAGCACGTGCATGACCGCCGCCTGTATTTGCGAAACCTGCGCATCCTGATTCCGATGCGTCGCGCGCAAGTAACGACGTTCCAACGTGCGACTTTCCTGGAAGCTTTAAGCGAGGAATTTGCATGAGGAACGGAACCCGCAGTGCAGTCTATACCATCGATGGAAAAAGAACCTAGGTGGAATTGCGTGCGAATACCACGAAAGGTAGCTTCAAACATGAGACAAGCGTCTTCCTTGAAATACGACGGCGTGCAAATTGACGCGAGTGAAGCTAATCAAAGCGTATGAGAGAAACTACCGCACATAAATGGATTAAAAGTGTCGTGAGCTTCTTGCGTGTGTAAATTCTTTAGTAAAATAATTCACACTTCTCTGTGCGTGTAAAAGAACATTTTTCATTTGTAATTTTGATATCATCTCGAGGTTGCTAATTAAATTATTTATATATGCATCTACATTTATTAAAGAATAATTTCTACTTCCTTCTTTTGTATTCTTATACCTCGCAACTATTTTTATAAGAACCATACTTTTATACGATTTTTAAACCGTTCGCGCTACTTATTCTTAAAAGTAGTTTCTTTAGCGTTTAAAATGAAAAATCTGGTCCGTCGCTGAAAACTGATCCGTCGCCCGACGTTAATCACGAGATTCCGAGATGCGATCTCGATACGGCGAGCAAAATGCACTCGTTTTTTGCTGGTCGCCATCCCGGTCCTCACCTGGTGATTAATCTTGCAAGACGCGAGATCGAGTGGTCGGCTCGAGTTCGTGGAATTTCACGATCATCCTTCCAACCGGGAATTTCCTAACTCCCACTACGCTCTGTAGACTCTATCGCGGATCGCTGTCGTTGTCGAGTGCACATATCATCGCATTTGTGAGGCCTTGGGTGATTAACGGCGCAAAACTTGGCGCCATACGTCATTGCGCAATTTACGTAATTATAAAAAACAAGATGAAAATTCACAAAAAAATGATTACTCACGCAGGAAATTGAATTATTACGATCCGAAATGTTTATACTCAAATTGATTCACTTTACCATCGGATGAATATTTAGCGATGTCGCTATTGATGTCAATGGAAATTTAGTTAATAAATGCGAGAGGTCACTATGTCGCAAGAAATGTACAAGAACGTTCATAGTATCGAGAATCGTCGATTCCGTGCGGGAAGCTGTTTGATTGTGAATGGCGCACACTCGTTTCTCTGACGTATGCCAGGATCCAGTTCTCAACGATGAATCATCCCGTTACGGGTCGGGGCAATGAATCATGTGACAAGATAGATCCGTTTTTCCGAGGAAAATCCGATCGTCAAATTTTAGTTTGCCATTTTCTACTTTGGAACATTTCCAACTTTGTAACTTTAGATCGTACATAAAACGATTCACCAACATTTCAAGGAAACGATTGAAAGATCAACATGATGCACATAAAATTCTAATAAGTATTTCTATGACAATTGTGATTTGTTATTATAGACATTGTTTTTTTATTAAACGGATCAAAATAAGACAATAACTTTAGTAACTATCTAAGGGACTCAATAAATCCTGATTTTCTCAAATTTTAATATTTATTTATGAAAAATCATGATTGTTATATTTATCATATCTATTGTTTCACCAAAGATCGTTATTCGATAAAATTATTTAAATCAAGCAAATGTGCAAAAGGTAGATGCCGCGAGGGCTACGTGCCCGCGTGATACGTCATTGAATATCCCCGTCACACACACACGGTACACAACTGCGGTGCGAATGGCAAAAAGGCTTAACCGCATTCCGGCGACCATTTAAACCGCAGTGGCGGGGTCCCACGCCTGACCGCAAGCGGCGATCGACCAAGCGGACCGGCAGACCGACAGACCGGCAGACCGGCCGGCCGGCTATATCAGTTGACGTCATTTGGTACCGTGCGACCTTCGAGTTCCCGCGCGATCGAACGCGCATGCTCCATCGATCCTCTCGGTTGTACGAAAGAAAGATCACGCTCAAATTCTCGACGCGAATAAATGCCGGAGCGGTATTATATTGATAAATGCATTGACTTATGATTGAATGTACGAGCAAGTATCAATGAAAATTAACAAAATATTTTGTTACTTTGGTTTGTGTCGAGTACACTGAAATGATATAAGAGTTATATAATAAATTTCTTTAAATCTGACTTGTTTGTAAAATTAAGCTATCTTATTTGGAACTTTCTGATAAGCGTGCAGTCAGACAAGGCTCTTTTCATTGAGCATATAATATATGTATATATACATATATATGTATATATATATATATATATATATATATATATTTGCTTAAGAATCTATAAATTGTTTAATATATGTTGAAGTCGCGTAGAAATGATCAGATTTTCGATGGAGGAATATACATTAGTTATTCATACTTTCAATTAAAATAGTGGAAATAAACACAGAAATACTGGCAATTTAATATCTTAACTGCAAGATGCATCGCATGAAGATGAGATCAAAGGCAATATTCGCCTTATCTGAATTTCAATTCAGATAATGAATCCGTTAATCTTGACTTGGTGTAACGGAGAGAACGCTCGAACACATGATGTGATCATGAAGACCGTTCGTGAGCGTAAAAAGCGGCAAATAGAAAAAAATGGCACCATACGGGCTTAGTTTATCTGTGCCGGATGTTGGACGCGTCGTATCTTCTCCGTAAGAGAATAACCTACTGCGAGAAAAAAGTAATCAATGTGACCCTCTCTCGGATGAATGGGAGACAAGAAGGCCGTCGGTGCAGAGGTCCGCGAAGATATGAAAAAATGACTTTAATCTTCCAAAAAAAAGACAAGGTCAATCGGTAGTAATCACGGATTACATAAAAAGTCGAGAATCGATTGCGTACGAGGTGTTTTCAAAGTGATCAGGTTTTTCGCACCGAACGGTCAATCGGATTTCGATGAGGAATCCAAAGGAATTGGTCCGTTCCTCGGCGAGGATGGGCGGTGACGATTACGTGCGCAGGACAAAAGAACAGTTCTCACGATGAGCACATTAAGCGCCGAGTAATTTACGAGCGCGATTATGTCTTTGCAAATCGGTACACAAGCGACACGAGTATTTCGCGCGATGTACATCTCGCGTAAATTCGGCCATGATTCTTGGCCCATGATAACGGCAAACACGCGCGTTTCATCATGGGAGCCGATAAAAAAAAAAAGATAGAAAGAAAGAGGCAGTATTGGATGGCTGCATTTAAGCGCTAAAAGCAGGTATGGGATAAAGTTATCAACGGGGAAGTATTGAGAAGTGTAATTTCTTGACCGACCCCGACAATCACCTGTGCATCTCATCGATGGACGCAGGACCGCGCCGATCAAAACCGGCGACTTGCGCAGTCAGTGAATCAGCCAATTACCAATTACGGGCGACGTCAAGGTTGGATCTGCGACGTGTCCGGTCACATGCCACCATGTGATCGTCGTCGTATCGTCTTGGTCAGGTCCATTAGGATCCACGCTATGGATCCATTAAAGAGCTGCGGGTAGAGAAAGGAAATGCGGCACTTTTGAAGAAGGACCCGCGATTCGAACGTCCCACTGTCTTGCCATTTATGAAACGCCATTTGGCGCAGCTCCTCTACAATAATCTGCTACTTAAATCATTCGTGACAATGTTGCGAGATTACGACATCCGACGCTAGGCGTCATTGCTCATTCAGATCTGCCGCATCTGATGATTTTAAACAGTACGTTTCCGTGCGTTTATTCTCCAACGGCAAGCCCGTTTGACGCAAATCAGCGAATTAAATTAACAACTGGCAACATCTCAAATCATCATATTTTATGCATACTATATTGCGTGCCTTGTACACTTTTTTGCACTTTAAACGCTTACAAAGAGCTTTGGAGACAAAAAGAAGAAAAGAGAAAAAAAGACTGTGTGGAAAACGCCGAGCTAAAAACAACAGATCTATGTCGGTCGATCAAAGGCCGAGCGCGTTTAGTCGCACTTGTCGGCGACCCTTGTCTTGTATTCCCGCCAAAACCAATGCATCAGCAGTCTCGTTGCAATGCTCACGCACAAACAAGACGGACGCGAGAGACAGAGGATGATCATTCTAATCGGTGAAGTACTGCCGCGAGCGAGAGGCACGCTCGTGGTATGCAATCATTTTACGAGCCGACGTACGTTACGTGTCTGGGTCACGAGCGCCTATGCCGTCGCGTGAGCGCATACATTCTCACGTATATCACGTATATCACGCGTTCGATAGCGGACGATGTCGCCATGTGGTGCAATATACTCTTCAGGTGGCAAACAAGCGTGATTTTGCTGTCGAGCGAACGTTGAATTCCAACGCTGGCGATTACGCGCGTGGAATACCCTTTCGCGGTATGGTTTAGGTATGTTCCGATTCCTCAGAGAGATTGCAGATACCTGCCTGAAGACGTAATCGCGCGAGAAATTGCACTATTCTTAACGCCACGATCGCGACATTCAATATGCAGTTAAGGTTTATGTAAATTTTTATAAAATAAAAAATTAGACCAATAACTTTATTTTCGAAAATAAATAAAAACGAACTCTATTAATTTTAAACTTTTATCATTTTTGCAACGATAAAATTAATGATTTGCGAACAAATAATTTTTATACTTTTGCAAAACAAAATGCACGTTTCAAATCTACAAGGGCGAGTAATATTTCCTGAATTTGTTTGTTATTTTTATCTCGCATGTCTTATGCAAAATCATTCGGCTTGGCAAAAGTTTGAAGGCTATTGTAGATTAGCAGAAAATCTTTTTCGTATAAATAGAACACCTTGATTTTTGCAAACGTGACACGTGCATTTCGTTGTCCTCATTTACGAAGCTACTTGGGAGGAAAAAAAGAACATTTATCATAGTAGCTTATTTGTGTTATGCAAGTCGCGTTTACCTCCTCGGTGGCAATTACACTATAGTTAGATACGGCATCACGACACGTGAAGGAATGGCGCCTGCTACGAAGAAAACACGCGTAACACGTTCCCAAAGGCCTCTCGCGTGCGTAAAATCGTGAAAATAAAATTAAAATTGTCATATAACACATGATAACGATAATAACAACGATTGACATTATCAGAATTCGTTGTGCAATGTGTTTAAAAATTGTTCGCGTCTTCGACGATAAACGCTTTCGATTCTCTTGCATTTTATTGTGCAACTAGCGGAAGTTTTGACAATCGACGATTTATCAGATTAATATGAATTTTTGAAGATAAGAGAAATGCGTAAATCTTTTTATCGCGCTCTTGATTATATAAATTACATAGTATTTTTGTTTTCTTTCATTATCTTTAATATTTCGTGTTTGTCTGTTCAAGTTTTGAGAAGTTAAATAATCGTGATAGCTCGCAGAAACCCAGCGTCTTCACGATCTTAATTCACGATGTACAAACCGATAGATAACTTTTCCTGACCTCGACACAATTTTGTCGATGCGCGTTAAGATACGTGAAGATACAAGAGATTTTCAACGGCCGGGTCGTGGCGCGATCGATGTTACGACGCTCTATCAACTGGCTTCTTCGTCGATGGTAATCAGTAATCATTGGTGTCATTGAGGGAGAGAAACAGTGCCGAGAGAGGTCGGCAATTAAGTAACACTTACGATGCTGCGAGCTCGCTCGCAACATCCTTCGTCAATATTGACTCAGGAACAATGATGCAGCGCGAATCAGACTTATTGTTCGTCGTATTATGAAAGACATACGAGTGCGCTATTTTATGCCTTATACATCGGAGACGGCTATACACGCGGGACAAGAAAAAGATCTACCTCCTACCGTGAAGAACCGCGGGCGCCGTGCGCGAAAACGCAATGCACATCGTGCATTTAATGGTTGTTTAGCGAGACGATAACCGTTTCGCTGAAATACACCTCGAGAGGATACACCGCAAATATTCTTCCAGTCCTAGAAATACCATCAAACGCCTCCAGCATGGAAATTCATAGGAGATTCATACGGTGGTTAGCATAGCATTTACAAGTTAAACAGATTTTAAGATCGTGGAAAAACAAGAATAAACTTCGGGGATTTTTTCGCGTCCGAGTAAATAACTGCATTTATGCGAAACAATGTTCCATGAAAATTTACATAACACCCGGAGAATCGAATAGAAAAAAAAAATTACATAATTGTGCAATATTGTTCGCGTAATCACGGCGAGTTGTTCGACGATGAAACGACGTCACGTCGCTGCGACAATGACAAACGTTGCTGCGGTTGTTTTAATGAGAAATATTCGAGCGTTAACTGATGCGAAATCCGGCTCGCGTATCACTCGACCCGTTACTTCAAGACACACACGTCTCTCTCTTATCGGACACGTCGCTCCGGCCCGTTTCCTCTTCTCGTCCCTTTCCTTCTTATCTCTCCTCTGTTTCTTTTTTTTTATCACCTTTCCTTTCTTTCCGACGTACTGACGAATCAATTCCGCAACGGCACGAAATTCTCACGGGATCTCTCTTGCAATAAATTACTGCCTAAGGACGTTAGTCTACCGACCTCCGCACTCGCGCACGAAAACGAGTTTCTCAGTTGTCGTCGCGTGAGCAAACGAGTGCAATAACGAGTAACCGAGTTTGCTCGCTATTAGCATACTTATGCGGGTAGTTGAATTTAGCGAGTACACTCTGGGTGCCGATTACGATCCCCCGCGTAATCTGACAATGAGACACTTAAATATTTCAGCAAATATTCTATTTTGTTTTGGCACATTCACACGAAATCTCGTCACGACTTTTCGCGCGTTTTCTCAAACAGCTTTAATATGAAGTACAGAAGAAAATAGAAGGGAATGAAACAAAATATTCACATATAAAATAAACATATTAACAAATAATTGATCAATTTACATATTATATATTGTGTATCATGCAAGTAGAATGTGTGATTTAACGAGGAACGAGTCTTATCTCTATTACCATCAAAATATAATTTTCACCTTCAGTGTATATAAAATATCATGTTTCTGTAACGTTAGACTAAAAATTTGTATTTTTATCATTTGTTTATTATTAATACAAGTGTGGCGACCGTGTGGCACAATGAAATGTACGCTGTTCTAATAAGACGAAGATCCAGGTTCAAATCCAAATAAGATTGAACTGTCGGATTTTTATATAATTGTCCCCCTCTCGGTCGCCACCTCTCAGTGGGAAAAGGACAAACCCACTGAGAGCGTTGCCTTGAACATTTTTACAATCTCTCTGCTATGGGAATAAAGAGTAGACAGCCCTTTCGTTAACAGCGAAGGGAATAGAGAAACAAATACAGTGCCACTTCGGCTCATCCCGATATTACTATTATTAACAGTGAGTATATTAGTTAAATCTAATCAATTAGCACAACTATTGAGATATTAAATGTAACTGATGGCTTAAATCATGTTACGTCAAAAAAGCTAATCGTTCGTCGTTAAATCGGGAAGAGATTTTCTAAAAAAAAGATATCAGAAGTACTTTTCACTTACCAGACGACTCCGAAAGCTCCTCCGCCTCCTGTTCCAGGCTGCTTTCGGACTGACTTAAGTGATAACAATGATCACTTAGGGTGTTCTTCTTGATGTCGTCCTGTCGCTGGCTTTCCTCCGTTTTCCGCCAGCACCGTTGGCCCTCCTCAACCTTTGAGCTTTCGCTCATCATCGCTGCCCCCTGAGTTATATACTCAGATAACTTCTCAGACACGTTGATCTGATCGTGCTGGAAGAGGGGCAGGTCCTCGTCAGTTTCTAACGAACTGTACGAGTCCGATGTAAGCTGATGGTGCTCATATTTTACTCCAGTCGAGGGCATGTTGTTATTTTGCTGTGATTTTAACAGACTTCTATTGACCGTATTCGGTGCTGGCGTCTGTTCGCTTCGTTGTCGTTGAGGCGTCTTTTTTTTGTCGGTATTCTCATATGCGGCACTGGACCACATGCGATCAGCGCATTTTTCAATTATAAAACATTTGTCTTTTCTATCGAGTCGCTTAAGTTTTCTTGGACGCGATATGACACCGTTAAAACAACTAGGTAAGGGATTTGGTACTAGATATTCTGAAAATAGATCTTCTAAGCGGGCGATCATTTCACTACTTGTCATCAGTTCGTTTGAATCCGACTCCGTCGATGGTGTTTGACTTTGTTTCTCATTACTGACGAACACTTCAGTGCTTGTCGTTTGTTTGTCTGAATCTGACGTTGGGTTCCAGTTAAGTTCCAGTTCTTTCGATGGTGTTGGACTTCGTCTCTTATTACTTTCCAATTCCTGCTTCCACTCTGCTTCCGCTAATGCTAATAGATAGCATAGATCATTTGGATCTATTGGTACCAACGTCTCCAGCTCCACCTCCGAATTCGACGTTGGGTTAGGGTCCGGTTCCAGTCTTATCACTTCCGGCTCTGGCTCTGGCTCCAGATTCACTTCCAACTCCATCTCTTGTACCGGCTGCGGCTGCGGCTGCGGCTCCGGCTGCAACGCCGGCAGCGGCTCCGGCCGCAGCAGCGACTCCGATTGGATTTCTCTACTCCTTTCCTCATTTGTGATCGGAATATTGTAGACATACCGGCCCGGATTGCTTTCTAAAATATCAGAAATTAATTTATGACTTTTTAGCGGATTGTATGTAATAACAGAGATTTATAATTAATAAAATTACGTTATTAATCATTATTTATGTTATGATTAATAAAATTATAATCTAACGCAAAAATTCAAAATTTCCAAAATTCAAAGACTGATCCTGTTTTTATATCACTTTCATGATGAATAAATCATTAATCGTATTACATAAATATCTTGCGACAAATTGCATTAAGTCTTATAAAAATTAAATTAAAAATAGAATTAATTTAATCAAAAATTTTTAATCCAATTATTGATTTAAATCAAGTATTTGTATCGTGTAAATCAAATATTTGTATTGTATAATAATTAAATATTTGTGTCAAACAAACAAGTTAAGTTTAAGTTTTGTGAGCAATATGTTAAAGTAAAAAATGAAAAAATTGTTATTAAATGTTATAATTGAAAAAATAGGAAAATTAGATTTTATGTAAGCACCAAAAATAGATTTTAAAATCTCTCTATTTTCCTATTTTTTTCAAAAATTTTATTATTATTTTTTTTAAATTTTATCTTAAGTTCAGTTATTTAATGATTGCAAAATCTTTGCTTTTTATATTTTTCTCTGTTAATGGCAGTATGCAATATGTTGTAATAGAATAACGCGCAAAATTATATACCATAATGCCGGCGCATTATCATGTGCATCAATTAAACAGTATGTAATTAATGATTTCGAAAATAAGAATAAAGGTTATGATAAACATGTGCATAATACTATGAAAATAGATGACATTTTCATTATACATACATGTCGCTTTCTGTCATGATTTTTGTGTCTTTCATTTTTGTAACAAAATTAATCAATATTACATAATAATATACAAAATAAAAAAACATATTAATAGATAAAATATGTATATATAATAACATAATATTTTATACATGCGATCATTAGCATAAATTTATTACATTTATCTTAAAACAAATTATTATTATTAGTTATTATCTGAATTATTATATGAATTTAATTAATGAGTTTAGTTGTCTTGCGTGTATAAGAAATTGAAAAAAACAAAAAAGGAAGTTATTAATATAAATTGTGATAAAACCCAACACAATTGTGATAAAATTGTGATATTTGTGGAAACAATGCGAAATAGTAAGTATAATAGAATAGATAATGTAATGCCACAAAGTGACAAATCATTATTCGTGAAACTGTTAATAAATCATCGACATCTGTCATCAAGATAACTTCTATATGGAGAACTATTATCCAACATGTATTATTTATACTCTTTCGTGATGCATTTCATTTACTAACATTAAAGTATGTGATCCTTAATGTTACTTTCTAATACATGTAGTCAGCTAATATCCAACATTACTTTCTGATCTAGTTCGATCAGCTGCAGCATTTCGTAACTAAGAAATGTGCGTGCGCACGCGCGCGCTCGTGTGTGTATGTGTGTGTGTGTGTGTGTGTGTGTGTGTGTGTGTGTGTGTGTGTGTGTGTGTCGTGACTGTGTCGTGATCGATAAAATATATACATATCTATGTAACTTTATATGATACATATATATAGCCTACCGAATATTTTTTAAAATGAATTAATTAAAATTGAGGAAGCATAAAGAAGAAAACGGGGGGTTAATCTGTTATCATATATTTTCATACTCAAAATTAAAAATACATAAATCGAAAGCAAGAGGCAAAAATTACAAACGATTGCATAACATTACAGTATATATTTTTCTTCAAAAACAATTGATTCACTTATTTTGTGATATAGAATTAAATATAATGTATGCGAACTTTATTAATAGAGAGAAATTCAGTGACTTTCAACTCACAATGACAGCTCTTTGGGGGGTTTAAGAAACGATAATAAAATTGCAGCAGAAATGCGTGGAAGCGCCAGTTATGTCACGCGATGATTCATCGCTCGATTGTTACAATGAGATGCGTTGGGATTCAAGATTACAGTTTCTAATACCTAAAGCAGATGGGAAACTGTGTGTATGGATGACGTTTGCGGGTGATCCATATGAATCACGATTACAAAATGATTATCTCCACCGTTATTTTCGTGTCAGTATACCTTCCCTTTTTTTCATATTTATAAGTTCATCAAATTTCCAACCAAATGATTATCTACATAGTTACCGCATAGTTCCTGTTACATATTTGTCTCAATTATTTTTCAAGCGGCGTAAAATAATCTCTTTATGCTAAAATGACGATAATTAGTTGTAATACTTATTTATATTCTATAATCGACTGACTTTTTTTAACACATGAGAGACGTGACACGATAAACAAGAACATATAGTAACAGAACATGTAGTAACATAGACAATGTTTGTAGCGAATAATGTTATGGTAGATCAATTTATTTTACCTTGAAAGAAAAGAGAGAACGAAAGAAAACAGATAACAAAAGAACATTAAACTAAAAAATGGACAAAAATGGATAAAAAATATAAAAGATACAAAATAAAGAAACTTTAAAACAGCAGAATTTAATACGAGAAAAATATTATTTAACGTATCTGATTCAATATATCCTATCAATATGAAAAGTAATAGTAAACAGTGTTCGATAAAAAATATATAACTGATGAACTATATATATCTTTCATATGAATATATCTCATGTGTACCTTACATCTTCATATCCTAATTTCATATGTTTCTGACAATATTGACAGTCACGGAAAAAAATTTAAAGGTAACTAGTGTGGGAGACAAGCTTTATAAGTCTTGAGGACCAAAGAAAGACCGTTTCGAGTCGGCGAAGAAAAAACCGCTCTTAGCTCCGAGCACGCGAACAACAAATGATCGCGTAAACAGACGTGTGTTGACAAACGGAACGACTTTAATTATCGGCCATTGTCATTCCCGTGTGTGTGAGAAAATTATATAAAACTTTTAAACGATTTAAAAGAAAAATACAAGTGTCAATTAAGATTTGTGTGAAAAGTCATAAGAAGGCCATAAAAAAAATTTTATTAATGTATTATTTACGCGTATTAAAAAAATAATACATAAGAATTATGTAAGTATGGTGTAGAAAGTGTTGATCTCACAAATTCTATAATATAATCGTGCACAGTTTTGATATTTGAAAATCCAGATATTTCGCTCTATATTATGTCACACATCTGTCAGTAGCGTTGGTAGTCAAAATCAACTGTAAGTTCGCGCGTTATAATAATAATAATATCGCAAATTACAGTATCGTGAAAGATGACAGATCTAATAACTAATTATCGAATATGTCGATTTCGGACTTTGCACTATTATATCACTGCTGATGAGACATATAAGGACAAAGATAAAGACACTTTTCTTACGTAAGAGAAATAATTAGTATGATCGAACTCATTTGGCCGAAATCATTTGACGTATTTCGGATATTCTTCTCAATTTTATATTTTCGCGATACCGGAATCAATTCACTCATTGTGCGAAATTTCATTAGTTGCTATTTCGACTTGTCTTCGGCTCAACTGTCTGATCACTACTGCCGCGCTGACTTCGGTTTGTTATATTATTACATTTGTATAGGTTTTTCTTATACAATAACTTAACGGTAGGCTTGAAAGTCGATAAACAAAGCTTTTTTTGAATGTACGTTCGTTATATACTCTCGTTGGTTCTCTGTTTACACTTATTAAGTATACTTGATTGCGTTAAATAAATGAGATAGGTCGTGGAGACAAGTCAGCATCATAGCGCCAGAGACATAGGTCAGAACGATAGCATCATAGAGGCAGGTCAGGTATTACAGGGTGTTCATAAAATCTCCCAAATTAAAAAAAAGGATTAATTTTTCGCTATTGTCTTTCTTCCCTGTCTTAAAAGTATATTTTATGTATTAGCACCTTCTCGGGAGGACAATTTTGTAAACAATCTGAAGAGTTTATCATGTGTATTAACCACGTATATCTGCAATCTATTATTTAGAGTTTTACACATGCTTTTTAATAAAGTATTAACGTATCTTTTAACATTTTTTGTTTAATGAACTAAATTCTCCGCATTTCGCCAGAATTCCGCCAGAATATCCCGTTTGTCTGCAGTCGCGGTCTTTGCCTTTAGAAAAAACAATTTCATCGTCAGCGTAAAATCGTCACGGCCGAATCGTACCGCGCGTGGCGCGAGAGAAATTATTCGAGTAGATCTGATAAGGAACAGGAAAACCGCTTTCGTTCGGACTTTCGAAAACGTACGACACACGCGTGACGAGCGGCGCGCGACACGATCACGGATGGGCGTCGCGATCGAGCCTCCTTTACTTGCCTATACAAGTCGCGAGAAATGGGGAAACCGGTCCAGAGGTGGGTATGCCCGGCTTCCGCCGAACATTGTAACTCGAGCGTGTAACGAGCCGACAACTTTTCTATCGGATGCTAATTAAAGGCGAGCCGGTACGAAAAACTGCGAACAGAACAAAAAATTGCCCGACTTGCTGGCTCGACGAGCAGCAAGTTTTCCGTCAAGAATCGATGAAAGCTCAACACGTGCCAAGTACACGAGCATTTTTTATCATATCAAACGGCTTTATCAGCTGGTATGTCGAGCTGGTGTGTCACGATATGCCGATAGAAGAATCACGTAGTTGTAATGCAAAAACAAATTAGCAGTTCTCGGAAAGTAAATACTTTACAGAGACAAATGTGCTGAAGTATTTTTGGCAAAGTGTCAGAGAAATCGCACAATTCACGAAATGTCGAAGAAAAAATATAAGCGAATATGTAAATTCTTTGTAGAATATTTAAAAAGATCAAAACGTGATATAATTGACGAGTGTTACGTAATTGAAAAGAAGGAAGATACCTACCCACTTCTGATTTTAAAATTTTTTACAATAAAAATGTCACATTAATATTTTTTTAAGTATACAAATATGTAAATCCGATCGATGAAGAAATTGTGAATTGACAAATGCACTCTGAAAGATGTACATTTCACGCATATGGTATTCAAAATAAAAACCGAAAGAATCGTTTAATTTTTTAATGGTAGAAATAAAAATAACTAATTGTCGGAAGATTACGTGCAATCTTTCTGAAAGGGGAAAAAAATAAGAGCAAGATATCTTCTAAGTAAGTACTGGCGAATATAGAAGCAAAATAAAAGATTCCTCGCTCATCTTCGGAAGTTAAAGACCGAACGGAATTCGATCTACTTGTGAGCCAAATCTTGCACGACGTTGAATTAGCGTGATATATACATATGTTACAAATTTTAATATAGTGTAGACATAATAACGTTATATCTAAATTATGTACACTTCTGAAACATAATAACATATATATATTTATGTGTACTAGAAGGAAAGGGAAAGTTTCTCACGCGATTAGACGAAAAGAGGACAACAGGTTTGGGAAGACGATTCGCGTTTTACGCTTGTTCCCTGAGAAAGATTCCTTCGCGCGCAAGTATAGAATCCGCGTTGTAAGTACGTCAGGTCGAGCTCGCCGTGCGTTTCCGTTCGCGTGCGGAGGGACGCGAGGCACCTTGCCGGCACGGCGCGGACGCCAGCCGCTCCGTCATGCTTCGTAAAGAGTCTTTCAAAAAGCGCAACACACATAAATCGGATTCCTACGAGCGAGCACACGCGTCATACTCATTCCCATTGATTCCCGATAAACTCGATGCCCGAGTCGCGCTCAGAGGCAGGTAGGCAAGTTCGATGAACCGGCCACGCGCAAGTACACGGTCCGCTAATTATAGAAGTTACACACGTTAATCTCGTTACTCGTATTTATATCCTACGTTTCAGGACTTTTTCGCGTGACTTTTTCGCTACAGTTTCCCCGCGAATTACGCACCGATCCTGTCAAATCGAGGTAAAAAACGTGAAACTCACTTAGGGTCGACTTTCCACACGGAAAAAAAAGATTAGCTACTATAGCAAAACTATTTGTAAAATATGGACAGCTAACTATTATTTGCAGCTATAATATTGTAATAGCAGCAAAACTTTGTCAACTTTAACGAAAACTTTTGCTAAAGTATTGAATCTTTTTTTCCGTGCATCTTCCGATATCCTTCTTGTATTCTTATCTTTCCGATAAAATTTATCCGACGATGGAACAACCGGTCCTTAGCCGGATAAAAGTGATCGATATGAGAGTTCGGTCCTTTCATCGTTCTGATATTCCTAACAGATCCAATGTCTGTTGCTATCATCTATCGCGTTTAAGTGCGATCGTCGCCTTGCTCTTACAGCGAGTTAAGATTCATTTGGAAAGCGAATCAGTCTAATGTTGCGCCAAGGGAGAATCCCTCCCTTTGATAAAGTACGACGACTTCGACAATTCAATCAGACGCGAACAATCACGATCGTCTGCTCGATCTGGAGTCGCGAGTTCAAAATAGAATCCAAGATCCTAAAATCGAGGTAGCATCGACAGCGTCGCTGCCCACGCGTCCTGTAACACGGCGTGAGTGAGAGTAATTGTGTGACTTCACATCCTTGTAGGAACGATTGACTAGTACTCGATAGAACTCAACGACTTCCTTAGTTTTCGATCGTCACGCGTGATTTTGCAAGAGATTGATTAAACCTAGATCGTGTATGTATGTACGCGCGCGCATGTGTGTTGTATGTGTGAGACTAAAGTCGAGGGAAAATTTGTCAAAGCAAAAATAAAAATAAAGTAAAGGAATTATGAACCTTCATTTGTAGGACTCGTGACTCGCTTCAGCTTGTAACTCGTCACCAATTTCGTGTGCAGTATTTGCCGGTAGTTGTCCCGCACTGTCTGCAATATCTTCTTCTGCTTATTTCTGCCAAATAGCTGTAGTTTCGAAAACCAATTGTTGAAGCAGTGGTTGGTGTAATTAGGATAAAACATATCGTTCGCCATCGACGGGGTGTGAGTTACGGTGGGTAACAGCATTTTCGTCATTTCCATTTGTATCCGTTTAAGGGTTTAAGGGTTTCTATCTCGATCGATATCACACCGCACACACCGAAGGTTTGAATTCCAATTGCCGATATTGACACACTGTGCTCGTACCACTCCGAAAATTATTTGGATCTCACCGGCAGAAACACTTGGATTACGTGCGAACTTCGTCGCCGTAATCCCTATATCTCTTTCTACCCTATCCAAAATTTGTCCCCGTGACTTCTCGCGAGACGACCCGAACGTGAAACACCGTTCACTCGCGAACGCAAAGCTGCGTGGCCGGCACGCGTGCGCGCGCGCGCGCGTGAATTCGCAAGAAGAATTCGTCGGTCTGTGAACTGTGAACCACGTACGAATATTCGGGGAGAAGCGTTTATTATAATATTCGGTGGTCCTGTCGTTTATACGTCCTGCTCGCTTTACTGTCACTGACGGCGCCACGCCGAAACGATATACTGTCGTGATTACTGTTACTGACGTCGCTGTCGCTACCTCTACTGCCACTATCGTATTGTGTCGAACGAGGGATGAATTTCATTCTTGGCGCGCGACTCTAGGCACTCGGCAGCTCTTACTACTAATCTCTTGCACTGTCACGCGCAACTGTCGGACCGGCAACGGCACAAATGCGTACCTCACCTTGTGGCAGGTCAGACGCGACTGAGCGTTCGCATTCGACTATCTTTCATCTTAGGGGAGACGTCCTCCCACCGCTGACGCTCGCTCACCAGGAGCGGCCCTGACTCTCTGAGTGCCTGCCCCGAGCCTCGCATACGAAAAGTTAACGCTATGCCAGAAATATTACTAATACTTTTCTAATATTAATATTATCAGTATTATGTATATCGAGAAACGGATCGATGAGTGAATTAAGGAAGCTGCTGAGCTTGGCAGAATGTGGTCACATAGTAATGCCAATTTCGAGCAATGCCAATATCACTTTTCGAATTATATTTCTTTTTCTTTAATCTTGACTTGTGTGTTAATTACGTTATTAAACAACATATTTTATTATATAAACCTGTGTATATGATTTTAATATAGTCTTATGTATACAGGATGTTTTATTTAATCGCCCCAGACAAATATCTTGAAAAATATGAGAGATATGAAAAAACAAACAAAAGTTGTTCGGTTCGAAGAGGGATATAAGATAGTGTCAAAATTACAAAAATTACAAAAATATTCAGTTCAAATATTTATGATAGAACAGATTGAAAAATCCAAGAAAATGCCCCAAAAAATTTTTAAACAAGAAAAAAAAAAGATGGAGACTATAGCTGCCACGTTCTTCGTATCTCTGGGTTCGGCTGAGAGCGGCTTTTTTTTTCATGAAACTTATTAGTGGATCAAACAACTGTAATCGAATTTTCATCAAAATCTAAGACAGATTCGTAATCAACGACTCCATAAGCCTCTGTATTGCCAATTAGATCCGCCATTTTCAATTTCTGATGACGGATTCGTAATCAACAACCTCATAAACTCCTATATACAAATTTTTTTGAATTAAAAAAAATTTTTGAAAATTTCGTTCGCCGTATTGGATCCGCTATTTTGCATTTTGGAAATTGGACAACGACATCGTAATCAGAAATCCAAACAACGTGTGTATGCAAATTTTCAAGAAAATCGCATCGCTAGAAAAATTCATGCTTCAAAGGGTTAAACTAAAAGGAAAAATGTTTAGAAAAAAGCGTTGTATATTTTTAAAAATATAAAAAATATTTACAGAAAACTATTGTATATTTTACAACCTACAAAAAAATGATATCAAAAAATAGCATAGTAAGTAGGAATATTTCTGTGGAAGAATATACTATGCCATATTTTGAGAATATATATAATACAATAGCTTTTTTTCTAAAGATCCGTTGTTTCTTTCAGGTAGTAAGTGCATATTCAGACACGACAAAGGTTTTTGTTATTCTTCATTAGTTTTCTAATACCAATATTCTTCTAAACCTTCTAATACCAGTATTCTTCTAAATCTTTTTAGGAGGAATTTCCAATCCTCTCTAACTTTTTAAATACATTTTTTTCCGCACGTTCCAAGAAGTTCCAAGAAAGAAGGTTTGAAAAGAATATTGAAACAAAGAATATTGAAAAATTTTTCAAGAAACAATATAGATTTAATGTACACTTACTTCAAAATTACTTTTCGCATTTTTGTAATTTTTGTAATTATTATTTTACGCGCGCGATTAAGAATAATTATTTCTACAACGCTGTGATAAAATGATTTTGTGACTCTATTTTTTTATATCTCTGCCTTTATACCTTGTGAAATAAGAGACGTCATCTCAATTTTTCTTTGTTTATAGGAAAAGATATATGCATTACATTTATTTCTTTGGAAACATTTATAGAAGTTTTTCGCTTTTTATGTACTTAACCGAACTAGGATGTATATTGCGTTTTGTTATGTTTTTATATTTATTATTTATATTTTTTTATATCTATTTATTTTTATATTTTTAACGATGACTCTATGTTTTTTCTTTTAATTGTTCTTGTAATGTGCTGATGAAGACTCAGTGTAGTCGTAACGTACATATACTTTTCGGTTTTGAATAAATTCTTGATTTTATATTTTTGACACCCTTGGTTTGGTTCGATGCTTTGACCTATTTGGCCTATATATTGTTTTTAATTGTTATTTATTCATATCGAACGTGATTATTATTGTTTAATTTATAGAAGTATTTAGAAAAGGGGTACTTATAAAAAAACTAATATATACTTTTTCTAAGTATGTATGAAAAAAAAGATAAAAAAAGGATCGTCTTTAAGATATCGAGAAATATTTATTCAAGATATTATACTATGTGTTTATCGTTACACTTATTTATCGAGGCTTATTTGGGTATTGGAACTATCGGATTGGCGCAGTAATAAAAAAAAGAAATCAAAGGAAAGAGATCGAAGTTGAATTTCTAATTGTTTTTGTCTGCCGAAAAAGTTTACGATATGCATCACTACGCGCGGTATTCGATCTTATTGTTTTCGACATCGAAACGTTAGGGAATATGTTCATGACGCAGGTAGCTGTGTTCTTTGACGCAGACCCTTGTAGTGTCATACTTATATGTATTGTATAAAATGAAAAACGATGTACGTGACATTTCACAAGAAAGCCGACTGTGGAAAAACGTAATCACGTGCAGAGTGGTTGGCAATCTGCTGAAACCTGCAATGGATTTAAGGATTTACTGTCGTTATCGGACACTTGAAATTACAGCCCGCCATGTTTCTCCATAGAGAATTTAATTCTTCGCGAAAATCATCGCGCGATATTCGTACGCGTTACAACGATGTCGATTCAGCACTAAAAGTTTTCGAATATATAGCTATGTAATAATCTATAAAGTTGGCGGATGGCTTCAGAGAAAATCTAATATAACATCCCATTTATCAATAATTATTGTATTATATAAATACGGATCGTAGGAAAAGCCGGTTTGTTATTTTAACGAAAATTTTTTATTTAGTTTTTTCTTAATAAATTCTTAATAAATGAAAAGATTGAAGAATGAAAATTTTTCAGAAACAAAAGTCTATTTCACAAATACAATTCTTTTTAGGATTTGTCAAGGCTAAGCCACCATGAATAATGTCATAAAGTTTTGAAGTAAGAACGGTATTGTCAACCTTATTGTCAACTGTTGGAACTTTCTAACGCAGGTAGTAAACCGAAAGAACGTTCATTGAAATTCCCAATTCTCTTTTATAATCCTTAAGGTAACTCGAAAACAGTATTCGACATTTAAAAATAGAAACAATATACATATCTTGATACAATACTTCCTAAAAAGTTATCTTGATAATTTCAAAAAATAATTATAGAATAACATTTTTTAAATGTAATTTTATTTCTTGCTCGATGTTTCGAGTAAAAAGATTTATAAATAGGAAAGCAATAAAAAACTTCGTAAAGCCAGGTAAATGCTTATATGCGATAAAACATTATATGCGATCAAACAATGAAATAAAGAGAAAAAATTGAACTTCATGGATTACGAGATAGCGCGCCCTTGTCGTTTCAGCATTGATTATCACGATTATCATTTTCCATGTTCTGTATCACGAATCTCATAACGCGAACGAACGTATTGCTCAATTATTATGAATCTGCGCGTTATATTTCCGGCCTTTTGAGCGTACCAATAATGACTTCCTTTCGTTACGCGATGCATTTCCGAAGGAAATGCGCGTGCTAGATTCTATATTTTATATTCTACTTAAATAGATAGCGTTAAATGTAACTTTTTTGATTTTGCCCTATTATCGACTATCTCTTTCTTGCTGATCGCGTTTCCTGATAGATTCCAGGTTAATTCATACTATGACACGGATCGTACCGGCACCAGCACGTTAAAACTCTGAAATATGCTACTACATCCTATTGATAGAACAGGTTGGTGTCAGGCTCGTCTAGACAGTTCCAGTGTGAATAATCTTTCAAGGGTACAATGACCTGTTTCTTGAGCATCTTATGTTTACAGCAATATACTCTATGTTGTATCTTTTATCAAATCATCATTAAATTGAATTTTTTTCGACATGACCATTCTTAAAAAAAGCGTTACACATTATAATTATGTCCAGCTATGTCAGGACATAAGCGATAAAAATGGTGAACGTTGATACGATTATCCGGGTCGTGATTTAAAACTTTAATATTTTAAAATCAATCTCATATAAAAATTTATAATTTAAATTAATCTTAAATTAATTTCATTTTCTTAAAATTAATACTTCTAATTTGAAAATTGGAGACTGATGTCTCCAGACGTTAAAAAAATATTTGTTATACACTGTCGGTCAAAAATGAGATCCAATAAAAAATTTAAAAATATTTCAGTGTAGTAATTACTTAAAAATTTGATTCATTTATTCAATATTTTTTCTTACTTTTGAAAATAAATAGACATATTAGCATAGTGTAGGAATAACATTATTTAATTTTAAGAAAATAGATTACGAAAATAGATCAGAAAATATAATATCCTCTTGTTATAAATAATAACAAATCAATAGGATAAACAGGCCATTAAGAACGAGCTAGCAATTAGATAACATTCCAATTAAAAACGATTTAACAATTATAATGTTATATAATTAGACGTTCAAATTATAAAATTAAATATAACGAATTTATTTATAAATAAAAACGTAAGTGAATGTTTCGACTTCACGGAGTCTTCATTAGCACGCAAAAAATATTTAAATTAATTACAAATTACAAACTACAAATTAACATAACTACAAACAATTAATCTCTCCTGTCAATACATGGCTATAAAATTATCACTATCCATTTCGAAGATATATGTAAAACCGAACATTCCGTTTGATCTTATTAACAATTGTAATTCGTTTATACAAATTATATTCCGATCACCTTATTAAAATCTGTTGTGGTCAAATTATAAAATTTCGATATGTAGACTTAATAGATTACAGTCATAAAACTTTTTCTAAAATTGAGTTATATTTTAGAAAATAGATGGAACAGTCTTTTGTCTTTTCGAAAAAAACTTGTAATTAAATTAATACAAAAAGTATTTAAATGTAAAAATGATTTTAACGAAAAAAAATCTTAAATATTTTTTCGTCTTATAAAAAATGTTTTGTATAATTTTTAAACATTATATTACTTTTTATTTTACATAAAACAATCAATAAAATAAAAAAATTTCAATTTCTTCGGTCCGTTTTTAGCTCTAAATTAGATAAAGAATTTATTGTGAAAAAATATTATTTCAGCCAGGATTCGAACCTGGAACTCTTTCATTCCGTGCAGGCGTCATACTAATTCGATCACCGAGACATGCATCTCGGGACTCCCAGACTGATCGAAGAAAATTGAAATTTGTTTATTAATATTCACTGGCAATAGAAAGATTTGAGAATAAAATAAAATTTAGAGGAAGTCACTTTGAATAGATGCGAATAGATCCTACGGATATATCATGATATACATTTACATTTTTTACGATAGCATTGCAAATAATTAATTTTTTTTTCATTTCTGTCTGTGAGAATTACAGAACCGATGTCATTGCACGAATCTTTAAATGTAACGCGACTTATATTTTTCGTGTTCCGCTGAATCGTGAGTTGCACACAGTCTAGCGCTGTGTGTGTGAAGCTGGCGTATCATTTCGTGGAAACTCATAAATAATTGGGAGTTCTGAGTGTATTTTCAATAGTTCTAGAGTTCCTGATAGTTTAAACAAATAGTTCTGGCCATTAAAACACTAAAAAACGCTTAGGACAAACTGAGACGCCAACTTCACGCAGCGTCTCACTTTGTCCTACGGACATTTCCTTATCAGAAATTGTTCGAATTGAAAAGATTTATAGTTCTACATGAGTTCTAAGAAGAGTTCTGCCTTCTAAAAACAGAAACATATTAATTCAAATGAAATTAAAACAAGCGATCCCTATATCTATAAATATACAGGTGAGACGCCGGTCGATTTTCGACAGTTCTGCTAATTATAAAACAGTTCTCGTATAGTTCCGGGCATGTACATTGCCTTTCCAAAGAGTTCTGATAATTTCAACAATTAGAAATTTATTTAAAAAATTATTTTGCCGGAAAAACGCATATTTTCGAGCATAGAGGTGAGACGCTAGTCGATTTTCGACAGTTCTGCTAATTATAAAATAGTTCTCGTATAGTTCTGGGCATGTACATTGCCTTTCCAAAGAGTTCTGATAATTTCAACAATTAGAAATTTATTTAAAAAATTGTTTTGCCCGAAAAACGCATATTTTCGAGCATAGAGGTGAGACGCTGGTTGATTTTCGACAGTTCTGCTAATTATAAAATAGTTCTCGTATAGTTCCGGGCATGTGCATTGCCTTTCCAAAGAGTTCTGATAATTTCAACAATTAGAAATTTATTTAAAAAATTATTTTGCCGGAAAAACGCATATTTTCGAGCATAAAGGTGAGATAAGAGAAATTATCAGAACTCTTTGGAAAGGCAATGTACATGCCCAGAACTATACGAGAACTATTTTATAATTAGCAGAACTGTCGAAAATCGACCGGCGTCTCACCTGTATATTTATAGATATAGGGATCGCTTGTTTTAATTTCATTTGAATTAATATGTTTCTGCTTTTAAAAGGCAGAACTCTTCTTAGAACTCATGTAGAACTATAAATCTTTTCAATTCGAACAATTCCTGATAAGGAAATGTCCGTAGGACAAAGTGAGACGCTGCGTGAAGTTGGCGTCTCAGTTTGTCCTAAGCGTTTTTCAGTGTTTTAATGGCCAGAACTATTTGTTTAAACTATCAGGAACTCTAGAACTATTGAAAATACACTCAGAACTCCCATTTATTTATGAGTTTCCACAAAATGATACGCCAGCTTCACACACACTCTAGCGCTCTAGCTTTATTTTTAGGAAACACATTTTGTCGTCTTTTCACTCTGGGAAAAATTAGATTGTTAACCACTTTGCGAATATTTGCATAACTGAATATCAACAGAACTAATTGGAGAATTGACTTATATAACTTAAAAATCTTTTAAATAAATAATATAGCTAACTGTGATTTTGAATTATGAGGGGTGAATTAGGGGTTAACACTCAAATAATTTGATTATTACTAATCGTGGGTCCCAAAGTGAGTTATAAACTTTTATTATTTTTTCCAGAGCACACTCGTGATAACGTTAAATAAAAATACCGCACTTTCACATAAGTAAAATTTAACTTACCTTGATTCTTTGTTGTCATCCAGAGTTTGCCATCCTGCATTGTTAATGTCAGTCTTTCCATAGAAATAATTTCGTTTGTCAGATTTTTATACTTGATAGCTAAATACTTATTGTTGGTACACTTTAATAATTCATTGTTACTCGACATCTTTAATAGATGCTAGACTCTCAACTATGTAGACTCTTGATGCAGAGGAGCTCCTACGCGTGTGCTTGCAAAGTAGAGTATGAAGATGATAATTTCAAGGTAAAAGGTAACAACTGATCGCAGTAGCGGGTGGGGTCAAGCCGAATTTGACTGGTCTAGGATAGAATGAGAAAGAAAATTGCAAGTTCAACGTTCTCGCTCTAGCTTAAACTGTCTATTTTAAAATGTCTATTCTTTTCCGTTCTTTTTCAACTTTCTTTTCTTTTCACCCTCTACAAACTATAGCTCGGTCACTGTAGAGGGGAGGAGGAAACCAAAATATAATACAAAGGAGGAGCAGTGATAGTGCTCAGCCCTTCCACTACCTCCCACTCCCTCCATTATATTAGTCAGTTTTTGAACACTTTTCTGGACACTTTCAACTTCATATTCTTGGATACTAGATCAAGCATTCCTCCTGAGGGAAACTGCTTAATCTAATAACGTATTTCATTGGCCAGACAAAGTACGCGGTTTCCCCTCAGAATGATAGGACCACACATACTCACATAAGGAAAAGATACGTGGTGATACTTGAAGCGCTTTTCTGTGTGCATCCTACATTAGCGTTACTGACCTTCTCTTCAATTTTTCTCTCTGTGCAGAGCTAACACATTTTTAGCAATTAAAGAGGAAGTATGTAAAGTAATAATCGGATATGTTATATTTGTGTGTTAAGCCCGATCTACAATTAGACAAAAGTCAAAAGACATAAGCGAATCATTAAACGTATTACAATATAAGGTGGTCAGAGATTGGTCAAAATCCAATCCTTCTACTTCATCTAGCTTATGTCTGACCAATCAGAACGTGATACATGTTTCCCCTCCATTTTTACCGGTAATTTCAAGCTATTTAGGACATCTGGGGTTGTGAAATGTTCATGTAAAAAAAAAATTTTATTACTGACAATTTATATTATATTTAAATATTAAATATTAAATATTATATTTTAATATTAAATATTAAATATTATACATTATACAGGGTGAGTTATAACTATATTATACATTATACAGGGTGGTTTCTAACTTTAAAAGCGCTCTCCGCTCGCGCTCGTGATTTGCGACTCAATTTTCGCGCGTCCCCGCCTCGCACAGATACATACTCGCCGCGTGACTCCTCCTCTCGCTTGTCTCTGATTGACTAATTATTGTGACTTACGATTTATTGTGGGTTTACATTTTTCCTTAATGATTTCCAGCTTATAACTTATAAGTTGTGCCTATCGATTTCTGTCTCATTGTAGACCGGATTTAAATGTAACTTTTTAAAGAACACTGAAGTAAATTTATTACATTTTAATTTTTATAATTTTTTTCTTTCTCCAAAGTATGTCTTAACAGTTTTTAAAATTTTTATTAAACCTACTTTTTATTTAAAATTCGTCATTATCGAGCGTATGAAAATTTTTTCGGTTTCCCTAGATTTGCACTCGGAATATCTTTGAGCATAGCAGACCTATCTCCTATGCTCGCACTCTAAAATTACAATTACAAATTGAAGAATTTTTAAATTTCAAATAAATATTTGAAGATCAAGATTCGAAAAATGTTATTATGGAAAATAAAATAAACCAATTAAAAAGGTTTTTTCAATTTTTTTGCACTTTTTCTTAAAACTGCTAATTTTAAATTGCAAACAATTAATGTATAAATAACATACAGTGGGAATTTGTTTATAATGTTCACAGAATAAATAAAGAGTTGATAACGCTTTATATATCTCTCTCTTTTTGGAATAATACTTTATTGTACAGTATTGAAAACTTACTAATTATAAACAATTCATCATCATCATTGGCCAGACAGCCCTTCCTGGGCCAGTGCCTGCTCGTGAGCATTTGCAACTGTTTTCTTTTTTCCGAGGCCGGGTTGTTAGCCTAGCGCTCAACCCCCTCTAGGAGGATCAGATCTGCGGTTACTGCGTTTAGCGGATTACATGCGTTCTCAAGATCAAGAATTTTAACTAACAGGATCATTACCGTCGAATTTTAATTAATAACCGACACTGAAGATGACTTTAGATCCAAATCGAAACGTTTGTTATTGTGTAATTTTTATATAATTATATATCATTGGCACTGTCATCCGGCTTTGTTCGTTTACTGCCCTTTGATTGGAATATTGTTTTGAAAGAAACTTACGAACATTATTGAGAATATTTGTTGTATTTATTAAAGAAACACCGTAAATAACGTAAATATGTAAGAGTATCTCACAAAAATATTCTTGTTAACTCAGGTCGTGTATAAATGCTATAGAATGTTTTCTTATTTACAAATATGATTGAGTACATTTTTCTTTATAAAACACCACAACGTTGTAATGTTACGAAGTAGAAGATTATTAGATGTATGAATGTATAACTGGCATTTTAGTTATTATAAGTGATTGTTATAAGAAATGCATTAGAATGTATCATTCCAGAAAGTAAAAAATTTTATTGAAAAAATCGAAATTTCAGTGAAAAAATATATAACTATACTAAAAAGAATTGCAACGTTAAAATCATGTGAAAAGATTATTGTTGCATTTATAATAAAACAAAATTGTGTTTGACGGAAGACACTAAAGAGGGAGGGAAAGTGATCTTCCCATCCGTTATTATCGTCATGTTACATGAACGTGGCGTCTCGCAATGCTAAATCGTTCATTTTTATGGTATGTACATTGCAACATGACGTCAATCGGCGGAAGCTTCGCGGCTCCACGCGAGCCCTTGACATACAATGTTATACAATTCTTAGCTTAGTGCAAAAAAATAGGTAGCGTGGCATTACGTCACATTCAAGGGCTCGTGCAACGCAAACGGTTCTGCGAATTCTCGCTGACGGAAACGGAAAGAAATTAATTTGACAAAAAGAAATTAATTAATATTTGCAATGTTCCCTTGAATGTATCATGAGTACATCAGCGTGTCTATTCAAAGTGACTTCTACGAGAAGAAGATTAATGTCTTCACTCACGTTAAGTTGGCACTATGCACTATGCACTATTTGCGATTCGTATAATTCATATAATTCGTAGAAAACACATTATTAATCAATGCGGATCTTCCACTGTTCGCAATTCATATTTTCATGATGATTCGTGACCTTTGATTATCGAAAAACCCCGTTCTGCTTACAAAACTTTTTCTTGAAGTAAATGTGGCGTTAGTTTATTCGTTACATTTGAAAATCACTAGCTATCGATGACTTTAATCGAACACCACTTAACATTTTTCGATCTTTGACGTTTAAGTGAACTGCTGAAAATTGCTGTATTCAAAGGCAGAAGGTGTATATTTAGAAGTGTATATAATTACTTCTATATCATTATTATTATATAATGCAATACTTCTTCCAACGCTTTATAATTTACATAGTTAACTGCGAATAGCGAGTAAGCTGAATAAGTTATCTTTTTCAGTCGCGCGTTTTTATATATGTTTACTTTTAAGAACCATCCATTATTATGTATTAATCTTTTTTTGACGAAGAATATGATTATTTTTAAAAATAACATAATCCTTTTTTTTTAGATAAGGTTTTTTTACTTTTTTGCGAATATTTTTATTATTAATTGATATATTAAATTCTCAATTATTCAATTATTCATAGATTTTGATGTATTCATTTAAAAAAATTTTTTTAAACTGATGACTAGTTCTCAGAAAAATGCGAAATTCGTGTCCCTACTCAATTTTACCCGTTATTAATATTATGTCTTTAGATTAATATTTTTTAATGGAAACTATACCAGTATAGTTACTTGTACCATACATAATTTTAGTGTTCTTGTTTTAAAATAAGACATGGCAGTTGATCAAATACCCTAAAAATCATTCCCTCATCATGTCCCAAACTCAATATTTCGATGATATAACGTAATTAATTCATCTTGTTTTATGAAAATGTTCATGTTAATTACATTAATTACTTTAAAAATACTGTATTTTATAGTAAATATGCCTTTTATTAAGTACACAGACGAAAATCATTTGATAATTCATTGTCTATTTCGGTCCCAAAAAAAATATCATTCCCTCACATTTTATAAACACTTGTGTTGTACTTTTAAATTTAGTGATACGTTGCCGCGCTTATGAATTTTTAATAGTTGGCAATACTGCCAATGTAACACCATAACATCATTGTTGCTCGGCACGAACAGATTTGTAGAAGCGCAATAATTTTCTGCTAATTATTTAAACATTACATTTTTATGCATCATTCCCTCACTGTAAAATTTAACAAGGTAATTATTTTATTATGTAATAATTTATATGGTATCTTACATGTTTCAGGAGGTAAAAAAACTTGCCTCATCGTCTAAATTAAAGTGAAGTTATATACGATCACTTTTTGTTGGTTATGTTTGATTTTATCATTCCCTCATTTTTATCATTAAAAAAGTTAATGTGATAAGTTTTTCTTTAACAATTCAATTAGTTTATTAAACTAATAGATAAATTAAAATAAAATAAAAGTCGTTATAAAATAACAATAACAAATAAAATATTACAGATCTCAGTAATTTAAGAAAAATATTTGTCAAAGTGTTAAAAAACAAAAAATTTTCAAAAAATAAATTTATATTTTGAAAAAAAAATTCATAATTTACTTTTTAATTTCACGATAGTAACGTAAATATAGCAATGATATGAAAAAAACTCATTACCTCACTTAAATCATCATTCCCTCATAATTCATTTTTTTCATTACCATATAATTATAATTAAAATTAAGAAAAGTTGGGGACCACGTAGACAGTTGAGGTAAGGCACTTCTGTACTACATATTATGTAGAAAAAAATGTCAAATATATTAAGTTATATTATTTTTATTTTGAAAGGTCATTTTTCGCATTTTTCTGAGAACTAGTCTGATACATTTATGAAAGAGTTACAACATGATAAAAACAATTGAGTATATCTATATCTATGAATATTTATGCAACTTTTTTTTTGAATATGTGTTTTAAAGTTAAATATTAATATTAATATTTAATATTAATTAGCAGTCAAATTAATATCATTAATATAGATTTTATTATTTTATAACGTTCCGTAATAATACATACATCTTTCTCAGAAATTTATACAGGGTGTCCCATTTTAATATTTCACCTCAAATAACTTTTTAATTTTTAATTGTAGAAAAAAATGTTTTAGACAAAAGTAGTATGGTTTCGAAAGGGACATAAAATTGTCTGAAACATTTTTTTCTACAATCAAAAATAAAAAAGTTATTTGGGGTGGGACATTATAATGGGACACCCTGTATCGGACATCCTATACTTCTTCTCTTTTTCTTATTCTCTAAGGCTATGGCTTGTTTTTTTCTCCGTTTTTCACCTCGAAAGGAATATTTCGCATATTTTGCATGGAAAATAAGCTACGAGTAAAGCTTCTTTTTCCCCCAGATTACTAGCCTTGTCTGGGAACCTTCTTCCTTTCTTATCTGGGCTTAGGACCGCCCATGGCGGAGTACCATTTTTTTGAAGATATTCTCGGAGGTTACCGTTGCTTTCCGAGAGGTGGCGATTAAATAAAAACCGACGATATTAATTAGATTTAAACTCGGATCTTTGGCTCATTAAAACAACGCACATCTGTCTGAGCCATGATCGCCACTCATATATTTCTTATTAAGTAATTCCTAATTAAGTAATTTTTTCTAATTTTTTTAAATAAAGCCGCAATTTCTGATACTAATATAATAAATCGAATTATGTCAGAGGCTATCAAAGAAATAACATTCTATTTTGAATGACATTTACTATCTGCGCGAGTATCTCCGGGAGAAATACTGCATTCAAGTGAAGTCGATTTGTCTAAAAAAAAGAGTAAAATGATTTTACCAGTTTTATATATATATATATATATAGTGTAATAAAGAAAATGTTAACATGTTAATAACATGTTATCATGTTAACATAACATGTTAAGCGTCGATAGGGGAGGACGAGAAAATGGTTCCCATTCTTTTTGCACGGTATTTTTTCCCTCGGATACAACAGTCATATTTCATAAATCATCTATGTATATTCACTATTACGAACAAAAGAAGGGACGGCAGAATAAGAGATAATGGACTATGGTCTAATGGACTATGGTTGTAATAGGAAAATGTGTCGTTTGACTTTCTTATTCAAACTACAGTCTTAAAACTTGGATTTTTGTAAAAGTGAAACTATTGCAGTCCAGATACAATAAAGACGCTCTACAAAAATACATATACCAATGTACTAAAAATAATTATTCTTTCGTATTTCAGCAATGCTATTTACCTTATCAATCGTTGCAACGAAAAACAAATTTTAACAGACAAATGGGATTGAAATTTTTTAATATTTATGAAAAAATGTTAGAAGATTATTCAAATATCAAATAGTCAACAATCAAGTCGTAAAAAGTAAGATAGGTCGAGAATAAAAGAAGCTATTTGGACAGTGATAAGATATAATAGAAAATACAGATAGTTGAGATAGATCATTCCGACATTTTATACACGAGTGATTCGATTTAGAAGCACAATACTTAACCTCTAAAGGTGAGATGATCTTTAGATCGAAACATGAGAACTCTGAAAATTGATACAGTTTTAAACCGGATCCAGGCTTATATCATTTCGTTGATCATATCACGATCATGATACGCTTGACAATATGTCAAGCACTGTTTTCAGTTATCTAGCTTCCATATCTGTATTTTAGTTTTCCACCTAGCACGTTTGAATCTTTAGTTCCAAACATAATTGAATGAAACGAGCGATATATATACACACGAGCTAAAGATGTATGTGCTTGAGACTTTATTACAAATTAATCGAATTCTAACATCGTTATATACAAAGTAAATTTGAACACTATTTGACGGGATTTTGTAATTTATTTTTCTACTTTTTTAAATATTATTTTACAATTATTAATAATTATTATAATTATTTATAATAAAAATTAAGTTATATAAATTTGAAAAAACAGATAGATTTTTTTTTCCCAAAAATTAATAAATACAATCGTTAATAGAGTTTCTACTACTATCTACTACTATTACTATTAAAGAGTAAATCCTTAAATCTTATCATTATTTTTTGAAGATATAAAAGATATTTTAGATATTTTTTTCTAAGATTTTTAACATACCTACAACAGATGTCTAATATACAACAAGAGCGAAAAGAGCATCGTAAGAAAACAGAGTTTTCTGCCTGTTGAAATATTGGTCATAAATTTTGACCATAAATTTTGAACTATTGTTATAATGACATTTATTCTGCATGATAACTGAAAATATGTACCTTTACAATGAGTCCTCGTTACAACACAGCGCCCTTAACTCTGCGTGAAATCTCTTTTAAATATGTTACAAGAATATTTTTCTTTGCATTGCCAAAAAGACATTGGATTTAACATTTCACTTTATTTTTTCAGGACAGAAGCGTATATATTTCTTAAGTATTTTCTTAAGAAAATTAAGTATTTGTTTTCACTTAAATATTCTTATTGTTAAGCTAACAATATTCTTTGTTATCTTAACAATATAAATAATTTATTGTATCAAATACATCTAAATTTTTTTGTTACAGAGATAACTGTAAATAACTGACTTGCTTATTCTTTTTTAACTAATTATATTTTAAAGTATTTAATTATATTTTAAATGTCTGAGAAAATTATTTATTGAGATAAATTTTAGGATAACTTTTTTTGTTTCTCTTAGCATCATAAATATTTAATGTGTCAAATATGAGTAAGAAAAAGTTAAAATATGCTCTTATGCTTTTTTCAGAAAATTTGTATTTTATAAAAAATACTGAAACATACTAAAATTATCTCGTAATTTTTTAAATATTGTAAATTTTTCGATCAAAATTTGTTTGATATAATCCGTTACGATAAATTTCCTGCATTTCAATGTCTAAGACGCTTGGAGAAAAGCGTTTCTCCTGCAAATAGAGAGCGACAATTTTGCATGAAAGATTCATCTCAGTCCCTTTCAACGTTGCATAAAGGATTGATCAGCTTTTGCTCGTTATCCCTGGCGAGTCGCTTCTTATCCATCTATCTCTCCTGCTTAGTTACCTTCTCGAATCCTTCTTTCGCGCTGCCTCACCCGATGTAGTAGTAACTCTGTACGGCACACGATTGTGATTTCTTTCATTCATTAATCCGCACTCGCTGTGCTGTGTGTTGACTGACAGCAATGAACAGAACTGCGGTCGGCTCTTAGATAGTGAAAGGTAAGCAACGACGACGGCGGTAGATAAGGAGGAGAAAGGAGATACGAAGGCTGAAGTAATGAAAGAAGATACGAAATGCTATAGTAGTAATATGAGTTCAGTTTGTATAAGCATGCACGTTTCCTGAACTTCATATGAAAAAAAATTCGCTATAACAACTAAAGTATAACGATAGAGAAGTGTTTAAAAAAAAATCAAAGATTCGAATTTAAATCCAATCAAGAATTGTTGGTTTTTATTCGATCGCTATTTCTACTAATTTCCATTTTTAACAAATCTGCATTTTTAACATATCAGCTAAGATAGTATATACTTTTATTATTGTATTTAAAAAATTTGGCGTATTAATAATTTATTAATAATTTTCATTGTAGCAAAGAATAATTGCTTTAACAATAGCAATTAAGGTAATAATATTCCATTAAAATATAGAAAAATAAATATAACGTTTTTTTTTAAATTAAAATAATTTTATAACATTTAATATAATCAAAATTATAAATGTTATGTAATATTTCATTATTATATTAGAAAATATTGGAAATATAGGAATTATGATATAAAAAGGGTAAATTTTATTTCTTTATTTTTTTATTTTAACACTTTCTAAATAAAAAATTATTATATAAAAAATTAGCAGATAATAATATCACAATGTAGGTAAAGCGTATTAAGGAAAATATTATTATGAATTTACAAATATATTTGAATATACAAATATTAATGAATATACAAATATTATTATACATTTAAAACATATAAATAATATGAGATACAAAATAATTTATATACAGCGTATGATAACATATTTTTCATTATGAAAGTTGTCGTGTAAACTTATCGGAAGAGAATCGCTAATTAAGAGATCTCTTTGATGTTAGACATTTATTTTTTCAAAATTTTATTAAATCCTATAATTATTAAATTTTCATTGCAAAGTATTACACAATATTTTTATTACAATTATTATAAATTACAATTATATAAATATTACAATTATATAAATTACATTAATTAAATAAAATAATGAACCAGATTTGTTCTCATCAATCACAACAATTAAATTATCATGAAAACAAGTTTTTTTATTGAATTCAATTTAGAATTATAAAAACATAAACGTAAGAACATATGTTTGCAACTAACAATAAAAAAAAGGAAGAATATTCGTAGATTTAAATTAGCTCTCCGCTACATAAATTATTTCATTGCAGTAATAATGTAATATCTATAAAAATGAATTTTTATGAGTATATTATTTTTAGAGATAACTGTTTCTAGAAATATTTTCTTTGTTGCATCACCAAATCTGTGTACAATTTAGGTAGTTAGTTATAAATGTTAAACTTGCGTAGCAAAATCTATAGCTTTGCTAAATCAGCCAACTCTTTTTTTTCATGCACTCCTCTTCCTCTGCAACGCCAAGCCTTCTCCGTTTCTTCTCCTTCTGAAATTCCTCTCTTTCTTTCTTCCAGTCTTTGCACCTCTCTCTCTTTCTCTCTTTCCCCTCGTGTGAATAACCGGGTATTGGATGACCACCGTGCGCAAGGTCAACCAGCGTCTGTCGCCGTCCGATGGATTTATCAGTGACGTCATCGACGACCCTTAAGTTAAGTAAGATACATAATCAGCTTCGTAATTGCAAAACAATTCGCGGAAATTGAAAAGAAATTCGATTTTAACTAAATACTTTGTTTTCTTTAAGTGCATATTTATTGGAGGACTGTGACTAGTTCTCAAATTGTGTCGGCGAACTATTCACAAAATGTATGCAAAAAGTTTGCAATCATTTTGCAGCGAAAACTGAGTATGCTATTATACATCGCTATTATATATACTATTATCCTATTCACTATAGATTTACTTTCTTTTTAATCTTAACCGCTCCTAGAGTGAACGGCTCGCAAACAGCAAACAAATAAATTAAAAATACAATAACCAAACAAATTAAAAATAATAACCGGTCGCGAGCTGTTTATCAATAGTTGCTGTTTATTAATAGTTTGCAAACTATTCGCAGACAGATGTCTACGTCAAAAATTCGCGATTTATTTGCAAATTATTCTCCAATTCTAGCGAAGACGCACTTGTAAAGCAATCGTATTCTTAAACGCGATAATAATTTTCTTCACTCTAAGAGTTGTTAATGAGAAGAAATAAAAAGTTGATAAAATTTTTTGTACAAAACAATTTTTTATGTATCTTTGAATAAACAAAATTCCATTAAACTGTGGTACCTTTGTCGCATGAGTAATGGGATTTTCAATGCTGAGAATTATCCTTTTTGGTCCTAATGGTTGTCAAATGATTTTCTTTATTTAGACGTCCTTTATATTTTACTTGTCCTACTGCGCTTTTGTTATACTGCAACGTAGGCAACTTCCCTAAAAAAAAAAATTTGAAATAGTTAAAATATAAAATTTTTAAATCCAACTTTAGTACTTAAAAAAAAAAATTTAGGAAGAAAAGAGAGAAAGGGTTCTAAACGAATTTTGGGGGCACAAAATTAAGATTAAGTTAGGTTAGGGATGAAGCAGGTATCATTAAAAACAGGGATGGCTTGGGATTTACGTTAGAGGGCTGTAGACCGGTTTATTTTACATTTTAGCACAATGACTAGTACGAGTCAAATACGAGTAAACCATTCGATACAGCTCATAAAGATCGAATAGAATAGTGCATAGAATAAGAGGTGAAATAATGTTACGATCTTGAGAACCGTTTAGAAATAATTCTAATATATTTTTTTCAATAAAGAAAAGTTGTTTTAGAAAAAATATAATTAATAAAATAAAATAAGATTGCACAAGCATAATTTATTTTATTCATAAATTGCATCGTCACTTTTTTTTAAGAGGTTTGCTATATTTTCAACATATTGCGAAAAAATTGTTACGTTATGATGAGATTTCAAAGGTAATTTATCGTGTGCATTATAAAAAAGTTATACGTGATCGCAAAATGAACATTCTTAAGGAGTATATCAAATTCACGTAGAGATAGTATTAAAAGTCTCTCTCTTTCTCTTACGTGATAACGTTTGAGCCGGTTATTAATCTCTAGATAATACTAACGAAACTGATAACGATATTACACTTTTCATTTAAACTTAAAATTGGATCGAATTTTTCATGTAGTTAAATTTTCGGATCATCAATTGTTTGCTGTAACATGTATAAGTAATTAGAAATTTTGAATATATTCATGATAACGATCATTTTCAAATTAAAAAATTTTTTAATAATTGAGAAAAATAAAATTATGCAATTTTATTTTAAAGATGGAGAAATTTGATTTATGTTTTTTATCTAATATGTTTTTATCTTTATAGTCGATATTTATCGATATTTGTTTAACGAGAATATATATATGTATATAAAATTTGTATATAAAATGTATAAAATTTAGTTCAGATATATATATATATACAGGGTGTCCCATTATAAAACATCCAGTCGAATATTTCGAAAACCAAGCCCGGGAGAGAAAAATTTTTCAGACAAAAGTTATTTGGTTTCGAGGGGCCCATAAGATGATATCATTGGTTTGACCTTGAAGAATTATTTGAAAGTTACATGAAAGTCACCTCAATTTTTTTAAATGGCATTCCCTATTTTTTATTACATATTCTTGTAGCTGACTTCAAGAGCTTTCCAAAACACTATAATAAAGTATTTTTTTATTAAGTATTTTCCGAGTTATAAAGCTTGAAATAATTTCATAATTTTACATAAACTGTAAAATATCTCGTAAAATATTTACTTTTCGATGACCTTACCTCAATACTTTTATGCACAGAATAATGAGAGGAACCAATTGGTGTCAAGAAAACACATAGTTGTTTTTAAGAAAAAATATGCAATTTGTAACTAACAATTACATATTTTTTCTTAAAAACAACTATGTGTTTTCTTTACACCAATTGATTCCTCTCATTATTCTGTGCATAAAAGTATTGAGATAAGGTCATCGAAAAGTAAATATTTTACGAGATATTTTACAGTTTATGTAAAATTAAGAAATTATTTCAAGCTTTATAACTCGGAAAATACTTCATGAAAAAATACTTTATTATAGTGTTTTGGAAAGCTCTCGAGGTCAGCTACAAGAATATGTAATAAAAAATAGGGAATGCCATTTAAAAAAATTGAGGTGACTTTCATGTAACTTTCAAATAATTCTTCAAGGTCAAACCAATGGTATCATCTTATGGGCCCCTCGAAACCAAATAACTTTTGTCTGAAAAATTTTTCTCTCCCGGGCTTGGTTTTCGAAATATTCGACTGGATGTTTTATAATGGGACACCCTGTATATATATATATAATATATATATATATAATATCATATATTAATATATATATTATATCAAATATAATATTTCTTCTTGGAGATTATGTAAGAAATACTAGCAATATAATCTCTGTGATAATATTGAAGAACGAATATAAAAGTTTTGAAATCGAAATCTTGAAAAATATCAAAATTATATACTGAATATTTTGTGATATTAAACGAAAAATTCGTTTGAAGGTCAATTTGGAGAAGAACAATTTTTTACTAATTAATAATAAATGTACGAGGCATTTCTTCTTTTCACGAACGTAAATTTCGCCATTACCGAACACGTCAATTTTATATCTTCATTACAGTCAACACAGAAGTTATTACTTGTTATTTCAACGACAATCTCATCGCGGACGACTGCATCAGCAAAATGACAAGGAGAGAAGATAATACTTCGCACTAAAGTATAATATATCAACACACAAAAATTCGACAAGTGTTTTCGCTCAATAAAACGACGAGAAAGAAAATACGGCGGGATTAAGAGGAAAGAAAAATGAGAAAGACGTCGTAAAAATGTCAACCTACACTCCAAAGTATCATTTTTACGGCGTCGTTCACTCGAGGAAGCGCCAAGAGGGAAAGCACGGAAGAATTAAGAAATTTTGACAGATTAGGAGATATAAAATTACGATATTGACGGAAGGATTTTTTTCACGATAGTGGTACAGTGTTAACTCGTAAATTGCAAAAAATGTAGCGTTGCCTCATAAATCGCAAAAGAATCCTTCAGCAGTTCATTCGGCAGTTGTCTCTTCTTTTTCTCGCTAAGCTAGTGTCGATGGTTGTTCTCAGACGAATTTCAGGTAGAAATATGCTGCCCTACCACGAGGTTGCTTCAGACTTTTGGAGGACGAATACTCGGAAAAGGGGTCTATGAATTTTGCAACACGATACCGGTCCGGAAATGCGTACGAAGAATGAGGCCGACAAAGAAGTGTATAAGCCGCTCGCTCAATAGGGCGCCTATGGATATTTCTGACCTGCTAAGAAGACATGCGGAGGGAAAGCGGAGAATAGGAATACGTGCATCGAGAGATACCTACGACCAAGGGCGCCAGTGTCTTTTAGAAACAACAAGAATATGTATTGAGAAAACGGTACGATTATAATCGCACAATCGATTTGAATATGCATCATCTAAATCATATTTTTTTTCATCTCTGCGATTTCCATATGAAGGAACGCGTTGGGGTACGTTATCCGATATACTAACGCGCGGCAAGATAGTAGAGCGAGTAAACGTGTTTCATTGTGTCCGTTAGCTAGGACGAGCTAAAGAAAGGAGTCGAGAATAGACAATTCGTGCGAAGTATAGCTGAACTTTGTAATTTCAAATGCTTCTTGCGAGCGGAGGGAGCGCGAAATGCAAACGTCCGCGAATGCGACGTTTCGAGCAAATTTTATTTGCATGACTAATGAGATTCCTGAATGTTGGACAATATTATTCCGTATAATCTTATAAATCTTGTTCCTGAGACGGAGTACTTTCGAAAGTACTTCACGTTTTAGTGAATACGAGGTATGCATATACGTAAATTATAATAAGATATTAAGTTAAAACGATTTAATACCTATCTTTCGTCCCGGAAAACGGAACATCTCGTTTGAGAGAAATAGGTATGTATTAGAATTATTTGTTCATAAACTTCTATCTGTAGATAATTAATGAACAATAAGTCGTAGTGACAGGTCGAAGATAAGACGAAGATTAGTCGAAATTTCGGAAGAATTTTCTTAACAACTTATCTTATCGCTGAGCGGTTAGAACATCGTCTTATTTAGTTACACCACGCTTTAAAATTGTATACAAATTTATGAAATAATCCTGTAGGCTTTAGATCAAGACGTTCGATTATTCTTGCAGAAGAATCAATCACCCGATAATTCGAATTATTATCACATGATAATTCGATTATCTTTAAAATCCCGGATCTCAAGAGATCCAAATTTCAACCGAACGCCGATGATCGGAACATCAATTAGCGGCCATTATCGTGCAAAATTGCCTCAGACGTGTCTATGTTTAACCGGGAATCACGAATCTGGGCTATTACCCAATATTTGAATTATAAGGTGCTTGATTTACGATGTTTCGAAATCGGTCTATTTCGTTCCTTCTTGTTCGCGCCAGGATCAACAAGAATCTCCGGAAAGCATTAATTTTATTACAACCGCGTACATATACAGTGAGATGGTACCGCTCGGCACTCGACGCTGACCTTTGTGCTATTAAACCATAAATTGTCCTGGGGTGTGGCATGGGTAAGATTTCTTGTCATTTCTTTGGCTATTCGGTGAGCCAAAAAAAAAACATAGGGCGATGCACGCAACGGGTTCTTCCTGAAGAGAAAAAAATGTTGACGGACTGTATGTGCAAACAGTCACAAGTGAGAAAATGCACGAGATAAACGCCCATAAATTCATAACATAGTGTTCGTAATAAATCGATCAATTGTCATTCGGTCATGGTTGTGCAGCAAATTTTTAGATTGGCTGTTAAACTGTGTTGACATTCCTACATTATTTTTACAAATTAATTGAGACTACATCACGTATTTTACTGATTTATTTTATAAATGTATAAATAGATAATATACTAAAGCTACACTATTGTAATATATTAAAAGCATATAATTTCTACTATCATAACATTCCTAGGTAAACTCCATTTTTTCTTCGACCTAGATATCATTCTTAAGAAATAAAAGATTGAGGTAGATCACGTAAGTAATTCATGGTGTTGGGCGAGCTAATAATGAACACTAAAGAACTCTCACAAGCAAACTGTTGACACAAAGATAAAACAATCGAATATCACAAGGAAGAATTCCAACGGTTTAAGATCTTAACGCGACTAGAAAGAATCTGTAAAGAAATTTTGAATGCGTCTCTCTCTCTCTCTCTCTCTCTCTTCTCTCTCATGTACAAAATAATATTATAAGAAAATAATGAGACGAAATAAAACAAAAGAAAAAAGTAGAAAAAGAAGTTACACAACTGTTTGTTGAAAAGTTTAATAGTAGGCGGGATAGATAAGAGCAAACGAGACTATCTCGCGATTGCTGATTCAAGCAATTAAAGTGTCTCAAGCACAAAAGTTTTTATCAACGCAGACTGCGATCGCTTTTTCGACTCGACCAATGACAGGCGAATCCGAATGAGGACGAAATGGCCTTGTAATTCCGCGATACACTCGTATAAATGTCGATAAGTTTCAATTTCTAACTTCGTGTCTAACTTGTAGAAATCGCGGCGCCTTGTATGTATATAAGTCGCAACAATTACAAACCTGATATAGGCGGTCAAAAATTATCAGACGAAATGGTGACGAGTGATAATCGCAGCGACCTTTTTAATTTGACATGATCTTTAAGGAGTATATAAGCACAAGCAGTATCTATTTAAGTTGAACTGAGAGGCGAAAAGAATTGGGGCAGAACATTTGCATTTATGACTAACTTACATCATTCTGCGATATCATGATTGATACTGACAGGTGGCACAAAGATCTGATGTAACACTTAAAATTTATTAAAAGGCTGTAGATACTATTTAACACTTTGTGATATAATCATATATTTTTTCTTTGTTTTGTATAAGAGTCGAGAAATTATACATTAATTTATCTATTTTTATTATGGCATGGATAAAGAAGAGAGGTGTCATTTTTTTCTCATTTATTTATTTAAAATATATATAATTTTAAATATAAAATAGAGATATTTAAAACAGAAATTGTTTTTATTTTATTCTTCAAACGCTTTTATTTTCTTATCTCACCTTAATGGGATCAAACTAATGCATTCCATGAACGCAAATTAATTTGTTAGTCTACGAAATTTAAAACAAACATGGCAATAGTCATTATGACAATAAGACAAAGATTATTGTGATGTAAATTGCTAGGCTGATAAAATAGATTCCCATTATTCTGTTTTGTGAGCCATAAAACAACACAAAAAGTTTGTTAATAAGACTTAAAAAGACAAATTTAAGACAAGAAGATTTAAAAAGTCATGGGTCATTATACATATAAATGTCAGACAAGTCTTGCTTCTATTTTTGGGAAGGTACTTATCGAAACGAAATTTCATGTTTTCCCCACTGGTCACGGTTGAGCCGAAATTATTGTCCCCTTATCTCGAAATTTTGAGATTACGAGTCAAAATGTTGTGCAGTGGTCTGGAAACTGTTACAAGGACACCAAAATTCTCGCGCAGATAGCAACAATCTAATTTGTCGATGCGCACAAAACTATCTGCATTGTTCAATCTTGAACTTCGCGCTGTTACTCGCAATTTCGAACGCTATCAGGAATACGCAGATTGATTGGCTCGCAATAGCCTGGTGATAGTGGATCCGCTGTAGATGAAAACCTTATTTAATTAGATAGGACAGTTGAAATTGTCAAATATCGTATATCTGTCCCATGTATCGTATATCGAGCAAACAAGCATAAATTTCGACTGCGTAGCGCCGTTTGTAAGCTTTGGGTGAATTACCGCATATCTAATCTGGGGAAAGAATAAAAAGCAATTTAGACCTTGCATCATTTTATCAGCTACTCTGCGTGCGGTGGAATTTTTAAACTGTTCCATGATATTTTTTTTTTTTTTTTTTTTTTAGCAAAATATCAAATTACTTTGTTACTCCCTCGAGATTTCCTTATGCCATATTTGCATACCATATGAAACACTTTTAACGCGGAGCATTACTGTTTGTGTAATATTTCAGATAAACATTAATTTTCTCTGCAACATTTACTAATTTCTCTAATAAAAAAAAAACAGTGTAACGATGTAAAAATATTTTCACTTTCTACGAAGAGAAAAAACCTCGAGAAAAATCTTGTGAAAAGGAGAGAGAGCTTATTTGCGAGACATATGGATTTATTTGATATTGATAAGCTGCGTGGTTTCTAGTGCTCCACGCCTCGCTGAGCCGATAATACGCAATCGAGAACCGGTGGTTTTCGAGCTGCGAGATTAGAGACCGTGGTCGTTTTTAAAAGTCACACGGCAAGAGGATACACATAGAACAGCACCTTGAATCGTTCCCGGTAAACCTGTAATTTCGGGATGGATACGGTCCGCTGGAATGCCATCGCCGAAGTTAATTGGACCCCACGCTACTCTCGTTAAAGTTTATATGTTAATAGACTCACGATACGCGTTCCTATCTTGGATCCTGACCGAAAAAGAAAGTCGAGCATAAAATGCGTACTGAGAGGGTTACCTGTCTTCAGAAATATGTAGGTACACGACGTGTTCGATAATAAAATGTCGCTTATGCGATTTAACATCTTTCTTCGTACAAGAATTTTGTGTGGAAAAAGGAGGAAATATGTAGGTACACGACGTGTTCGATAATAAAATGTCGCTTATGCGATTTAACATCTTTCTTCGTACAAGAATTTTGTGTGGAAAAAGGAGGAAGGTGCGGAGGAGTTTTTTCGCTGTAACAATTAAATTGAAAATTCGAAAATGCTAATATTCGGTAATTGAATAAAAACAAAATCGGTTCTAAGAAGCGCTATTAAATATTCTATGACATCATTTATATGCTTCAAAATCGGTGCATTAACGCGGTTACTTAATTGTAAAACGTTCATCGCTAAGGAGATTGTATCTGACTTTAAACTCAGTGAAAACACGACACGCAACCAAGACGTGCGTGTTAGAGTAAGGGTCGTACGAGTGCCACTTAATATTTCCGTTCCGCGTGTGTTATTGTTTCCTTCCTATAATCTTTCTTCCTCTCCCCGCCTCAATATTACGATATTATCTTTGTTGCATAAATTCCCGTGCATTGTCAAGAAATTAAAACCTTGACGACGCATCGGGAGAATATTCATATATGTACGTCCCGGTTAAACGGCAATTACGGTTAAACGTCAGGCGTCCGCGTTTCATTTTGCATGTAATTTTGTACAGTACAATGTAACCGCAACCGTACGTGCGTATTAACACAGAGGGACATGCGTTGGATTGTCGCTTTTATACACACGAAAATTTATACACATGACCGATATGACGGTGTTAATGTGTGAATGCTGAAAAGGTGATGCAGAGAATTCATTACAATTTTAATCGAAGAGAAAAAACACATAGAAACCACCAAGAGAAACAAAAACATAGTGGTTTCAAGACTTTTAAGTTAAACTTATACATTTTTCTTGTCGATATTAAAAATATATATAATATATATTATAAAGCGGATATATATGTTATATATATATATATATATATATATATATATATATATATATATGTATATATTATGTATATATATATATATATATATATATATACATAAACTTAATCCTATATTTCTTATATACGAAAAGTTGACATTACATTTTATTTTATTTCGTTTTATGCTCATTGACACATTTCATTAATCCCCGATGGAAAGAGGGGTATTATGAGTTTGGGTCGTACGTTTGTGTCTGTCTGTGGTTTCATAACTCTTTATGGAAAGTCCAATAAAATTAAAATCCAATTAAATAATGTATTTTGTCAGGAAAATTCTTAGCTATATCATCATGCTAACATTACAAGGAATTACGCAGTAACGTTTAAGATGGAGATAGTCAGGGTTTTTTAAATTTTCCTTGATAATTATCTTGTATTATGTATCATAATACAGACGAGAATTAAAAATATAAGTACATAGTTTGTATTTAATGAATTATTTCTGCAGATATTTTCATAATTTAAAAATTTATTTTATATGAAATTATTTAATAAATTGTATATGATGATTATACACAATTCATGAACATACAAATGATAGCTGAATTAATTGTGATCTTTTCAATGTCAAAACCGATTGCTGACAGGTATTTCCGTTCAACGTTTAAACCGTCGGTCCTTTGTTAAAATTTATGCCTTAATTATTCCGTAAAGAATCACCGCGGTAACGAATGAGGATAAATGAATGCAGGAATGAACAGAAGCATCGACTGGTTTCACATCCAAGTAAGGGATGCCAAGAATTTCATACGAAGGAATGCCCTACCTGTCTTGGAATTTTCCGTAACGCAGAATCGCTCGGTTATTTCGCAGAGCAAACAAGTATCTTGTTGTATTATTTTAATTAATGTAAAACGGTTTAACTTTTTACTTGTGTCGGATATTCAAATAAGAAGTATGAGACATTTTCCGAAATTTAAATTAAAAATAAAAATTTGTTTATTCTTTCTCTTTTTGATATCGATTAGTTTTTTTATATTACCAACGTTTTTAATATCTCTATGAAGAGATAAAACCGATTATGAATTTCAACATTTTAAACATATCTTGATTTCAATTTAAAACACGTAGATAAAAGAAGAACCAGATACATTTTGTTGCATTTTTTTGCATACATATTGAATTTACAGAGTTTATGGAAATATATTAAGATATTGAAATATATTGGAATATACTATATATATATATATATATATATATATATATATATATATATATATAAGTAAACACAACACACAAGAAGTAGAATGGAGGATTTTTAAATAGCCCGATTCGAAACAAAAAGCTGAGAGGAAAAAGGCTAATAAGCGATGCTTATAACGAAGGAGAGAGTGCCTAAAAACCGTGTTACCTAGGTCTGTAATTGGGGCCCCTCTATTAATTAGCCAATTAAGTCGTCCGCAATCTTGATTCTGCAAGCGGCGCATCCTGCTTCGTTAAATGATGTGATTCGCGCGAGTGACCCGGCACTTCAAGGGGCTTTGAGATTATAAAAGAGAAGAGTTGTGTAATCGACGCTGCGGTGTAAAAATTAGCTAAATGTATGACTATTCGGGCCGAAACGAAATGGCAGACACACAATCGCGACCGCGTCGCCGGAAGTAGCAATTTTGCGGGTTACATTGAACCGATTGGCAATCGTCTGCTTCTTACAATGTTGATCGTGGGAATTTTCGCGAGAAGATGAAGAAGAAGATCGAAAGAAGATCGGGAGGAACATCTGTGCGTCGTTCTTTAGAAACGTATCGTTAAACAGTAAGGTAAATACAGCTTTCTGCTTACGGTGTAACCTTGAAGCGGCAGTCAATAAAATTAGTAAGCAGGTTTTCTTCTTGCGGTTTGTCTCTTGTATCAATAAGTTCAAGAATTATGTGCAATTCAAATAAAATGGCGGAGAAACCAACTTCGAAAATATAAAGATTAAAAAATTACTTAATTTTTAATATATCCTGTCATTAGTTTAGCGAAATTTGAAAAGTATAAATTTAACATTTTAATTTTAACATTCTAATAGAAATTATCAAGAGACGCGGTAGTGTTTCGCGGCAAGTATACGCGCAGCGAGACCGACTTATTCTGTTTTTTGTAACTTTTTTTTTAAGTAGAAATCTTACGCGTGTAGTTTTTGTAATAAAATTTTTCTGGAATATGTTTATAAAATGAGAAAAATAATCATAGTAATAAAAATCAGAGATAAACAAGTATTATTAGTATGAAATTTTAGCTATTCTTAAAAAAATTCAATCTTGTCAAATTTTCGGTCAACAGAGTTTTTATTTAAGATTCATTTTATAAAGTTTAATGAATATTAAATAGATCTGAGAGATGGCTTCAAAAATCTTGGTAATATAGCATCTCTGAAAAAAAGAAATGGTCGACATAATCAAATATTTATAGATCGTATAATCAGATATTTACCCGCTTGAAGGGATTAATACTTGAGCGCTGAATAACTGACGCCTGAGTAAATAAATGAATAAAAAGAAAAAGAAAATCAGATAACGGTGCGTATCGCAGTACAAGCAGCGTTCCATCATATGCCGTCTTGGTCGTCATCCTCTTATTTCATCCTCCACCGATCTTTTACATGGACAGGCCACCAAGAGATCTCAACGACTCTTCCATCCGGCCGCGAGGACGCGTATGCAAAATGCAGTTCCGGGGTGAAATGCATCTTGACGCAACGGCGGCGATCGACGGCGGTTCGCGGTGGCCAAGGGCGACGCTTGAGAAAACAAATGGGGTGTAAGGTGGGAAGCGGCGGGACTAGACGCCTGCAGAGGGAAAGAAGAAGGAGAGGGTCGAAGGATCGAGATGAGGGAAAAAGAGAGAGGCGATTGTGTCCGGGGCGCACACAGGTGTCGGTCTAGACTCTTTTATCGGGCGCGCAGCACCGCACGAAGTGAGAGGAAGAGAGGAAGGAAGCGGGACTGCTGAACGGAGGGGGTGAAAGACGGGAGCAGAGAAGGTGAAAAAGGGACGGCAGACACACATACACACACACGAAGGAGGAAGAGGAAACCATGCGTGGCGCAATTCGGGACCAATGGGAAAAATGAGACACACTGCGAGTCGGTAAGAAACCAGTTCACGATGCATTATGCCATTCGGGGTACTCGGCGTCTGCCTGCCTAGGTAGACCGGGATATAAAGGATAAAGAATAAAGAATAAGGGATAAAAAGGAGAGGTTGTCCTCCGCGAGGATAAAGGACGGAGCGGAGTCGCGAGGAGTCGGGAGGAGGGAAGGATGTATGGGATCGCAGAAGAGGGACAGTTTGCGAGAGGAGAACATGACGACGTCCTGCAAAAATACGTTGCGCGATTTACCGTTCGCTCGTGCGTGTGCATCGTCCTTTCGCGTTTCGTATGCAGACGTGAAGCATCACGTCGCGCCGCATCGCGTTGCGTTGCGTTGAGGAAAAAAAGAGGTGAGAAAAAGAAGGAACGAGGACACTCGCGCGTCGCTTATCTTCCGGAAGTTTCAGCCGCGCCCAGGCGACTCGATTAGCACCAAACGGCAACAGGGAGTCACTGACTCCTAACATTTAACCCCCTCGCACTATGATAAATTTATTCGACTGTTTCAAACACCGATTATTTAAAAATAGATAAAGACAAAAAAATTTGCAGAGCTATAGCGCAGTATTTATAATTCTAAGTCACGTTAATTTCTAATTTTCTAGATAATCTTATATATAACTATTATACAAATATTATTATAATAAATAATATTCTAAGAGACTGCAATTTCTGATGTCAATTTATTACATATTATTATATCATTCAATATTATTAAGATACAGCTTGAATATTCATAATCATCACTTGTTGAACTCTTGATTGATTTTAAGATTATTTTTAAGAGACATTCAACAACTCTTATGTTCTCTATCCAAGCATTTGTACCGAAAGTTTGCTTTTGTTCGACCATTGAAAATTCTAACAGTCGCCAATGCTAGGTAAAAATTTTTGAAGGTTTTTCTTAAACCCTTAAAAATAATAAAAGAGAGAAATGTTATTCTGCATTTATAATGGATCGGAAGTCTGTAAGCCAGAAAGAAAATAGCATTGAAACGAAAATGCTTTTTAGTTTTGCTAGACAAAAATGACCACAAAAGACTTTTCAAGTTAGGTAGTGATACAAAATGTCTTTCGAGAACGTTTCAAATTTATTTCTTATTATTCAAATTTTTTTGCCGACTAACTGTTCCTTGGTGGCCGGTATCCCAGTGGGACATTTTGATTTTCTTCCGAAAATGAGAAAGCAAACGAGAAAGAACAGAAAAAAAATCTTGTAGGCAACTTTATGCCTTATACAGAAACTTGGCAATATACAGGCTCGCTATATTGAGAAGTGCCGTAATGAAAGCCAAATGAATGACGTGAAATTGCTGTGACCGTTGCGAGATTCCGCTGGAGAAATTTCGGAGATCTCATGCCGCGCGACTTAATTAGTCCGTAATCGACTCGCCAAAGTTGATCAGAACGAGCTCGTTAAAGTAATGCGGATAAATAAACGATATCGGGTAAAAAACGATCCTGTCGTACTACAGAGTGGATTTTAAAGAACGAACGTGTATCACATGATATACAGCTTTTCTGTCAGAGGTAATCTATCAGTTGTTAAAGCATTTAAAATATATAGTATCATAAAAAATAAATAGTAATATTATATATAATATGTAACGCGCGTGTAAAGTTTTATTTATGGCAAAAATTGTCGCATGTGAGAAACTGATGTCATGTTTTAACGGTTCTTTGTTGACGAGTTAAATTCGCTTCCGGTTGCGAATAATTTCACTTGATTTCATTATTATCATCACTTTCTGTCGAGAAATCTATGCCGCATCAATTCATCGACAGATTCGAGATTGACGTGTCACCCTAAAACTTTCCCACTGTTCGCACGCGAAAAGCGATATATAGCAAGATGAGCGAATGAGTGCGCGCGCAAACCAACGCGGTGCCCTTCGTCGCGTCGAATTGAAAGAAAGGAGACCCCTAAAAAAAACTGGTTCTTTCTTTCCCCCTCGTGGGTCCGGGGCCACACCTGGCCCGCCGGTCCGAGGTTCTTTACGAGCCAGGAGAGAGACCTTCGATCGGATCTTGAATTTCGTCGGCGCGGCGGCGGGTTCTGATGAAAATTAATCGGCGATTAGCTTGGATGATAACGGTCTGCTTAGCTAAGACTAATGCTCGGAGTTCAGCGACTAAGCCTTTAGGGTTCACGTCTTTTGTCTCCTGCGAAAAATATTTTCGAAATCTCGTTATTGTTCGCATGTAAGACTGCTGGAAAAGATTGTGTCACACATGCTACTTTGATCGATTCCAACTTAGAAAGAAAAGATGCCGACAGTCTCGATGAATTAACTCCATGGTAAGTAATTTCCCGTCCTCTTCTTAGATCATAATCTTAGAACAACCCAAGGAAATTAAAATAACTATAATTAATTTGTCTCTCTCTCATTATATTATAATATAGCACGTGTATTTAGTATGTGATTTATGATCGTATGTAACTTCGCGTCGATGCGAATGGACGCACAAGAATAATCGAATGAATTATATTTTGTAACGGATGTAAGGACGATTATGATAAGCTGTGAGGTGGAATGATGAAGTAAACAGAAATAACGAGTAAAAATCAGTAAAAATCATATCATTTTTCCTGCGATTATTTGGTTGTGCTACAAATTAAATTTTTTTTCGTAGGATCGTAAAGGAATATTTAAATACTCTGCAGATCGTTTTATTTCTTGCATACCGTTTTATAACGGGGAGCGAGAAATTATTCATATTGCTACTTTGTTCATGCTAGATAGAATAACAATTAAGATTGATAAAATTAAATTCGTGTTGCAAGGCGTTCGCGTGGAAAATAATCAGCACTACAGTAAACTTCCTTCGACGAGCTTTGCAGCCGCGTTCACTTCCGATATATCGCGATAGTGTTGAAATGTGAAAAGCATTGTAACGGGCACGCGATCGAGCAAAAAGAAAGGAGCAAGGGAGGAAGATAGGGAGAGAGGGAGGGAATGTAAGGAACATCGAGCGTTTTTCATCGTGAGGAATATGCTAATGAAGACACGTCGTGAACTGACAATCTTGACGGTTAATCTCGCGTGATTATTCCTAATTATGCAAATGGTGGTACTTTGTGATGATCATTCCGAAGCAATTATATCCGGGCACGAGATCATGATACCCTCGTAAGCACTTTTGTGTGATGAAAGGTTATTTTTAATGATATCGTTCGTAATCATACGCTCAAGTTTGAAACGGGGGGGACTGAAGGCGGGCCGGCACGTTCTAGAATTCGGAACTATTCGGCGAGGGAATTAAGCTGATCTTTTCAATCTCCTCGACGAGGGAATAGTGCGAACCTTTTCCATATGGAAAATGAAAACATGCAATATTTACTTTCATTTTCGATTACTATAGTAATTAGCTAATATCTGATCAACAATTTCGATACTGTTGAAGCTTTTCGACCACTTGTGTGACCACAGTTACATGGTCATGTATGCATAAGGCTCTTAGCATAGACACTTTTAGTACATCGGTATCTTTGCATATTCCATGTGCACACGTGCACTTAACACATCTGAGATCCGGAATATGCAAATGTTCATGAGAACTACACAGAAAAAGGAATCGAACGAATCGCGAATTAAAAAACAATCAAAACTACAAGTGAAATAATGAACAATTTCTCACACGACGAGTTATCAATTTGGGTATGTCCATTCAACCGTTCACTCTTTCTTCCGTCTGAGAAAAATATTGGAACTGAACGCCCTATTATCAAAGTTAAATGTAAAGTTTACATCAAATCACTTTTAATATTTTCATCGTGAACGCATAATGGAACGAGCTTATCTACTGAACGCGGTTGTTTTTCGCGTTTGCGAGATTGGAGAAATTGCAAATGTGTATTTTCCGGCACGTTAAATGCTAATTACGCAATGGTGGATGTTTACATTTATTATCGGCGAGTCGTAGTATCGATACATATCGATACTTTTCCTCGCGAATATATTACTGTCAAAAATTAGACAAGGAAACTTTGCTTAATCACAAATTCAAATCTTCGTATGGAAAGCACACCTTCGTCGCGTGGGAATAATGCCACTTGTGTGTCCGGAAACGTTAAGTTTAAGTGCAGTGTCAGCGGCATAAAGTCGCTTGTAACCGGTACTGCATTATCAGGTGACCGACGACGGACCGTTCATAGAATCCTGAGAATGATAGAAATAAAAAAAGGGAAGAAGCACAAGAAAACGATAAAACAAATCACGTTGTGTCACATGTTCTCATACTTTAAATGAAGAGATGCAGCAGAGAAATGCATTACAGCCCTTAGGAGAATTAAACTAAAGCTTGAAGATATACGGAAATATATAAAATACAAGATGAACGAAATCGGTCCCGTCATTCAAACTGGTTTCGGTAAGTTGAACTGTCTACAGAAAACGTGAAAGTAGTTCGCGACAAATTTTGAAACATTTTGTAGTCCTTACACAGACAGGAGATACATCTATGTCTTCGGTTACTATGGTTAGTTACGGATTTTGAAGGGATCCGACTAGATCCTCACATTATACACATAGTGTGCGTGACGTTAAATCTGTCTATGATCCATCGATGTGGCAAGAATGGGAGAAGAAGAAAAAAGAAACGAGAGAGAAAGAGTGAGGGGGAGGGGGGAGGAAGAAAGAAAGAAAGAAGGAACCCGCCCATGCTCCAGATTACGAAAACCTAGGTCAACATCCTCGAAGAAGGATCCTGTCCCTTCATTCTATTTTCAGAATAGCGGGGCCACTGGTGGCGTCGAGCCGAAGTCAATTCATAAGCGGGAAATCAGATATTTTTGGCGAATACGGTTTGTGCTGAATTTTACAAGCGACTAACTCGCGGTAAAGCAAACATCAGATTCCAATATGGGAGATTAGCCCGGTATAAGATAAGTATCTCTGCTGTGTTTAGACGTCTGTGCGCAATTTTAAATTGGAGGTCAAGGTTTTCATTATGTAAACAATATATCTCACGATTTTTGCAAAATTATAATAATCTGATAATTATGCGCATCTTTGTTTTCTCCCCTCCCTTCGTTAGATATTCTCTAGATATTTAATCTATTTAATCGAAAGATAATATTTAAGAAATTGAAATGCTGTGTTGAAATTTTTAAAATCTAATTTAACATTTAATTTACTCTAATCTAATATTTTTACTTCTTGCCGTCGAATGTACAATATTTCCGTCTCTTCAAACAAGTTCAGTGAGGCTCTTACGAAAACGAATCCGCTCGTGAGATGCAATAAATCAATAGTTTGGTTGTGATCGATAGTTACAATTCGACAGTACATCAGTCAGTCTAATATACGAAATAGCATCGGTTTTGGTATCGAGAATTGGCTAAGTGCTTAGGTCATCATTATTTAAAAGAGCGGCGCACCATATAAAGCGATTTAATAAACGATTTAATTTCGCGCTCGATGATTTATTACTGCGGCCGCTGTTGTTTCTATTGGCTAACTGGTTTCAATAAGATCGGAATTTTGAGATGAATGCCGGAGGCTATGTCTGTTAAATACACAGCGCAATTACTATGTGTTCGGAGTCTGTTCTTAATTCATAAATTTTCTGTTTATATCGAGAATAAAATCTTTTTCTTTCATTAATCATCAGAATTATTTTGTCATTCTCTTATTACTTCCATAATAATATCACAGAATATACAATACAATTAATTACATGGAATATTATACATTCTATGTTATAAAATTATTTTATTACATTAAGTGCTCAAATACTACTGTAATATTCTAAACATTTTCTAACATTATATATTTTTATATTTTTTATACCATTTTTAGTTGGTTGTTAATTGGTTATAAACTGTTATGATTTGTTCTTTCAAATAATTTTTTAAAATAAATTCCTGCAACGTACGTGCGTGTACGTTATTCTTTAAAAGAAAAGTGATTTCTTCCAATTATCTTACCTAATGGTTTTACATGTAGAATAATAAGAATTGCTTAAATAAAGTATATGATATAATTTTAAAAAATGCAGTTGTAAATTTGTTGGTATATTATTCGAGAAAGTCACAGAATGGTAGATTATATATAAGTATAGTATATTAAAACAGTAAAAAAACACACTTTCCTCTACATTTTTTGACTTAAAAAAGAACTATAATATCACTCAGTTAGTAGAATTACCTCACATATTTTGTATATTTCCTTCAATTCTGAAAATTAAAGAAATTATTTTCCTTAAATGATTTTATGAAGAGGAGAGAGTCTTTTCTATCCCCTAGAACTAAGCGGTTTATGACAAATCTTCTTCTTTTTTTATACAAACTTTTCTTCATATGTAAGTCTACGTGTGTGTGTATCATTAAAGGGTTAAAATTCACTACAATTAAAAAAAAAATCAGTAAAATAGTGGCGAATGTGGAGAAAGTTTGATTCTCGTTGAGAAATGATTGGAATGCATTCGAAACATTTTTTGTTGCTTTCTCTTAAATTTTAAAGCAACAGTCGTGCGGAAGTTTATTTAAGACAGAACAAAAGATAAAACGAAAGGTTTTTTGCCGCAAGTATTTCTTTTAAGCATGTCTTCGTTTCGACAATATAACATGAACAAAAACCAGAAAAAAATAGACAGACAAAACCTTCAGAACTAATATATCCTCAATCTCTATATTTCCCAAGGAGATTCTAAATAGCATTTACAAGCGGTGCCTTTCGCATTTTAGTTTCTAAATTGAGGACGGCCAGTCAAAATGCATGAATAGTCGTACTGTCTACCTAGGGATCCGGGTATCCTTCAAGGAACTTTAGCGAAACGAACACTCAATGGTTGATACCTGGTACGTCGAGACGAGGCCACATCAAATATTATAAATACGAGAAACGCTTCTCGCGCTCACACCACCTTCTTATCTACAAATTTGATAACTGCATCCGGCCTTATCCTAATGCAAATAAAGGGCGCGGGACGACTGGAACTTCGAATGCACGACAGAAGCGTTGCAATATACGTTGGTATCACAAAGTATTATATTAAAAGTTTGAAAATAATTTTGTATCCATTTTTCTCGGTTCATGAACAATTGAGCCTTGGTTATATTACGATGATTCATATTTTAAAAGCAAGCTTAAATTTTACTGAGGCGAGGCGAGCAAGGTTAAATGTGATCAGCGGTATTTTCCGATATAATGTGCTAAGCAAAGCGATTAAAACGATTAAGTTACAGAATATCATTCCGTTTGAGTATCGTTATCTATCGAAAATTATTGATGAAATCTGAGATTTGAAATTTAACGTACGCGGAAACTATTAGAAACTTTGAATTACGCTACCGAAAATCGGCTTATCCTATGAGCAAGGGGAAACATCGACTGACGGAATCGTAGACGAAAGTGTGCTTCACGGCTCATCGCCTTCTCATTTCTCAGATTACATGATAGTCGAACAAGGTGTCTGCTCGATTAATACCAAAAACCACAGCACCGTCTCACCTATATCGTAAACACATCGTTTACATGTGATTATTAATGGAATCGCGGTAACTGTGAAGTTCTTCTTGTAATTTAGAGATCGTTAATTCATATTTATGTTTAAATATTGAAGATTCATTCCTTCATCGGAAGAACTTTAAACACGATATATTTTTTCATTGGAAGATATCAAATCTATACACATACAAACTACATATTCTTAATAATATTTACAAAATAAATATTATAGAAACAAATATAGAAAAGATAAAAATACTGTTTACCTTGGGAATTAAAAGGAATAGAGAGAAACTTATTGAAAGATTTCTTAAACAGATACATACAAATTATACATTTTCAATACTTATAAAACAAATATTGTAGATAAGATAAAAATATTATTTGTTGAAAGTATGTGAAAGGAAGAAAGAGACTTAAGAAAAACTTCTAAAAAAAGATTTGTGATGATTAATTTTTAAATGTAACGTATTGTGAAGAAATATTAGTAAAGAATTTTTTAAAATAAGAATTTTATTAAATAATTATTTTCTTATATAGGTAATAATTTAATGTAAAGTTAATAAAAAAAAATTATTATATTTTTATTTTGCTATTGGTAATGTAACTATTATCTAATTTTACTCTAATTAATTTTAATAATCGAGAATTATTGATTTTGAATTTTATTAATTTTGCATCAACAATGAAAGAGTTAAAATGTTATACTAATATGACAGAACGTTTTTGTAGTATTATATTTAACTTTTAATAGCATATCGAATAACATTCTCCCCACTGGTGATATTTTCTCCATTCAAAAATTCAGTCTTTAAGAAAAGATTTTTCTCCGTGCGATACGAATCTAAATAATTGTAAATAAAAAAATGATTGAAGAATTACAGATCACAACTTTTGCGGATCCAATGACTGTAGAATGCCTGCGTCATCAAAATTTCACGGAATATCGTTTCTTCGAATCATTCGGCTACTCACTACTATTCACTCATTTTCGTTCGTAACAATCAGCGATACATTGTTGCGCGCGATCCCAGTTTGCTAGATTGTAATTCTCGACCTCGGGCGGGACGCTGCACGCGAGGCAATCCTTTTTTTAATCCTTTTTCAGAAAAGAACAAGCAGCCCGGCCTGAACGTGTAAATTATCTTAATGAACCGCGCAGTCCGATGTGCGGCCGTTTCTCTCAATGAAATCACTTTTTCGAGAGACGTTTCGACTTGTAAGCGTTAGCGTTAAGCACGAGTCTCGAAACAGGTAGACCGGACCCTTCTCCGGTTTCTTTCCGATCTTTCTTGAGAAGGTTTTTTTTATTTTTTTCGCAGACTGGTCGGTTCGCAATTTTCAGAAGTCCACATCTCTGTCCATCGTGTCCGGGCTCTTTCTTTCGCTCTCTTATCCCTTCTTGTCCCTTCCTGTTTTGAAGGCGCCTCCCTTTGTTTCGGGATCCCTACGGAGTAAACCTTGGGATTGTCCCATAATGCCCACAAAAATGTGTTTTTCGCATAAGAAATTTTACCTGTCGATTGCGGTATATCAAGAGAAACGACTGCTATTTATAATAAATTCGTTTCAGTTCTCACGTGACATGCAGTAAAGCAAGATTAATGAAATCCATCTATTCTATTGGCATCAAGACAAGATCCTTGCTGTGACATTATTTAAAAATGCTGATCATTGTAACGCACAGAATTTCCCAATTAGTTCAGGTATTGTGACTTACCGAAGTCGATATAATTTTAGATGTAAGATTATTTCAGATATCGATGTTAACTAACGCCATCGAAACATTTATGTTTATTCTTGATAATGATTAACTGTAACGCATGAAAGATTTAATCCAACGGAATCGTATCAGCTTTAGCTTCTGAATGAAGGCACTTTGACCTATTTACGCGCAGAATGCTGCAGTTGAAGGTCTTTGCTACAGACACGTCGAGAAGACACGAGAACTGCATCCTCAACCGAAAAAATCGAACAGCACGAAGTTTATATCTCCTCTCCTGGGATATGAATACGGACGCTTAACGAGCACGAATTTTGGCGGCCGTCTGCCTCCGCATCGCGGAATAATCAGAAACGATGATGAGAATTAAACCTCTGTGGCCCGACGACATTTGATGCTGTTCGCGACCTCGAGAACATCGTATAGAACTTTTTTTTCTATCGTGTAACACAAAAATCTTGGATAGACAATGCAGAACTAAAGAGAGAATCAAGAACTGAATTAATTAATAAATAGAAATTTGTTTGTGATATTTTTTGCGGAATCATGAATCGTTTCTTTTAATCCGATAGAATCATCGAAGGAAAGGAGAGAAAATCGAGATGAAGATTAAAAGCCGAGTAAGAGATACAGTCAAGGCTGAGACTTAGGATCGAGGTAGACCGCATATAACGCTCTTAACACGGCGATTCTTACGGCTGACTTAACACTGGAGAGTTTCTTGCACGTGCCGGCAATTTCGCGGGTCAGCCGATAAAAAGCGCCGATTCTGTCCGCCGTCCACGTACTCTGTCTTCTATACGGCCCAGGGAGCTGCTGCGATAGATAAAAATCACAGTTTACGATATCGCGTGTCAAGTGCTTTCTCGACGGCGGTTCTGTGGCGGTCGCCCATATTACACGCACAAACAAACGGGAATGGTTTTGCGCAAATCCCGCAAATATAATCCTCTTCACGGGTCGCGGGGGTTAGCGACGGTTGATCCTCAACTGCTTTGATGGAGGACGGTCAGTCCTTATACAGAGCAATCGGGACCTACCGCGCGTTCTTTCAGCTTCAGACTCTTCTGATCGTTCTGACGTCAATTTCTCCCCGACCTCATCAAGGCCCAAAGTGAGATTTCAAAGTTGCTATTGTTGTTTTTTATATTCAACTGCTTGACAGGGGAGTTATGATAGGTGGGTTATAAAAACTGGTGATGTCATATATGATACTCGCGAACTAAAGAGCTTAACGAAATATTTCATTAATAATTCATTATAGCGGCTTTGAGTTGTAAACAGTTGAAAATAAAAGAATTTTGCAAAGTAAGAGAGATGTTTCAATTAGAGAAGCATTTCAATTAGATATCAAAATGTGGGGTTTTTTTTTTACTTAATTTCGAATCAATTTTGAAACGATCGTGATAAAAATTATACGATATTTACACGCTACATTTTTAGAGAATTTATTGGATATCAATTATCAATTTAATCATTACCAATTATTAATTTAATTTTTATTATTATATCAAGATATCTTAACAAAAGTTGCAAAATTAATTGTCTACAATATAATTTTTGCTACGAAATAATCGACTTTAAATCGAAAAATTCAATTTTAAAATTATTATTTGATCTTTAACAAAATAGAATTGAATAAAATTGAATAGAAATTAAATTTTCAAAAAATAACATTATGCGTTGTATAAAATTGTATCTGGAAATGTGCTTATTAGCGAAATTATGTGTTTTCGCATCTGATGACTTTGTTAGAGCAGAGTTAATTACTATTATTAGCCAATGAATTATGTGACTTCACCTAAAGTTGCAAATTTGTGCTAATGACCTGGTTTCTTATCTGCGTATATAGCAACGTTATATTTGCCGAACTCAATCCGAATCTAACATATGCTAATTATTATTTCATTCATGCGAAAATAACGGCTATGATCGCTAAATTTATGTTTACCGTTAACGATGCCGTCTAGTTTCAATGAAGGCATCTCAACATCGCACTTGAGCGAACTTCCGACGTGACTTTCTCCTTTCTGTGAGAAACAAGATCCGCTACTCTTATCAGGCAACGTCAACGAGCTAATGGTCCTGCCAATCAAGTTCATAACATGATTAGCAATATCGGCGATCGATGACGCAGCCAATTCCGGGCTTTCGACATCTACGTCGCGATACTGTCGTCTCTTTGTTCCCCAGCATCATCATCACGAATCGTTCTCTCCTTCTGCCGACTTTATCTTCCTCTCTACTCTTTCTTTTGTGAAATATACGGACATCTTCCACTGTTTCTTTGCGCGGTCTCCTCGCGAATGGCAGGTGTTCGCCACGTGCAGCAGTACATGTGATCACCATCCTTTAACTTTAATAAGACAGCGCTCGCACCACGTAGTGGCATGTTCGTTTGAAGTAAGTGTAAGCGTCACGAGAGATAGGGGCCGCCGTGCAACGGGATGTTCATAATCATTTACATGGGCTGCAGAAGAGCTATACTTTTAATTTCATGATGAACTTTATGGCAGGTCGAAAAGTGTTTTAACGACGAGAAATGACGGTTTTTATATTTATGTGCACAAACATATACTGCTAAAAAGAGAGAAAGAGAAAGAGAAGTAAAGATGCCTTCGAATTTGGATGAAAACAAAAACACATTCCTCCAAATCTGAAAATTTAGAAATTTACTCAAAAATTATATTCGCAATTTATTTCCGTACATTTTAGATTTCTTTAATCTAGTCAATTAATTAAATATGATTAAAATTGGACCATTATATATATAATTTCGGGATTAAAAAAAAAAAAATAAAAAAAATCTTAAGATCACAAATTTCGACAACTTGGAATCTTTAATGATTTTAGTATTAATTTTCGTTATAATATATGTATATAATAAATTACTTGCGTGAAACAAGTGATTCCCATAATCTATTTAAGAACGTGACTGATGACATCATAAAATGTTTAAAGGTATTTTCTTAATGTAATGAACAACAGTTCACATCACTCGTTAGTCATTAAACGCATTGATCGAGCTTCGAAATACTCGAAACGAATTACCTTAACAAGTGGAGAGATTTATTTATGACTGGTAACACTTAATGTAAACTAGAAATTCTCAACAACGAATTCTTAACGAATTCTTAAAAAAGATGATGTGGGAAAGAAAAGACTTGATCAAAAGTTTGGATATTAATACGCAAAACCGATGCATATGTGCTAATAACGACGTAGATTTTTACACGTGCTTGATGAAGCATGTGTTTATCTCTGCGATAATCATGCGAATTTTGAAAATGTCATCGATTATGAGAGAGAGAGAGAGAGAGAGAGAGAGAGAGAGAGAGAGAGACAGAATCGAAGGATCGATTTTCTTACGTCAGTCAATCGTTCGAAAAAACTGGTCTTAATTAATTCACATCATATTTAACATACTTCCGCGTTTAAAAATAATTTCGATTTGTATCGATTAAAAGATAGAGATAAAGATGCGTTTCCGAGAAATGCCCCATTATTCCCTGTCGATACTATCATTACGAATAAGTAAGGTCACTCTGAATAATGAATGTCGCGTTTGATCTATCTTAATTTGTTGATACTTTTAAAAAGGATCACTGATATTTAGAAAATTATTTTTATACGCGGAAGTATGTTAAATATACGATGCGAATTAATTAGATTAATTTCTTCGAACGCTCGATTGACGTAAGAAAATCGATCCTTTAATTCTCTTTCTCTGTCTCCTTTTCTTTCTCTTATAATGAATAACATTTTCAAAATTCGCATGGTTATCGCAGAGATAAACACGCATTTCATCAAGTACGTAAAGATCTATATCGTTATTAATACATACATCGGTTTTGCGTATTAATATTTAAGCATTCTGTAATCTTACCTATCGCGGATCGCGTGGTCTCTATCTAAATGGCCGATGTCGATCGATTATATGATTAATAACTTCAAAACTCATGGAAAGCTCGACTGACCTCGTTTTCTTGACCGTCCAGTCGATTCACTAAAGAATTCATTAAAAAAATGTTCTTTAATAACCCTTATAATGTCGATTAATAACCACGAGTGTTGCCGTCCACATAAATACTGCCAATAAGTACCACCATCGGTATGAATTTTTCACATTACTTCGACATGTGTTTTCACACGATCAGTAATGCTTGGCAATCGCATAAGAAAAGACCAGTATCGCCCTCGTGCGCTTAATGAAAACAATAATTCATAATTTCGGAAAATTAGAGTGCACCCCGAGATAGAAGTACACGATCAGGCTAAAAAAGGAGATTATGGTTCTTAAGAAACCTGCTGGTACACGTGCCTGCTGACATTCACGCACGTGTATTTGCGCACGTGACATTCACCGACTAATTATTAATTGGCCTTACAGCGTAGCGTGCCGCTCGCCGCATGGTATCGCGTGCCGTTTTTAAACAGAATAAGCGAGTAACTAATTAAGAAAAGTTCGATTAAGTTCAAGTTAATCCGCCTTGTAATTCCTTGAAAATCATTTTTCCAATTACTACTCTATAATTCTTGTCATTAATTTATCATAAAATTTACTAATCATAAAAATGATATGGTCGTATAAAATAAACGTCTAGATAATTTTATGTACCTTTCCTATTTTTATGTCTAAAATGTGTACAAATGCAAATCTTTCTCACCTTTTTCTGATAGTTCGGTATAGATTCTGTGGTAGAGTTCGATTTAACACTCTGTGTCAATTATGGGAAAATCAATAAGAAGGATATACTCTTCAATGCTTTCGCTCTTAAAGAAGATAGACTCCTATGTGAATAGAAGCTGCTGGTTCTACCGAACGCGACCATAAGTCAGATAGTTGTGGTGAAATTTTTTACATTTATCTCACTTATTTATTTATAATCACTTTGTACACGAATTCTTTTTTCAATTCGGTATACACTTAATTACATTTAATTAAAAGTGCTTGTGTAAACTTGATATAATTGTTTGTTCAAACATCATGGACGTATATATGTACGCTTAAAGAGAAAGTTAAAATTCAAGGATCAATACGCGTTAGAATTCTTTGCCGAAGGGGGAAGGAGATTTGCACGCGTTTCCCTTTCTTTCATGAAGTCTGCAAAAATACCAAATACCTAAATATAACATTAACGTGCGAATATTGTTTGATTGATAATAATAGATGTTAATAAAAATTGACCTAAAGTGAATAAATAAATAAATAAATAAGTATGTCTAAACGTAAAATCATTCAATAAGCGATGGAATTTTATTGATAATGAAATTCCAATAAGTCGTGGATTAATATCGATTGTGTCGATTGATTGTATCTGCTATCCAGCGCAATAAATTAATGATGTATAATGATATATATAATTCTGACTTAAATCAAATTCAGTTAAATCAACAAAATGTAGAACAATCTCTTATCTTTCATTAAACTCTTCACGAATGATAAGCTGACCAACGCAAATTATCACCGCTTGTATTCCATGTGCTAAAACATTTTTTTTCTTCCTCGTTACATAATAATATGGGTATTTTTGATAGATAGAGTGATCGTTTCAATTACCTGTGGCCGTAATGGAACACCTGTACTTTTCATTGTAAGTTATTGGCAATGCAGACACAGCTGTTTTACTCATTTATCATTATAGCTGCAATGTGTGGCACCAAGGCCTATTGCCTACCGCAATGAAGTCTGATAAAAGAAGTTTCTACTACTAGTTTCAAGATAACAGAATTGAAGACTTCAAAAATAAGAGAGCGTAAAATGAGATTCAATAAGACATTCACGTATGATTTTATTTTTCAAAAGATAAGCTTAAGAGATTTATAATATGTATATTTAAATAATATATTTAATGCGAGTGCTTAGAAGTTATAAAAAATCTTGAAGTCACTTTCGAGAAATTGAGATAAAATGTCTATCTTTTCACTTTGTGGAATTTGAAATAATTTTTGTTGATGATGTACGATACGTAAAACAGAAATACAGGAAGTATGACTGTAGGAAGTATGACTGTAGGAAGTATGATAAGAAAAGAGAAAAAATTGTGTCTTGAATTTTCGTTGAATCTTCGTCGAAGAAATAAATTATGCGCATTAATTAAGTGATTTAAGAACAGATTAAACAAAATACAACTTTTAGGAAGCGAGGAACAAAAGAAATGCAAATACAATCAAAAATTTTATCGCTAGATATAAAGAACTTCAGAGAATTTTATTTTCTGAGTCACTTCCTGTACTAACAAACAATAAGTACTATTCGAGAAACTCACACAAAAAAGCGTATAAAGCAGGAGTAATGATAATTATTCGTATATAATAAGAAATATACATTTAAATTTCCTCGAACAGAGTCATGGCACTCGTAGATAAAAATCTCATTTAGTACACGTTGTTCTTATTTAAACAACGATTATACGTGTTAAATAGAAAGTAAAATTTTATGCAATAACTCTTAAGGGGAATACTATATCTCATCCTTCTCTTTCATTAGGGCGGGCTGGTCGATCAATCATTAAATGTTTGTTCACCGGGCTGACCTTCATTGTCGCACCGCGCCGCGCCGCGCCGCGTCGCGTTCTTTCGGCAAAAATTGAGTTTGTCTCCCGTTTTCATCCCGGCAACAGCCTTTTCCCATCGCCCCTGTTCGCGTATCCGTTCCGCGATCGGCGAAGACGGCGCGCGAGGGGTTTCTTGACCCTCGGCGCGTCCTGACGCGACGCGACGCGACGTGGCGCGGTGCGGTGCGGTGCGGAGCGGACCGAAGCGGCGCGTGGGAAGGGATCGAGGCGCGCGCGAAGGGCGTTTTCCCGCCCTGTGCTCGAAGTCGCTCGATGGGATCACCATGGAGACAGACGTCCCCATACCTTTATTCCCCGAGATATTTCCCCGTGAAGCTCCCGAAGCTCCCTGCTTCTTGCTGCCCTTGTGCGGCTTGCCGTTCACAAGGTCCGCGTCCGCGTTCGTTCCACCCTAGCCCGAAGGTCGGCGGATTGAGCTAGGTCGCATTTGCGGGGGAGAATCCCACCCCAGCTAGCCGTGGATTTTCTTATAATGTGCGAGAGACTACGCCCGATTCAGAGTTACCGGCGACATTCGCGTTTTGTTTTGGTAACTTCGAGATGGAATTTGATCCGCGTTTTGAGGATTGGAAATCTACTCGAAATACATGACGTATTGCGCGAGTATTTTCACTAATATCTTGTATTGTATACAGGTGTTAAATGTCGGCTAAATAAATACTTTGAACTGTATATAGATATATTCATAACAGATGAACAAAGCAAATTGTGTGTATGTATATATAATATATGTAATGTGTACACACACATATATATATATATATATAAAATTAATATTTATCTCTATGATCATTTTAGTCTGGATAGATTAAAAGAATCTTAATCTAATAAATTTAATCTACATATTGTCTGGAAATAATCTAAAGTGACTCGTATGTGATCATTCTTTTTAATTTTGAATAAATTGCTCTTGCATTTAAACGTCAAATTGAAAATGACAAATGGCAAAAGCGTGTTTCTGTTTAATTTCAAAACAACTTGTCAATGGTTATCTACATAACAATAAGCGAACTACCGATACCTTTTTTCAACGATCGTAAACATGTCGAATAACCCCACATTAATTGACCGCACTCTAAAAATAGTTCTGCAAAAAGGACGACATATATTCTTTTGTTATCTTAAACACGACATCATATTAGCTTCGAAAAAAGGAGAAAAAATCGAGAAAAAAATGGTCTTTTGAAAAGGTAACCGCGAAACAGACACACAACTTCGATGGAGAGACCCCACGCGAGGAAAAGACATCGCGTTTTCTTCCATTAGTCACAAAAAGTCTTCACCTCAATACACACAGTCTCCTCGCGTTCTTTTTTGGAGAAATGTGACGCCGACGAATGTAATAAGTTTACTACCTGATTAATAGCACCAATTATGTAACTGGACTCTTTTAGTATTAAAAACCAGTAATTTTTCCTCATTTAAAATGTTAAGTCGCATGACAGAATTGCCTGTATTATTTCAAATCGATGTAAATTTAATTTAACAACAATTGAGGAAGTGAATTTTATAAAATATTATAATATAATATTTTATAATTTGTAACATGTATTTTTGCAAGTTATACTTTTGTAAATTATGAACTTTCTTTATAATACTTGAAAAAATGAAAAAAATTATGTGAGACATCAAAATTGATGAAAAACACTTGTAACTAAACTTGTAATTGGATTCCGGATTGGATTTTTCTTGAAGATTGATTATTATGTAAGCAATATCCTGCAAACTCTAAGCAACTCGGAGCGTAATCTCGACGTAAAAGAATATCGATAATTTATTTCTAGCATAATTTATTTGCTTTTAATATACTGTTACGGAAAAGAAAATATTCGTTCAGAGAATATTTAAGTCAGATTTTTAAAAAGAAAGAAAAAAAATCCTGTTGTGTAAGAGCGAATATTTTTTAAGGGCATCAAAGTAGTGATTTACACAGACGGATTATATATACATCCCTAAAAGTATTTTTCTTTCTTCCTTTTGAATCCCACTGGCGGTTGAAGTTCTTCTGAAGTTCTTTTAGGAACAAAGAGTACATTCGTACAAAGATGCGGACGACGATATTTCGCAACTGGTGCAACGTGGCGCAATGTGGCGCAACATGGCACAAAGCTCCTCGTGACCGCGATCTATCTCAACACCAAGCTCACGGTCACGATCGATATAGCCACCTCGAGCCCAGGAAATTTCCAGGTTACCATGTCCAGTCACGATAATTAAAACGAACATGGGAGATTTTTGTGGATGAGTGAGAATAACGAGTTTCTGATTGATTACATGAAATCATGCAATAAGCGTGCAGTAAATGAGCATGTAACGAGCTGTCATGTAATTATCAGAATGTAAAAATAAAATCATAACTATTAACTTATAAATGTTTCTATTCCAAAAAAATAATTTTAAAAAATAAAATATAATTTACAAAATTATTACATTCCTAATAAATTATTTTTGATATTAATCTCTTTTATATATATAAAACATAAATAATGTTTTTACAAATGTTTAAGAATAAATGCTTTTTATGTGACAAAATCACATATTTTAATGTTAAATTAAGAAAAAGATTAATCTCTTCAATCTTTTCTAAAAATAAAACATAAGAAATTTCGTACACTAAAAAATTTTTTATTGTAAAAGTTTTGATGTGTGATTAAATCACATTGCTTTTAACTTAAAATTATTAAAGTTGGCTTTTTCCTTTTTTATATAAAAGGTATATATAAAGGTATATAAACGTATTTTAATAACAAAAACTTTAATACATTGTTTAATGTTTGTGTGTATTTATGTATCATAAGTATACGAAAAATAAATAAGGGACTATATAAGTAAAAACAAAGAGTGAGTCGTGCCTACGTAGAAACGTTTAGGTGTGACTGATGGGGATATTCATCAGAAATTCGTTCCGAACGAATTCGAAAGAGCGCAAAATTGCCTCCCGCGTTTCTCGGCGACCGAACATTAAAAGGTAGAAAGTCCGTTCGTTCCTCCCGAAAAACCGTTTTCGTAGCGTGACCGTTAATTGCGCTATTTTCTACCGCTCGAGGCTCAAGGACGAATCTTAAACAACGCTGCTCTCCTTCATTATCCTAGTTCGAGCAGCGGCATCGTGAAACGAATGAACCAGTAGCCTTTGTAATGATAATGCCAGTCTCACGTACTCGGATATCTTTGTTTTTTCCTCGCGTTCCCCTATGTCGGTTTCGTAAAATCAAGTCGTTAGATGATCTACATTTGTACAAATTTCGTATGATCCATGGAAAGCTTTTCTTTTCTCCTCCGTTTGCTCGTGAATGGCTAATTGACCACGCTTCCTCCGCGAGAAATCCAGAAGAAAAGGCAAAGGTTGCCTTCTGAATAATGCAACGACACTTCACATACTACGAAAACGCGTGACTAATTCCTTTTGTCGGTGTCCAACGTAATTCTTTAATTTTAACACAGATTTTTTGAGAGTTTTTTACCTTTATCTCTTACTTGATGTTTATATCAACTTTTTAATAGTCGTTTTTCCTTGCTCAGTGAACACATCGTATACTCGAAAAATGACAAAATTAAAACCGAATCATCCATACAATTCCATACATTCTGTTTGATTAAATTAAATCATGCGAAATATCTATATGGAGAAAAATAATGTACTAATTTTACTATTAATCTAAATAAAAATAATCTTGTTATTTAATGTTATGTTTGTGAATGTATTTTAATAAAATAAACATTTATTTCATTAAGAACTTATTTTATTAATACTTTTAATTAATATTATACATTAATATTATTAAATTAACAAGGTTATTTCTAATTAGATTTAATACTGTGAATACATTATTTCTTTTTATGTAAGAGAATTGTATGTGCGTGAATTTTATCTCGGTTTAATTAAAGATTATGTAAAACCAAGAGAGAGATTATACATTTTTGTTATAGAGATTAATTTAATTGTTCAGTTTCTATGTCAACAGAAAAGTATACATAAAGTACACTAAATTCGAGGCAAGATACAATATATTGGAGGAATGTAGCAGCATCGCGTGTGGATAATTTCTATCACGAGACACCCTCTGAAACAAAGTAAACTTTTCCTTAGCCTGAACGGCAGTCATGCTCTCGAGAAATATAATACATCAGATTCTGAAAACGTTTGTGACTTCTGATAATCGATCGTGATGAAAGTTTATCACAAAACAGATATTGTGTACGTATCGAAAAATGAAGTTCAGACGTAAACTTTACTATTCTTGATTATGTTATAATCGGATATTGATATAAATGAGAGAATCGGATATTGACACAAAACGCAAACAAAGTAAGATAACGTAAGTCAGCCTTTAATAATAAGAAACAATGTGGAAGTCAAGGAACTTAAGGGCTGTTGAGCTAATATAATAATAATAATAATAAAGAAATAATACATCGGACGTTTCGACTCTGCTTCAAACTATCTTCAGTGATATGGCATCAGTTAAAGTTAAAATTATGTCATCGTTTTCCGATGACATAATTTCAATAAGCAATAAGTGATTCCAAATTGGGTAATCTAACGTATAATTTTCCACGAAGAAAGGCAAGTGGGATTTGGCTAATAATCATAGATTATACAATATGATCAAAATAATAGTGAGAATCTGTTTTACAAAGAGAAGCGAAGTCATTTATTTAATTGGTCAAGAGAACGTGAAAATAAGAACTAATACCATGATAAAAAATGTCGAGAAGTAATACAATTCACGGATGTGGTTGATACAATTGAGACAATGATATAGTTAAAGGACAGTCATTATTTTAAAATGACAACTGATCTGATTATTAAACAGTGACTTTTTCTTACAATATTTAAAGGATTTTATATGATAGCGACATAACTTTGTTTTAAATTATTATAAAATGAATATCGGATATTAATAATATATTTATTTTTATTTTCAATAAATATTTTTTATCAACTTTTAATTGTCCCATTGAAAATCCGCAACACACATGAAAGCGTTTTATTAATTTTTATTTATTTATCTTTATTTTTTAGAACACTGTCATAATAGCTATCTAATATTCTTCCTTCGTTTGTTTAATATTTTTTTGGTTTCTCCTTACTTTTCTCTTTACTTTTATTAGAAAATATATTAAATATAAATTTATATACACATTTTTAAATATCAAGGGAATAACAATTAATAATATACAATACGTAATTCATAATGATTTTTAATTCGGATATAAAAATCACCCTAAATATATATCACCCTAAATAAAACTTCCCATTCTTTTATTTAACTAATGATATGCCTGATTAAAAGGATTATTTTGATAGAATAAATCATGTATTTTTAAAATACTTTCATTATATTTACTTCAATCAAATCCGAGGTATTTAAAAAATCAGGTGACAATTCCTGGATTAAGAACTGAGAGTATTAATATAACATATTTAATTTTAATTGCTAGAAAACTTTTTCAATGTGTCATATATCATACTTATAATATGATAAAATATATTAAAATAGCTTTTTTTGTAACAGGAAACAATTACCTTCGTTCTTTTTTTGGAAACAAAGTGAATCATACAAATTCGAAATGTTTGAGCGATAAAATAATACTCGAAGATAAAAAAAATTCTTGTCGGACTTTTATTTTATTTATGTAAGATTTTTCTATTTGAAAATTCCTTTCTCAACATGATCCGTTTCTTGAAAATATCAGGAGAAAAAAAGAGAGTTAGCTAAATAATGAAAAAGGTATACGAGCTTAAATAACCTTAAATAAGAATGCATAGATAATGATAACAGACAGGCATGATGCAGCGTATAAATACAGATAGGAATAATCGAAATAAAGAAAGAGAAACGGAACATGCCTGACGATTAGCTTGGAACCCGCAAGCTTGACGCTATTTATCATTCCAAGACGCGTTTCCGGTGAAAATACGTGTCGGAAATGACATCTTCCGTGTGTTACGACGCAATCGCGCGAATATGTCTAAGCGATTAGCAAAAAGTTCAATCGCTGTCATCACGTGTCTATCTATTGTAAATTGGAATATCAACTAATAATTACATATTTGCTCGCTTATTACATATTTCCCAAGATAAATTCAATATATAGTTATTCAACGAACAATATTTGCAATTAGTTGGAAAAAATGTTCTTTTGTAACTTAAAGAAAATTATGCCAAAAAAATATTGAAGAATTTTGTCCTGGAAATTAAATTACAATTTGAAATTTCTGAGGATTTCCTATCCTATAACCAATCAACAAAAAATTGGAATCGAACGTAAATGTAATGTTACCCTTATGCAGAATGTCTGATGTAGGTATCGAACATATTATACATTGGATCCAGTGTGAATCTTTCATTAACGAGTTAAACTTTGATTAAAGTTATGAAAGGGCTACTTAGGGCTACTTCGACCAAATTTTAGTTAAAATAATCGACGATTAACTTTCAGTTACCAACAACATTTCGACTAAATAAGATCTCTCTCCCTCCCCTCCTCTCTCTCTATCTCTCTATCTCTAATACATAATGTATCATATTGATAACTCTGTTGGTTGACTCAACAAAAAAATAATGGTAATTAATTTTTTAAACATTTTTTATTGAATTGCTACATATCTTTAAATGTATCTAAGTTCTACATGGCACGTTATATTATTTTTGCACTGTAGCGTTTTTATTCCTGTTTGTACTTTTAGGCCGGTATTCATAGTCGGATCTTATATTTAAGATCGTCTTAAGTTTATCTTTAGATGCTGTACGAATTAGTTCATTGGCTACGGAGTATCTGAAGATGAACTTAAGACGGTCTTAATTATAAGATCCGACTATGAATACCGGCCTTACAATTAGTCGCTTGTACTAGCTCAGTTCTAATCAATCCAGTGGAATAAAAAACAAATTTTATGAATACTTTATAAAAGTCTAAAAGTTTGATCACGATTAAACTATATGCTGGTATTGACAAACAATGTTGCAGTCTCTATATTTAATAGGAGATATTTAATGTCGGAGATATCATTTATATTTGGCACTTCCAAAGTAAACTATTCTTGGACTAAGGCATATTTGTGTTTCTTTAATTCATTTTTTTGTATGTTTCCATGACAGAATTTAGCAACAATTTTGATTGTTATAAAATGCGCTCAAATAATGGTTTCCAAAATATATTATTTTCATCATTACGTATACGAAGTTACACATGACAAATTAATGCTGGAGAAATGAAGTTGACCTCGAAATCTATATCGTAATTCTCGAACGATGCCATCTTCTTCGTTGTTTAACCCGCATAATTCCGTTCGCGGGACTCGCTGATTATCAAATTCCATTCCTCTCCCTCCTCCAATATCCATGCAATTATATACACCCGGATGCACGCGTGCATGGGGAGAAGGAGGATATTTTGATCATTCGCGAACATACCTAACTCGCTTGCAAACCTTCGTGGTTCCAGGAAACAAGAGGTGGACAGTGGCCATAAATTCAACAGCCGGACAGCTGGAATACGAATGCACGCACATTCGTGACTTCGACATACACGTGAAAGTGGCGGGCGAGAAGCGTGATATGCGGTAGTAAGCAAAGGGAGAGAGATACAAAAGGTGAAAGAAAGGTCCGAGGAAACATTACGAGTAGAATATCGCGTTGACTCAAGCTATACACCTTCTTTCATTCGTGTACGCTGTCTTGCAACATGCACGCATACATAAACAAACACACACACACGCGTATTTTTAATATGCATATCCGATATTCAATGATGTTTTTTTTAGTTGAGTATGTGCCCTTCTTTCTTCTCGCGACAGTATCCATTGTCATTCTTTCTCTTAATGAGCTAATGATTTTGGAGATGCTGGTCAATGCTACTGTAATAGTTTAAAACTGGCAAGAGGTATAGAAGAATACTGTTTTTGCTGAAATAAAAATACGCGTATATTACTCAATTTTTATTCCCCAAAAGCTCTACGGATATGTGTTATACAATCAAAAGCATCAATAAGTCTACTAATTATAAGTTACTGCATAAATCTTTTATAATTATTTGAATCAATAAATATAAAGCATACGTATATATATATACAAAAAATAAATAAATCCTTAAAGAAACTTAAATATGCTTTGATCCAAGAATATTATCTTTACAATACCATGATAAATAATCTCTGATTGATTTGGAAACGAAAATACTATTTCGAGGATAAAATATACTTGGCACAAACCTACTTGATGTAAATGAACATTTTTAGCTGAAGAGAGCATTTTAAGAAATATCAAAATATAGAAAAGAATTCATTTTTTGAAAGTTTGAAGAAAGTTTGAAGAAAGAAAATTGACAGTTTTCTTTAATTTCTGATGATTTTCTAACTGAAGAATAACTAACAAAAACTCACAGCTGCATCTCGAAATGTAATTAACGGCGCACATCACATAATGAGTAGCAAGACCATTTCGGACTTCAAATTCGTCCTGCGAGGTCTTTCTGTGACCAAAAAAAATGTTCGACCCGGTCATTAGCAGCTCCTCGCAGTTTCCTTTTTAGATTCGTTCGGAATCATTAGATAGACTTAGGCCAGGAAGAAGGAAGAAGGATTATAACGAGCGAGCACAAAGGCCCCGAATTCAAGAGCACTGCACTCCATCTGTTTTGTGTAGCGGCATGTGAAGCTGATACAAAGAAGATTAACGGCATTCCAAGTAGACTTCCGCCCGGGAGTGGGAAAATCCCATGAGAAAATTTGCGATCGATACCAATCGCGACGATCAATTGATTGATCCGTTGCACAAAACGTCCGGTCGAATTCGCAATTGAACTACTTTGCGTTTGCATCCGTATGTTTTTTCGCAGGGTCACGAGTCCTTAGTCGCGAGAGTTGCGTGAGGCATTCTCGGAACGAAAACACCGTGATGGTGGCGGCAGGTGCTTCCGAACAGCAAAAGCAGCACGAGCTCAAGGAAGAGAGTGGCTTCGCGAGCATGGGATTTAAGAGAGATTCGGGGAGTGAAGAGAGAAGAGCGGAGAAGCAGAAGAGACCGACGAGTGACGGAGGAAAAGATAGAGGGAGAAATCCCCCGTTGGAGTCCTCGCGATGTGATCCTGTTTAACGATAATGGCTGCGAGGTAGACGCGTGCCAGCTGGGTAACGCTTTCGGGGTCTGATTTTTATACGTCCCTCTCTTTCTCCCGCTCGGTTCTTTTTCTTCTTCTTCTTCTTCACTCGGTAGAGCCGCAATCCGGCCGAGGGCAGATGGCTCGGGCCACCTTACTTTGTCGTCGCGGAGCCCCGAGGCCCCGATTCTTCATCATGTAAAAAAGGACGGTCCACCTCAAGGCGCGGTATGTGTTGTACGCGAAATCCTCGCACGCACTCGCGATATTACGAGGTGGTTTCGCCGTGGTCGATGTAAACAACGGCGCGAGTAAAATAATGTAATACCGTTACACACATGGTTCGTGTCGGTAATGATACCGAAAGCAACTTCTCCGGCACGCGCAAGCCAGCCGTTCATAATAAGAAAGTTCCAGCGATGGTGAATCATTTCGAGTATTTTGACAGGTGTACACAAATAAATTGTTATGACACTGTTGCTGATTACTAATTACCAAAACGATAAACGATAAAATTTGCCGTCTTTTTTCTCGAATACAAGAACATTTAATTTCTGCTTTTGATACTGACAAAGATAAACATGTAAAGTGTTATATTAAAAAGATAAATTGTATTTTGTATATGAAATTATATATCGCGTATATACCGTCAAGACTATTTATCTTACGATTTATCTTACGGTCTTCGTTGAATTGCACAGGGTGGCGCATGTACACGCGATATTAAGACTGGCAAATATTTATTAATCCCACTAGAGTAGATTACAGTGTAGTTTACGCATGGTAAAGTACATAAGGCTATGTTTATATATTATACATGATTCTTTACATATCTATCTCTTCTCATCCGCGAAATCCATTCCAATCATAAATATTTGAACCATGCGTAAACAATGCAGTTATCACAGTTGGAAGTCGTATTATCGGAAGCGTTATGTCGCGAAAATAATCTTATCAATGCATAGACGCAATCGAGGAAACTTGGAAAATGCAGCCAATTCAACGACGATAAAAACAAATGACGTTTTCGTCGCGACGCGATTGCAAAGTTCAAATGACATTGCGGAAAACTTCGTACGATGCAATACTACTTCGTGGTTATGGCGAAATCAAATGTTACATAAAATTGTATAGTTCAGATTAACTTACAACAACACACAAATATATACATAAGTATATAAAGAAAAGAATCTAAAATATTTAAAATAAAGATTTATTTCTTACCCCATTTTTCATAAATTAGCATTACTGTTGAAACAATAATCTTATGCTTCACTTTTGATATGAATTAATTGTTATCGAAACATCATATTTTTGTTATGTTGTGCACGTCACAATTGTTGTTTAGAACATGTTCCGACATATATTTTATATAGAACGGATATGCAATATGGACGTCACGTAGTTGTATAATGAGAGATGAGGGAGTGGCAAGAGAAAAATGAAAAATTCGAATACGAAGAAGTCGGGCTAAACTGGTAGTGACATCCCTTTTTCTGCTTGAAATGACTCACGATTGAGCATCGTCTAGTTTTATGTGTATGTGTACATTTACCGTTATCGTTTAAAAAAGCTGAAAAAACTGAAGTACCGTCTAGAGGAAATATCAAGTGATTATGATAAAAAGCACAATTTTTCACAAATACAACAATTTTAATGTTAACATCTTTAAAGAGTTTATTAATTGGTAATTTTATAATGCTATTTGCAATCAAATATCCGAGACATAAAAATTACTTTTTTTCCTTTTTCTTTTATAAATTTTTAAACGTAGCATCTAAACATTGAACTACATCTATTTAATCATCATATAGTTTTTTGTAGATACCAAAAATAATTATATCATTTTACTGCAGTCAACGAAAATCTATTTCATAATGAGGATCGTATACATATATCGTGTTACAATAAAGATAAGGCAGAATAGAGTCACCGATAACTCTCTCGAATATATCTATACCACGAAAATGAAAAGTGATCAATGGAGCGTATACAAAGACTGCCGTTTCGATTCTGGCATACGTTGTATCATATGCTGACACACTTTAAAATGTGCCTATTCTAAGTTTGCTTTTCCAGGGAATGAGATAACCCGACTCCCGTCTGAGTTCTTTAATTACTCTTCATATTGTTCGCACAATATGAAGTGTATTGTGTGTTACGTAACGTTAACGTGTGTATTTTTTCGAGCATTTGCTTCATTGGAAACGTTTTATCTATCGAAGTATTTACTACGAGATTATTCACGCAAACAGAGAATGTGTAATTTTTTAATAGCGTGAGACAAATCGCTGTTAAAAATGACATCAGTGATATGGTTATCAGTGTGTTGCATTTATAATTTTATGCATGATAAAATCCAAAGTTTCTGCATTTAAAAATCTAAAGCATAAAAAAAATGATAAAATGAAACAATTATTTTTATTTTTCAATATACTCACCCTTTACTTAAATACATTTTTCAGAACGATAAATTAATTTTTCTTTATCATTAAAAAGATATTCTGAATTTTTGTCTTTAAAATGACTTAATGACTTAACACTGCGAAAATCATCTATATACTGGTAAAATTTTTTTCACAAATTGATCTCTAATTTTGAAAATAAGAAATAATTGCTAGTAAGTACTTTTATTTTCAAAATTGAAATCCAATTTGTATGGACAAAAAATTACTGATGAAGATGTGATCTTCGTAACGTTAAATCTATTTCGAGGACAAAAAATGTTTTTAATGGCATAGAAAAATAATTCATTGTTAAAAAAATACATGAGATATAAAGAATAATTAGTATTGAAAAATAAAAATAGTTCTTTTATTTTTACCACCTTTTTTATATTCTTAGGCTGAAACTTATTACGTATCTTATTATGTTATATAATATCGGAATCTCTTAATCTTTCGTTAATTGCTAATAGACATTACTAAAAATTCAATGTGCTCGAGTCTGGAAATTATGAAAGTTATAAAGATTTTATAATCATTCCTTGATTTCATATATCAAATCCATATGTTAAATTTATATTATAAAATAAAGTTCAAATTTCCGTGAATTTCATTTATAAATTAAAAATGCTCGAATTTTGAACGTTGCGCTTCTATCAATCGACAAATGGCAGTGAAAGACAGGATAATTGTCATGTTCAGAATGCACCCATTTCGGTAATGCTTGCATCTCGTTTGATGCACCTTCTTCAACCCCCCTCACGCTTATTCACTACCTCCCTCAATCCCGTTCGACCTTTTCGTGTTTCGCTCGAGGTACGATGCACCAATAAATCGTGACCGCACGCGTGCGCTTACGCGTGTGCGTGCGTGCGCGTATGCGGCAGTTCGCAAGTAAAACGCGTAAAATCCAATGCGCACCTACACACCGGCCTGATCTGCGTGCACACGCACATGAGAGTGGAGGATTGATCGCAGGAGAGGCAGGTGCTGAGAGAGCGACAGCTGCGAGCGCACGATCTTCCTTCAACGCGAACGAGAACGATGCGCTTCTTCGAGTCGCTCCTTTTCGCTCCGACAGTCCGCGCTTACAGCGTACGTACTTACGTACGCCTGCTGAAGAATAAAAAAAATGGTTGGGGTTAGGGGCCAAGTTGAAGGGGACAAGGAGGACGCGAGCCTCTCCTTTCTATCACGAATATTTATGGATGGTGTCGGAAGGACACTCCGAGAGGGTATCGATGCTTAACCGACGACCATGCGAATGCTGGTGCATAATTGATATCCTCGTCAATGATCTTACATGGACGTAATCCTATGCATTGACGATGAGACGGTGATTATTAACAAGCAGCTGTGGTCGACGCGATGCCGGTTTGTAGAGGACAAGCTGCATGTTTTACTCTAAAATTATTTAAAATATTGGATTTATAGAGATTATTGGGATGTGAGTCTTTATTTCTTTTAATGTAGTATTGATATTACTAGGGCTAGTGTCAAAGATATGTACATGTCTTGTTAATCTAAATGATCATATCAAAATACAGAATAAAATATAAAGCAATGTTTAGATATGAAATTAAATGTTATCTATTTATTTTAGTCTAAAATTTCTTGAAATTTCTACTTTTAATCACTCATGACCCTCGAAAATTTTCACTTTAACAAATTTTCACAATTAAAAAAAAATCAATTTCAAGTTTGCTAAAAAATCTATACACAAATAGCAGTCGAGTCGCAAATCCAGTATCACTTGAAATAATTCATGCGACGTTTCAATGGTGTGTTTAATTACTCTGATTTATAATATCTCGCGACGTAATATTTTACTATATTAAATACCATTCGTGAAGCTACCATGAAGCGCCTATATAATCCCATTTAAATGAATACCTCACCGAACAGGATACCACTCTGCCGATACCCTCTTTATGCAAACAAAGACGCAACACCTGGCAGAACGGCGCGCATCCTACGGATGTTTTTGCGCGCAGCGCCACGCCGCTCGGCTGCCACTGACCAAGATGCAAAAGTTTAAATTGCCGACGTACAACATTGTAATCTGGTCACTTGTTAGTGCGTATTCGCACTTCTTTTCTCTCTTTCTCTCGACTTACTTTCCTCTGTCCCCTTTTACCCGCTTTATTTTTGCGAGTGCACCGCGTGACGATAAATGGAGCCCCACGCGTAACTTTTTTCTTCTTTAACCAATAACAGTTGGCGAACACGTGAAAAACATCGAGGAAACCGCACAAAGCCTGATACAATCAACGCGCGATAGGCTTGGAATAAAAAAAAAACAGAAGGAAAAGGGGGAAGAGGTTGAAAAGAGAAAAGGGAGATGATACCGACTTGAGCATTGCCGCGAGCAATTTTGACAAAACAAAACGGTAGACAAGAGGGGTTGAAAAAGGAGGTCGCAGGGAGAAATGAGGAATTACTGAAATTACGGCGTTGCGCCAACGCCAACAGGAAGCAGTTACTGCTTCCCCTTTGGATGAAGCACAGACCTTATTTCTTTTCCGCTAATTTGCTTGCAAAAAGTTCCTGTGTACCGCACAAAAATTGATGCGCTAACGGTTACCGACAACGCGTACTAATATGTGTCCATTATAACTACTAAGTATACGAAAACACTTTCTTTGAGTTCCATAAATTATGATAAATGCGTTCTATCCATAGAAGTTTAGAAAAATAATATCGAATTCTTTAAAATTATTTTGTCAAATTACTAATTATTTCTCTTACTATTTTTTTACTACTTTTAATTTTATTTGCTATTACTGTAATCTAATTTCTTATAATAAAATTTCTTATAATGTATTATTACATTATGTTGCCCTAATTTCAAAAAAATACTTTGAATAAAAGCAAACGAGAGAAAGCAGCGATTGGACGATCAAGAGAGAACTGTCGTCTTGTCTATCACTCTGTTCCGTTTGTCTTTCATCTGGGTTCAATCCCCATGACTTCGTTTCTATATTCGTCTAGTGATCCCGTTCTCTCGTCTCTGCTTCACCTGCGACTACTCATCAAGTTTCACCTGGACCGTTCCGGCTTTGACACTTTGGTGTTTCGCGGTTATTCCTCCCCCCCCTTGGTCTCCCGACGCGACCCTCCACTGGAAAAGCCGAGGAATAATCGAATCTGATCATCGTGGGTCGCCCGAGCCTCGACCAGCTGCACGCGACTATGCAGGTGCGTTTGCTCGACGATCAACTCGATTGCTACACGTACATATGTTTCCCTATCACATGCCATGACATTCTTGAGAGCAATTAGAAAGATTTGTCCCGAGGGAAAGCAGGTTGGTAGGAACAGGTTGATTATTACACGTTTAAACTTGTGATCTTTGAGTTAAATGTCGGACATTTATCCAATAGATGTACCAATTTTCTAATATTGGCCAATTGTATAGTCATAATTGTATCGTAATCATTTTTACTGTTTATTAATAATATGACAGAGAGAGAGAGAGAGAGAAAGAGACATTTAAAATAAGTACTATCTGAATAACTTTTTCATTTTTACTGATAAAAAAATGCTCAAAACAAAACCTTTTTTTATTTCAAGAGAAACATTCGAAGATTATATGATTTTAATTACAAGTCGAAGGAATAGTGAAAAAAATGACCTTAAAATATCCTTATACCTCCAATCTACCGAAAATTATAATCTTCGTGCGAATGTCTTTTTTGATAAATCAAATAAATTTCGTTTAAAGTATTTACTGTGATGCTGTTTGTTTTCACAGCAAACCATAATTCACAAATCATAAATTCAAACACATTGTGTGATGGATTGGTCTGTGATCTACTCCATGAGTGAGGAAGGAAATAGTGAATATTTTTAAGAGAATAGTTTAAAACTGAAGTTGAAATTTCCTATTTTTACAGTGTAGTAAAGTCCCAAGTACAAAAAACTTTTTATTAAATGAAAATAAATAATTTAAAAAAACCATTGACATCTGACAATCGAACATCGATGTATTGGATGAAGAAAACATCGAACTAATAAATCGATTATTAAAAAAGAGTATCGACCATTTCGATTATATAATCGATACATCGTTCATCCCTACTTTTTACAGTTTCAAAATTTCGACGAAGCGCCCTCGTCTGAACGGAATTAGAAACTACTGACATTTTGGTAACTATCATCATTTTTAATTATGTTTCCTACATTATCGATCAGCATAGGCGTTCACTTACACATATTATAGAAATGTATCCTTTCAAATCTCTTTCTTATATCAAACTTGATTTTAAGAATTCACATTTTATCGTGCAATCCGCGCGGCATTGTTGTTTTGTACCTAAGAGTCTTATATGCTAAATTTTGTCACAAGTTGACAGCTTTGGATGTGTCAATATAATATATTTTTACCATTTTTTTTCTTTCTGGACACAAAATCTACTTTTGCGCAAAGCGTTTTCACGTATACTTTAATCCTGGAAAAAGATTTATGTTTCTATACAGCCAATCAAAAAATATTGAAATTAAATAAAATAGTGTTCGGTCGGTATCGATTCTAAAGCAAAAGCCGAACTCCGATAAGAAAGCGCCCTCTTAACGAAATTAAAAATGTCGGTAATTATCGACATCAATAACAAGGTTTATTAATATATTTTGTATCCAACGTACATATATTTTATATAATAATTGCATTTTACTGTAAAAAAATATATTTTAAAAAAAGTTTACTCATCGAGATTCGAACCGCAACATCGATTCTTACGATATTGTTCTAACATGTGTCTTTACAGAGCAAGCCTCATTTGTACATACAAATTAGAAAGAAATAGAATTTTGTATTAAATAAATATTGTCGAGCTGTACGTGCAAGCTCTACATGTCAAAAATAAATTTAAAAAATCGTTTTTAATGTTTTTAGGTTTTTTTTAGTTTTTTATATAATATCGACCGTCGCTCTCTTTATTTTTATACGTACTATAATGATAAGAAAAGAATTTTGCAATTTTGTAGAGCCAATTCAAAGCTTATATAAATATATATTATATTTAAAAAATGTCGGTAAACTATCACTTTATTTCTTTTTTATTAACTTTTTTTTATTTAAATTCCCCTAATCTAATATGGCTCCTGCACATGAGACGCGACAAAGTTAGGGAATACCGCGTGGCCTATGCGATAACCAATCAATGTCCCGCTTTTCCGGAGAAAATAGGAGCTAGTAGATATTTATTTATTACCTAACCTAACTTCCGGAAAAGCGGGATACTGATTGGTTACCACGTGGGTCCATATTTCTCGCAATAAAAAGTCAGTATTAAAAACATTTTTAGTAAAAAAAGTTATTTTTACTAAAAAAATATTTTAGTAAGTAAGTAAAACACATAATAGTATAGATAACACAGGCCAACAAAATTTATACCCATAAACCGGAGTATACTTTTCCGAAGGTTTTCGATGCGCTGAATCCAAATCTGGCCACAGAATTGTTCTATCACGTCAAGATTTTGAGATATCCTAACCTAAAAGTGCATAAAACACCGTTTTTGCCGATTTTCAGTAATTTTTTGTGGCGGAACAAAATTTTTGTTCGCAATTTGGCAAAAACCATGTTAAAGTGCTATTCATCAGCTTTAAAATGCTTTTTTAGTCATTCCGATACGATTTTTTTTCATCGAGTTATGGAAGTTTTTGTCAAAGCACGATTATGATTTTCATACATGTAGTAAATGTGTAAATGTATGAAAATAAGTAACAAAATTTTGAGGTTACATATGCACGGCAGGTTTATTTTCACAAACAAGTACACTGGTATTGATATTGACAGAATACGAAAATAAAGAAGGAAGAATTACGTAATTATCATAACGCAGAATAAAAAACTAATTAAAACTTACATATATGTGAAATCGCAACTTCTTTCCATCTTTTGGTCAAGTAATCCATAGTAATCCATAATAAGTTTGGAATAATAAAATGAATGAAACACCATTATCACCAGTATTTTCTTGAAGATTTAGATTTTCACAAATTATCTCACAAATTTTTGTTTAAATTTTAAACACCATTCATTGCTAATAACCCCGGTATTATTTTTCATTTTAAGTAACTTCCTCATATAAAATTTCACATATTTCATCCACATACTTCACTTATTTAAAAAAATTAAAAATCTTAATATGTAATATATCTACAATAAATATTGAAATGTACAAATCATTAGTTTTATACGAATTTATCTTGTCACGTGTTAATTTCAAACCGTTAATTTCACGTGTAACTTCTTCAAACATCATGAAGAAACTTAAGTACATGACCTTGTTCAGAGATCTCGCGCTGAAAAATATATCCTATACAAAAGTGTGAAACCAATCAATGGCTGCTTCCTGCCATTGATTGGTTACACACTTCTCGAAATGTAAGATAAAGGTTAGGAACGAAGCTTTTCTATTATCTTGGGCTGATGTAAGAGCCAATTAGAATGCAGTAGATCAGCCATCTTGTAAAAAAACATCGTATGCTACAACTTATGGCTGGTTTGATAAGAGTTGATAAGAGTTGATACGTAGAATGCCATAGGGGCGTTTAGGGTTCCCATACTAGGGAAGTATAAACGCTTTTATGGCATTCTACGTTATCAACTTTTAAGATTAAGATTAAGACCGAAGCATAAACCAGCCATTAGTATCATGGACGCGAGACTTAAATGTAAGAAGAGACTCAGATTTTAGCAAATGTGCTAAAGTTTCTAGAAACTGAACTCTTCTCCTAGACAGCACAAAACGTTCTTGCTCTGAACCGCTTGCGACAGGATGTTCGTACTGCAGAACTGAGTTTTAGAACAACTCAGAACAAAAAGTTCTCGCTTGGAACAAGAAGGGAAAAGCACGTTTAGAGACCCTCAAGTAAGAGTCTGGACATCGTAGATCGAAAATGTTCGTTTGGCAATAGTAGAGTCATTGCATATGAAGAGTATATATAATCTAACTTTCTTCATTAGTGCGAATATGTGAGTGACACGAACATAACTTGTTGTATAAAAGGTGTATAAATAAAAATAAGAAAAGTGTTTATAGCAACTTTGCCAACAAATCCTCAAAAACGTAAATTATGGATTTCAAAAATAAAAGTAATGTATGCTCTATGATGATAAAACTATGTTGTTTTCTTTAAAATATTTATTTCATTTAAATAATATTGTTATTGTCACTATTAATATTATATGCAATTTTTTTAAGCCTCTCATTGTGCCAGCCACGTGTAGAACACATTCTCTTCATCCAAGGTAATCCTTCATTTCTTATAGCAATATTAATTTAAAATATTTAAAATAAGTTATTATAAAGAAAAATAGATATTTGTCCATTTATTTTCAGCAGTATTCTATAACTGCGATTATGCATATGAAATAGTAATAGATTATGCATGTGAAATAGTAATAATAAGTTATGCATACAAAAATCGCCTGACAAGAATATAATTTTTTTTTTTAAATCCTCCAATATTATAGCGATCTGTCACTTCAAATGGGACATTTAACAATAGATTTGTACAATTAACTATAGCGTGCTAGGAGAGAATCCAGTGATTCACCCTATACGTTATGTATACATATGTATAATGTATTACATCTAACTTAAAAATAAGTCTTGAGGCATAATACCTTTTAGTCTACGTCTCCTATAGTCAATATTTGCAAGATTACAAGCTAGAACGTTAGAATGGTTTTCCAGGCGTGATTTATATCTTGTTGCCATTCTGCTTATCTCCTCCTTAACAGTCAGGATGCTCAGATCTTTGTGAAGAGTCATTGGTCATTCAAATTTAGGCAAAAACTTGACTGAAATTACCTATGCGTCAATTTTGTGGGCTAGTGTATATGTATATGAGCCATACTCATTAAACATTATTATATAACATTATTAAATTACAAATTGCATTAAATAAATTCGCAATCAAGTTTAAAACGAATATTCTTTTTACTTCAGATCAGAAGAAAATCTGACATGAATTAGTAGTATATTAAGAGTACAATGTATATTTCATTTAAAAAAACGTAATTACAGTTTATAATAATATAAGATGCACAAAAGATGCATAAACGTAATATAAGAAAGCAAAGCATCTAAAATCATCTAATTTTTTTAAATTTCCAACCACTTAATTTAAAAATATGGTTTCGCCTAGTTGCGTGAAACTCATGTTAGCAAAATCTATGTAAATAAATTATCAAACGTTGTGATTTAATATTAGATTGATTAGGTTGATGCATAATTATCCGCCGTTTTTTAAACAATATTTATTATGAAAAAAGACACATAAAAATTTAACAGAAACATGTTTAAATGATGATGATGATTTTCGACACGCATTTTTATCACCTAAACATAGAAGAATATTTTTATAAAACAAAAGTAAACAAAACGCCAATTTTTACTTAAAAAAACACGCCTACATGAACAACGGATAATTATGCATCAACCCAATATTTATATCGTATTTGTATAATAATTAATACCGGTATCTTGGACTTAATTTAACATATTTAGCCTTCGCGTCTTCAATTCTTTCAGGTAGAAGCTCGTCCTCCCCACCAAGCCGCTAAATCCGGCCTCGACACATTTTGTTTACCTCGCTTAAAATTTGGTGTATTAGTTTCGCTTCTTTTATATAAAACCGCCCACTCATCCCGGTCGACGTGGCATTATAACTTTGTTGTGTAGCATATTCTGGGATACTATGTTTTGATGCACAATAAGGGAGCGCGGAGCGAGGCGAAAGAAAGATGAATTAAAAGGCAACGAAGGCTTGCGAATACTACTCGCCGACCTTAATTTCGCGATGTTATCCACGTGGAAGGCTTAAGACGAATTGTAATTTACCAGGCGGCAATTTTGGGAACACACGGAACTTCAAGTCGCGTTTGAATGCTAAAGAATAAGAACGCACAAAAGCTCCTTTATAATAAGACTTGCAACAAGTCTTATTTTCAAGATTTTACGTTTTTTTCACATGAGATTTTTCAAGATAAGAATTTGTTTAAATTTATATCTAAACGTAAAGAATATTATTGTTATAAAAAATAATTGTAAAAGTTTCCAGAAAAATGTAAAAATATGAAGCTGCTAAAAATTATATAGCATTTTTTTTAAATATGTCCGGGAGCGTCACCAAGAACGGAGGAAGAAAAGTGAGGAAGCAATAAAATTCACTCTGCGCGTTGCATAAAAAAAGTCTTAAATTTATTCTTAAATAATACAAAAGCAAATCAAAAAAATAATACACTATTAACAAAATTGAATTTGAGCGACGGTACACACACTCGTCAAGACGTGCTTCGTACGGACGCGAAACGGCACGCGATAGTGCGAACGCGAAATTTGCTAGCAATGGCGACGTTGTTTGGTGAGCGGTTTTACAAGCGGCGGATTAAACTGCGGGTCGAGACTGCGGCTCAACTCTTGATTATCTGCGACGGAAACTCAAAGGCTCTAGTCTGCTTTCCTTATATAGACGGAGAAAAACTCTCATCAATTCAATTTGCCAATTGAATTTGATACCTCGTGTTAAATTTGAGGTGACCTCAAGGCGCCACACGGGATTGGCGGCCGATGAGCTCACGGACTCGGTTGCACGCACCTGACATGCGCGCAATACTGTTTAAGAGAAATAATTGGTGATCAGTAATGTACGTCATTCGATCGCGCATGCTTACATTACTCGACACCCTGTAAGACAGTTAAGAACTCGACCGAATTATTATTGTAACTTGTTTGCGACAAGTTTTTGGCCAAGGAAAACAATCACGGTTTCCTCTTTATAGCCATATAAGGAGTTGTTTGTTACGCGGAAATTTCTAGAGGTGCAAGTTCTAGAATTGGATTAAAATGAAAACTCTTGTCGCAAAGATGATTTCGAATATCATCGATAACAGCAAAATGCATGCCTGATTTTTGGTTCTCGAACAAAATATAATGCCATCGTTATAAAAATAAAGTTGCATTAGCTCGTCATTATTATCATTATTACTTTCAATATTGTTATGAATAGTATATCTTTTTCCTTTCTTCTTTCCCTTTCTCTAAATATTGTTCAATTCATTGATAAAATATTTCTTCATATTTCTTCCATATTTTTCATGGACTGAAAAATTCAATACAAACTACGGATTACTCTTCTTAAATTACTACTATTAGAGAAAGTGTAAGAATTCGTAGAGAAATGATTCTTAGTATTTTTCTCGTTATTAAAACGTTCCAGTTTACACAATGTTGCACCGCGCGTTAAGCGATGAATAACAGTACCTATCAATCTTCTCGAACGAACAAGTAGTACTCTGTTATTTATTGCCATTTACTCGATCGTGTTCCGCGGTGCGCGTAATCGATCGGGTCGATTGGCGTTCTCGAGGAGCGAATTAAGAACGCGCTTCCATTACGAAAGAAGGGCGTACGTAACATCGCGCGTTCCTCTTATATCCAACGCACATCTCGGAGTCGAGCGGGGAAATGCAATCGATCAAAAATTACACGTAATCGTAGTGAGAGCGTCGCTAGTACCGTTACAGCTGCCGTTCGCTTTCCATTTCGCGCAAGAATCTGTGCAAATCGGATACATTCCTAAATTCGTCCATTAACTTTCCGTGCTCGGAACATAACTTTGTTCCATTTACAAGAGACATTTGAAAAATTCTCAGAATGAAATAGAAAAACAACTCATATTTTTCTATAATTATTTTTATTTTTCAACATAATCCTTATACGTTAATGCACTTGAGTCTGCGCTATTTGATGAAATAAGTTGGGACTTTATACGTGTGCATAGAAAGGTTAAATAAAAACTTTCTATTTACGTATGACGTCCGTTGCGCGAGTTATATTTGTACTTTATTCTGAGAACTCTTCAAGTGGCCCTGCAACTTGAGTATATTTTTATCCTTAAGTTACAGTAAGGAACACAAACACACTTGGCGCTTTTATGCAAAAATTGATACAAATGAAAAACACTTCTCTCCTTGAATGTTGAAGGTATCTCTGAAAAGAAGATTGTCGCCGCTTCTAATCTTTATTTTGTTCACCACAGTGTACAAACAATTGGTCAGTGTTGCTTAATCCATACTTCCCTCCCCCCAACAAACTTCATTATTAATTTCGTAGATTAAAGCATGTCTCCCACGCAGTGGAATCGACACATTAGTTACGCTTCGTTTCGCAAGTGCATAAAATCGCCGATTCACCCTTTCCCGTAATCTTCTTGTGCCGAGGCGTGCACGATGAGGTATTCGAAAAAGTCGAGAAGCGAATGTCAGGAAAAACATATGGTGCGGTGTAGTACGCAAGACGTCCATGACGCAGGGGAACAAAGAGAACATTCCCCTGGTATCGGGTCAGTTCTGAAGAAAGCGATGCTAAATAGATAGGAATCCGAAAAAAATCACGTTGCAGAAGAAAATAGGGAGTTTGGTCGTTCTAAAAAGTAGATAAAAACAGATGGAAAATAATAACTTTCGCAGTGTTTTGTTTAACAATTAAATATCATAAAATATTTTTAAGAACTCTTAATATGTCAGATCATTGAAGAAATTCGAGTTCTTAATTACATTCGTTGAAACTAATAAAGTCATGAAATCGATCAAAGAAAATTTCAGGGAGAATAGAGTCGCACTTTGTTTTTCTATTTTTCTTTTATAGTAGAGACAATGTTGCGATTAAACAAAATAATAATTAATACATGTAAATGTAAGCAGACTTTATATTTTATAAAAAATATTTACAAAATTCGTGCATTGATACAAATGACATCGCAATGTATCATATATAGGTCAACGAAACCATGGATACGACAAAGACATATGCTAAACATCGGTTTCGCTACTCCTTTACATTCATTGTCAGCAAAGATTATACCACTTTCTTAGTCAGCGCGTTAGTTACGCTTCGTTCCGCAGGTGCACCAAATAATCGATCTCTTTTGAACTGAATCGCGTAATACGCGTAATCATGTTGCACATTGCTTTCATGCAACATTGTGCGCAGGAAAAAGGTAAGAAATGTGAAAAGTGGTATTGGGACTAACACACATGTAAAGTGAATCCAGACCGCAAAGGTAAAAAGGGAAAAAGAGGGAAGGAAAGAAAGAAAATGAAAGAGAGCAAGAAGCAAAAAGAAACAAGGTATCTTAAGAAATGAAAGTTGAAACGTAACTTTGCGGATAAAATAACTTCTTTTAGAATAAAATCATGCTTGACAGATTGACAGTTAGAAAGTTATTTTTACATTCGCGCGTAGAACGACGTATCTCGTTACGTGGGTTTCGCGAAAACTGGCGCACCGATCTGCATTGCGAATCCGTAAGATGTGAGATATAGAAGATACAGAGCTGATCCTGCGGACTGGTCTTAATCACGCGATGTTATCCGCACTGAAGATACGGGACATAAGGTTGCAATTTAGTGGAGGCACACATCGAGGATGAAAGGCGCGAAGGACGGAGGACGGTGAGGAACGAGCGGGCGGCAAAGGAGAAACTGGGGGGAAGGTAGAAGCGAAATAAAAGGAACTTCCAATTAAATTTCTTTCGTTAGCTTGGCGGCCGCCTCCGTCCCGGGGTTCTCGCCGCTTCTCTCGTCGCTCGTTTTTGCGGCGATTGCATTTTTTCCGTCGCGATTATGCGGGCGCCACCTGCCCGCACGTGACTCGCGCGAGCGCAGGGCGGAAACGAGCATGTGCAAGTTGCGATGAACTGGCGTAATTGCGATAATGATATCCAACAGCGTATACCGCGTAATTTATCGCGACCTGGTCGACCGGAGTCTGCGCTTGCGACCGCAAAATAATATAAACTGGCGGTTTATCTGAACGTGATATGTGAACGCGAATTTAGTTTCGTACCGAACAAGTCAGACGTTTTGGATTTCATAGAATTCTATCTTCGTATCGTATATTTAAGTTGGATCAACATTTAATTGGTCTTGTTACAACATAAAAATTTAACTTTCTTTGATTATTTTTTTTCGGTTCCAATAATAAATCTATTGACAAAACTTGCATTTTTTCTTATCCTATTCAATTTCCTTCACTCTATTTCATGTTTTGCATCGATGATTGGAGACGACAACTGTGAACCGATCTAATCTACCCCGATGTGTGACTTAATGAGGGCCAGCCTTGCCTAAATGTAAAACATCTCGGTAATCTTATTCTCGAGAGAGAATAGCGCATGAATGCGATACTCGAACGCGACTGCTGATTTGTATGTGCGACGAGGAGTGAATTTTATTCCCGTTACATGCGCGAGCAACATAGGATAGTCAACTACGTGAGATGCACATGACTCGTCACGAGGGTTCCGATAAACAGTCGAACTTGAATGTACGCGATCGGCGCCGAGTAATTAACTGTGCGTATGTCGGATACACACGTGTGTAAACACGATGCGTGTGTACATACGATGGGTACATTCAAAGAATGTCATTTAAAATCATTAATTTTCTGACATGTTCAACACTTTGGAGCACGGAAATGTGGAAGACCTTTATACGATCGATTTTAACAACAAAACATTCCTTTATACCACTGCTTCGAATATTATTCTAAAATATACAGGGGTGATCTTGGGAATGGTGAATAAAATCGATCGGATAAAATTGAGTTGCTAAAGTTATTTAAAAATATTTATTAGAAAAAAAGTGTGGTTTCTTTAAATTAAGAGATGTAAATAAAAAAAGTGATCTTTATGTATCTCTTTCCGAGACAAAAAACAGGAGTGCATCTGAGAAGGACACTACAGATGTATTTGTATCTGATGTAATTGTATATAGTATGTCACACCGTGACGCAAATCACATTTCGTCGTCGATATAATTGGCGAGTAAAAATTTTAGCAATATTATAAAATCTTCTCTGCTACGTCAAAGTGTTGTTCGTAAAAGTTAAGCTAAAATTTGAAAAGTTTATCTTACTTTGTTTAATACACCAGACACATATACATATGAGAATTGTTCACAAAAATAACGCTTCTCTTATATTTATTTTTGTATTTTTTCGCACTTTATTATTTATTTATGTTGTTTTTATTTTTTATTTCGCATTTTTTATGGAATTATCCTTGCCTGTCATGTTATCCATATGTGGGTGACGCATGAATTTCCGTAAGAACTTCGCTATCCAGTTGTGAGTGACGATTTTATTTATGTGATTATGCTATAGATAGAATAATTTATATATGTATGTATATATATATTAAATTCGGCGAAATTGGAAGGGACCATCTTTGATACTTCTTTGTAAATCTAAATGACTTTACGCATCAGTCATTCCGGCAGGAATATTACACAGTAGGAATCAAAAGGTAGTGGGTAAAAAAGGAGAAAGTGTATGCATCGATAACATATCGTCTGTAGCTACGGATAAATTCCTCAATAAACACTAAAGCGGATCTGGTACGTAGGTTTAAAACATACTTGCAGAATGCTGATATAACCGATCATCGGTGACTCGTTACATACAGCACTATAATAATATAAAAATTCATAATTAAGATAATAATTTAATTGAAGTTGATATATTCAATTTAATAAACTTAAATAAAGTAAAATACTAGCAATTATAGCGAGCAATAAATATTTCAATTAGAACAATATTTTAAGTTAATCGTGACAGTTTTAATATAATATAGTATAACAAAAAGAAAACAATCAAATTTGATATCGATTTTTTCACACAGAATACGAGACATCGCATATTCAAAAGTTATCAAATATATCACGTAAAAGTTAAAAAATTTTACATTAAATAAATAAAGTTTATTATTATATTAAGTATAATAAGTGTAATAAAAGTATAGTAAAAAAATTAAATTTTATAATGTATAAACTCATGCTTAAATGGCGCCATATATCTACTTTTATATCAAAGAAAGATTAAAATAACATTATATCACAAAAGAGCTACTTTGATGGGCGTGGACTTCTATTTACCTTTTTTAAAAAGGTAAATAAATATAAATAAATATAATTTTATAGATATAAAATATTACAAAAAAATATTATATATAAAAATATAATGCTTCAGAATTAAAATTATAACCAAAAAGTCAATAATATCGACGCGAAATAAATCTATTTTGTCAGTCCTTTAGAAATAAAGTTCATCTGATATATATATATATATATATATATATATATATATATATATATTATTTTTAATTTGTTTGTTAAAAAACTTTTATTTACGTTAAAGTTTTACGCATGGTCTAGCAAGATAGATTTACTGAAAGAATGTTATGAAATGAGTCATTAAATTAAAAAATCATTAAATAAAATATCATGTACCGACAGATACGACGATAAAGCTCCACGCATACAAGGTTCCATGAGATATGAGTATTTCTAGTGGGCGCCTCGTATATCACATTGAATATCACCGACTACTTTTCTTTTAACATTAATAATTATTTATAAAAAATCTAACTTTGAAGAAGTTAATTTTTAAATTTATTTTTATGTTTTATGTGATTATTATTGTTATTATATAATTATTATTAACCTTTTGACTTACTTGAATATGTACATTATAAATATGTCAAACAGTTTTTATAAATTGTACAAGGCAATCAAGTTTGATTGTTCTCTTGATTTTAAGAATAAAAGAGTTTAATAAAAAACTAATATCCATCGAAAGAACAATGGATATTTGTAATGATTTTAAATTTATGATATTCGAGACTGAATTTACTTTAGCATTTTTTAAATTTTTTCGAATATTGTAGAGAATATTCTTTTTCTTCTTCTAGTGCCATGACCGTATCCGATTATTGGCGATTGTTGGCTACCATGTTCCTAATCATTATTTCGTAGCTACACAATTCTGTTAGCAGCTGATCGGGAGATCTTAGCACCTCTGCCCCGTCTAAGGGGCGTCCGTACTCGAGGCCGTTGCAATCATCAGTCATTATCCATGATTGTCCTGGGAAATACTAATGCGGTGGTTTTCCGTTGCCTTCCGCATTGCAGTGATAACGCCTTTCCGTTGCTACAATTCTGCCCACATATGTCTGTGCTCGGACTCAATTAAGGAAGTAATTCTTCAGTGGCTTCGATACAGTATCAACAATGATGCTGCCCGTTGTCTATCGTTCCCTGACCCTTACAGGTTGCTACCTCCCGGATCAGAAGGAATCTGGAGTTCACGTAGGCAGAGGTATTCACTTCCCTGAAGTAGGACTATCTCCTCAAGAATTTCTACCCGTTACCTCGTATAAAAGATAAGTATTGTAATTGTCTTTTTCTATGGTGGTAATTAAAAATAAAAATAAAGATGAAAATATTCTTTGAATTAATAAGTTTTTACATACGACTGACTTCTCACACAATATTATTATATACGACTTAATTGTTTTCAACAATTAAGAGACACATGTTAAAGAATATAATATTTTTAATAAAGCATTAAGAGAAAGAAAAGAGTCATTTTATATAACTACATTGTAACATACTAATTGTACAAGATTTACTTTTGATAAAAATAAAGAAAGACCTAATAAGAGTTAAATAATTTGCCACATGGAATAATTAATACCTCAATGAAATAATAATATTAATGTTATTGTGTTAATCAATATATAAAATATTCTATGAATCATAGAATGTTCTACAGTATTTACTGTTTAAATCAGATTTAATCCTGAAGCATAATATGTAATCCTGCTATTATCATTACCATATTTAGATAGAATGATAATGAATATCTAATGATACATATATTTGTGTAGTTTAACCTTCTTGCTTTATTTAATGACAGAAATCGTATCAAAATGGTTAAATTTTTCCTGCGAAGAAAAATATTTACTTTCAAGTTATATAATAGCTTTTGATGGTGCTAATTTCAAGTTTGTGATCAAAATTACAAAAATTCAAAATGGCGGATTTAAAAGTAATAAAAGTAATTAAAAAGTAATAAATCTTAAAATACGTGTTTATTTGCGTGAAACTCAGTTTCTGTAAGTTTCTATATATTTTTGAGAATGTTTTGATAGAAATGTGTTTTCACTATAATAATTGTAATTTTTTAAAATTTGTAATTATTTATTAAATTGTGTAAACTTATCACAATCTTAGAAAAAAATTGTAATTTCTTGTACAAGTAGATTTCCATCAGGATACTTATTTCAAATCTATCATTCGAATCTATCATTGTTGTAAAATTTGAAAGTTCAAAATATTGTAATAAGATACAAAAAGTAGTACTTATAGTAGTTTAGTAGTAGTAGCTATTACAATAGTTAATATATGCAACTATAACTGCTTTTTTATATGTTTTTGTATCTTTCAAAAATTCATATTTTTTCACCATTTTTAGATGAGCACAGCTTTGCAAATAGTAATTTTCACCATTAGTATAACTAATTACTGAAAAGTACAATTCTTTAGTTTTAATTTGCACCTTCATGTTCCTACGATGTCTGGTTCTTAAGTTATGAAAGAAAATGTTACCCCGAGTCTGACTCGAGGTTAACCGTTTGGGCACAGTCCGCTTACCCCGAGTCAGACTCGGATTAAACCGCAGAGAGGTTAAGCAGCATTAAAGAATATTATAAAACAATCAGCGCACAAAAAATAAAGATGGTCCATTTAAATATTTCATTTTCCAGTGATGAAAATACGTAAGGCGTGCATAATCGATCCTCACATAGGCGAGATCTCCTACAGTTCTTTAATCCATCCTGCTCTCGAGAGTACTGAGACGACGTAAATGTAGTTCGCGAAATTAGTTCGTGACTTCGTGTAAGGATTAAACAGCACGCCGACGTCATCCAGCACCAATCAGAGAGTTTGACTCGACGAGGCACGATTAAACCGGGTTAATAAGTTGCCTAAGTGCAAATCTCTCCAAACGGCCAAGGAAGCGTGCGTTGTTCGGCTGGAAACTTCTTCCTCGCGAAAGTTTACCCCTGTAACGATCTTGTCCGTTCAACTAATAAATGGACTTCGACCATTTCGCGGTCGAGTCTACTAATAGAAGTAACTGCTCGTGTAATCAAAAAACTCCTCTTCTTTTTCCTTCTTAAATGCAGCTAAGCAATGTTTTATCAGTGCCTTCTAATCACTGTAAGTTTATACATGCGCCAAGATTTTATTCCTGTATTGTTTTATTCTTTGTAATACGAGTTACGACGGGAACGTAACTTAATACGATAAGGATTCATTACTAGACATTCATTTACCGAATCAAAATTGTGTTGATTATGCAAGAACTGAACTTAGCCTATCTTATACCAGATATCATCAATCATTATCACATATTTCAAATACGATCATTAATTTTCTTTACATCATCAGAAGGATGATAAAATTCCGTGGGAATGGAGAAAGTTTCACAAACCTGAAATTCATAGGAGATCAATGGGACAGCGACTATAATTTTTGACATGAAATTAATGGAACTACAATTGCAAAATCAATATTTCATGGAATGCAAATTTTTTTAAACATTTTCAAAGCTTCGCGGTTTTGAGCTGAAAGTGGATGCAAGTGATTATAAACAGACACTTTGTCAATCTGACACGTTATTGGTTGATATTAGATGTCGATTTTACTGTTTTATTTTGCTATTTTTTAATCATCTTGCAATTTAACTTCCTCACGTTTATAAGAATGTCGTCGCGTGACACTTGCTCGATCGACGCCGTTCAAAGTGACAGCGTAATAATTTTCCAACACGCCGACGAAGAGTTAATCTCACCTGCATCTCAGATCCAAACAAATTGCTCCGACCTCCCGCCGGTCCTCTCTCACCCCTGTACTCGCCTTTCCCACATTTTCAGAGATTCTTGGCGCGCACCTGCGCACGACACTTTGTCCCACGTCGTTACTCACCGCCATCCCGCGACTAGCAAACGTTACGATGCCTCGCGCGAGCTAAAATCTCCCATTAAATTACCACGGACGGACGTAAATGCGGGAATGGCTTCGTCGCCGGCTTGGCCACTTTACAATTTCAATTAAGAGCTCGACGATATATCCTTTCACGCTCAAGTCGCCGTGACGTTTTTTCGCGAAACAAAAGGGGTGCTCGCTCGTGGTCTCGAATGTACCAGTAAAATTTACGCGACGAAACCTGGCCGCCGATCGCTAAATTACTTTGCATGTCCAGTGCTAAAACGAGTCTGTGAATACCAATAACGGATCGCCTAGCACAAAATAACACGTCGCGTGGATCAGGCGCCAAATTAATTCCCCGCATTCGCTATATTGGTTTTTTCGGAAATTGCGCGAACGAGTAATAGCTCGTGTGGGGATACTGTTGGAGATACTTCGAGCCGCTATATAGAGTCTATAATCCTCAAATGGTTATCAACATCTAGCTTTTATTGTGCTACGTTATTGTTGATTTTAAAGACGATTCTGTAGCAACACCTCTGTATTAATTATTGTATTAACTATAATGTAAATTTATACAACAAGTCGGTGTTATAAAAAATATTGTTGGATTTGATTTATGAAAAAAAAGAAAAAAAAACAAATTAATCCGATCGCATAAAAATTCTGATTTTATATAGAGTTATATAACGCAGCTATCTGCATATTATTTTGAATACACATTTAGAGATATATTTTTGTATATCTCTAAATTAGCATTTCTATCACATTAATCAATCTTAATTATATAACGACAGGATATAGGATAACAGGACAAGCATCGGCGCGTCGGTCTCCTTTTAAAGTATCAACGTCAAAAGCGTCTTTTGAAAGGAAAACTGGTTTTAGTCGGTCCGATTAAACGGTGATTTACGCCTGATCATTTTGTTATCGCGTTAACCAGCAAGGCATGTCGGCGCAAGAACGGCGTAGATGCAGGAAGCACTTTCTACTGGGCATGCAGATGGAGCAAGGAGATAAGAAAAATCGAATATCAACGTGCGTTAATGCGTTCGTGCTCAGTACCCGACATTCACTTAGTCACTCTTTCGTCCTTTTACTGTGATGATTATCATAATAATCTACGGCAATCGAATCTCAAACAGCTGTGCGTCTTTCTTCACGGCACAAGCTGATAGGAGCTCTTAAACATTAAGAGTCATTCCTTTGCAAAGAAAAAAGATGCGCATTTATCACGCATTTTAAGATATTTTTTAAGAACGTACATACAAGATTACAAAATCAATTCTATTTACCGATTCTCCGGTTTATTTGAAATCAGTTTCTTTTATAATGTAGATATGATTAAATATTATAATAACAAAAACAATCTTACAAGGTTCTTAAGTTTAAAATGACTAATACATAGATAAAAAGCAATGAACCAAGCTAGACCAAGCAAGATGCTAAAGACGAAATTACAAACTAAACAAATCTAAATGATAGACGTATTTCGACCTATAAGGTCATCTTCAGTGAATAATAAATTACATATAAATTTCCGGGAAAATTCTGCAGGAACAATTAAACATCAATAAAATCAAAGATAATTTACACATAATTTGTGTAATTTTCTTTTTTTACACAGAATTTTTTAAATATAAAAATGGATCAGTTTACAGTTGTCTTTTGACTGAACATATATCTTTCGTCAAATGTGATTTAAATCTCCTCGTTATACTTTTACCAATAGCTGTGAAAAGTAGTTTTCGCTTGAATTGGAGACCAGATTTATCAAGAAATTGTTATAAGATAAACAAATAATTGTCAACAATATGTAATAAATTGTTATATGAAAATTAATGTAGATATCGTTTGAAATACCATTTCTAATACCAACTTTTTATCGTTCCTCAATTATTTAAATCCTTCAATATTTAAATCCTTCAATATTTAAAAAACATATTTTCTCTCTCGATCGATGCAACGTCATTTCAGATGCTAAAGTTTTTGAATTATAAAAGAAGTTTCCCAAGGATTGGCAACAATGTAAATACTTGAGGAAAAAAATACGGAGAAAGTATGTTTGTTTAGAAAAGTACGAGTTTCTTGTGAACGTTTCGACAAAACGAAATGCAATTATGAAATGCCGTATAATGAGTAGATGATTCTAAAATAACCAGGCTCATTACATCAGAGATTGCATGGACGAAGGAGGTCGTGAACCATGTTGCAACGCTGCAAATGTCACGGTTCATTGTACGATGTAAGAATGAATGGACAAACGGATGAATGGAGGAGGGTCAGCCGAACGAAGGCACGTTCCGTTATAGACTTGTGATTATTATGTAAAAATGTTATGCTAAACGTGAACAGACGAGTATACACTCACAGGTCATCGACATAAATACGATATTTTCTTTCGCTTTAGCACAATCTTCTATCGACATCCGTCAATGAATTCCACGACAATGATTAATTCATTATCTTCCTATGAGCGATTGAGTACCCAATTAATGTATGACTAATGTCTAAACAAAAAAAATTATATATTTTTTGGCTATAAAAGCATAAATTTAATGACCACTAGCGTTTATTTTGTCAATTTCCTTAAATACACAGTCAGTTAATATTAAATTTCAATGTGCAACATTTTAATGATTTTTATTTTAATGTTAAAACGTTATTCTAATGCTAAAATATTGTACATTTAATAAAAAACTGATAAGAGATAAGTAACACTATTGAGAGATTTGAAACTTTATTTACATTAGAATATAAAAATATTATCTAGTATTGTTATCAAGTTTATATTATAAAATAATTATTAATAATATGTATTGTGGAATTATTTAATAAAATAATTATTAAAATTATTAAAACTCAAAAGTAAACAATTAAAATTATTTTAAAAAATTGTATTTTTAAAATAAATATCTAAAACTTTTTATATTTTTATGATTATTAGATACAGCTAGATTTAACTGTATTATTTTGAGTAAATATGTCGCAAGCCTGTATAAATAAATGTTTTTATAGTTTATAATTTAAAATCTTTTAGTAATGCTAGTAATGTCCTCTTAGATTCTACTCTAATAATTCCAATTTTAATTAGTATGTATTACTCGATTTTGATTCAGAGAATAGGATACATCTTCAGAAGTGATTCACATTAAGATCTGCTTTATGAACATGACCCGGATCTTAGATCGTATTACGGACCATGTGAATGTAATTTGGATGATAAATCCTTGACATTGCGGCGGATCAGATGGTACATCCTCCAAATTGATGCGGGCAGTATCAGCGTGCTAACGTTGACATATGCATCTTCCTCCTTGTCAAAGTTCACGTAGATATGATTAATGCATTCAGACGTTGTCTATTTTATCTTACATATTTATTACAATATTTCATTACTGTTGCTGCGTCGTGTTAAAAATATGCATTCGTTAAAATAAAGGATGATCAGAGATCACCTCTCATGGTTTTAAAACTCTAAATATTGCAGCAATTAATCCCACAGTAAATTACTTAGATATAATTAAAAAAGCGAGATATCGCAATCTACTTCTGTCTGCTTGCGTACTCGCGAGGTTTGTCTTGCGGGAATTTCTCTATCTGCAATACAGACTTTCATAATTTTTTCTTACCGCTTCCATCAAGCAAACATTGACTTTTCGAAATCATCGAGCAGCATTCCAGTTTCAACAGCGATTTGCATCTTTCTCAAACACCATTCTGATTATTATACCGCTTACTCTCATTTATACATATTTCAAAATACTATTCCTGAAATTTGCATTTACCGCTACTACCGAGTAGTTATTTCGACCCTTGCACGAAATAAGCACTCGTCGCGAATATGGAGCAAGATAATCTTGAATTGCATTCGTCTACATATGCATGTAATAGCTATATACTTATTTCAAGGACTGGTTGCAAGTTTCGATGCTGGCGACGTTTTTCAAGAGGACTCACGGCGGTAAAGCCGGTTGGTTGCCGGGCCGTGAGATGGCGACGCACTGACCGGCGCCGGGCGTCGTACCGGCGGCAGTCTCGGGGACGACGCCGTCGCCGCCACGTGGGGAGCGAATTTGAATCAGCCGCCACCGGTTCCGGTCTGTTGTTCCATAGTGTCGGCGCGATCGTTCGCACCGGTGCTCACTTGCGGGTTTTCTCGCGCTTGTCGCACGGACCTTTATGATCCGCCGCGCGACTACTTCGAGAGTCCGAAGTGAAAACGGCTGGCAAAACCGAAGAAGGCAGAAGAGATACGGAAGAAAGATACTTGACGATTTGAAAAAAAAAAGATAAAAAATAATCAGAGAGAGAGAGAGAAAGAGAAACATTGACACCAGTTTGAAACGAAGAGAATCCTGCGGCTCTTATCCGCGCGGGAGATAAACAGAGAACGGATAACTTCTCAGTGATCTTCAGAAAGAGAAGCTTCTCGGGTCATCCTTGGTGCAAAATACCAGCGACAAGTGTCGTGATTGACGATAATTGCCGAACTCGAGAGCAGGTATCACTCGCGGAGTCGGAATTCATCGTTCTCCATCACTAAGTATCGACACGCCTCCCCCTCCCGCTCTTGAGGAAGAAGAAAGGATCGTCACGAGAGAAATCGCTGGCAAACGGAGAGGACTGAAGAAACAGCCAACCAGTCATCTGTAGCGAAACGCACCGACACGAGTTTTGCGATCGACTGATTGTCAACACGGTACCGGCATCATCGTGTATCACCGCCACGTGACACTTCTCATCGGCTGTCATCGGTTCCTGGGTAACAGTTTCCTTTTGCGCCACGTGACATCGATGATCTGGGACAGCGACTGCCTAGACGTAATCGTCGCGCGGGTGAATCGTGAGCCGATGTCGCGAGACCACATCGTGGGAAACGTGAGCGTCAGCTCTCGTCTCCGATGAAATCAGCGACGTAATCCAGTGTCACGCCGATACGTGCTCCGAGCAGTGACTAGTGTCGTGACGTGCACCACGAGGCGTCGAAGCGGCGGCGGTGCGTGGCGTGACAACGACGACGAGGACGTTGAGAAGAGCAGCGGAGGCGGCGGAGGAGAAGAGCAGCTGGCGGTAGGAGAGGGAGAAAAATCAAGAAGGAAGTAGCAAGTGTCACGAAGGGATCCTTGTCAGTGAGTGGTGGACCGTTGTGCGGATCGTGGGGGCATCGTGCGCGTGTGACAAGGATCTTGAAAAAGAGAGAAAGAGAGACATAGAGAGTGACAGAGAGCAAGGGAGGACAGGAGGGTGGCCTGCAAGCACGCGCAGCGAGACTCGCGCTCGATACGGGCACGCGCGCGAATTCGACACGATCGCCACTTCCGATCGCGCCGGCCGGCTTGGTACGGAAGAGGACTGTGACCTTGCGGCTCGACCTTGGAAATTGGCGCCACTGTCGATCGCATCATTTCATCCCAGGTCGAGAGCGCGGCTTGCGTTTCGCCGATTCGCGAAAAACTTAATTTGATCGCCGCGAGTGTGAAGAGAAGAGGGATACATTTGATTGGTCTCTGCAATCGCTGATCGGGGAGGCTTTTGTCCGGTTTCTTTGATTTCCGGAGACGAGGAAGGATCACTAACGATTGTACTACGACCTGTAACGCTGATGGAATGACTCAATATGCCGCTTAGGTGAGTAAAAAAATGTACGAACGAACCGGCCGGTTTCACGCGACTAGTATCTAGTCAAGGGCGATAATTGGTGGGAGGTGAATTAAAGAGTAAACGAGAGGCGAACGAGCCACAGGTAGGCCGCGCTCCAGCCTACTGAGAAGTGGAAGCACCACTTCAATGATCTCCAGTTTCAAGCCTTCGGTGTTCCGTGACTCGAGAGATATCCTATTGGAACTGAAAGAGTTGATCGGCGCGTAAAATTTCTACGAGATTGGAGTCGATTCACGGGCACTTAAATCAGTTGTAAAATTAACGAAAATTTGTTGAATCGATTCGAATGTCTAAAAATAATTAGAAAAAAGAGACGAAAGAGAGACAAAAATGTCACAAAATGCACGTGCGAAGAGTTGGTTGTATGATTTTGTTCATTTCAATAAATGTAATTTAAAACATACTAATTTTCATATATATGTAATTTCACACCTGTTTAATAATTAATGGCACGTATTTTTGTGAGATGCTTGTCTAAGTGACAGACTATCATGATTTCTTGGAATTTTCACTGCTAAACTCGTGCTCGCAAACTTTCGAAAAGGTGCTGCATTCGTCATATACCATGTCCATACTGTCTACGGATGTAGCTACAAAACGGACTTTACTGCGCTTTTATTGCCCTGTAATCCGCTCGCTGTACACCTGCGCTCGCAGTGTATTCGCACGTGCGACAAGCGCGCGGGGAAGTGTCACGCTTCAAATCCGCCCCGATCGTGAGCGTACACGAGACACTGAGAGAGATGAGCAAATCCTCTTTCACCGTGCCGGCGCGCAGTACAGAGATTGCATAGAGATGCGTAGAACCTGTTACGCTCAACATATAATCCTTAATTCGACGATTTATTACTCCCGCACCGAGAGAATGCCGCGAGAACCAAATTTATTCCCTCGGTTAAACCACCCTTCTTTTCTCTCGCAACAATTTACATGTCTAAATTATACATTGTTATTCTACTACTTACTTAAATGTCATATCAGTTACGATAATTATAAGTATAAAACCGCGCGTTTATTATCTTTATATCTTAACTACAGTTTTAAACCTTCCTCCTTGCAAAAATTTACAGTATAAATTATATATTGTTATTCTATTTTGCAAATGTATCATAGAATTATATATTATAACCATTCTTTACATATAATTATGTATTATAAGCAAGCTCATAACTGTACTTTACGGTCAGTTAGCTAGAGTTTTAATAATAAAAATATTAAAAAAGAATCAAAAGACTTATTATACGGAAATTAAAAAATAGACACTTACTCGACTTACTGCACGCGAGAAATAACTGTAATATGGTATTCTGTGCTACATATCATAAGAACACGTAAATCCGCTTAAGAATCGCTCGGGAATGAGATTCAAGACATCTTCGCGCTGCTGAGGAAGTCATTACGTGTAATAATTAGGCGTAGGTATTTTCACGGCTCTTAGTAGGCATAGGAGATGTCGCGCCCTACGTGCCGTCTACTCCGACGTGTTTCAAGTGTAACCATTATTTACGATCGCAACGAATGCAGCTGCACCAGCGACAGATACTTTCGGGACGACAAACCGCTCGACGTCGTCATTGTCACCCGTAAAATGTTAGTGCGCGAACACGGGCTTCTCATTCGACGGCGGTAAATTTCTGAACGTCCGGCGAGCGCGCGCCGCGAAATATTTCGCGAAATATTGTACGTTTTGCCAAGAACACAAACGTGATAGAAATTTGCCTTTTCGTAACGTAATTTAAAGTTTTAATGGGATCGCACATCTCATGTATGCCGTATGGCACTGCGCGTACAGTCTGAAAACATACCACCGTAATTACATAATTTTAACGTTGTAATAACGAACCTGTGTAATTTTATAATTTTGTTGCAAAGCATTGCGGGGATTCTGACGCGAATCTTAACAAAAGGCATTCGGTCGTCATCAAATAATAAATTTTGCCAAAACGCGACTTAACGTAAAATCCGTAATTTGACTAACGTCTTTGGACAACGTCTCTTAAGTGATCATTATGTCGTTGCTAGTTGTTGAGCTAGCTGCTAGATGATCCCACCGGTTTGCAACCAGCATAATTCAGTCAGATGTTCTTCTTGCGGTTTAACTGTTCTTCAATGAAAAAAAAGACAGTCACTGCTATGTGTTAATCTGTGCGGAGTGCATGCGAGCGACTGTGATAGTGTTGCATTTAGCGAATGTATAGCGTGTGTGTGCTTTAACACAAACCAACCGTCGTGCTGCACATATGGGACGCGCATCCAGCAAACGACACGTGGAATTTTGCGTTGCTCAATTCCGTTGTTATTCGATGTCGAAATAGCATGTGAAATTTTCATCCGTATTGCTGTCGTAGCTCCAGAAATCTCCGAGAAAAATTGTGAAGTCATACATGACGGAATTGGATGATGAAACAGTAATATCCGCGTGTTCGCGCATAAAACTCTCCGAATATTCCGCCCGTTCCGATCGTTGGTTACATTTTAATGGCGCTTAATGGTCGCTGAAACGAACATATGTAAACGTACGTGTAATAGCACGCGTGATTAAGTACCACCGGAATTACCACATTAATGCGCGATTGTTAATATAGTAAAGCGGTCGATATGAGTTTGTATGAACAATGTGTTAAAAGTGTTTTTTTGAAGAACGAATATTCGGACTAAAATGGTATCTATTTTATAACAAGCAATAACAAAAATAGGACCGTTATCTAATAATTTAAGAGATTAGAGAAATATGCCATTTATAATCCGAGCTGAATCTTGAAGTAGTCCAATAATAATACTTGTGTGTATTATAATACTACTCCAATAATAATCTATGTATAAATTTGCTTACTTTTACCAACTAGATAGAGTATATTTTTACCAACTGTGCACCGATTGTTTGTCGGTCTTAAAACATAGCTTCTGTTGGAACAGTAAATCTATATACTTAAATCGATTAATCGATTTAATTTTTGACAAAACAAACGTTATGTATACCGATTATTGCAATATCACCACATGCCTCAGCAGTCAAATTGGCTAAGACACTCGCTTTGTATAGTCAAGAGATTCCAGGTTCAAATACTGAATGAGATGATATTTTTCGCAATAAAATATTTTTCGCAATAATTCTTTACAGTAATTTAAATGAAATGCTCATAAACATCAAAAATCAAATCAATTTAAGTACGTTTTTATTTATTTTTCTGACGGAAGGTTGTGTTTTAAGACCGACAAACAACGCGCAACCCGAGGTAAAAGTACAAATTCACAGAAATATTATTATTAGGTTACTGAGAAGATCCAATTCGGATCGTAAATTGCATATTTTCTAGTTTAATTGGTATATATTTCTTCAAACGAAATACTATGTTTCTTTTATCTGCAAGTCACTAACTAAATAATTACCGTAAATATTTAATAACATCCCCTTTTTCCCCATCACATCAACTGTTTTAAAATTTTAATATCATATACTCGACTTCAGAAATTCTTTCATACGATATTTGTTAACAATGATAGATATTTCATCTTTGTGTTACGCGCGCGAAAGTAGACATTGAAAAAATTAAATACATTTCTGTGCAAGGAGAGTTTGCTTGACCGTTCTCAACGTCCATAAATCTTTCCCAGAATTCACATCTTAACGAGAATAGCTTCCGATGAAATACGGATCACGGGACAAGGTCTGCCGTACAACGGAAATAGCGTCATTTCTCGTTCCAAGATTGGAATTACCTTGAAAGCCAGCGATATCCGCTCGCAAGCACGAAAGTAGAAATTAATATTTGCTACAGCTATTGTATTCATCGCGCCGTGTTTCTCCCCGCGAGAGCTCGCCGCCTCTGCTTCATGTGATAAGCAACAAATTACTTTTCCTTGACGACGCAAATCCGCAAGGCCGAGGAAGAAAGACGCGAGGCGAAATAAATGTCGGGTGCAAAATGCGCGGTGAAATAAACGTGATGCGAGGTCAAAAGGCAACGGGAAGGTATGTCCTGCCTGCGCTGCAGAAAATGTCGCTTTCGTCCTAACGTCGATACGTAGAGAACCACTTTGTGAATGTTACATTATAAAGCAACATCAATCTCTCTTCGACTTTAATACTCTTATAACATTTATAGTGTTATTACAGCGTAATTATAACTTCAGAATATTATCATAACTGAATATAATATTTTGAGCATAAAAAGTAAAGTAAAAAAAATATTTTTTACATTATTTTTCTTGATTTAACGATTGCAGAAATGTTTTTCGAAAGAAGTTAGTATTCTCACAGATTTAAATTTACGCGAAATATTTTTGACAAAAAAAAGATTCGAAAATTTTGTGTGAAGCATGATAAAATATGCAGGGTTCTTCAGCAAAATCAATTCGCCTCCAATATGCGGACAGAAAATTCACGGCAAAATGGCTGTTACAAAGAGATTCAAGTATCGTTCGTGAGCCGAGGATTGATCCTCCGTCGTAAGAAACGTCGCCGATTTCCATACCGAGAAACGAGTCTCGCGGCAAAGATTTGTTACTAATGGAATTGCGCCCGTGCATGAAACTTTCTACGTGGGAGTTTAGATTAAGCAATTCAGATGCGAGAGCACCGGGTCTTGACTCTGGTGGAGTGTGTGTACACGCTGCTACTACCATAAATTGTGAAAAATAATGTCCCTCGTATAATTCGCTGTTCGCACGACTCCAAGGAATCTCCCTTCTCATTAAATCCTGCTGTTTCGCAGGAGACAAGAAACTTTTGCGCGGGTTAATTTTGCGATCTGTTGTTTTTTTAGGACACTCGCGAGAGAGATTTCTATTGTTACAAGCGTCAATCGTGTTTCATTGTTCGCCTTTCTTTACAGGTAATAATCGGATTTTCTTCCCAAAAGAGATATCTGTTCATTCAGAGTAAAGATATTGTTTAAAAAACGCAATATTGCTTGTTAACGAATTGCAATCCTTGGCGAGAAAAATAAACTTTGGATTTATAGAAAATATTGTTACTGCCCGCCGTAACTCTGGCTCTTGTGAATTTAGTTTTTATTTGAATGCGATGATTAATGATATCGAAGTAAAAATAATGATGTTGTCATCTGTTTTTTGGACGAAATAAATGTCAGATGCCGTCAGATTTTTTTGCCATTCAGGGCAGATGCATATTTATTATAGTGCTGGTAAAGGTTAAACTGGTGGTAGAAGGAACACACTTGTGAAAAATTATTATTAAATAACGAAATGTTATGTTAAAAATTGATAAATATTCTCAAAAAATGTACAGAAATTAAGAAGACATATGTAAAATTATATTTTATATTTTAAATATTTTAAATATGATGAGAGAATTTTGAAATATAAATTGTTTTCTATATTTTTAGTTGTATATTTTTTGAGTGTAATTTTTAAGAAATTTAAAATTACGTATTTTATTTTTACATAAATCTAGAACACAAGAAAACAAGATTGTGTTTCTAATAAGAATAAATTCGTTCCTGTTTTGCGTTTGAGAATAAATTATTCGTAATTACAGATGTTTTCGCGCGAGATACAGTAATTTCGTGCTGTACAATGTATCGATATTTCGAATACGTGTCGTGACAGTTGTTATTTCTGACATTATTTGGGATGTGTTTCAGGCACGCCAACGAGATTGAAAATGTGGTCGGAATTTGCGGTGGCGGTGCTTTGAAATGGACGTTGCATTTTAAAGAGAATTTATCGCAGTTTAATTTCGCGTAAAAGTGCGGTGACGAAGGACGACGCAGAAATGAGAATGAATCTTTAAAAGTATCTTCATTGAGCACGCAGAGAGAGAATTTACTTCGACTACTTTGTAAAATTGCCGTCACGAATAAATTCCTGCATTTTACAGACAAATGATTCTTCGCGCGCTTTCGGTTGCGAGCATATAATCTATTTACTACAACTTTTAACTTCTTTAAACTGTGGAGAATGTCGCGGAATACTATTAAGGTATATTTCGTGCAAAAATTTATACAACAAAGGTCGAATTTGTAATCTTGTTTTCCTAGGAAAAGTGTAATTTGTGACTTGATTATAAAGCCGCGCGACATTAAATATTAAATGATTTCTGCAATAACAAGCTTTATGTATAAACCAGACATAAATTTCTTATTAATTTGCCAATTATTATATTAATTAATATTGACAAGTTAATTAAATTTTGTTACTCGGCAACAAAGTAAATTTAATAACTTAACCATTTTAATGAACTATATATTCTACGTAATATTATTGCACTAAACGGGTCGCCAATTCGTATCTGAGTTGTTGGGATCAAAACAGCCTATTTTGTTGAGAAATAGATGGAATGGAATTTCTTGTGTGAGCAAGGAAAGTAATACGAAACTGATAGGGAGACAAGTAATTATCGCAGGATCACTGAACTTCACCCGCAAGATTCTCTCTTCTAGTACTTACCTTTAACAATACTGATAACAAGATAATGAAACCGTATACGTGTCTAATTGGAAAATATTGCCGTACGTGGAAAGTTTCGTTTAACGCGCGGCGCATTAACACGAAAGTTTTACGCTACGCTGCTTTCTCTAGAAAACAAGCTACAAGAACTTTGTGGCACGTGAAACGCATCACAAAAGCTTCTGAGGTTTTCTAAACATTGCACTGATATTCGAAAAAATATTTACGATGTCAAATTTTTCGAATATTAACAGAAATCTCCTCGGAAAATCATGGAATAAAAATTTGATTGGTTGCGACAAAAAAAAAACATCGCGCGCGCACGTATAATGCGTCTACAATGGCAGAAAAACTATAATTATAAGAAGTAAGAGTAAGAAATTGACCAATCGCAATCGATTATCCTTCTCATATTCGACAGTGATTGGTTAATTTCTTACTCTTATTTCTTATAGTTATACTCTTGCTGCTATTGTAGACGACGTATAAGAATGAACGTGCAAAGTCTTTGTAAATTTTATTTAATATGATTATCTGAATATCTTCTCCTCGTGTGCTCGCCGATACATCTTGACCCACAATTTCTGTGATGCGGATAAGGATCGAATTTATGATCATCCTTTGAATAATACTGCCTTGAGTGACTTGTTTCATTGCCGAGACAATAGGCCAAGACATATCGTCTCAGTTGAGCATAAATTTGGTTTATCGCAGTACTTGATCGTGGATCATGGTGGTGCGCAAAGTTTGACGTGAATTTCGATACGGGAGAGCTGGCTAGAGTTAGAGAGTAAAGGTGTCTTCAAAATTTGCAAATGAATCTTTACTTACTTGTAAACGAGTCTTTACTATTTTCAGTATGATTAGATACTCTTTAGATTATTACTTGTTTATGAGAGATTTTTATTGTTATAATTAGTATAATAAAATTAATTTTTTGCAATATATCTATATATATATATATATATATATATATACACACACACACACACACTAATATAATACATAAAATGTTTATAGTAATAGTTATAGTATATAAAAAATAAAAGAGTCGTACTGTGAAATTATTAATTTCTCTCTTTTTTCTCTCATATCTTTTACATTCTAATATTATATATGTATAACTTTCACATTCATTTCTGTTCTCTTATATAGAAGAATGATAGAATAAGAGACTCTTTTCATTAATTTGACGCTTTTCGTGTTACTCTTTCATTCGAGCGTTGAATTCACATTTGAAAATTAGAGAATTTCGGAGGCAAAGAATTTGTATGTATTAGCTATGTCACCGCAATAGGATTGCCTCACGTATTCTCTCTAGAGAACCTGAATATGGCAGAGGATACAGAGAGAACGTTGAGTTAGCTACTTGGCAGCTTTCCACCACACATTGTGACATGTTTCTCTGTAATTCTCCGAAACCGAAATCCAAGGCAAAAATCCCAATTGACGTAACATGTCTCGTAACGTCGATCAAATTATCCTACAAAAGAATTATATAATGCTTATAAAATAGTTTTTATAGTGTTTATAAAATAGAATGTAAAAATATACGCGCAAAATACTTTTTTCATACTTTTTTTTATACCTTTCGGTAAAGTTAAGATAAACTTAACATTAAAATATAATAAAATATATAAAGCTGATTTAAATATGGCATCAAAATTTGAAATTTCGATTTTTTTTTCTGGAATCAAGGATTTATGAAACAGAAAATTATCATAATATATAATAAATTAAGAAAGAGAGATATGTATCAAATTTAAAAAATTATCATATCATATTTATATGATCGAAAAATCTTTGAAGAACTCGAAATACATATCGAGATTTAAAAAATGTTGTAATCTTTTGCCTTTTGTTTTCTTTAAATGTCTGTATCATAAAAAACAAGTTTACGTGACTAGTTTTAAGATAATATTAGACTTTATGAGAATAATAAACAAATTTTATTTCCTTCGATAAGAGAAATAATCCAAATAATCCATAATTTTAAATTCCAATACCCAGCGAATTTCGGAGAGATAACGTGAGAGAGATTTCGTAGAACGATCGAATGGGATGGAGAATCACCGAAATTAAACCAGTTTGCGTTTTACTTGTTGGAAACATTGTTATGCGCGTATTAATCAGTGCATCTCCAATTATCATATTACTCGCCACCTACACTCACTAGTACAATTACCATCGGCGAAAGGTCGTCAGATAACAGCGAACCTCCTTATGAAAGCTTGTGCGATAATAGCAAAGCACTGTTCCACATATAGGAATTCCTCATTTTGATGCAAACAACGTGTCGATCGAACACACAGTATATCGACTCTGTCATAAAATTCAACATAAAAATATAAACGAAGCCAATCACTTAACCTATACGCTAATGCCTTCGATAACTGATCGAAATATCTGTCGATTTTGAGAAAATCTCTCTATTTATTTCAAAAGTGCCTCTTGATCTACTTCGAATTTTTCGTGTACATGATGAAACAGAAAAACAACAATCTGAAATTGCCCGTATGATTTTAAAGTTTCAATCGACATGTATGTGAAACGGGAGAGCATCGTTTCTTTTAGTACATTTGAAATAAATCCTAATCAGCATCTGAATTTACAGAGCAAGTCAATTTCAAGAAGTCATCTAATTCTGTTTTCGAATCAATCTCATTGAGATTGATAAGATTCGATCGAGTTCGATAACGAAAGAGACTGCGGACTATTTTATAGCGGAACATTCAGCGAAATCGGGTTAACGCATGTAGGATAACGGATTAGCATAACGAGCTATTGATACGCAGCATCGCGAGCCGATTTTCTGAAATCCGATCAGAGTGCGAAAGCACGTTTATTCGCCGTCAGAGCCTCTATTCGCGGTCGGCATGCGGGATGCGTTCGCGCGACGTGGTATCGCCGGAGGCACGCGGGTCCTAAACGTCAGTTTATAGATAGCGATGTGCCACAGGCAGCTTAAGAGACCGCGTCTCTGCAATCGTCGCTGAATTATTGCTCTTGCCGGACTGGGCCGCGAACCGCACGTAGATAATGCTCCCCGCCTTCCTCAAGTCGCTCGCGGCGACGAGACGGAAAGGTTCCCGCCGCCGATAAATCGCTCGAAACGACGGGGATTAAAAGGAAAATTAAATGTAATCGTTAGATGCAAAAATTGGAAGCGCGTTTATTTTAAAGGATATTGATTATGTAATTGACTTACAGAACTTTAATTAAATTGTTTTTTATTGTGTGATTGATGTTAAAGATATAAGTCGTAAAAAATAAGAAAAGAGGTCTTATAAAAATGTAAAAGAGAGAGCAATTTTTATATCTAATTGGATTTGTACAAGAATTATAGGTCTTGATAGATATTATAGAAAAGAATTATAATTTTATATCTATAATTAGAACAGAATTACCAGGTCATTTTTGAGATTGTAATATAAAAAAAATTTGATATCTGCTTCACACTTTTGCACATTGTTCCTGATCTCTCGAAAATTCTTGCTCTCGCAACGATGCAAAAATTTCGAGGATCGTTGGACAAGAGTAACGAGGTTTCCATCAGTCGAATTGACGATGCCAATTTCATTTGAAAAGCATTTCATTACCATTTAGTGCATGATGTGTTAGAGAAAAATCGAGGAACCGGTAACGCCGATACTTAAAATCTTGTTCAAATTTTAACATTTAATTCATACTGTTTTGTAAATTTGCACTGAATAGTTATCACAATCTATATTTTTCATATTTTGATGAAATATACTTTATTGAAATAATTGTCTTTCCAATAATTACTTGATATGTTAAAATTGTTATATATATATATATATAACACAATCTTTTAAGTAGAAATTCTAGATTCAACTGTTCGAATTTTCATCACGATTCGCACGATATTGGCTGGAAATTATATACTGCCGCGATCCCGTAGGTCTCTCGAATTATTTGTCTCGCGAGGTGTAAAACGGCTTCACGGACCACCTGCTCACATGACCGCGATCGCGGTAAATTTGTGCCCGCCGGAATTTCTTCGCGAACACAACGTCGGTGATGTCGTAATAAAGTTGTATTAAAGGTTTATTGACTGAAGCGCAGTTAGAGCAGCATGTGTGTTCACAGTACTAAGACGTCACGGTTATTTATTCCATCGCATTTGTGTATTTCTGGCAAAAGCAATTTCTGGAAGGGAAAATTCCAAAGAAATGGACGTCAAATAGATATCTCGACGACAATTGCGGTCGGCACGATACCGCAAAAACGAATTCTGCGAATTTCGCTTTATTTCGCGAATTTCAAATGGACTTCGTAAACAGGATTGAAGTTTTATCACATATTATGTCGTTATGAGAGAATTAGAATAATATTTAAAAAATTAGAATAATACTTTTTATACGTGGTATTTTCAGCAATGAACGAAAATAATAATAATAATAGTAGGAAAATAAAAGTAGGAAAATAATCAGAAAATAATAGGAATAATAATAGGAAAATAATAAGTTTATAGAAAATAATAATAATTTATAATTATTTTAAATAAAAACAGAAAATTCGTCTTAATGTAATATTAGTTTTATTTTTTAAGAAGAATGCAGTACGTAAGAGTTTATTTAAATACATCATATATATCTTTAGACTATCCTAAAAGTAGTCCGTAGAGTCATTATTGCTTAAATTATTAAACTCGTTAAATGGGGTTTTTTTTTGTGACATGACAGCTAAGAACTCTGCTAAATTGGCATCTTCGTCAATCGAAATCAATCCAAATATAAATTGGTCTCAATTTCATACAGAACTGCCGTTTCCCAATTTTTTCCCTATGAAAATTTACGATTTTTATCTAAAAATCAATACCACTAGGTTTTTATATAATTATATTTGAAAAGGAATTTTATTTAAAAAATAGTTAATAAAACTTTAAAACCTTTAAAAGCTAGAAAGATCTTCAATCAAATTTCGTTAAAAAAGATCAATCTCTCTCTCTCGCTCTCTAGTCGGACAAAGAGATTGAGAGGAATGGCGATGATTTTAAAGCACACCTCTATAAGCGCGTTTACGTATGTCCATTGACAATTTATATTTCATTCGTGTCTGCGCTGAAAGGATTTCCTTAAGAAACGAAGTCCAGACCCGTTTACAGTGTTAGTAGTTTACCTCGTCCTTTCTCAGGGCGAGAGAGGAAGAGGAGACGAAGCTTGAAAATACACGTCTTCAAGCAAACATACGAGCGTTTCCTCGTATCCCTTTCCGCCTCTTTACGACGTGACTTTAACTCGCTTTTGCCCGAATTAATTACTTTCCCCGAGACTTTCATCGTAACGCGTCGCTAAAAAGACGCAAAGAATTCCAAATTGAATTACGGCAATTTCATCAAAATTTCGAGACACCAGAGAATCAGAACACAGATATTTTTTCAAAAAGTTATATCGAATTGTTGCCGAAAAGCTTTTTCCTTTTTGTAGATGTTACAATAATTAAGTTGCATTCTTACGAACGTTACAATTGTCGCGTAGAACTATTGGAATTTCTACTCTTTAATATAGTATATTGTATTAAAGCAACCTTTCTATTCTATTCACTTAAGGGAATCATAGTTGTTAATGTAATGAGACTATGCCAGTGTCATCAGCAAAGCTAACTGTATTCGAGATCACGTTTGGAGAAACGAATAAATAGAATGTTTCAGAAACGGAATTCCCTGCGGAAGCAGGGTTGCTTCCTCGCTCGAGGTCGCTTCTCGACTCGCTTGTCGTTCGGGAAAATAAATTCGTCTCTTTATTCTGCATCATTGAACTGCTTCGTGAGATTTTGCGAGATTCTGCTTCCTCACAAGTGATCGCAAAATCGTGATGAAACGCAAATGCACTTTCGTTTCTTTGAAGCTTCTAGGCGTCTAAATTAAATATTTCAACGGTCGTCTTTTGCTTCTCATGGTTACACATATATGCTAAATATATAATAATATATTGTCAAAAGATATAATTTGCTTTCATGTATGACGATAAGAAAAGTATTGGTCTTTGTGAGATATTGTCTTTTGTGAAAGAACGAAGAAATCGTACACTTTTTTTTGTTTTTAAATCAAACATGACTTTACTCACAGGGGTTCGACAGAATTCATTTAAAGGGAATGACAAGTGTATTATAATTATTTCACTAATAGAAATAAACGATTATAATTGCAGCATGTGTATAAGTGTATTACTGTTTAGGCGGCAATGTACATGGTCCATTTCCTTGTTTCAGAAACGAGACAGAGAGATCGTATTAGTACACACTCTGCTTTTAGTTTCAGAGAGCCCGACAAGCCCGAAGGCTAATTGAATATTGAAGGAATACAAATGCGTTTTACGTTAATTTCCTAATAGCATGATTCCCTTCGTTAAAGCTTGATATCGTTGCTACGATTAAACGTGAAGTGCAGTTTTCTGTAGAGTAGATGTTTAAAAATGATTACTTGATCTTTAACCTCGGATAGATCACATACATTTGTTATTTTACATATTTTGAATACATTACATACATTGAAACGTTAAAATAATATATAGTTTCCTTTTCTTCAGAATTCATGAAATAAAAGAATTGTAATAATTACTGTGTATATCTTCTCAATTATCGTGTATTTTTCAACTTTTAAATTTTTCTATGTTAAATTTAAAAAGTGCTCGTTATATTTTGATTGATATATGTATGTTTATATAATCATGTATTTATGAATATATATAATATACATGCATTATAATATAAATAATATATGTACATAGATTTCATACTTTAATTGTCTCAATTAATTAATAGAAGGCCAAGTTTTGTATGCAAAACTCCGAAATTATAATGACTCTGATGTAAGCGCGAAGACGAGATTTATCATCGAGCCTTATTATCGAGACCTTTTATTTTTAGCGTGCACGACATCAAAGAAACGCCGCCTTCTATTTTGTTTGGAATTTCCATGCAGATGACATACCGCTGTAGAGCTTATGTGCGCATATTCACGAAATTACTCCCTCAAAATTATTAGTCACAATATATAAAATATATATATATACATATATATAACAACACCCCGCACAAGCTTTAAGATCCATTCTAAATTCACAGTTAATTTTCTACGCTTCGTTATATTTTTTGTAGATTCATTATCGTTGTATGCACTACATGAAATGTATATGGTGGTATAGGACATAAATATATTCCCGGATGAAGTTTGTGTGTGGTATTCACACGTCAAGACGGTTTCTCAGAAAATTAATGATCACGACACGGATTTTAGTATACGCCGCTTTCTTTTCCACGTCGTGTAATTTTTCATCGTAAATTATGACGTAATAGAAATGCTGGGGTTATAAACGAGATTAAGATACGTTTCTTCTTTACGAATATTTCTGTATGTCGTCAATAACTGAGCAACGTCCCCAAGCGCTTTCAAATTATTTCTTGAGGTTGTTATACACATTTTATTATGATTCATATATTTTTCGAATTGCATGTATCTTTTACAGAAATTCTCTATATCTTATATTTACTTGGGCGCGTATTGTAGCAGTTTATAAATCAGTTACAAGCCAATCTATCATTGTCGGAAATAAATTCATTTTGAAAATTGTATCTACTTTTTCTGCGTCTAAACTATTCTAATATTTCACCGCAGTTATTTTTAAACCAAATGCGAAGTTTCTCACACACATTTTTGTCATGTTAGTAATACGAAATCATAAACAAAGAGAGATAACCTTTTAAAATTTTACATTTCAGTTTTTGACAAATTTCGAATATATACAGTTCTATATCGTGATTTAATTCGTGTACACTGAAAAAAGTGTTGAATAAAATAAATATTTCTTGATTCAGCTGCGGCGGTCACGGATTGTTAAGCAATGTTAATTTACAAAAATATTTGTTAATTCAAAAAAATATGTGTATTTCAATAAATGATGTATGTTTAACTTAAAAACATATATTTGAACTAAAGAAATACTGCCAACTAAATATTTAGTTATATTAACAACTTTTTTCAATGTATTAAATATGTATATTCTTTATGGGTAAAAATATGTAATACAGATCATGAAGAAGACGGAATCGCATAAATTCTATGTTTAAATTTTCAATGTAAACTTAGAAATTTGATTATCTTTATAAATCAATCTACTCATCGCGCGCGTGCAAACACAGTCGGCCTAAGGCAAGGTTAACTCATTAGGAGCACTTCCTCTCTGCCATACGTTGCGTCGGTATCATCTGTTCTTTCCGAGTTTCCTCCGAGAATTTCGTCGACTTGCAAAAGTCCTCAGCACATCGCTTCATTAACGAGTTCCTTGACGACGTCGTCATTGTCGTTGTCTAGCTTAATTATTCCACCGCCATGCTCGGTACACGTGTTCTGAAGCTTCCATTGGACCGAACTCGGTTCTTTTAATTCCCTTTTATATTGCCACTCGGGCTACTAGGTTAATGGAATGTCGTCATTCGTTGTCATTATCGTCGGCGATAGGACCTCCACATTCTCATTTTGTGAATCGTCCCGTTGTTAGAGAGGCTTTACTTGTGCTGCAGCAGTGATAACTTCTGCAAACGATGCTCAAGTTGCTCCAATGTTTGCGAAAGTTACGCGCATGAGCCTTTCTTTCTTAATCAGCGTGCTATTATTAAGAATAATGCATAATTCCGACTTTGTATAATTTAATTCAACGTATGCTATTCTTTGCACATAGAAACATTATTGTTATCCTAGTTTAATTAACTTTAGACGCAAGCAAAAGAAAAAAGAATCTTGTATTTTAATAAACACTTTCCCATATGAACACTTATTTTATCATTCTTATGATTATATATATGTAAATTCCTCCCCTATGAATATGAGTTAGTAAAAAAGATCTTGGTATAGGTCTTGCTTAATTACGGAAATTTAAATAAAATTTAAATTTTTATAATTATGTTTTATATCTGTAATTTAATTCTATATAAGTCATATTTTATATGAGTCATATTTTATTTATTGTCATCGTAATTAAATTTTACCAACATCAAATACAAGTTTCATTAAAATTGTTTCATTCAAATTAAAAATGCAATTCTCATGCATTTGTATAGTTTATAAAAATTTACAATATGTCTTTTTTGAAATTGCCAAATTGAGAAATAAGAGGAAGAATTTACACGCTTATATATATGTATGTATATATATATCATATCATATATTATTCAAACAAGCGGCCGCGATTATCATCTCGACGCTATCGCTCTGTGGTTTTTTTCTGCTCTTTCTTTTACGGCCACTTTCCGTCCACATTGAGATTTATTCCACTTTTTCCTATAAGGAGTCCCTTCTTCTTGCGGTACTTTCAATGATGTCACGAATACCGATACTCACGAATACTCTCTTATCAAAGGAAATAAAGTGCAATGTAGCGAGGTTACGAGAATCAGAAATGCTCATGTCAGTTTTAATCGTTTAGTGATAATTATTGTATCATTATATTTTTAATATATATTTTTAATATATATTTCGTAATATGCAAAGGAAAAATAACGTTAAGTTTCTTTTATCTATTTGTTACAGAAGATACGTGTTGATATTTTATATACACATATTGCAAAATATAAAATGATAATTGCAGAAATTTTTCAAAAAAATATTACAAGAATCAGACTGATAATGTACAGTTTCTTTCTTTAAAAAAGGTTAATGCTGATAACGCAGCCATAATAATACATTTACATCAATACATTGAAAATAATGATATTAAAATTCTCTCCTCGATGGCTATTTTAGTAAATATTTTTTAAGTGAATACATTTCATAATGATTTTTATGATTATTTTTAAATTTGAAAACAACATTTGAATTTTTCTACAAAATACCAATCATCACTATTTTTTCATACCATTTAGAAATTAAGACGATGATCGTTTTCATAATCAAGCACTTACACGTTTATTATGTGCACAAATAGAATCCGTCGCAAAAAATAAATCCTTCAATTGTGTCTGATACATTTTTATTAGAGCTACAATTACACACTGAATAACAATGCTGCTAGTTAATCTCGCGTAAAAGCAATGATGTAATATGTAAGTGTCAAAGACATACAAAAAATTTAAAAAGTACAATAATGTTACTTTCGATGAATTTTGAAAATACGTATCTTGCACTTTGGAGTTATCACATTTTCTTGCCTCAGAATTCTTTTTGGAACCTTCAATACTTAATATGTTGTGTATTTATATCGGAATAGAGTTTAGCGAAGACATGCAATATTTACGAACTGTGAAAAGTTTTGTGCCCCGCGAAATCCTGATTTCCTACGAAACCTCGGAAAATTCACGAGACCTTATAAAACGTCATAAACTTCAACGAAACTCGGCGTAACCTCTTAAACTTCTATAAAAGCAGTGGGCTCTCATGAAATTTGTATGAGGCTGTAAAAATATTTAATGATCTTGCGAAAAGCAATCGAGATCTCAAGATAATCGTGACACATTTTTCTAAACGACTAGCTACGCAGATCATTGTTGTGTGGATTCGTTGCTCGATAAAATATCTTAAAGACTGATAATTTTTATGATTTTTAATTTGATTAGATTAATCAGTAGAAATTTAATATAAAACTTTCCAATATATATCGTATGTATATATTTTTTATACATATATTTATACTTTATTTTTTTATACTTTAAATTCTTCTATACTTTAAATAAATTAAAATGATACCTCATCTTAAAATAAATCAAAAGATACCTCATCTTCTAATTATTTAATGTTTATTTAATTCGTCAGAAGCAAAATCGTATTATAATACAATATTAATATTAATGACCAAAATTTGTTTTTGGGAAGTTTCTCTACAGTATTATTAATCATACAGGTTAACATTTCTAAATATTATCACAGCGATCAACGATATAGCTTCGATCTTTCATGTTCATACATTATGCAGAATGCGAGTTTGTCGATTACTTCGGCAGCGTCGATAATTTAATCGTTTGTCAACATATGCCTGTTGAATGCGAAAGGGAGAGGAGGCGGGGTCGACGGCCTTGTTAAATGGAAATCGAAATCGACGGGCACGGCCGTCCTCGCGTTCGCCATTGTTGCGCAAGTCAGAAATTCTCGATCGTGAATCACGATCGACGGATCTGACTACGCCCACGTGTGCGCCGGCTGTTGTGCAACCCAAGATGCAAATGCTTGCCACACTTACCGAGTTTCTCGTGTTCTACTGACCTTAGTCTAGTCGAGAAATAATACGCGGAAAGAGGATGAAGAGGGAAAGAAAGAGAGAGAGAGAGAGAGAGAGAGAGAGAGAGACGGATCAAGATTTATTGTGCTTAGACAAGCGAGTCACGATCTACGAGCCATACAAAGGTGCGGTGCACTGAATAACGTATAAAAATGGTTGAAAAAATCATGTTATGCTGTAATAGTAGAATAGAAAATATCACAAATTACGAGATCAAAGAAAATATCAATCTTTTCTTTGGTTAATACTTTTAATATGTTTTATTATTTATTTGATTAAACATATTAGCAAAAATATGCAACGAATTATTTGCGATGCTAAGATATTAGATTAGGGAGATAAAACCGTTACATTAGGAAGATAAAATAAAATTTCATTAAACTCGTCTGAATAAATGGGACAACTAAAAGTTTACGCTATGTTAAGTTAAAGGTGATGCGCAAACGGGTAAAGTTATATTAAACTAAATTGCTATCGTGTTCTGCAAGACTAACTCATCACAACAAAGTCGTGATCACGTGCTTCGTCCCTTACAAAAGAGTGGCGAGGGTGTCAAAGTAAAGCTTGGTATAATACCGAAGGCCACTTCTCTTGATCCAGAGTATCGCGTAACCAGGTTATAGTGCAGCAAGTGCATCCCTATTGTTCCTCCTTGGAAGGAACGCTGTTATTTCGAATCGCTCTAACGCTAATTTCATTGCCTTTCTTCCAGAGGATCACGTAGCTTTTCTAGCATCGGCCTTATCCCTTAGAAGACTATCACCCTCCGCTTTTGTTTTAACCCATCCTTTTTCCAATTGTTCTCGACATTCCGTTTACCATTCCTATTTAATTAGTATTAATTGCCAGTTTACCGTCGACAATAATATCAAAATAACGAAACAGTTATAGGAAATACCTGTCTGTTTTTGGTTAATCGACGATATTCTCTCACGATGAAACGTGATGCCTTGTCTCTCGCAATTTACCAACAACGCGCTTTTAGCACGTTCTATCGTGTTAACTTTAACAAATTTCAAAAAAATTCCAAACTTTCAGCAATTATGCAGTTGTATTTTAAGTTCTTTAAATAATCATGTAGTTCTACTCATTATTTATTTTATCACATTTTGTTATTGTTATTGTTATTGTGTTATGTATATCATATTTTCATATTATGTTATTTGTTTGTTAAATTTAAAAAGTTATTTGATCCAAAAATTATTTGATGCTTTGTGAAATAATTTGTTTATTAAATTATTGTTTATATCTGAAATTTGATCAAATTTTTAGTTGTTTCTCTTTCGTTATTAACTCCATGCTACATTTCTCAATTAACTTGTATTGGACATTTATGAAGCCACACGAAACTACAAGAAACTATTATGATTAATGATGAGAGAAATATAATTGTTTTCAGGTCGTTACTGGTGATCTTCGCCGCGCTGTTCGCGACGTGCAGTCGTGCTGACTTCTTCAGCGGAAAGGGTGAGTTTCAAAGTTAATTTCAGCGCTAATGGACCTCACGAATCTCGCGGGGATTTCGCAACCATTTGTACATCCCTGTCCTTTCGGTTGTCTTATTCACTGATGATCCACGCTGCAGTATTCTCTCTGGGGATCCTTCCCGAACGAGATACCTTGCACGAATATTCAGTAGCTTTTTTATTTGGCAACGTTCTCTTTTTCCGCGCTCGCGGCGACGATTCGCCTTACGTGACTGGTGATTTATTACTATGTTAAGTACGGAATGTATTTAGTCAAGCGGTGAATAATGATATCGGTGAACAAATTGTCGTGGATGTGCATGAATCTATATATGTCGCGACTAAAGTGTCGTATGTAATGATTTCAATTACATGTTATAGATCATAAATGTTATTGAACTCAATGTTATGGAACATGCATATATATATATATATATATATATATATATATATATATATATATATATAATATTGATAATAATAAATATCAAATTTGAATTAATTAGTAGAAATTAGTTTATTAAATATATTCTTTTTTATATTGTGATGGCATAATATAAACACTTTACATGAATTAACTGAATTAACATTTTTCAAAAATACTGTTTATTATTCCAAGCGAATTTACAATACATGTTTTTTATCAGCTTTGTATTCATCTCGAGCGTTTGATACTTCTTTTTGGAAGACAGTTGAAGCAGTAAATTGAAATAGTGAATTGAACAATTTATATTGATAAACGTAATTCTCTGTTGACTGTAACGTCGATCGAGTGATTTGTTTTTAACCTTTGCAACGCCCAGTATTTGTTTCCATTTCTCTTGGCTCGTATTGAAGCAATCGATTCTATTCTTTTTCAAAAAAAGATTTAATTGCATAAAGTCACACACAAGAGAGATTTCTAAATTTTTTATTAATCTGGGAATTTTGTTTAATTGTTACGCCACTACCATTGAGCAATTTAAAAAAAATCAACCGCAAATTAGCTTTCTTCTCCATTATTCGCAACTTATTACATTAATATGTCTGTTAAAGTCTAACGTAAAATCATAATTGTTAAGCATTACCATTACCATTGTAGTCGTTATCGATTAATTATTTATATTTAAATAATCTATATATCGAATAATCTATATATAAGCTTGGAAATACTTGAAAAATGCAAGATACAATTTGCAATCTGATCATTAATATTTCTCATAAGGTATTATATTAAATTGCTTTTTTATATTGATGCTTGTATTTATGACCGAGATGTTATACAGAAATATGATTAAGCTCTTTTCTAATATTGAGTGAATAACCATATAACTGACCAATACATATTTAATCAAATTTTATCTCCAAACATAACTGTGCAATGCGCACTTAATACTCAGAGCGGATTCTGTGCTCTCGTCACGTCTTATTCTAATCTGCCAGTTTTATAAGGATACCTCGACGATTCCTGAGGGAATCTGGGGATTTTTCACTTCCCCTTCTTGACAGGAGAACCGCCAGTTGCTCACTTCCGCAGTAGTAAAGCCGACGTATGACCCGACATGCCGCAATCCCGTAATCTTGCGTTGTGTTTTCGTACTCCTTAGAATTGTTATAATCTACCTACCTATCTACTCTTATACGTGACAAGTCAAAATTTTCAACACCGAGGTATATTTTTAATTTTAATTTAATTGCAAAACCAATTCCTGTATTGAAAATTGAACTGCATATTGAATGATAAGAAATAGAAATAAATTTTATGATTTATCATTAGTAAAAATATAAGTGGCCTATGTAGATAGCTCTTATGTACTAATAATAATTCATGCGAAAAGAGTGGCATCTCCTTTTACTCATAAAATTCTCATCGACATCACTATGGAAAACATTAAGAAGCGTCAGATGAATCAATCACATCTCGGGGACGAGTTAATAAAATAGTGTCTTTGAGCATAATTAGTCTGCTGTCTTCTTTTGAAATGCGACGACTATTATCATCGTGTCCTTTCGTCCTCGTTTCTTTCAGGCTCTCATAACCCGCGGCGCCATTCCGCAAACGCAAAGAAAATTTAATCTAGTGCCGACGATTTTGATTAAGAATAATAAAACGACGCTATCATTTTGCCTCGTCGTAATAAGGACGAATTAACGCAAGATTTTAGTTTACGTTTATTCTTGCGTGATATATTAAAAAGTTTCTTATCGCTACGGCAAAAGTCACTCGTATTTTTCGTTTCTTTTCTTTTCGCACTCGTTTGATCAACGTTCAGAAGATCGCGACAATTACGATCTCGAGTTACTATCGAAGAATTGGTCTGCGCCTCGCTTATCAGAACCGGATGCAAGAGGATTGTGAGGGGGTTGCCAGGGGGGAGGATGGCGATAGTAGGAAGGAACCGGTGGCACAGGATGGAGAAAGGGGCGGCCCCGGGACGAATAGCTCCCGCAGGATGTGAGATAACGCTGCTCATCCCCGCAGCCTCATTTGTATCCACCCCGTTCCGTTTCCCGCGGAAACCACTATTTTTTGCATCTACCGTCTACCTCGTCAATATTTAACTGGCGCTCGTCGATCAACACGATTGCGCGGCGATGTAGAAATGAGAATTTTTCAAGCCGCCTTCCGCTACGTTCTTATGAATCGCTCTCGTAAGTCCTCCTCGAAGGGATCTATTGCCAGTTTGAATAGTTTGCGAATAGTTTTCTGCATTGTACAGAAGGTTCAAAAGATCGCGCGAAACAAAACTAGTTTCTCTGTCGGCCGTTTATAGATATGTCAAATTAAGAAAATAAAAAGTGTTTAATGAAAATTATTGCAAAAAGATATGTACTACAATATTTTATATTTACAGTTTTTTAAAAGGAAACTTTTCTACTTGAAGAAATCTGTATACATACATAACATATATGTGAAGTTTCAAAAGCTAAAATAAATGTAACAAAATTAACTCAAAATATTTAAATATTTAAAAAAGATTAAAGAATTTAAATATTTAAGAAACTTTTATATATAAATAATTTTGTTAACATTTTGTGTAAATATATTTTTTTATAGAAAGAAGTGTGTATTTTTATAGCATATACCATAGATAATATATTTAGTATATTTGAGCTATTTAGCTTAAAGTAGTCTTGCTTGTCTGAAATTATTATGCAATAAATTGCAATATTTTATTGAAGTTATCTTTTTTTCTCTATTAGAAAATGGACCAACTTTATTTAGTTTTATTAAGAAAATTTTTGGATTACAATTTATTTTTTAATGAATCGATTCACTGGTCAATCGATTTTACTGCCATAGAAAGATGGAAAGGTGAAACAATGAGTGAATATAGATTCATAATACGTCATTCGTATTAGTCGAGTGAATAAATGTGTGGCAAGGCATTGCAATACGGATAGTATGAGCAGATAAATTGGCATCGTGCATTCTCCGGCTGATTTACGATCGCGTGATTTCGATAGAGCGATTCGCGGACGTGCGAGTACTCGAATGTTCGCCGCAGACAGCAATCGGCTGTGATAGGTAACTATAAAGATAGCCAATTTTTGTTCCGATGACAGATTGAATCGGACCCATAAATTCGAGCGGGAATGACGCAATGCGCGACATGATTTTTGTATCAACCTAATCCGCTCGCAACTAGAAATTCTATCGTAACCGGGCGGTTTTCGTTTGTTTTACAACGGTGCGAGATTACGGGATTCACGGAAATAATCTTCAGCGCGATGTATAATACCGGCGGAGAATCGTGTTCCCCATTTTTACTTGTCGACCACGCACGTTCTCTCTCTCTCTCTCGTGCAAAAAGTTGTAAAATTAAATGCGTTTCCTAAAGCGGATGGAAATCGTGCGCGGCGTTCAAATCCAATTTCCGCAAATTTATCTAGAGGCAAGGATAAATGCGTTTTATTGTGCATCTCCGCGTGCAGATTTATTCCTTGAAAAACATTTCTTATATATATATATATATATATATATATATATATATATATATATATATAGCTTTAAACGATCCCTTTATTTCCTTATATCGAAGGAGATCACGATGAGTCAAGGAAACCATTGTTTTCTCTTTTGCAATATGCTCGTAGTAAACTCTCACTCAAGATCCTCTTGTCACGTTTGTCTTCGTGATTCAGGACACATGTTATTAAAGATGGAATAAATCGAGTTTAGTATTTGTAGCAAACGAATAACGTTTGTCGGATTTTTCTTCAAGCAGCATCGAGCTAGTCACGTTCGATTGTGAAAATAATAATTTTGATTCAATATTCGTCTAACTTCAAAATGTTATTATTCATTAAAAATTCATGTCACTGTCCTTGCAGATGAATGTAAATGTTATGATAAATACATGTAGATAGAAGTTACTTTGAGACCTTTAAGAATTAAAAATTAATAAATTTAAAACTGATATAGTATACATAATGTATAAATTCTGAAATTAATAAGCTATTTTTCATTACTAAAAATTCTGTTTTATAGATTTTATCATTGAATTAAAAATATTTTCGCACAAACTGTACAGAAAAATTAGTTCTCTTATTACATATACATGTTATACATAGAAATAAAAAAAAAGATTTTTAATGAAATTATAATAGGTTAGGTACGTGTATTTTAAATGATGTAAATTGAAAATTTCTATGAGAAAAATTTTCACAGAACAATTTGCATCTGCTACTTTTATTCATGTTATCAATGTTCTATTCAGCTCCAGAGAAAGCAGTCACGAAGTCGAGCTAATAAAAGAAAAATATTGGGTTTGACATTATGGAAAACAAAGGAATCCTAGACAGCACGTTCCGCCGGGCGAGAGCGCCGGATAGTCTAATTTTCTAAAAACAGATGAGAGACGTTTGCACGATTAAAATTTATGAGACCGCGATCTGCGAGTTAAAAGTCTAGAAAACGACAGTCTACAGTTTATTTTCCGTCTTTCGCTTCTAAGAACGAAAGTGAAGTTAAGGCGAGTTGCGGGCCTGTAAAAATTTTATTTTCTTGGGTTGAAAAATCAAGCTTCACTGCTGAAAAGTTCTATTTCCATTCGGTAATTTAGGCCAGCTGATAAATATTTATCATAAGATTCCAGATGATGCTTATAAACGATATATTAAACGTGACAACTGCCACATCGAATAAACCCTATTAGCTACCATCTATATATTTTTTAAAATTAAAATATCTTTAACGAATACGGGGATTGAGCAATATATTACGCAATATAAATAATATGAATGCATGTAAATTAGCAATGTATTTTATCTAAATTTAACTATTTCCCAAAGCACGATCTCAATTTTTTCGCAATAGAAATAGAATGATAAGATGCAAATTATTACATGACAAATCAGTCTTTTACTGTTCTGAAAAATCTATCTTATCTAACTGATAATAAAATTTTTTTGTTATTTTACGCCGCAAACGTTAAGTATAATTTTTGCGGGAGGATTCTATTTTCTAATAATACCCGCACATACCACTACTTTTTATTATAAAAATAAGTGTCGATAAATTAGTTTTGGCAGACTTTCAAAACCTTCTTAATCGTTTTAATGGATGAACAGGCGGCAATTAATTAGCATGCTGGACAATGTGTCAAGAGATCCGGTATAGTGCTTGATGATGCGCATGATAAATTAAAATGAAGGCAGACATATAAAGGCGCTGAAACATTTACGATATCGTAATGAGAAGTGTGGAATTTCTTTTTGAAGGCACGCCGGATGCGTCGACCGAAACGTGCGTGTATGTATGTATGTGCGTGCGCCATAATCGCATTTGGATCCAATGATCCGCCGTGACTCATCGATCATCAACAACTTCTCAAGCATGTCTTTACTTGCCGCGTACGTCTGACTTCGTGACACAATGAACTATGTTCATCGGTGATTCGCATGTTCGGTTCGGCCTGGGTCTTTTATCAGTATGTTAAGTCGACCCGAAGAATCGAATTCAAGAAAACCAATGTCATTCTTCAAATTGAAAATAATAGAAATAATAGAAATACGTTAAATATCTATTTGACAATTGTTATTTCATTTTCAAATTTTATTTCATATAAAACTTCTTTTTATTTCATCTAAAATTTTAAATATCGGTTATTTTATCGCAAAATAAAAATATTTAAAATATTTTGGTGAGTCATTATAAAATAATATTATCTCATAATTATGTATAACAGAATATTAGTATTTATTTAGTTTTAATGTGAATATATTTCAGTTTATATATACTTAATACAAATTTATATTTAGTAATTTATTTGTTTAATAATAAATTGAAGTATGTAAATTACTTGTTTAAAGAACCTAATGAAATATTTTATTGCAAGAAAACCATGCATGTTACGGTTGGTAGGAAAAGGAAAAAACATTAAACTCTGTTTAAATTATGAGGCGCCATTTAATGAATCATGAAGGACGTTTTGATCACGTCTCAATGAAATCATTTCCATGATCTTGACCCATAATGACTAAGTGCAGTGCGCGTATGCTTCATCGACAGTATTTAATGCCGGTGCGCATTTTCTAGATGATACGAGGTAACGTCATCATTGAATGTGGTTAATGGATATTAATAACTCGAGTCTCTTGACAAGTCAGGCAATAAATGTTCAATCGTGCACAATTCGTTATAAGATATACGAATTATTGAGATATTTGCAATTAGGAGATGTATTTAAACGGTATACAAGAGTTCTCTATCGTTTAAAATCACTATTTTTTTATCGTAACTTTTTAATAAAAATTCTATGGATATAATATTTGGATTTATATGATATTGGGTTTATATAATATTTTTTTAAATGTTTATCTATAGAACACATTGGCGCAGTTTGGTTAAAACCCTGATATCAAAATATCATGATTATCTTGAAGTACAAAATAATGTATCAAAAATTCGAAACATTTCTTAAGAACCATTTTTTTGCAGATTTATCATTTATTAAATAATATTATTTAGGATTTTATAAAAAGATTTCGATCATTCGCTATTTTTTAGCTATTTAGATACGAAGATGCGCCAAGCGTTACTCTTAAGTGTGCGCACCTGCAACGGCAGAAGCATAAAACGACGCAGCAAAGATCGAATGCAAAAACCATACAAAATCGCGGAGACGTGATACAGTCGCTTGTTGCCCCGGGCAGACATATTGGCCCTGAAGCGTGCCCGGAAAGTATAAAATATTTCAAAACTCACCCACTATTCCCTCTCTTTTCCTACGTCTTTGCCACTTCTTTCTCTATCTCGTCGGCTTTTTCCTTTTCAGCTAACCTACCTTGTAATATATCGCCTACTTGTAACATGTTCCTACCGCCTCTTGTCTCTCGCACGTGTATAATCCTGCAGTTTATCAGCCAGTGGATCTCCATTCGTATCTTCCAAACTGTTTCGCGAACAGCTACTGACTTTTGATCAGCCGTTATTATGTGTTAAGTGTATAAACACTGTAATACTTGTGTTGTAAATTTACATGTACACTGTTGTAATTTGCTATTCGGGTCTCAAGTAATTTGCCTATCTATAATTAAAAAACTTTTCTTCAAGAAGCGTGAGATTTTTTAAATTTTTAACATTTTAACTTATTTATTACTGAATGTGTCGCTGCAGATGAGCCTCTTAAAGCGGAGCCGAAATGTACAATTTATAATTTGTATTAAATTGTTATAATTGAAGTTAAATGAAGTTAACTCACGCACTACTAAGAACTGTGTTTGACTCTCACTTTTCTTTGTTAATTCTAATATCGAGAATCTACAATTATTTGATCTAGATTTATCTCTAAAAAATACTTAATGAATCTTAGAAAATAATGTTGTAATCCTAAAAGATTTGTTAACTCTGAGAGTCACGAATTCTTTTTATATAAAACATTCTCCCATAGTACAGTAAAGTTCGAAAAATGAAAATTAGATATTATTTATTGTAGATATTAATTGTTGAGCAAACATTAATTAATATTTACTTATAATTAACAAATAAAAATTAGATATCCATAATACAGATTTTATCAAAACTCTCTTTCTCTTTATTTAAATACAAATATCATTGAAACTTTACTTAACTTTATTAGCTATTTAAATATTTTTTTCTAAATCAATTTATAAACCAGTACTGCTAGTATAATTAACAGAAATAGTTAGTACATTAAACGGTACTTGAAACTTATATAATTATAAACATGCTTGAAATTTATCTAATTAATATAATTAATTTGCGAACATCATACTTCACTGAAATTGGATCTTCAAATGGGCAACCGGAAATACTTTACGCTTCAAAACAATTGAAATTTATCTGTATGCTCATTATATATTTAGTGTTAAATCAGTTGATTATCATTTCCAGTCATTACTGATATTCTACTGAACTTTTCTGTAAACTGAGTGTGCACTCATGTCCCACGCGGATTTATCGGAACAAATAGATGAGCTCATTAATTTTGATGATGATATTCGCTCGTTGTAACCCGTCGGCTCGTACATTCCATGCTTCGTGACGCGTGCAATTTATCAGTCACGAACAGAGAACGGAGTCAAATGGAAGCCTTTTCCGATTTCCAGAGGACGGGATTTAATTGTTCACGACTTGTCCTCTCTTTTACGATATCTCGTTTTAGCTTTAATTCGGGCGCTCATTCTCGACATTTCCACGCGACAAATTGCTCGGTGTACCTGTAGAGGAATTATCGTTCGTACAAATCGTACCGCGATGACATTTATAGGAACGAAAATAACATACATGATATACTTCTACTATCAAAATTATAGATAAATCTTTTAAAAAAGTTAAAAAAATGTTAAGTTAAAATTTAAAAAAGCTAAAACTAAATTAAAACAAAAAAAATAAATTAAGCTTCGCAAAAATGTAAAAATTAGCAAATTATTGTTCCTATTTACTAATTATCTAATTATTAGTTAAATAAACTTAAAGATAGACTTAAAAATCTTTTAAGTTGATTTTAGTGAGATTAAAAGCTCGACATTTTTTTCTAATTAGATAATTTAGAAATAAAAATGTTTGTTAACTTTCATATTCTTGTGCGATTTATTTAAGTTTTTTAACATTTAACTGTATTTAAGAATATATTTTAACACTTAAGATATATATCTTTAAATACTTTTCTCTTTCGTAAAATCATGTGCAACTTTGTTCATTATGTTTTCGGTACATAAATATAAAAATTATGTTTCGTTGTATTGTGTAACAAAATTAAAAATTATCGAAATAGAACGGTTCGATTTTCCGCGTCCCATTCGACTTTACATTAAAACGGTATGTCCAATGGCATACAAGAAACGTAGGAGGAGGGGATAGTATGTAAAAAGCGAATAACGATCTTGTTTTCGAATGAATGCTCTCGTAAAACAAGCGAGGGATGTATCTCGTGCGAGATAAAACGCGAGCGTGGCTGACGTTCGTTTCTGCACACCTTTTCCCATTTTCTCAATGCTATTTTTCCACCGATTGCGGCCGTTTCCCGTCTTCTTCGATAACGCTTTTCCGTCTTTCTGCACCCATATCGTTTTCTTATCAATCAATACGATCTGCACGTTATGTACATGCTTCAGATCGTTTTGCAATTTTCCAATCTCCTTTGATTTTATTTCATATCGTATTTTTATCATTTATTGTTAAATTGTGTATACATATGTGTATATATATATATATATATATATATATATATATATGAAATCCGATGTACAGGAAGTAATCGGGCAAAATATATAAATAAAAAAATTATTTTACACATTTACTATATTATTTTATGTATTTATATTATGTTTATTGTTATGTTTGTATATTAATTACTTTCATTTTTTAATAATTAATTAGTTAATCATACTTATTTTTAGTGTGTAGAATATAAAACATCATCATAACGGCAATCTTACTCACGAATTGTACAAAAAAAGTAAAAATGTAAAAATAGCAATTGTAAAAATTACATTCTACTTATTTAGGACGATTTTTATAATGTAAATTCATCCCGTGTAATTCCAATTGTTATGATCAAATGTATAGTGCGGTGGGTAAGCAGTTGATCGGAAGTACTTTCCCGATCGAGTAATCGTGCTGGTCGTTCCCATCGGTCGGAAATTAATAAATACTGGAATTTCCAGCATCTCCGGTTGGATTAAAGCTTGGCAGCGGGAACGATATCCCCGACCAAGCAAAAAGGGGGACAAGCGGAAATTGAAGGGGGGTGTAGTTGGCCACGAGAGAGTCGATGGGAAAGGGGATGAAAAAAAAAATCGACTTTGCTTCCTAAGAGCATTACGTATCGGCAGGTACAGTTCCGCGCCATATTTATAATAAATTTCGCTGGCTTTCCCAGCATGCTAATTTTTTTCCCCGTATGTATGTATTCGCGGAACTTAATCATATCTATCGTGCATAATACTTCGATACATACTGCATCGAATCCGATCATATAAGAATAGAGAACTGCAAATTGATCTCCCTTCCTTTCCACAATTACAATTAAATTCAGTATTTCTATTCAGTATATACATAATTATATTTACTAATTATATTATACTTTATTTTATTTATAGTTTTATAATATAAATAACTTTATATATATATATATATATGTATAATATTTAAAATATTGTTGCACAACTTCAGTGAAATCCAAAATTCTAGTTGTGAACTTCTATCTGTAAATTGAAGTTCGTGTTACACGAACTGTTATATGAACTCTAAAGCATGAGTCTGGTTGTTTAAAAATGTAATGTATAATATATATTTAAAAAAAAGCAGTGCGCTTTAGCGAGATCTGTTCAGATTTTTTTACCGACTCTGTTTTTACTGTCGTAACGCATGCGCGAGTTTGCTTGGAAAAAAAAAACGACATGGTTCACAAAAAAGCGATGACAGACAAGTAGCACGGTATTACTCGTGCCGGCACTTGAGGCACATCTCACTCTGAAGAACCTCCGGACGAGTTAATTTTATTAGAGCTTCTTATACGACTATACTCACGAGCGGAACGAAAGAGCTGATAAAAAGGCGATAGAAGCGGTAGCGAAACGAGCGGGTGACAAAGAAAGGAAAGCGGGAACGAGGCGCGATATGAGAGAGGTGCTTTCTCACCTACCCACGGGGTGAGGCTTTCACGTGACGAGTAGCTGGTAACGAATGGCCGTTACCATTCGCGCGAGACAAAAGCCTCGTAAACAAAACAGGCCGCCACCGGGATGCACGCCCCAGGGGTGATTTCCCGTTTCGCACGCCACCTCGTCAGTACAATTCCTCATATGTTTCACATTTAAAACCGCCAACGACTGATTCGTCCACCCCAAACAAATCCGACCGTGGATTATTAATCAAGAAGCGGACATCAAAAGCGGGTCTGAACATGTAATAGCTATTTTGAGAAGATGTTCTATAAATGGCAAATATTATTCGGATTTATTCTAGACGATCTTTGAATTTTTCAGTGTTTTTCTTATCGTAGCATTGAAGGAATATAAAAAATTCCATTTCTTCGTCATTAATAGTTTCCAAATTAATCTGGGAAATCAGCGAGCTAATTAAGCTCCTGCAAAATGCAAATATGTAATCAAATTGGTCTTTAGTTAATTTTGAGTTTAGTGAATTTAACATAGATGTTTAATTTAAAGTTAAGTTAGCAAGATGTGTAATGGCAAAGATTAAACATCGTAAGAAAGTCTTACTCCTAATAAAATTTGGATGTTTGCTTTCATTTTGAGAACCACTCTATACATCGAGATGATATGTTGGGACGTTTATAAGCAACGGTAAAAATCTCCCACAAGAAAGGCATCTTTTTATTTACTATTCAATCGTACACACACCGTTGAGTGCATCTCTGCATCTCAAATTAAATGCACTGCTGTTTCAACGGATGAGAGTTTGCATCGCGGTTGGCGACGGATTCTCGCTGCGGCTGTATCTTACCACGAGATTTGTCGAGATGTACTGTGCATTTCTTTCTTTTCTTTTACGTGGGAGTACACGTACTCTGCATCAGGTGTCCCGGAAAGCACGGATGCTTGCGTGCCTGACCTTCTTCCTACCACTCGGAGTCCCACCCTTTTCTTTTCTGCTTTTTTCTCCCCTTAAACCTGTGGTTCCCTTCCACGTCATTATTATCTTCACGTTGAAATACTCGTATGTCTTGCGGCGTCGTGTAATTAGGTATGTGATTCTCAAGATCATTTCTTTTATATTTTCCGAATGCGTGCGCCTCTTCTCGTTTCTTATCACGTTGCTCAGATCATTCGTATGGTATTATCAAGCGCGATTTGTCACGTTCAAGAATTATTTCGAACGCGTTGTTACTTGTGAATATCACCCGATTAAAACTATTTCTATTTTCTGTGTCTAAAAAAACATCAAATAAAATCGAATTTTATTCTAAAAAAATACTTTTCTGAACATTTTATTTATTCACATGATTTTTCATTACTACTCCAAATAATTTCTATGAATAAAAAAAGTCAAAAGTTCTACTAAAATGTTAATATGTTCGAATTACATTTTTTATGATAATTGTATGGTTGATGGTTGATTTTAAACCATATTGATTTATGCAACTTTTGCCTTTTAATGTTTTCAATAAAAATGTATATTTAAATATAATAATTATATATATTTATAAATAATTTAGAAATTTTTGTTATAAAATATTTTTCTGATGTATCAAGTAGAAAGGGAATAAAAATTATTACTATATATTCTCTGCTGCTATTTTTGTCAATTAAAAATGAATGAATTCTGCTAAAAAAGCTTATAAAACTTTTATTCCAACAAAAATTTAAATCTATTTTTGAATATAATTTTGAATATTTTAAAATAAATTTTTTAGTAATTATATATTTTTAATTCGAGAGAGAAAGAGATTTTTTATTTATAATATAAAAATTCTATTTTGATATATGAATATTTTCAGAACCAAAAGACAAGATATTTCATGTGCAAAGAAAATATAACTACATTAAAATGTAGTGAACGTGTATAAAATGTATGTAGAACAGACTTTTTGAAAGAAATATATGTATATTCAATTCCTAAATCTTATTGGAAGGCTATCTTCTCACATCTGCGCACATCTTGAATTCGCTTCAACAGTTATTAAATTTTTATGTGCATTATTAAAAGTCTCGACGTCTAGGAGCTATTATCGAACAACCAAAAGGATCTTTTGCTAACATTTATCATCCTTGACGTGCACAGAAGCACATGTGCCATCAACCTTTTCGTTTCCAGTTGCCCATCTTATCCCCCTCTTCTCGCGGCAATTCTCAGAATCAAACGAAACTCGCTGAGCCGTTTATTTTATTCCCTCTTGCAGTCTTTAGCAGTTTTCCTGTCGTTCTACGAGCGATAAGACTTTTAAAAGAAAGTTGCTTGAGAGAGCTGTTTTAAAAATTTAAGTTTTACGCAGGATAAAAATATATAGAGCGTTATTTATAAAGAAAATATTTGAGTTTGATTTTAGGTAGTATTAATATTTAACTAATGACGACGTGATGCGCTTTATTTTCTCTCGTCCTAAATTTGTCCTATCATTTCTGCAAGAGCGACATCAAAGTTCCGTAATGAACTTTGAGATTATGGGAATTCTCTGCGGAAAATGTTATCAGAATATTACGTGCGACGATTCCGTCTCAGTGATCTGTTTTAGCAGAATGCATACATTGTTCGGATAATAGAAGGTTTGAATAATGCGTATTCGCATAATGACCGTAGCTCTGTATTAATACGTATTGACGTTTGCCTATTATATATTGATGGCTATTGATATTTTGCTATAAGCTGGTATGAAGCTGTGCGATATGACAAAATATTCTTAAATACACTGTATTACTTTTAACTATCTGTAGTTGTTCTTACAAAGGTGCAAAATTAAATTCTACTCAATTTGAATAATTTTTGGATTACCACTGCTTCTAGTAGAAATCGCCACTGGCGACCCAAAAATGATTAAATATGATTCAAATTGAGTAGAATTTTACTTTGTACCTTAGTAGAAGCAGAGACGACTACACGTACAGTTAAAAATAATATAGTAATTTAACAGTGTAATTACAATTATTATTGAATTTCACACAATTCTGGCTTTTGCCTTCCATATCGATTTTCAGGAAATTAAATTTAAGTTTAAATCTGAATTGCGGAATAAATTGATCTTTTAACATGTAACAGAAATATTAAGCTTAAATAATCTTCAATAATCTTTTGATATCGCTCGCAATTAAATATTCGATATCACATATATATATTTCTATGTGATATCAATACCTTACCAATACGCGTGTGAAGATAAATCTTTATAAATTGAATTTTTCGTGCATATATATATAACGGATATTAATTTGCTGTATTTTATTTTCAAGTTTACGCAATTCGAGAATCGTTATTTTCCCTAATAAAAAGAAACATGATAGAGCTTGATGCATGTATTTTCAATCTATTACTCTGATGCACATGCACGATAGTCTTAATGTAGTTTACTTTAAGATAGGAGTAATGTAGTTTACTTAAAGATAGGAGAAGAAACAGAGTCGAAAAGTGAAGAGCTTTAGTCCATTTTGGTAGAGTATATCCGCGTGCTCACCATCATAAACCTCATTCTGAGCTTATCTCAGATCCTTGAGGATGGGCGGCATGTTTTTATGAGATACGGTTTTTATTAGATGGACAGCATATGTCAGTCCTGTCTACTTCTGACAGTGTGATATCGTCTATCACGTTCGGCGATAATCGACTTGATAATAGTGAAAAGAATTTTGAGGAGGAGAATTTCGAATTCTCTTCCTTTTTCATCTAATATAGCCTGATTTTTTTGTCATAAAAAATCATGTGACACAAGCCTATAATCCTAATCAAAATAGTGGGTAAGACGAGTCAGTTAAAGAAAAAATTAGATAAAAAATTTTCAAGACGGAGAGGGGCTTTTCAATTTTCAGAGTAGGAAGTTTTTGAGGTTTTTTGACTATTTGTCTTAAAAATTTTTAGTCCAATTGTTCTTGAATCCAATAACCCCGCTTTACTCTACTGAGCAATTATCGCCTTCAAAACGCTATTATCGAAACGTATAGGTAGAGAGACACCGAATACAATTAACGCGACATCATTGTTATTATCAACGAGCATCGCGGCCGATTATACTGAACGATAAATCGTTCAATTAGCATCTCGAATGAGAACTAAGCACTCTCTCCGAGCCGTTAAATACTTCGACTACATATCGCACGCTCACTATTTGCTCTCATGGTATCCAGATACGCGCCTACACATGTTTGCTCAATGAACTCGTGCTCGCCTCTTTGCATCCGCCGCGAGAACAGGTTTCGTCGGAGAGACAAGAAGGAGAGACGGAGGAAGACGAGGGTCGACGCGAAAAAAAGTAAAAAAAATCCTGGCCTCGACAGATGTTGTACTGGCGAGATCAACTCGAAGCGACGCGCGATGGAGTTGTCTCGTCTATCCCAATTACCTTTTATCCCGTCAGGTCCGCCGAATACATCAGTTGTGGCGTTTCACGATAACTTTTTACTTTTTTCCTCCCCCTGGCTGGCAACGCAATACACATCGAAACATCGCCGAAATATATCTCATAATGTCTTTATCGACGTTGGAGATATATACGGATTTCACAGGAAACTTCGTTATAGCACAGCGAATGTCCATATGTATCCACGCATATTATGACAAATTACCTGCTAGGATCCATCTACTGCTACTCCACTCTGCATATTTCATTGAGGTTCTCGTGAAATATGTAACATTGCGTTTTAGTTTGTTGTTTCTGTGATACTACGCTCGAACACCTCTCTCACTATCGTGAAAAATTACACTTTTATAAAGAAAAATTGTTAGGATATACAAAGCTATGTAACACACAGTACAATAATACTCGTTAACATTCTGTGAGTCATTCAGAAACATGAAAGGCAGAGCGCGAGGGTTATCAATAGACATTCGGTTGCTTTGAGCAATCCACTATGACGGTACAGTAAGTTTGCTCGTGGCACGGATTGCGATAATCGTATTTCCTTATAATCCTGAGAGACACGGAAATAGTGGTGCGTCGCACGTTCGCCGAAGTCGACAGATCTGCGGAGGGCGACGCCCCGGAGAGAAGCGCTCTTCTCGAAAAAAGGATCGTGCACGAGCGCGCCCCAGGAAATCCATTTTTCCGGACGTCCGGACGAGCAAACACAGGAATGCAGCGTACTCGTTCCTACAGTAGTCGCGATGCTGTATGCGGCATCTGCCTTCCGGTGAGGAAAATGGTACCTGTTTGCTCTGGGAATCATACCGGAGAGCCGGTGCATCCGCAGGATCCACTTTCCACGCGCGCGTCCTTCTTCCTAGATTCACTTCCCACCATCTGTATCTTCGTCTGCCTAGATTCAACCTTCTTCTCCACCTCTGCCACCTCTTCATCCTCCTGTCGCTTCGACTACCATTCTCTCACCGTCATGTGTTCCTCTCAGTCTCTGGTTTCAACGGCCGCGCACCCACCCTTTGAGAACCTCTCGCGCTGCAATTCCTCTCATGGATTCGAATAATGTCCAACGTGCGCAAGCCAGAATTCATACGCGTGGAAACGTGATCTCGGTTTTCACGACGGCGATCGTTATCTCGTTGCAGATCCTTTTATTTGATGATTGGAACCTCCTTTCACGAACGATCATTGTACGACCGAGGCGACATACAGGTCTTTTGCATATAACTCCGTTATGAAATATTTATATTGACGGTTTTTCGATTTTCTCTTTCAAATCGACGTTGAATCCTTATTTGACCTTTTAACGATTGTTATAAACTTGTGTGAATAAAATTTTCACGGAATATTCTTGATTTCAAAAATACATTGAATAAGTTCACAAATATTTCAAAAATACATTGAATAAGTTCACAAATATTTTTTACAACTATGTTCAATCTAACAATGCAATATTAACGCTACATGAAACACAATACTAATACGCATTATAAAAATCAGTTATTTTAAATCTCGGACCACATAAAATTTTCTTCAAAATGCATAAAAAATCTAAAGAAACAATTGTGAGCATAAAAGGTGAACATCGGTTTTAAAGAGGATCTATTTTATCTTCGTGCAATAATACGTCATCAACTTTCTGACGATTGCGATTGCGTCGAGTTTAAAACGCTTCCGCTAGTTTTCCCCCTAATCTTCCTAATCGTACGCCGTTAATCGACTACATTTGCAAGGAACACTCTGCAGCGAGTAGACTGGCGCGTCATGTCTGCACCAGTCTTCGTCCCGGAGTTTCGCTCCTTGACGCCCTTGTTCTGCCTCTCCGCATCTCTCATACGGTTAGGATACGCTTTTAGCCTCAGTAGCAACCCTTTGAGACCTCAAAGTTCAGTCTCACTTGCGCTGTAATAACGAACAATACTGCTTCTCCCAGAAGCGCGTATAGAGACGTTGGCATAACGAGCAATTCCAAAGAACACACTGTGCCCCTTTAATTTTGTTGATTCTGCTCTTTACTCCCGATCAGTCCCAAGAGAAACGTTTCAGACGTTATCTTGAACTCGCGGATAATTAAGAAATGCCTGATAAAAATTTTGTGAATGGAAAAATGTAATATCTATTATGAATTATTATCATTTTTTATACAAGATTTATAATCAATATAGGAAAATCATAGGCTAAAAAACGAATAAAAATAATTGTTAGCTGAAGTTTAATAGAATTTATAAAAATTATAAAAATTTTTGGAATGTTTTACACACAGAGCTTTTATTGGCCAAACAAATGTAAGTTAAGATAAAAAGTAATAATTAATTACAATAAAATACAATAGCCATTAATTAAGTTTCAAATAAAGACAAATTTAAAGAATTAAATAAATTAAATACGAAGATAAGTCAATATAACATAAGATAAGATCAAATAACATCCAATAATATGAAGTAAAAAAGTATAAAAGGCACATCGAAATCTGAACAGCATGAGTCGTCTTAGGTAATAAATTCTGTAGTCAAATTATAGACAAACAAATGATGAAGTAAAAAGTTGTGTATATAACGATTCTCCGTTCGGAGGCAAGAATAATTAGAGTCAAGATGAAATAAAAACTTCATAGTTGTCAAAGTATTCTTAGTAGTAGTAAGTAAGTTGAAAAAGTCAAAATATTGAAGTAGAAATTGGTTCTAAAATAAATTAATTAATTCAATAATAATATGATTTATAATCTTATGTCCTTTTTATTCATTTTTACAATTTGATTTGATTTCTCTTACTTGACTTCTCTTTTATTACGTGTGTGCAAGAGAAGAGTCATTTTCAATTTCAGTATAGTTGAAACGCAGTGTTTCACGGTAGAATAAAATTAGAATTATAATGAAGATTGAATAAATCAAATTGTGAAATTCAATTTAATGTGATTAAGTGTGATACGATTATTTCTTATTTTGATAAGTTTTGTATGAGAGAAACAGATCGGTCTGTAGCGCAGTTATCGTAGCACATTGTAGCACATTTTACTTACTTTTTTATTCGAACTCGCGGGAAGAATATTGGAGTTCACATTAATAAATTTTCATCGTCTTTTCCCCAATTTTCAAAACACATTTTAGTTCATATGAAAATAACACACGTCTACTATTTCAACTTTGCATTATCTTTTCTATTCTTCTCCCATTCGTTCGAGTCCCTTTTATTAAGTTAACCGGTTACCTTCTCCGCTCTGGCATATTCTATTTCGTTTTCGACTGTAGACACTGATGCGCCTGCAGAGAGCTTAATATAATAATGTATAATACACAGAGACAGGTGCGCATACACAGCATGCGTATGGTCGTTTAATATCCAGCTGCGAAACAAACAGATGATAGGAATAAATATGGACGAAAGACTGGAAGGCGCTACAATATTATGATGCCGTGAAGAGCATTATAACCGAATGATATTGTCTAACAGAAGTTATAAAGTTTAATGCAGTGATAATGTATCTACGCAATAACTAGTGTATTTGTTGTATTTATTAAAAATAACAATATACATATGTATATATAATAATATAGACTGTCAGTCAATATTAATTCGAGATATTGTTTGTATTGTTAAAATGATGACAATAGAAAATTATTATTATTTAACATTAAAATCGTCGTAAATTTCTCAAATTGTATACACTGCTTGTTGGCTCGTAAGCACCAACCTGAAATGATGGAAACCTGACGCAATCTACTTTATATTCCTCATGCGTATTTTATTTGTCCGATGAAATTTTAATGTAGCCGTAAGTTAAAAATATAACTGACTCTTAAGTCTCTGTATTATTCAGTTGCTAGACTGAATATATTTGCGAAAGATAGGTATCCGAGATAGATATCCGAGGCCAAGGACGATTCGATCCGACAGAATTGAAGAAGACGAAAAAATATATTTTCGGTAACGAATATATGATAAATTCTTTTTGACTACTTTTTGAAGATACTTTTTATACCTCTAGTTATAGAATTATATTTGTATACGATAAGAAAATTCGCTTGGACCGTGAGAATATTTTCAAAATAAAGTTATCAAAATTTCTTTTGTAAATCAGGATTGTTTTTTCATCGTTTTATTTAGCAAGTATTGAGCGAAAGCATAAGGAATTTTTAACAAGTTATGGAAAACGACCATCCATCATTAATTCATAAATTTAAAAAGTTTAGAAAGCTTTTAAGAGCCGTTCTTCGTAATTATGTTTTAATATTCATTATTTTTCTATAAGAAAAAAATTGACTATAGCTTTTAGTTTATAAATGTCGAGTAGTTTAATTTAGCTCAGGTTATTAGAGATGCTTCATACTGTTGATTAAAACTGTACATGCAAGCATTATTTCTTTCGCAGCTTTCCCTCGATAATCTAGCGTGCTTGGCGAAAATGCAGCGGACGTTATCATGTTATTCAAATTAGCTGTCTAGACGATCGTACGGGCCAATTTTCCGGCTTTCCGCGACGCCAATTAAAACGATTTTCCTACGGTGCTTTCAACGTCGCATCCGGTAGCCAATTGCGGCCAAGCAATTTCCTGCGTGTCTGAGGAGAATTTGGGTGACACACACAATACACGATTGTTGGGAACTAGCCAAATTAAAGCGAAGAATTACGATATTCGATTCAAGTAGAGTGTGAATGTACCGAATTTCCGTTTACACTTCCTCATTGATCGGGTCAGACGCTTATTCATGTTATTTTAATTTGAAGAATAAACAGATTTTCAGGATTAATTATTATGGTGTCAGTATAAAAAATTTAATAAAAATAATATGTATTGTACAAAATGTTCAAGAGAACTTCTAAGATATATAAAAAAATGTGTGAAATTTGCGACAGTAATAAGAAATTTATAAAATATAACGAGGATAATAAAATCATCTCAGATGTTAAGAAAGCTCTTGAAAACCTTCATAAAATATTTACTATATTTTCCACGATGAGGATAAAGTTCGTAATTAATAAATAGATTTCATTGAACGTAATGATTTCGTAGAAATAGTTGTTTGTCATCGTCTTAAGTGCCCGAACGGAGATTGTTATCTCCGTATTCACGTGGTGTTTGTAGTGATATAGATCGTTCTTTAAAGTTCCCTCGACCCTTCAGAGCATGTCCGTCAAAGTCATCAGCGCGATCGTACAGCGACGCGCGTACCAAACTAGCTCGAAATAATCCGGTGTAATTAACCAGCGCCGATTAATTACCACGATCTCTATCTTAACAGCCGGACGTTTCCCGTCCATCGCCTTTAATGTTCGCTCGTTGGTTCCCGTTAGCAGCAACCGGTGATACGGCCATTCGCGTCTCAAACGAGCCAACAAAAAGGCACCGCTAACGAACGAATCGTCGCTCGGTTTCTAATCCCGCGGAAATTGATTTCGTTATCTCCCGATGGATTTCGCGTGTCGTCCTGACGACTATCACCAATCGTCGGGCGAGAACGAGATACGTCCGAGATCTCCCGTTGCAGCTTCGATTTCGTCGATCTAAAAAGTCCCTCGATTTCCTCCTCAGGGAGGAACTTGGGAATTCTATCTTATATAATGCTCGGACTTACGTCACGTTTCTTTAGATGTGTATACGTGTACACGGCAGTGCGGATTAAGATAAATTTCATTGTTTGCGTATGCACGGGGCGACGTAATAAAATACGTCGCGAACGATCGGCACCGGAAGTAATCACGTTTATCCGGAGAATTGTTTGCGCGCGCGGATGGGCGTTGCAGCTACGGCGGAAATTTTGCCTTCTAGTATATTTACCGGATTTATTCATTTTCCCTTATTATTATTGTGTGTTGAGAGAAAATGCGAATCTGCGTTCACAGGAAGAAATACAATTCTCCCGACGATTATTGATCTCGATAGTAACTATAAACACTGTAAACCTATTTCTCTCCAATCTCTTTGAAATGCTTTATGATAGTAGTTTATCTTTCGCGCACACTTTTATTCTTTTACGTTTGATATAATGTACACTGATACTTTAGATCTATAAGTATGTGTCAATATCATAGGTACACAGGGAGATAAATGTCTCATACTCGTACATCGAAAAATATGACATTTCTTCCCTTCAAGTAACAGAATGACACTCTTGTTCTAAGATATTGATACTCGTCCACATAGGCACGTCATTTTTCTTTCTTTATTGACAGCTAATAATTCTCAAAACCGAATTATTTTAACAAGAATTAGCGAGCTGTTGTCGAATCATCTCTAAAAGTATTATTTCTCTTAAATAATACATTCGCCCTTTTTTGACGCAATGTAATTATGCGAGGAAACAATCATCTCGCTATGAAATCATTTTCGCCGGTCGTAGCACGTCGTTTTTCTTGCTTGACGCGAGGAAAGAAGAACGGCCGCGAAGGCGGCGCGATAAATAATCCGTTCTCGTGCGCGCGCCTTTGTCACCAGGTGACAATCGCTCACGATATCACCTTTTCGTGATTGCCGTGCTTGTTTTTCTCCCTCCCTCCGTCCTTCGGGATTCGATCGCGCTCGATTCCATTTCACGACAGCGACAAAGACGATTCGTCAAAAAAAAGGGGTGAAGGAGAGAAGGAAAGGGCCGAGCGCACCGTCGATCCGTCCGAGCGAATGACGAGTGCGCCTTTATCGGGCCGCATTTATCACGAGTGGTTCTCGTGCGATGCGGTGGCGTTCGTGGATGGAGGAAGAAAAAAATACGGGGATGTAGGGGGAAGGAGGTAAGAGGGGAACGACTACGGGAGAGAATCTCAGGGAAGATAATCGCGAAGTTTGAATACGATTCTCCCTGCGGCTACGACCCGGTCGAGGATATCCGTGAGATATTACAGACGTCGTTTGTTCGAGGGTTGCTATCCCTCTCGGTAGTTTTCCTTAGCCCGTACCACCGGCTTTTTCCATCCTCGTTCTTTCGCGGGCCGTTCTTTCAGCATCTCCATCCCTTCATCCCTTCGGGCTCACTCCTTCGATGGTAAACTAATCTCCAGGCATCATGCGCTATATCGCTTCGCTTTCCGAAGAGATTTAATTTGTTTAAAGGTTTATCGCAGGAAATTGAAAGTGGACATGGTGTAACGTAGATACTTTCGCAACAATCCCTTAAAGAGATTCTGTGTGATACCAGTAATGATCTTAAGTAAAATTGTATCATTGAAAGATTTGTGCAACTTTATGGTATTAGATTATTTAAAACATAAGAGAGAAAGAACTTTGCTATATCTGAAAATTAAATATGCAGATTTAAATTTGTTGAGAAATCCATTTAACGTATCTACGTTACATTAATTCAATCGATTTTGTAGCAATAATATGAACACTAATAAAAATCTTTATATTTGACAGTAATGTATCCCGCACTCTCGAAAAATTGTCGCGATAATCAGAAAAACTAACGGCGCGTTCTATACGACGATTTTTAATCTTGGAACCGCAGTGTCTTGAAGAAGATAATCGGAAAGTTTAAAATATATAATACGACTCGCCGACGGCTATGAAGTAATCGAGGATATTCTTGAGATATTATAAGCATTGTTTGTTCCGGAGAACCCTCCGCCTACACTGCACTCTTTTACATTTCTCATTTCTCTTTCTCTCTCTCTTTCTCCCTCATTGTCTCTTTATCCATGTACCTTTTTCTAACAAGAATCGTTCAAATGATCACGAAAATGATCACGATTAAAATCCGCGAATTCTGCGAGAACAAACGCGACAGCGAGAATTATCCTACGAGCAGGAGGAAAGAAGAAAGATCAAGGAAATACGGACAGGATGAGGAAGGATAAGTGGCTTCGGGAAAACGGAGCGTGAAGGAAGCGTCCCGAAGCTCTCTCCAACGTTTTCGCTCTTGCCGTTACCGGATGGAGGATATCCCGCGAAGGCTGCAGTTTATTCTCGCTAATATTTAATCGTAGGACTTTCTGGCAATCCAGTATTCTGGTATGAACCAGACGATGTGTCTTTACATATGTGCAAGTTATGTAAATGCATTGGTTGACCTCCGCTGTGCTCTGTTTGCACTTCTCTCTTCACGATGTTACGCCCGGCTCTTCCCTCTACCTTATGCACCTTCTGCGCCTGATAGGTATTCCTAGAATCCTTTAATCTATACGTATGCTTCGCATACACGAGACAACTTCTCCCTCTGTTCCTTAAACAGTGACGAGTTGCCTCGTACAAACTCCTAATCTATCTATAGTGTGAGCGTGAGTAATTATTTTGCTTTTCTCATTGTAACGGCTTAGATGAGACTTGTGGTGCCTCAGGCGAATGCAGCTGACGCTTTAAATCAATGTCTTTCAGTCAGTTGCATCGCAACATTTAGTGCACGCGCGAGACGAGATAGCGATTCTAATCCTTTTCTCGAAAATTACTATTCTGTGTGCATAAAATGATGTTTTCACATTATATTAAATTTTAGATTTAAGATTTTTGAAGTAAGATTGTATAAAACATCGGGATTATACAGTACTTAATACTAAAATTGCTAATCATTTTTTCTATATTTCTATATTTTTTCTATATTTTCTATATTTCTGTAAATCTTTATTGATCTCAATGTCCATAAACGTTTCCCCATAATTTTTCAAATATTTGCACACAGGACATACTGATAGTACGTACCGACATCCGTACGTATCTCAGATTGACGCGTCTATGAATTCTAATTGCGCTAACGACACTCGTGCGAAAGTTTCTGGCGGAAAATTATTCTCGCTAGAGATAAAACCGATTTTCGGGAAGCTAAAAGTCACGTCCGGCAAGGAAAAGTCCGAAGGCACTGCCGTAAAAGTGGCTCTCCAGGCTGTGATAAGAGAAAATTATCGAACTTTTTGAAGTTATGGCATAATAATCTGGAATCTCGAACTCCGACCCTTTCGGCTATTCTTTCAATGACCGCTATTGGGTGGAAAATGAAAAATGACTCTGTAATAAAATATACGGCCTGAGCTTCCATTTCGGAAATCTCGATATTAAAAATTACTATCGTATCTGGAAAATGATGAATGGTGAAAATGCTGCGGAAAGTATCTGCTAGCGCGGTATGTGAATACGATAGCGGACCGATAACAGCTGCTTGACGGAAGTTGAAATCGAAGGTACCAATAAACTTGATACGTTGAATTCCACAGCCGGATTCGGCTTTATAGAGAGGGTATTATAACCGTTCTGTTATATTATTCTGTTATATTATATAGTTCTGGTTATTGCAGGTGATAAAATTTTCTTCGGACACTATGTCGTGTTGTATCTCTGTCTAATATCGAAACGTATAAACTGTTCTCACAATAAAATTTTCTATCACTGATAAAAAATATAGTAACTGAATTAGCGTCGGTGAATTATAGTTTCAAATTCTAAATCGATTACGCTGTTAAAGAACAAGAAGAACAGCGATTGATTCATTTTTTTATTTAAAAAAAAATGCGATATGTGTATCGGTGACTTTTCGTATACTTAATATCTAGCGTGCAACATATTTCACGCGCTCGCACGCCTGTCGTCTGATTTTCAGGCAACCCGGTGGTGCAATCAGCATTGATTCACGCCCGACGATTCGATTAATTTGGCCGCCGAAGAAAAACAAAGCCGCGTAATAAACAAAGAAATCCGACCTCGAGCCGAGCCGGCGCGGCGATTTCCGCGAGATTGCATTGTGCGGTTTATTTCCGAGGGCGTGTATCTCACCGGTTGGTTATATTCCACGTCGCTGATCATTGTTACCGTTGTCGCCTGATCATTGTGTGCGACGAAGTATCGTACCGTTCGCGCTCTACCCAACCCGAGGCACGGGCTTTCGTTTATGCTGGCTCGTAATTAAACTCTGCTCTCCGTGTGACTCGCTTCTAAACCGGTAAACCGTGCGGAAACTTTTTTTTCCTTTTTTTCAAGGGAGCACAACATCAAAGTTCTTCTTTGCGTTAGAAGTCTTCCCCGAGACGCGGAATCGGAACGAGCGGGCACATACCACATGCATGGCGAGAAAATTAAAACGAGCTCTATTTCCGGCTGCTGTTTTTTCCGTTAGTGTTTCTCAACTTGTGTTTCAGAACAATTCGTAAGACTAACGAAGTCTATAACGATGTCAAGGCTAAAAGAGAGACTTTATATTTTTCACGATTGTGTAATTCGCTTTATTAAAATCTCTATAACATTTCGCGAGAAATACTCCCAGTTATCTCTTACACAGTTTATTCAGAACGTATCGCTGTAGTAACCAATTAAATAATTTTACGGGACTGCGTGCTTATCCCGTCAGGATTGTATAGCATATCCGAATAAATTTTACGGCGACCTTTCTCATTTCCCACGCTTCTGTTTGTTTATCTCCACCCGGTACTTGCCAGCTGGCCGCTTCCTCGTGCAAGTAAAATATTAATACGTACGCCATATTGCGACCACGCGAAGCGCCGTTTAATTTGCTTGAATCGTTTCACGCCTCGCTTCCTTTTCTTCCTTCTCTCGTTTCTCGCGCCCGCTCTCGTTCCAGTTGCAGGAATGCTAGAAATGACGAATTTTACGCCGCCTGCTGCGGCGGTGCGCGTGCATTCCGCATGAAGGATGTCGACGAATCACGGAATTGGATGAAAGGCGAAGTGGGATTAACAGCATTCCCGATCTCTTCCGCGAGAAATGAGAAGAATGTCGGTGGTGGAGTAATCGAAGATCCTTAATAAAGCAGATGGAGCGAGTAATTGTGCTATTTCTCTTTCGAACCCGCGCACGCTGACATCAACGGTATCATTATGTCTGTCATCTCCGTCTTTATCTACTTCCTCCGTATTTCCATATCCACTCTTTTTTCTTCTGATAATTTTAGATCACGGACGTCTGACATTCCGATTGAGAGAGACAATCAGCCACGGGGCGGAAAACAATGGCTTCAATATTAGTCGTCTCGTAATCTATATTCCGTGATTGCAGAGAAACCTTACGGTTTTTTGTGACGTGTTCTCAACTTCCAGCTTGTTTGATATGAAATCCTGTCCCGTAAGATGGAGTAATATTACTAATATTACTTCTTCCTACGAGAGTCACTTTGTTCTTTTTTTTTCTTTCTTTATAGAAGTCTCGATAATTTACTCTCGTACCACAATACGGAATGTTACGCAACACGAACGTAATAATCGCTGAAATTTTTTAACCAAGACGCTTACGTGGTGAAATTTCGCAAAACGCTGCTTCTTTGTTGCTTTGAGGTAGTTCCAGGCTACGACTTTATTTCCAATTACACTGAAATGAGACGTAAGTTTCTACACGAGTTTACTCACAGAAGGCACGGCGATCGTTCAAGCGGACAATAAATTCTCGACGATTAATTTCTCGCTTTTTTCTCGATCTGTTCGTTCTGCACCACTCGTAAAAAAGGATACTTCCGGCATGCTATTCACTTGATCCTCTGCGATAAACTGGTAAATTACCTTACTTTTCTCGGTAGTAGGGTTCGTCGATGGGGAAATGTTTCGATCTTTAAAAGGGTGTCCAAATGTGCAAACAGAGCGCGGTGCTGTACGGCATTATTTTGTTAAATCGTTTAAAATGTATAGCTACAATAAATTATATAATGTCTGCTATTTTAATCATGATACAATAGTAAATAAACACTCTTATTTCTTTTATCGTATAACTTTTCCGAGATTTCACAGACATAAAACACCATTTATATTACTTTTCCTAATAAATATTATATCATTGTATATTTATATTTATATACGCGCGCGTGTGTGTGTGTTCGTGAACTAACTTACGCAAGAGCGAATCCTCAGTACGCGGGAGACGGAATCATCAATACTTTAAGTTTGATAAAATGTATATTTGTCACTTAAACCAATCTTGATAGATTTTGGGGCGGTTGAGATTAGCGAAATGCACAGGAAGACTTGAAATTCGTTGATAATTGGCGCTGAAGATGCCAAGTCGCAGGATTTTATACCTCCGATTTTCCTGAAAATTCTAGAGCTCTCCTGGTAATCAAGTAAGGTAAAGAGCGAAAATAGTTAAGCGATTCACCCATCAGCTAATCGACTCTTGTTTCACTATGATGCTATTAGTTTATGCTTCAATAATGCCACATAATGCAGATAATTAGTGTTGTTATTTGGCTCTCGCTTTGTCTCGAATGTTTTTCTCCGAATAGTTTTCTGTCGATAAAACTCGAAACAAAGGAGGGTGCCCAGTAATGATTCTGTTCAAAAACTCACTAGCAGAATACTCGAGATTTCGATATCAGAGAGAAAGAGGGAGAGAGAGATTCTAACATATATATTTTAAAGAAATCAATAATTATCCAGCAGAAACAATTACGCGATTCGATTTTGAATATAAAATTAAGATCTAGAATTTTATTTTATTTAGAATAAAAAACAAGTACATTCTAAAAATCTAAAATAATCATTTTAACGCTTTCTGTTTATATCTACAATATTGTTTTTTCTACTTCTAACTTTGGAAATACGAAAATATGCGTATCCTAAAGACCATCAAAATTTCCTGCAAGGAAAATTTTACTTCAGATTTGGCGAACGATCAATATTTACATAAAATCATCACTTTGTTCTCGTTTATACGCTTAATTTTGCGATACAAGTATCGTAATATGAATATTATGAATATCACATATACCCTGCTGTCAACAACTGTTTCAATTTTTATCTAAAGTAGCGCGATCCATGTCAGCCACCAGACAAATCCCACAAATACTCCTCGTTTAATATTTAATAACGTCCGCCATTGAAAATTTAATTATACTGTCGTCTACAGTTGCATTCATCCGGTTTGAGAGAGCCACCGTAGTTGAAAGCAAAATAATTCGAAAGAGAACTTCCAACTTCTATAATTAATTACGATCCTTTTTAATAAAGACAACATATGACTTTTCAGCACATACGATCCACCTAGTAGTATTTCAAGTATTTTAACCAACTTACAAACGCATAATAGATATTTCAGAATCGGTTTTGTTACGTAAAAGCTATTACGTTTTAAAGCTATAGCATTTTTATCTATCTTAAAATTTATTACGTTATTGCAAAAATTTCTCTTTAACAATTACGAAAACAAATTGCTAAAATAATATTTCTTTTCGCTGCTAATGATGATAAAATATTCATTGTTTTGCAATTCCGAAAATTAAAAATTTTATCTTTGAATCTTAATGGCTCGATTCTCTTGTGATAAAGAGAATGAAAGACACTCGAAAAGATTTACATGAAAGGATTCCTCTCGATTTGTTTTTGTCGTTATTATTCTATTGTTGTACGCGGGAATGGATAAAGGATGGAAACAATCTTTTTTATTTGTATGCAGAATGCATGCTAGCACAATGTACATCGGAATCTCATGAGACATCGAATTTCCTGATCCTATCGATAGAAAGGATTTTCGATAAGTGATGGGGGAAAGGAAGAGAAAGAATATCGAACTGATAGTCACGTCGAGACGCAGTGACCTGCGTTCGAAAAGCGTCACGGAAAATATAAAAAAATATAAGCAAAGCGTGAAAAATCGTATATGGCGACTGTAAGCTAAATGTTATTTTTTTCTGTGACAGAATTGGACCACCAGTTATTTCTGTTTCTGCTTATTTTAGAGGAAGGTCAGAGCTCCTATTACACCGCGAGATACAATGGATTGTGTATATCCCGATTGTCGAACAAATATCGCAAATACTATGTTCGATATATTGTGTTTATCAAAATTGCTTTGTAATATAATGTATTTCAGTATAATGTATCCTGCAGAGACGAATAATTTAACATTAATAATATTCAATTGATTGCGCGTGAACTTCTTGGAATCGATTTATATTCAAAAGAAAGTTGAGAAATATAATTCGAGCAAATACGTAATGAGATCTATCTAAAAGTTTTAAGCCTACAGATAAAAAAGGTCTACACATAAAAAGAAATAACCTTTATTTTTCAATATAATCACTCTTTATTAATTTAAATACATTTTTTAGAACGATCAATTAATTTAATTTGTTTTGAAAGTATAAAAAAATTATTATCTGTTTTATATCTTTGGGCCAAAACTTTTGAATCTCTTTCTTTGTAGTGTAACATAACTTATGTTTATGAAATTTGCATTAAGGGGAGGTTCTCATCCAGACCAAAAAATCTGTTTTTTTTTTGGGACAGCTTATCATGTGTAGAAAATGTTCTCTAAACGATTTTGTCGAAAACTACTTGATATAAAAGCTATTGGATAAAGGCACCTACTTTATTACGCAAAAATAGAGCTCGTGCGGTATCCTACAATATTTTTGAAATGTGCGCCTATATATACATACTATAGTAAGCATACTTAGCATACGGTATAAAGTTGAGGAAGGATTGATATATGGTTCTGGAATAGCAGATTAGCCACAAGGTAAATTATTTTGCTATTAACTCCAAAAAATCGATTAACGAAAACGTGTTTTTAGACATGTTTTTCTCGAAACCATGTTTTTCAAACTTGCGAGAACGACAGCTCTTGAACCACTTGATGGATCGGCTTTTTTTTAAATTTTAAAATACATTAAATTTACTGGAGGTTATACCTAAATGCAGCCAGCTTTTTATTTAATTTTTTTTAATAATATATCAAAGAGCGAAAAAAAGTGAAAAATCATTACCAAAAATTCGAATATCCGCCATTTTGTTAATTTTCGACTTTTTATTAATTTTATTGGTATAACCTCCAACAAATATGATATATTTTATAAAAATTTTTGGATATTTGATTATAGATAATTATTATGAGTACATGTCTCGCAGATTTTACATATTTTTTTTTAACGGTCACGTTGCAGCACGTATAACAGATTTCCATGACATTATTTTTCACTAAAAAAATTTTTTTTTAATACTTTAAGAGTTAATAAATATGTGTCAAAAACTTTGAGTACTTTATTTATTTCCTTGTATGAAAAAAAATCGAGAAAATCACCTCTTTTTTGGGTCGCTAGATGAGAACCTCCCCTTAATATATTGCGCTGTCAGAATCAGCTGTCATTTTCTTACCAGCTTCCCATCAGCTATCATTTTCTTTTCATCAATGTATCATTAATCAGATTCTAGCAATGTAAATATTGGTTTATAGCTTCGGATTAACATTACGAGAGTCAGCCAGGTTGGCAGAGTCTTCGCGAATCAATTCCGCCACGAGAGAATAATCGCAGCTGTTCCGCGAGATAACTCACAGAACAGAAGGGCGCGTTCCTGCGTTCCCTTAACAAAACAAGAGGACGTTATCCAATATCGACGAGAGTCCCGCACACCATCGTGATTTTGCTATAGCGATACGCAAATACGCTCGGGGCTGCATGCGGATTCATCCCGTTTCACCGTTGAAAAGGAAGCAGCCGCGAGTCACGTCGGAAATGAGTGCCCGATGACCCGACGCGAATGCATGACGCTTCTTGCAACGACGACGACAACGACAACGATAGCGGATAAGTCTTCGTGCATTTCGATTTTTCCCGACAATAGATCTGAAGAAACAGAGAGAAATGAGAAAGAAGCATGTTTTGACATTCTCGAACTTCAGCAAATTCTCTGCAGATCCACCTATGTCGTATTTATTCATAAAACCTCTTTTTGTAAAGCGAACAGAATTGTTCGCAGCAAACTTTACACTTTGCTCATTGTGCGCGACAACAATCCGTATTACGCATGCGAAATTAAACGCGAATATTTAGACCGGAGATAAGCAGGGATAACGAGCTGCATTTTCTGCGAAAATAAAATTGTTAGGTATTATCTGTTTAAATATAGTTTTTAGATACATTTCTCTCTCAGGAATTCCGATATTCTTCATTTACTCTAGCTCAAATTTTATTTATTTGGAAGCAAATATATATAAAGATATAAATTTAAAAAAAACGAGTCCACTGATAGAATTGTAATAACAATTGCATCGATTGACAGATCACACACATCCGTGCGCAATGCTATTTTTGAATTTTTTCGATTATGCAGTTTAAATATATTATCGTCCAATTTTCATGGTTTTTCGTGCTGATGAGATCACAAATCTGCTTTGCAGAACTAACAAAAATTATTAAAATTGTGTAAAATATAAAAAATATGGCAATTAAATAAGGAGTAAATTTTATTACTATAAAAACCTGTTTTATAAATTCGAATATTAGTTTCGAATATTAATGTTCGTCAATCGACATGTCAATATTTTGTCTTACAATGTATGCCAATAGAATTTTCATTATCATAAGCATATGATAATAAAATATCATCTAATAATTAAATAAGATTATATTCTTATGAGTAGCATGTTTAATTGCACACTTTTTATTTTATTTTGTTATCCATATATGTCATTCAAAGTTTTATATTAAGGAGCATTTATTTTTTACAAGCGTTTTAAAAAATTTCAATAAAGGTTACCCAGACGTCATTGTAAAGTTAGGCGGGACCATGGATGACGACATGACAGTTAACATTAAATCGTTAATCTTTATAAAATTCTCACTCAAAGTTTTATTACTATTATAGTCAATTATAAAAATATTAAAATAGCCGCAATGAAAAATGAACTAATGTCAAACCTGTGAGAGAATTTATAAAAATATTTTGCGAAGATATTTTAATAATTACATTCTAAGTGAACTGTTCTAAGCGTAAAGCTACGTGTAAATAATGCATTACCTTCCCGAAATTCGCTGTAAACAATTTTTATAATACAAGAAATTTCCCAAGGGTAAATTCATGCCTCTCTTTCTCTTGTCGAAACTGTATCCTCTTACACGTCAGAAACGTTAGCTCGCACGATCGTTATTATCGGCCGTCCATCCGTCATCCCTTCGGAAACCACCCTCGAGACACTTCGAGATCAGACTTGATACTGTTGCTGTCAAACAGTGAACCAAGTTACACAATGTCGACGTGGTTCGTTCTTTGAATCTTTTTCTTCGTTCAGGAAGTATCGAATTCAGTGGGTTAACCTTCATTGAATTAAGGTGAGAACGTAGGGCTCATTCCTCAAACTTGGGGCGTCGGAGCCCTTGGAAGATTGCGTTAGAGGACGCATTGTTTGTTCCCGCGACTCGTGAAAGCGACAAATTACTCTTTATGTGCGCGTCTGCTCACAGACCGTTGTGCATTCGCGTTCACGAGCGAGATAAAGTTTGTTACTCCTGCTCTTAAGAAGAATACGCATATATCGTATGCCGCGAGCGAGACGAGTCGCGGAAACATAAACGCATCATCATCACTAATCTCTAATCTCATTTTCTGTATCGTATTACATTGCAGTTATAATAAAACAATAAATGTTATTTTTAAGGGCAAATTAATACTTAATAAGCATATCAAAAATAAAAAAAAAACTTGACCAATGCGCGAAAACATATTTTATTTCTTTCCACGCACGAAACTCGACGAGACGAACATTTGTGGAATACCGCTTCAGACGCATCTTCAAATATCGATGGTAATTGTCTAGAACAGTGAAACTGTGTTTCGTTGCAATCACAAGAATAATTCAGGCGTGATCGTTCTAAACAATTCGCGGTTCCTTTGCTAGCAGCACAAGTGACATAGACTCGAATCCAATTAACGTCGTCTAGTGTGTATCGTCGGCCGCTGACTTCGTGACTGCGCAGCCGACTTGTTTCTAAAGCGCGTGTGCACGCGAATTTGAATCGCACATCCGAAACTTCCTCGGCTGTATTTATTGCAGTTGCGAGCTACGACCCGGCACTCCTCGCGGCGATAACGCAAGATTCAACTCAGCGCGACGCGAGGCTGCGTCCTCGTACCTTTCGGCGGGTCGCTTCGTTATGACATTCGAGATTTAATTGGCGGATACACACTGTGGCAATCAGCCTACGTGTGTTGTCGACGCAAGTACGTTATGTGCAACTTTATAATGAGAACATTTTCGATAAAGAAAAATATGTTCTCCTTTCTAGCGACGTGATTCGATTTATTATTTGAAATACTTTATTTAAAATGTAATCTCTAAATTAACTTTCTTAAATCTAAAGAGAAATATTGGAGAAATATTGATGAAAAAATGGAATTGATTTCCTAGATATAATTTTCTTTATTTTTTCATTTAAATTTTATAAATTTTATTTATAAATTTTAAAGATTACTGTGAATGTTTTATATAAATAACAATGTAACTATTATATTACGTAAACTTATTATGTATTACAAACGTAATACATAATAAATGTGCAATATAAATAAATAAATTAAATAAAAATTTTTAATTCAAACCTTTTTATTTTTAATATGATACCGCAGAATTTAATTAATGAGAAAGAAATAATATTTTCTTACTTTTAAACTTGTTCCTGTTTTTAAACTTTTCTCTAATTCTGAATATTTAAAAAAACTTAAAATATTTTCGTATACGTGCAATAAAAAAATTAAAAACAATATCATATTCTTTATTCTTTATATTTTTAAATTTTATATTTTTAAGCTCTACATTTATAAGTCTATAATAAACAGAATAAGATCGCTCAAAATGTTTTTAATTAAAAAGAAAGTACACTCTCATTTCGTGAGATGGGAGAACTGGTAAGACCTCTGAACTTTGCCGACAAACTTTTATGGCTTCTCGAAACAACGTAGAATAATTGTAGAACACGTCGAACGTATATGTGTGACAAAGATGGTTAAAAGAAGAAAGAAGGAAAGACAGAGAAAAAAGAGTACCAAGAATAGAGGCCAGAGGAGCGAAGAGAAGGTAGAGGGTAAAATTTCATTGACAATTTATTACGTCGGCTGCCAACTCGGAGCGGGGTGCCCACGTAACGAGTTTATTAAATATTTCATCCGGGCTAGAAGAAGAGAAAGTCGAAAGGACGAGGGATGGGAATAGAGTGGCGACAGGTACTAAAGCAAGAGAGAACGGAGAACTGTACAAAAGGACACCCTTTTTATAATTTGCCGCTATGTAACAACCCCCTTACGCGACGTAACGGAAAACGCATGCGTAACGCCGACGTGATTGCGAGCTCACCCTTTCCCGCGCACCCTATGCCCTCCTGCAACCCACGACTTCACTGCGAGTTTAATAAACGCTACGTGCAACTACGATATTTCAGCGGATATCGAATCGGTCGATAATCCGATAATTGAAGGCTGTAAGGGTGGGCGAGATTTTAAGGTCGAGGTGACAGAGACAATATTTCCGGAACAAAAAAATAGAGAAGGTCGCTTATATAATGAATTATAATCATCAATTTTGCATAGAACATATATGAATAATATTTAATGAAAAGTCTATGACTGGATAAAGAGAGAAAATATGTTTTAATTAGAAAAGAATAATTAAAAATATGAACTATTTATTGTGTATATATAAAATTGCGTATAAAATTTACTATAAATAAACTCTTTATTTTGAAGTGAATCTGTCATAAATTCCTCCCAAACAAAATTATTATGTTACGTATCAGATTTAAAACAGAGTTTCAGTTTTATGTAGATTCAATTCTAGGTTTATTATATTATTTTTTAAAACATATATTACTTATCTAAGATATGATGATTATCTTACATACGATTTAAAAATATGAAAGACAATATTGCAAAAAGCGAGAGACAGAAAGAGAGAGAAATATGTTTGCAATATAATCTATATACTATATTTATATATGTTACTGTGAAAGACCGATATCTGGCAAATGTCGACTATGTGAATGCTGACATTCTCCGGTGAATGTCAGCATTCACATAGTCGCTTTGGTGTATGTACGAAATATTTGCTAAATATCATTATTCCTCACTTACACCGGCAAATGTCGACATTCAGCATGCACTGATGGTGAATATTGAATAAAAATATTTTTGTTACTGTGAAAGACCGATATCTGGCAATAAATAATCCATAACCACGCTTCGCGTGAAAAGTCGCAAATCCAAAACAAACAACAAAACAATTATGGATCTTGTTTTGAGCCGAAGCAGGGGGTGGGGGTGGGGTAGATGTCGGTTTGCGTAAAAAGCAAACCCATGTAAACAGAATAATTATAATGATATTTAGCAAATATTTCGTACATACACCAAAGCGACTATGTGAATGCTGACATTCACCGGAGAATGTCAGCATTCACATAGTCGACATTTGCCAGATATCGGTCTTTCACAGTAACATATATAAATATATAGATTATATTGCAAACATATTTCTCTCTCTTTCTGTCTCTCGCTTTTTGCAATATTGTCACTTTCATATTTTTAAAACAAACAACAAAACAATTATGGATCTTGTTTTGAGCCGAGAAGCAGGGGGTGGGAGTGAGGTAGATGTCAGTTCGCGTAAAAAGTTGCAAACCCATGTAAACAGAACAATTATAATGATATTTAGCAAATATTTCGTACATACACCAAAGCGACTATGTGAATGCTGACATTCACCGGAGAATGTCAGCATTCACATAGTCGACATTTGCCAGATATCGGTCTTTCACAGTAACATATATAAATATATAGATTATATTGCAAACATATTTCTCTCTCTTTCTGTCTCTCGCTTTTTGCAATATTGTCACTTTCATATTTTTAAAACAAACAACAAAACAATTATGGATCTTGTTTTGAGCCGAGAAGCAGGGGGTGGGAGTGGGGTAGATGTCAGTTCGCGTAAAAAGTTGCAAACCCATGTAAACAGAACAATTATAATGATATTTAGCAAATATTTCGTACATACACCAAAGCGACTATGTGAATGCTGACATTCACCGGAGAATGTCGACATTTTCTAATTTCGGTCTTTCACGGTAACATATATATTAAGAAAATCACGACTGTTTTTGATAAATCAATAAATAGATAAAGTATTAATTTATGGTTAAGCTGAATCTTTTGTGGTTAATAATCTAATTCAATTAAATAATCCACGAGAGGAGCAGGTTAACACGCTATCGAAATACCTTCTCTACCTAGATTTTCTAAGAAATTTTTAACACGCGATGTGTGTGCGTGATCTGTCGGCATGATAGAATTCCTATTCCTGGTGATACAAAGGAGAGGAAATCATCCGCGTTGTGCGAAGGATCTAATTTCAGATAAGAGCAGAGAGAGCAGTAAGAACGGGATTTACGAGTATGTTCGCTATTTACCTTATGCTCATTCTTTTGCGCAGCTTACACGACATTATTGTCTCGAAATTAAGATTGCGAACTCTTCTTCGAATAATCCTGCTCCGAACCTTTTAAGCTCTTACAACTGCGTTACATTTGAAATTTCTATGCCTGACAAAATCTCTTTTCATTAAATTTAACGCGTAAAAATATTGTATTCTATTTAAGAAGGTTTTCGATGTTATATTACACTGTAACAAGCATAATCTTCGAGTGATACGGCTGTATTCCATCCCCTTTAAATTGAAACTGTACTCGGATCTCTGTCCAAAAAAATATTGTAAAAAACTGAAAATAAAAAAAAAACTCAAATTCGACAAAAAAGGAGCACTATAAAATTTTGAATTTTGCAAATATATTTGACAGTGAAATATGAGATTTTTCAAAAAATAATTTATTCGAATTTGGATTTATTCAGAGTGCATTTGCCACAATACGAGAATATCGATGGTGGATGTTACACAAAGCAGACATGCAAGAATGCACGTACGCGTAGAGAAAAGAATTTCGGAGAATATCCACGAGGGATTTAATTTTATCCATCACGACGATGCTACGAGTACGTATGAAAACTTGAAAAAGGAAAGGAAGTCGATATGACGACATAGCTTTATTCGACGGTATTGAGAGAGTAAAAGAGTACACAATTTCGAGGGGTCGCAACAATAGTCTCAACGACAGTGCACCAAATATTAACCGGAGGGTGACGGTACTCTTTAAAGATTCACGGATCCATGAAAATAATCCGCTCGTTTTCCCCTTCTTCATATTAAAGTGTATCACTCGATGACACTTTTTTCAACGTAATATGAACTGGTCTCCGATGAAGTATACATATAGCATTTAAGAAAAATTCGAAGAAAAATTTATAAATAAAAAAATCCTCCTTACTCTTAGTTCGAAAATATATTTTCCACATAAAAAATATTCATTATACAATATTCATTAAACCTATTATTTTAAAATCGTATTAAGTTTTAATAACTTTGATACAAATTAATATACAAATAATATATAAATTAGTAAGTGAATTAGAGGCGATATGTATGTAACACAAACTAAATATTTTCAATTTTACTTTTTTACAATTTTATTTGCTTTTTCAACTAATTTCTGGCAAATGTTCGTCCGAGAGAGTTAGCGAAATTAAAATAGTTTTATCGCATATATAACGGCGCGATCGAAGTCGTCACAGGATCAGACTGGCAGAATTCCCTGCGCGAGCTTCACATAATTTACAGACCGCCGATCACTGATCGCCATTCCGATATCGGATTCGGATTTAAGTGAGTCCGAGTTTGACGACGGTGCGTGCAATAACAGAAGATTTTACGAGTTCGGTGAATACCATAGGTTTACCATACGTTGAATTCCCTACATGTCTAAGTTAGTTATCTAAAACGAATAGTGACACTATAGGTCAGTACTATAAGTTTTCAATTTGTCTTTTATTATATTGGATTTTATTATATTGGTCATTTATTATATTGGAGACAAATAATATAAAATACCCAAAAAGACGAGCAAAGTCTCGATACAAATTAATAAGCGAATAAGATAATATTCGATCGCTGATAACTGCCCGATCGCTTACATTTTATAATATATCTTGGTGAAACATGAGTTTTCCATCATTATTATTACTGTAAATATATTGATTTTATGAAATATATGGTTTTTGTAATTACGTATATATATATATATATGTAATATATGTATCTCGTGCACCATTCAAATACCTATTTTGTACTGTAATAAAAAATTTAAAAAACTACAAGAAATAACCGCGAAATAAAAGATAATAATTATCTTCGCATTTAATAAATATAATTGCTCCAACGATTTAGCCAGATCTTTCCGCCAGATATCTAGTATGCAGAGATCTAGTATCCGACATAGAAAAGAATAATCCTCAAGGTAGAGAGCAAACTTAATGTGCTCTGCTTATATCAAGTCTCATGAGATCAATTTGTGACGAAAAGTTAAGCGACTCGAATGCTAAGAACTTCAAGATGAAATGAATTTTTAGATTTTCCAGACTGCTCTCGTGATAATAATTATTTCAGGCAGCGAGTCATGATAACCACGGTTTTTTAAATCCTTGCATAATGAAAATTTTATACAATTTTCGAACATTTTTGCGATAATCAATATTGCTGAATAGTAAAATTTTTTATTGGAATAATCAATGAGCAAGATAAATGTTAAAAATTAGCTAAGATCACAACAGCCATAAATAAAAGTGTATTTTTCAAAAGCTCCATTATTAATAACCCTTTTTTGTACATTTAAAGTTGGTTATTTCAAAACTTATGAAATGCAATAAAAATATTTGGCCAGTGGAGTTATCTGTTGCATTGACTGTATAAGTATCCAAATTAATCAGTCAATTAAATTAAATTATATAGAATCAATTAAATCAAAAGACACTAAATTTTTTGAAAAGAATTATATGTTCCGAATTTTATCTATTATATTAAATAGTTTTATTGTATTAAATTTTTCATTTTTATGAATTTGATATGGTAATTCATATACTACCTCCTGCTTTTAATTTGTGTGTGTGAAATTAATTGGGACATCGACTTATTATATTTAAATCGGAAAGCGCAAAAAATAAGGCGCAAAAAATGGAAAATACAATCCGAACAAGTACAGAAATAATGTCGTTCGTAAATATCATATAATGATATGAAATTTTTTATAACGTTCGCTACTGCGATTCTTACTTCATATCAGTAAGTCGCACAAAAAATTGCTTTGATATATCGGGATGTATATACTTGTTGCTTCGATCCATTTGCATTAATCACAAAAATTAATACATCATGAATTGATAATCGATGACATTATCGAGTGTAGGTAGATCATCGCATTTAATGTTCTCTACTTCTCGCGATCACGTCTCGGAAAATAATGTGGCGAAACGTGGAGCAGATCGCGCTCCTACCTGTTTATTCGAGTGTCAGTAGTGACTTTGTGTATACACAATATGTCTTATACTGTCACAATAAATACCAAAGCCACAACAACTTATTCGTTACTGTTTATTTAATATTTACCGTTTTACAGAAAATAAATTTACCCAAAATGTTGTTCTCATTTATTAATTATTATCAATTATTTAATAAACTATATATGACTAAATGTTACTGAAAAGTATTTCCTATAATACTCGTCGTTCATACTTGCAAAATATATTGAAAAAATTTCTGAATAAATAATGCTTGGAAATCCAATGAATATACCAATTATCATTATGATTGATAATATAATTAAGTTTAAATATGTATTTATGAATTTTTCAAAGAAATCTACTAGTGCAAAGCTACTCTCTGAAGAAAGTAGTGTGTTTTATGATATCTCGAGAATAATCCTACAAGACAATACGAAAAGTACATGTCGAGACTAGTACTCAGACTTGCCCTTAAGCTATCCATAATAAACAATGTGACTCTTATCTACATCTTTTGTGTATCACCCGATGCTGAGATATCGTCAAGCACTGAGGGAACTTTAATGATCGCTCTGGACTAAACTCTGAATATGTTTTAATTTGTTAAATAGATCAAAAATAAAACAAAAGTGAAACTATATTTTCTTGGATATCAATAATTGTCAACGAAATTGACAAATCACAGAAATTCTAAATGCAAAAATAACACTAGAATTAATGCTAAAAAAACATTAATTAAACATTATTTTCTTCTATATTTTCATGAATTTGACAATTGTAAATATTCTTTTTAATTTATCGCATCTTTTTCGTTTGTATTTATATTTCATACGAAATGTATTTTAACTAACTGTGCGAAAGATGCTCATAAGATTCTTATGACTATTTTTATGAAATTAATCTTTCACAATATTTCGTCGAAAAACGTGTAGAAAAAGTATAAAGTATACGAGAAAAGAGAGTTATTTCAGCGAAACGAGAGAGTTGTTTAATTCTCATGACACGACAAAGTCTTTGTGTCTGATTTGACTGCCAGCTTGTCTATTATCCGTTACTGAGAGAACCAAACATCACACGGGCCACCTTTGTTCGTAGCAAAAACGAGATTCAAAAAACTAAAAGCAAGCCTATTAAGTGGCGGCTGGTTTCGTTTCAGTAAAAGAGAGAGAAAGAGAGAAGGGGAGGAAACGAACTCCTTCGCCAATTAACGCCTTTCATTCAAGTGCTGCACCTGTTTCACTCTCTTTTTCGCTTTCCTCTTGAAAGAAGCACTCTGCGCTCAAAAGCCCGTACAGCAATATGCTCGATTCAACGATCATCGTCAAGACGGTCGTGATTCTCGCTGAACGAGCCCTTACTTGCTATCCAAGAGCGGAAAGATAAATTTTTTTCGTAGATATCTTTGCTAATTATATCGTGATATAATTAAAAATTTCATCTTAATACTGTAAAATAAGAGACAAGTCTTGCAATGTAATATAGTTTAAACAAATTTGTAAATTCTACAATATATTGTTTGTATTTTTTATTAATAAATTATTGTTAAAATAAAAATTAATTGTTTATAAAAGACTGCGCATTTTTCTCTCTCAATGAATAAAGCAAGTAATTTGTAAAATATTTCTATTTTAATTATTTGTACATATCTACTATAAAATGTGCGTACATCGTAAATATACACCGTACACATTTAAATTTTGTGAAGTCACACAATCAAAGAATACAGTTGTTAAAATATTTAGCAACTATATTTATAATTAATTCTGGTTAAATTTCTATCATTTCATACATTTCTTTGTACAAACTCGTCGGGAAAATATTCCTTCATTTTCATCATGTGTTTCTTAAGTAGCGTATACAAAGAGTCGTCTTATAAAACGGAAACATGCGAGGATTCTCTCACCTTTCTTCACCGATTTATGCACTCTCGCTATTCGAGATCATCTGATTTAGCTAGGAGATAAGACTGTCTATCATATTTAGCTGTAGAGACATATGAATTTAAATAAGGAAACTATTCTTGAAATATTGTATTTTTCGTAAATGCAACAGATTATACGATAAATAAATATATACGTATAATATTTCAATATAAAAGCAGACACTTAATGTGTAAAAGAATTTTTAAAACATTGCAATACTCTGCAAAAGAATTAAAAAATAAAAACAATTAAAAAACTGTTTTAATATTATTATAACATATAAAATTAATGTTTTAATTTGATTTAATAATATAAAACTATTTAATAATGTACACTAGTGTAAAAAAGATATTGTTAAAAAGTGTTAAAAAGACAGAAATCCTTAAATAAATTTAAATAAAATAATGCTTATTGTTTTAACGCCATAATATATTAAGAGAAATAAATTAATCCTAATACACGAGATAAATCTAACAAAAAGACATTTAATTTCATAACGAGAGTTCTTTTCGTGCAAAAAGATTCTTAGCTGAACTAAAAGGTTACAAGATGAAATACGAAGAAGCACTTTGATGAAAGTCGAACAATGGACACTAAAGAAGAAGGAAACTATGTCCCATCGTCCGAAGTTTTCTGATTAAATCTCATCTAAGAGCTTTAGCATAAGAAAAAAGCCTAGGTCAATTTTTCCAATCCAATTTTTCCTTAAAAAGTAGCATCAGAAGAAATTTTAGAATAGAAAACGTACGTAGAGAGAGGAAACGGTGTCTTTTCCCGTCTTCGATTTTCTCATATGTGAACATTCGTATCCTAAGATATTGCTCAATATTCCAAAGATCTTATTCGTTTTGAAAATTTTATTTCCCTTGAAGCAATGTTATGCTAATTTTACAAAGAAATCTGTTGCATTTATTATTATTTATATGAAACGAAATAATAGAGAAAGAGAGAATATGAAGTAAATAAATAGTTAACATTCAATCTCACCATGGTCATTTATGAAGATCGAATAAATGCATCGTAATGAGAAAATAAATGATTTCTGCTTTTTGTTTGGCAGTCTTTGAAGAAAATATAATGAAAAAGATAGGATGAAACCGAAGTAAAGAGAAATGAGGTCATTGTTTAAGTAAAACATGGATCGTATGATCCTTTGTTTTCGGATATTTTCAGATCCCAAAGATTCTCTCTCTTTCCTCTTAGGATCGAAAAACAGGATTCTTCGGCACGTATGACGGTGGTGCAAATATTGGTTTTTCAACTTATTTTCAGCTTATTTTTTTATTTCGTTTTTCCAAAATAGTACAATATGTAATACGAGCGATACAATATATATAATAAAATATATATATAAAAAATAAATAATAACAAGTAATACTGATGAAAAACTATAAAATTTTGATATTATTAGACAAAATTTTGATATTATATGAAGATCTCGTATTTTGCGTTGTTCTTTATAATACATAAGATATTATGTGTATGTTTCTATTCATAATTTTTTAATAAGATATAAATATGAGATATTTATGAAATATATTCTTGTTCTGAACATAAACATGTCATAAACTCGATTATTTTATATTACTTTGTTATGGACTATTTGCATCCACGATTAGGTTATATTATTATTTAATTATCAATATTTTTAGTCTTATACCTAATGGCTAATCTTGGATGTTTCTTTGCGATTTATGATACTTATCGATTTTGCGATGTACGTTCAAAAGCAATAAATGGTTATTTTATTATCATTTTTTTCAACAACGAGTGTTTTTTTCATTTTGTCGCCATAGGGATATGAAGCGAAAAGACGAAGTATTACTCAAGTGTGCTTCGTATGACTTCGATCATTAAGGAGAGGTTCTCCAATTATGAAGTTTCATTTAATATCTGGTGAACGCCATCCGGAAAATTTTACAGAGTTCGGATAAAGGATGATAAAATACAAAATTCACGATTTTACGTCTCTGTCAGTCTCTCTACCAGTCTTTGTTCATTACGGTAAATGAGAATGACAAAAATCGGTTGGAAAGTTGGATTTTATCCGGTACTTTGAGGAAAATTACACAATGATCCTCATGCCCTTCGAGGACTTCGGTAAGCTCCACTTTTGCTCCATACACTCAAAAGCAAAAAGTAAGGGATGAAATCCGGAGTGTTATTTCATACTTTTCTATATTTTAAAAATTGTTATAAAACTCTTGACATTTTAATAATATACTTACATACTCTATACACATACTTTCGAATTTAAATCTGTTTTTCTTCTTCTTTTATTCTCTTTTTTTATTATTTTGTTATATTATTATACAAAGAAACAGTAGTTATATTATTTCTAAAGAAACTGTGATTACATAAAGCAACTAATATTTTATTATCAATTTATCTTACTCAATCTTATTAAATTATATATTATACAATTTCAATTTTATCTCAAATAAAAGCTACAAAGATAGTATTATGAATAAGTTATTTCAATTATCAATTAAAAATTTCCAAAATATTCTAAAATCCGTCGACCGTAGTCAAACTACTATATAAATACTCACAAAAGTTTATAACGTCTCCACCTCTCTTGCTGTCTGTGTATTACTGCAACTATCCTAACTATCACTCATCCATTTAGTTGCGCAAATTCGAGCTTGTCACTTTACCCTCGCCAAGTTATACGCGAGCTTTCGGTTGTCACCGAGACGGAGCCCGCATGTGCTTTGATTCTAAGATGCGTTAAATCGACGCGTTCTGTAATTAGTCGTCTCAGTGACGATATAGCTGCTTATTTCTCATCGACTTTCTTCGGAACAATTAGCCTAACTTTTACAGTAAATAAAACTACTTAAAAAGATCCCCCGACGCTCTATTTCAACTCGACGCTTGCGATAGCAAGCAACTGGGAATATAATGAAAAATTTCTCGGCATGAGTAGATTACGTATTTCAGAAAAAGAATAATATTGTATGAATTTGTCTGTGGATAATCATCAGCGTAAACACATTTGGAATTTCTATTCAACATAATACTTTATCGAGAAACAATTTTAGATCACCTAAACAATAATCTTCATTTATATTATATTCGGATAAAAGAGTATCCTAGATTGGTAAATCATTGTAATCTTTTGAAGTTGATCCATTCTTAAATAATATATAAAATAAATAAAATAAATAAATAATATATAAAATAAATAAAAAATGCATCAAATGTCATGAAAAACATTACTTTACAAATGTTTATGAAATATAATATGTATTTTCTAAGTGTTTCTGCGCCATATATATATATAGAAAGAAACAAAATCTGTCAGGTATACGACAAACTAAAACACAGATATGTTCTTTCACTACTTTAATGTTTTATCGTAATATTTTGCTTTTGATCGAATATCTTCAAAACAATTTCTCGCGTGCTATCTGCGCGCTATCTGCGGAAATGATATCGTACCGTTTGTAACGGACAGCGAAGAACTGAGAAGAGAACTAACCACGCGTAAAGCCCGGAAAGCGGATGGAAGAAAAAAGTGGGACGATCGACGAACGAGCGACCGCGCTCGCTCGCGTAAGCCACGACGAAGTAGTGGAGAGCGTAACGAATCAGACGGACTCTGGCATACTTCGTTACGAGTATTTCAGTATTTCTGATTCAATGTACTGATATATATTTCTGACAGAAGTTCCTGTCGATTTAAATTTACAACTCATTCGATTGCGTCACAGTTACATCGTTGTCATTTATAAGTAGGATGAGATGGGAATTACGTTCTAGGAATACTGTTCTCTTGCGACATTAAATTACCGTTATTATACAAGATTCTGAGAACCATTGAATAATCGGGAAAAGTGCTTTTGTAGATATACAATTGAATTTCGCGTCTTCTAGAATCAGCTTTACCAGATTTACATTTCCTTCTTCATTGCATTAAGGATTCAGTAACTGAATAATTTCCATTAAAACATATTTATAAAAGAGAAATTGAAAGCATTTTGAAAATACAGACTGATGCTACAATACTTAACGATTCGAAACAGCAGCGGATGTGATAGTTGGAATTAAAAAACAAGCCAGACAAAAGTTTAAAAGTAAAAAATGCATTGCGCTAAGCAATAAAGTAGATAGCGACCGTAACGAGCCAGACCGGTCTACAGTCTCTCTGGCGCCATCTGCCGGTGGGCACTTGAACCGACGTGTCTGACAAAAACGCTCGATTACTACTTCGAGTGGTCGAACGTTACATGTCGGAGTGCGACCGCTAAAATTTGCGGACGAGACCCCGAGGAAAATCCGCTCGAAACTCGATTTACCCGCGAGCAGCAGTTGCACCTGTTTTTCCTCTCAATCCTTCTCTTAGCTTTCAGCTAGCTCTTTGCCATCGCCCGAGGTTTGTTTCACCAGGCCGGCGATGCGGGTGAGGGACCGAGGGTGAGCACTCTTCGCCGCAATCTTTTGTAATCTGATTTCGCTTTCTCGCACCCTCCCAACTTCTTCCCTCGCGTCGGGTTACCAACTTCTAAGCGGCGCTGTTTGTTTCGTCGTTTAACTTCTTTCTACCGTCGGCGTAGAATTTACGTGGAAAATAATGCGCCGGAAACGAGTTTGCGTCGCAACGCGAACGATTTCCAGGAGATTACTGTCGCGAGGGATAACTTCTGAGTGCCCGGGGCTTTACTTTTTTTGTAATCGCCAATGATACTCCATACTAATTAATTGATATTATAATTGATATGGGGGACCAAGATAAAACGTCAGAATTCATATTTTTTATTAAATATTTAAAAGCATAACAGATGCATTTCCTTACGTCGTAATTATATTGTATATGTATTTAAAAACATAACGATGGTAAGTTAAATGGTAAAGACTAATGGTAAATAAACTTAGATTAAGTTAATGTACCAACAAATTTAAAATTAATAAAGTTACTATAGTACCAGCTAATTGTGCTTGCTGATTACGACAAAGAAAGTTTCTTCATATGCATTTTACATACGCAATAATTGTGTTTCTGGATTTTACCGAATTAATTTGGGCAATCGTATTTACGTCGGCAATCTAAAAAATATTTCGCATTACTTACGAACGTTATGAAGTTACGTGAATAATAGGAAACGAATGACAGTAAATATTACAATTAGAATTTAATGAGATCGCAGGACTCTTGGACGCTACGGAAAAATATATATATTGTTCCGCTCTCTTGCGTGCTTTAATAGAAAATATTTTTGTCTGCGTGGTCGTGATAATTGTTCGAAAACAAATGCATTTCAGTGGTACGATTTCGTGAATATGTCGTGTATGCACTAGCCTGGGAGAAATGTTTTTATTCCACGTTCTCCATAGAGTAAACATTGAAGCCCGGGCACAATCATTTCGGCGTATATTTTTCATGCACAATAAACAGAAGCTTATAAGACTTAAAAATACAATGTCACTCGCATAACGAGTAGTTGCCAGCAGTTCCCGATATAACAACAAACAACAGTGCAAGACAGAGCATTCTTGATTTTAACGAAGCCGCATTTTCTTGCTCGCTACTCAGCTACTAGAACTTTTGATGGAAAAAGAAACTTCTTTTTGCCTTTCACCGCGTCCGCTATTGTTTCTCGAAATTTTCTGATGCAAGGGCTTAAAAATTTTAATACGAAAGATGTAAAAAAGAAAGCTCGCAGATCTTTCAACTTTATGGCTTACATGCTATGCCGGTCCATTCTATAAAACTATTGTGACAGAAAGTTATTTCATTTAATCTTTAAAAAAGAATCACGAATACTTGTTTAGAGAATAATGTTATATATGATTGTGTAACAAAAAAATAGATACAAAAATTTAAATTTAAAAATTGTGAATTTAATTTTATGATCTTCGTTAGTTTACCTATTGCTTTTACAATACAAACGTGAGTGCGTTTTTCATATTTTTCATTTTCTAATATAACATATTTTAACTAAATCAATATTCTTTCTATCATTATGTAAAATATTAATTTTGATAATTATAATGGTTATGATTTTTCCCGTAATTAGAACATATAGAATTGACAAAGAGCTATCTTAATTTTCATTATATTTTGTGATACACAACTTATATAGAAGAATATTACACGAACTGCAACGTTAATTGCTTCTACGTACCAATAACAAACATCATTGATATGATACCATCTATATCAAATAAAACATGTAACGTAATTTAAAAAAATATTTTGATTTCAATGCTGCCGGATGGCAGTATGAAATTTGTTATTTCATGCAAGGAAAATGTACTTGATATAATCAATTTCACTTTTTTTCGATCTTTAATTAGAATCCATTTTATCGTAATTATTAATTGTAATTTTATATTAATTTTATTTCGTAATTATTAATCGTAATTATTAATTTTATTTACTTTCTACAAAAAATTACAAAATAAGTGATCCACATACACTTTTATATACTTTGCACATTTTTTGTAAACATGCTTAGTAAACTCATTTTTAGACTTCAAAATATAACAGAGGATGATAAATTATATAATTGGAATAGCAATTCTGTATTTCATGAATTAAAATGCGCGATGCAATAACATGACGAACCATTTTACGCGTCAATACGCCGTTTACAAAATGTATAGTATCGCCAGATCGAAGAAAAGCGCAGTCTCTAAAGGGAGATCGGAAAACTTGTTGGAACGGAAGAAAACAACGTCTCCTGGGAGACGCTGTTCTCTCATTTCATTCTCATTTTCATTCTCATTTTGTTCTCTCTTTTCAGAGATGATCAGACTTCCTGACTCAATAGAGAAAATAATGCCTATACGTGTACTCTACTTGGAAATATAATGAGGAAGATATAAATTTAATTAGTTGGTATACAAACATAGCTCTTACTCATACATTTTTGATTTTTATAAAATACCGCTGTATTTATACGACTGTATAAATACAGCTATTATTTCATAGAACGATCTTACTAAAGTAAATCTAAAAATTTACCTGCTCTGAAAATAACTTTGTGTTGGACCATCAAAATAATTATGTAAGGTACTCAAACTAATTGCTGAATGTCAGAATGTCAAAATTTTTTGTGTCAAACGTTATTATTATAGTTAAATGTTCTACTTTATCTCTACTTTATCTCTATTATTCTATTTTTATTATACAATAAAATTATTTTCTACAGCTAGTTAAATTTTTAGATTTTTATTTTCCACATCTAGTAAAATTTTTAGACTTTAATAAAACTATCCTTCCTCTGCTACTTTAATTATTATGATTCAATATATGTATATTCACACAAATGAAAATGTAGATCGTAGTAATACTTTATTTCATAATTCATAATACATGATTACATTGGCTACAACGAGAATAAAAATGGGAATAAAAGAACTATAAGGGTATGTATAAGGATTAAAAGTATAAACAACTTTATTAAGTATGTTTTATTGTTACTTTGGAAATGCATTTGGAAATCGTTAATAATATCTTAGACTTATTGTTAGTTTTATGCTGACACAATACACATGGGAAATAATCATATGAAATCAAATAGAGAGATGAAAACTCTATATAATAAATCCATATAATAATCCATAACAAGCACTGCAACAAAAAAATGTGTTTCACAACATATAAGGAAACCGACAAGAGAACTGCTTTTATGTCAATAGCTTAAAGACGATATTTGCATCTTGATTCGAATTGAAACGTCCAATGTTTGTTCGATTTGCGTGATTCATGGAGTCTTGTATGCGGCACCGGGAAAGTTGTAACGAGCTGACAGGACGAATTGGCATACGGATTTATGCAAATGCATTTGCGCGGACTACGAAGGAAACGGGGATTATGGGCGAAGCTAACTCGCGTGAAATCGTGCATTATGGACACCGTTATTACAATAATTCATTATAATTTTTTCGAGCGCTAATAACCGCGACGTCGAGTTTATTACCTAATTACCGACGAACAAAGTATGGCAGCCTCATGCTATGTTGCTTCATGCATATTGTCAAGCTTCTAGAAAATTCAAAACTATTTTCGCGTTGAAATGTATTTAGAGTACTCTCATCATGGGGACAAAATGACGTAAGCTCTAATTTATTGAAGTGAAATGCATTCGTGCAATCAATGAGCGATAAAGCCCATTTTGATCCATACCGTTGATATGACTATTCACGGTTTGCAAAAACGATAATTTATTATTTTACGTGAAAATGTCGAGCATTTATCACACGACGAAAAAAAAAATTATAGCAGCTATTAATTACGGTTATTATAAAACGTAGATAACGTCAAAAAATCGCAAGATCTCATCTGTAATTTCTGAAACGTGATAATATCAAAGCTACTCAATAATAATAAATTTTTTATGTATCATGAATGTGACATGTTTTATGTATCATGAATGTGAACCATGTTTATGTCAAGATTAATATTTTATTTAGAAAATTATAATTAGTTATGTTGAAATAAATTCAATACAAGTGAAAGTCTGTTGTCTTATTATAATTATAAGAGTCGATTCTTGCAAAAGTACGTTGGTATGTTGGTATGGCAATTAACTGAAACGTGAAGAAAGTGCATACTTGAAATGCACACGGTCATTAAATCTCGCGCTTCAATTATTGTTCCGCGTTTTTCTTTTTCCAATTTACACATAGCTGCTTCTAGTTTGGACTTTAAAATGACTTGAGCCTATCGCAATTCCGGCGTAAAATAGAGATCCGCGTTAGGAGGGTATATCCGAGCAGGAGGTGTCATCTGGTTGGTTTCTATGCCGGCGTTCGAATCACCACGCGTCTCATTCCACGCTGCAATCCATCAAGCATTGAAATCTTCCCTACTGTTATGCAAATGTCTCAAATAGGTACGCAAAAATCGGAAAATAATAAGAAATACATTGCGAAAAATATCTATTATGAAAACATGAAGCTTTCTTTAGACTTTATGTGCGCACGCAACGATTACATAACATTTATTGTGTTGAAATATCAACATCTTTTTCTGTAGCTACAGTTGAAGCAATCTCGAAATTAACTCTTAAGTTTTGTCTCGAAAAATAAGAAAATCGAAAAATAAATGTTCCAAGATAATCAGAAGAGTATCGCATATGAAAGTTACAAAATTTACTGTTAATAAACATTAATTTTTTTTTTATATTAGCATTAATTTATTTATATTATGCAGAAGTTGTAAATAAATTTAAAAAATACTCTCGCGCGTTACGGAAAAATCAAGCAATATGTAATATTTTTTACATTCTCGAATCAGAATATGCGGGGAATGCGTCCGGAATGTGTACAGTTAATTTCATATTGATGTTTGCTCGAATAACAAATTAATTTACTTTCGCACATGAAAAAACTATTCCATTGCAAGTCACGAAAAATACAGTTTGTAGAGAACGAACCGAATGCGAAAACCGAAATTCGTTGAGCACTCACCAAAGCTTTTGTGGTAGAATATATTCGAGATAAAATACGTTACGCGAGAATATGGTGTGGTCACAAATGCAATTTGGAAATTACTTCGAGCATGGAGTTAATTTAACTTACACCGTTCGCCGGCGTGCTATTATCTATATTTTTATCAAACATTTTTGAGGTTGCTCACGGATTTTATTATTAAAGCAGCTGCTTGTGATAGAAGGATACATGTTAGAAGAAAATACGAAGCTAACGCCATGTAGACAGTTTTATTAATCTGAATAGAATACTATTTCAAAATATATGTTCTCAATTTAGATGTCTGGATATTTTATTTTCTTTCCTCAAGAAAGAATAAAATTATTTTTACAGATGTAAAATGCAGGAAAATATTTGTTCTTTGTAATTAACGATGTGATTTTTATGAACGGCTTTACACTTATCATAAACAGAAAGAGTACACTATTTTAGTTTTCGTCAATGAACCATTTAGCTACGACACTAATATTAATATATTATTAAAATAATATAATATAATATAATATAATATAATATAATATAATATAATATAGTATAATATAATATAATATAATATAATATAATATAATATAATATATAATATAATATACATATATAGTATTATAATATCGGATTTAATGTAATAAGAAGCGTCTTTTATTTTAATGACTAGTCAACAATATCGACATTTGGTCACAGGATTTTTAATGCGATTTACTGTGGCAACTCATGTCCTCGACAATAAATATCGGTTATCTAGCTTTCAGCTACGGAATATCACGCGATGTATCGGATGTCACGGATCGGAGCATGACATATAGCGTGCAAAATGGTGTTGTCGCACATTAAGGAATTATGATCTTAACCATGCTATGCGCGGGTTACACATTGTACACGAATACAATGTCGCGATTCTTAGTGTTGAAACCTCGTTATATTTTTTTATTCGGTAATTATTAAATATTAAAAGAATTTTATATGTAAAATTGAAGATCTCATACTGAGTATAGTATAAATCCTGACACGAAATATTTTTATAATAAATCATGACAATTTTTGGTGATTTTGTTTACGTTTGAAGAATTTTTAAAGCTTAATATACTCCAAGTTTTATTCTATTACAATACAATCGTATTTGCAAATCGATAATTTCTCGACCATGATTATGCACAGTCGGCCAACTTATAATTAAACCTGTGTTAATTATCGAATGAATTTTTACCTGAGAAATAATCTTATTAGAATATTATGTTGTTAATTTTTCGTAAATTAACAAGCGAAAAATTAATTTAATTAATTAATTAAAGTTTCTACATTCCGAATTACTTAACCATACTTTTCTCGAATGCTCGCATCAAACCCCTTTTTCGCAAAATGCTCTGATTTTAACATCTTTAATTAATCTTGTTCTTATTATTGAAAAATGTATTATTGATCATGTTTGTTTAAAAACGTGTTATACATAATAGATCATCTTTTCCAAATTTCTCAAATTAAAATAATATTCATTATTATATATAATTATTTAATAAAAATAGTTAATTGTATAACTAATTTATATATAATAACAACTATTTTATAACTAATTCCTTTAGAATCTTGTACTGAACCTAATCTACTCACGATTTTCAGCGGTGTAAAAAGATTCAATTCGTAATTCATGATGTAATTCAAGAAAACTGTGAATTTGAAAAATAGAGAACATTTATCCAGAAAAGTCGTGTTTTTCTATCACCATTTATTAGCCTTGAGAAAAATCTTTTTCTTACACATTTCGACATATTAATAATTATTCACGAACCAAGTGACGCTAATAATTCTAACATTAATTTGCGCGTGCATTAATTTATTCAAAATTTGCTCCCAAATAATAACCATGATTACCTATCAATCTATGCAGTATTTCAATTTAATATCATTATGATAATTTCGTATCGTTAGGTTAATTAATTGTTAGGACTGTCAACATTTAATGGCCACACAAATTTCGTCGATTAAATACAATTTAACAGAAACTATCGACATTTATGTTTTCAGAAGTGGTATACGATTTGATGGCGGCATCAGTATCATCGATGACGGATGATAATAATCTTTACATGGACGACGGTGTGGACGGATTTCCGGCGTTTGGCTTTCGACCCGGATCCGAAGTGAAACAACCTTACAGATTGTACCTCCCGGAAAAGTTGCCAAGCGAGTTTACCCTGGTGGCCACGTTCAAGCCGACCTCGTTAAGAACGAGCTACCTCTTCGCCGTTCTTAATCCCTTCGAAACCGTTGTCCAATTGGGCATTAGAATTTCGGTAAGCTACGTGTAATATCTTAGAAATTTTTGAACTTCCAAATTGGCCTGCAACTGAGGCAGATGGCAAAAACTTAATGACAAATTATCCTGCGAGATTCTAAGATCTCTACCAAAAATGTTACGTAGTTTTATATATTATGAGCGGGTCGTGCTAAGTCAGCGAGGCGTGATGTCAGAGAAAATGATAGCATATAAGATTGAGGAGCAAATGTCTTGCGGAAATGAGAGGACGAGCATGAAATATGACGTCATATTAAATCATGAAGGAATCCGCTTTAACAGCTGGGTGATTACTAGCTCTTTAAACGCACTTTATCAAAGTAGTTACGTGATATTCTTATGACGCTGCACGTTTCATAAATATCCAAATAATGAAATAAAACTTTATATTGTTGGCAATATAAACTTATCATTTTTCTGTAATAACTCTCTCTCTCTTTCCCTCCTCCTTTTCATCCTTACTTTTCAAAATAACATTTTTCTTTTATGTCATAATTAAAACTATGATTAATTTAGAATGTTCTAAAAATAAAAAGAAGAAAAACAAATGCAAAGATATACCGTAACTTTTAACAATGATCTTTAATAAACGTTATTCTTTATTTTCTGATTTCTTCGATATTATTACATGTTCCATTTTAAAATTTCTTCTTCTATATTGCCATTTAGATAATATCTTCGTAATATATTATATACATGTTTTGAACAATAAGCAATTTAAAATATTTTAAATGTCTAATAAATTCGATAAAATTTTAAAAGATTAAACTTGTGAGAACATTGTTACGCTAAGATATGCAACTTTTGAGGTTTTCTTCATATACATAGTTTTCTTAAAAATTTCAATAGCGCTTCACGCTATTATAAGTAATTTGATTTTTCGTATGCTTAATTAATGTGCTTATTAATATACACAATATGTGACGAATACATATATCTTTACTATTTTATTAATAATTATTTTTATAATAATTAATTTTATGATATTAAACTTACACAAAAGTTTATATATTTGAATAATTACGATTAAAATATAAAATGCTAAAATATAGATCTATGAGTTAAATATTTTTTCGATCACCTAAAGGATGGACCCGACTCGAATCAAAATGTCTCACTAGTCTACACGAATTCGGACGAGCATTCGCATTCGGAAGAGGTGGCGAAATTTACTGTGCCAAAGCTTACGAAGAAATGGTCGAAGATCGTCATTAAGGTTTCCACGATTAAGGTTTCCACGAGCGACATTACTTTCTACCTCAATTGTCACGAGATGGCCCGGCAAAAGGTTATCAGGATTCCCCAGGAATTAGTATTCGATACCGCCAGCACGCTGTACATCGCGCAAGCCGGACCGCACATCCAGGAACGATACGACGTGAGTACTTGTATACGCTGTTTTTTGCGAAAAAAAAATGGACGCTGCGAGCGTTCGTGCGTAGCGCAACGAAACGAAACGAGTGACGTTTGTTGGCACGGGAGATGTTTTCCATGGAAATTGACATAGTTTTGCTCTGCAGCTGAGTACGCGTAACGAAGTAACGTGGATAAATAGGCTTGTGGATCAAGATCCTTTTTGCAAAATTTACTCGCAATACGAACAACAGCGTAAGATAGTTTCGTTTCGTGAAGCCACGGATGTTTTCTGAACTATATCATTTTTGTCTCGTTTTGGAAACGACGTTGACAAATTGATCTCGTTTGTCCACGGTTAAAACGCGAATTCGTTAAAAACGTAATCAAAAGACATATCATACTCAAATTTATCAAATCCTCTTTCATTATTCCGGTGATTTCGAGTTTATCCAGAGATAAATTTTATATATCTCGAGTGAATAATTCGAGCAAAGTTTTCTCACGTTTTTCTTTTACGCTATCTTACCAGACTTTACCTTATATCGAGACGAAAATTATTCGTTCAGAAATTCGCATCGAATTTTTTTATACATCTAGTGGATTACTGTTTCACGAGTTTTGTCGTATTAAGAGGGCCAGTCATAAACATCAAAATAAAACGGACGATCGTGGATTTAAGAGCAGCAAATCGTAGAAGTAAATCCGTGCCATCCGGCCCATCCTTTTAAGAACTTAATACCGTATGTCCTGATAAAATAAGTAAAAAGAAGAACAAGCTAAAGGAGAGAGTACGAACGTGGAAAGTGCCATCGGATAATGGGCAGTAGTTTCTAGAAGAAGTGGGATAGATACGAAATACCTCATCGAAATCCTATATATTGACGTTACAGATCTGTTGTCTCGGTTTCCACTATTGCCCTCTCAAAGAACACTCAAGTGGCTCACGAGACATCGCACACAATGAAAATCGAAAGATTTCCGCCACTCGCCATACGTCGAGTTTGAGAACAGCAATTTGCGATCGGATGACATAAATCAATATCATACTTTGTATTATTACTTTTATTTTTTTTCTTACTATACAATATATTGACATTTTCACAAATATCAAATCTCTATGTTTTTCAACTTCGCGCAACAAGCATAGCTATATATTTTGGAAACTTATCACAAATAAAATAATGATTTTCCTACGCAAAATGAAGCAAGAATCAAATCTTAATCTTCCGTTTGATGGATGACTGCTCTATTACTGAGTAGCTATTCAATGCTATATTATAATAATAGTAATAACATAAAATACATATTTTATATAAATACATCTATGTTAAATTAAAAGGTAATAATGAGCATGTAAATAATGCGATAAAATTCCGAAGTAATAAGACCGAATTCAAATAAATTTCGGCTATAGTCACGCGTTAATGTATGAATATCAATGCATTTGTATACCAATCAAAGAAGCATTCTTCGGGGAACTCTACATAAAATATAATAATATTTTATGTAGAATTACATTTCATTTGAAATAATATCTTTCAACCTGAGCATAATATTTACGTGTCATCCCAGCCCTTTAGTATCTCCATATCATATTAACAGTGAGGACAGCGTGATTACATATCGTTGATATGAGAGAGGATAATTAGTTCTCATCCTGACGCAATATGATCAACTACATAGGGACCACGTGTTGCGCAAATCGATTCACGAAATGCATTGATTTATTCGATCTTTCGTTAATTAGTTATCCTCTAGCGTCACAATAGGCTGATGTATTGCAATATTTCGAATCGGTTATGTAATGTCGTTTTATTTTGCGACGGCAATTTCTCTTGCCAAAATTAATTTATGGGTCATATTAATAAAATAAAATCGAATATTTGTGGATGTCTCCAAAATGAGTTAATATTAAATTGTGAAAAGAGACCTGCATATTAATTCATATAGTTTCAACGTACTTTTATGGACAAACGCAAAGATATTTCGAATTAAAGTTATTTCGAATTTTATGAGTTACTTATTAATTTCATAAGTATTTCCGTGAAGATGTTTACTTTGCAAAGTCAATAATTATCAGTCATTTTAGCAAGGAACTTTTCGTTTTATCATCGCGTTAATTAACAGCATCAAGAAAAGAAATTACAGAAATATTATTTCGTATATTTCCACCTCAAACTATTTAAGAATTTCGTAACATCAATTTTTAATAACTAAGATAATAAGACGTTATATAAAAGATAAAATTATTTTAAAATTTGACATCCTTAATTATTTACGTAAATCAGAACAGTAGTCTGACTAAATAATTGATGCGGCAAAGTGCGTCATAAAGTTTTAGAAAGGGATAATTATCGTTGATATAAATAAAATCTATCTCTTCTTTAATTCAATTATTATATAAAAATTGAAAACTGTATATGAATACGTGTTAATACAATTGTTAATACAATTGTTAATACAATATGTAGATGTAATTAGGTTACATTTTACTGTTTCACTGTCTAGTGTTCTTGGAATATACGCTTGGAATATACAAAATATTTAATGCAGCTTTTATCCTCCAGACTTTGTGTGATGAAATTATTTCGAGATGAAGTTACTTCGCAATAAAAATACTAATATTATATTTATATGTATTAAGACTGTATCGTTTGAGCATACGAATTTGGAACAATCAGAGAGTCTAAGAATATTTTTCGTTAAAAAATTATTATAGCCATAATACTTAAAAAATTTTTATCTCGAAACGGTCTGCTATTGATTATTGTCACGTGCAGTCTGGGACATTTTATCTATTTAGAATCCTTGTATGCTTTTATTCTCTTTGCAATTTTCAATATATCGAGATAATTCATTACTTAATCCATCTACGCATATTAAAATAAAATAAATATGAATAATTATGTTGCAGAAAGAGAAATAGAAATGAATGAAAAGGAAATAATTGATAATGAATAATACATCTAATAGCAAATAAAATACAGTTCTGATACATTATGAGGAAAATACAAAATTTGTTCCAGAAAGAACAAATGAAAATATAATATTCTACCCCGTTACTTTTTATATTAAAAATATAACAAGTTCACATTATACTTTATAGTTATTTTTAGTTTGTGCAATTTTCTCTTACTTATTGACTGTACTGACAAAAAATCAAAATCGAAACATCTTCAAGCGTTAAAAGAAAAAACACGAATTTAAAAATACTCAAATATGCGAAGTGGGAGAATGTTCGTGCGATTTTCACTATTTGTTTAGCTTTTTTTGCGAGGACATCGAGACGGACTTGCATCACACCCTGGAGACATTCTTATCGTGCATCCACTGTCGTTCTAGTTTCGCAAGGCTGTCTCCCGCGCCGGACTTTTTCACATCTTCCCGGGATAACAATACGACGGAAAAGTTTCGTGGCCGTTTCGATCGGCACAATTCACAAGTTCTCGTTCCGCGCGGGCTAATCTCTATAAATTGTAACATCGCTGTCGTTGGTGACGGCGTCAAGAAGTGTTTTGCAAGGTAGTAATTCTGCAAAGAAAATGTAGGGATACGACTGTTTTCTCCGGAGACAATGTATCCGTACCTTATACGTGGAAGAGCAACGGGTTAACGTGATGGCTACATGTACTAGTACGTGCACCGAAGATCGCAATGGTTTGTCGAACATCATTTTTGAAAAAATAACTGACGATGTCATCGTTTGAAAATTTTTCTTTTTCGTCTCTAACATTCTTTCCAAGATAAATCTCTCTCGTATTTATTTTTCACAGAACACGTTATCGTTATATAGGTAGATTTTACATATTTGTGTGAAAACATTTTATTTTATACGTTTATATACTCGTATATATATATATATATATATATATATATGTGTGTGTGTGTGTGTTTGTTTGTTTGTTTGTGTGTGTGTGTGTGTGTGTGTGTGTGTGTGTGTGTGTATGTGTGTGTGTGTAATATATTATAATAAAAGCTTGATCTAATATGTATTATATATATATATATATATATTATATAAAGCATCTATTATAAATTCTACTATAAACAGAATAAATTTTATAAAGCACATTCATTGGATTGTGAAATTACTTCTGTGGAATTTGTGCCGATGAGTAATTACCAAACGATGTCATGCGTATTAAAACCTTTTCAGAATTTCTCTCATAATTTCCTACATTTTGATACTAAAAAATATTATTTTTGAATCGATCGAATTTTGCTTTGCATCCAACAGTTCTCTCACGTGAAGAAATTGATTTTTCTGTATAGCTTAAATAAATAATCTACTAAATTCTTATGATATTTATATAATGGACTGTTATAAATTTATATAAATTTATAACGGGTACTGTTTGTTTATAAAATAATTCAGTTTCTTTTTGTGAAACATCTGTTACGAGTCATATCTACTCGGTTGTTACATCTTGACAATAAAACACGCATTAAAATTGTTATTGTACATGCAAAAGAGAACATTGCAAGTTATAAAGATAATATTTTAGTGAGGTAAAATAAATAGCTGGCAAACAAAGTATCGCAATACATTTGTAAGTTTAATAAAACAGTGACAGAAACGTAATAACTTAATAATTAACCTGATCTCTTTGGTCAAACACATTTTATGATATTTAAAAATTTTTCTCAAACAATGTTTCCATTAGGATCCAAGAAACAATAATACAAAAATCGATAATGCATCAAATTTCGTATTTGCATGAAATCAATTATTACAATTATTTTACATCATGGTCTTGTATTTTACCTTCGAATTTTTTGCTTTCCTTTTCGAAAGTGAAATGGACGTTCAATTTTTCTTGGCGTACAAGCGTATTCAAGCGAGCAGACGGACGAATTATCGATCATTACTTCCGTCAGCGGAAGTGATTGACTTCCGCGGAACCGCAATTATTCCGAATGTTTTGGATAATTTTCCTGCGCGCAGGAATTACCTTGTTCATCTCCACATCGGCGTCCGCAATATGCGTGGCATGCTCCAAAATCCGTAATTAAGATCCGGTATGTATGTAACTGCATATTCGTACCGCAAATATTTGAAAAGTTCAAACAACACTATCCTAATATCCCGATAATATTTCAATATCTTAAAATTTATAATAAAACTCCTTAAAAAATAAACGAAATGTTTATGTGTTTTTAAATTCGTACTTTTTTGTAATGTAATTGTTGAAATGTAGCTTCACGAATCTAATTATCGTAAAAGTATTTTAACTTTCAGATGATTTAATTATATGACTTAAAATTATAAAAGATAAAGACCGAAATAAAATTATAAGAATATTAAATTATCCTAAATCTTGATATTTATCTCAAAAGATAACTTGTAAAATAAAAATTAAAGAATACAAAAAATAGACTTTTTTAAACTCAGGGTATTATTTTTCCGAAATACTCACATAATAACGTTTCGTTTTGTGGTGACGGTAATACCATAACAACATATACACTCTTTGCCTGAGAAATATGTGTCGACTATATTAACACCGCGAAACTAACTTCTACGTGATACTCAAATTTGCATAGAATTTGCCTCGCTCTCTCTGAAACATCTGAGAATCGTGAAAAGAAAACAAATCTCGTGACAATGTCGCCACGTCACAATGTCCTACTATTGTACGCAAAAATTACAGGATTTCAATTACGAGATAAGATATACGCGTTAGAAGAGAAAACGTGGACAGAACGACGTAGAAAAACTCGTCGAAATAAAGGAAGAAAAGGATTCCAACGTCCGTTTAATGGCACGACGAAAAAAGGGCCATTAACCCCGCGCGGCCCCTTTAATTCTACCGTATTATTACAAACAGCAGCAGCAGCGTTACGAACAGCGTTCGGCGCGCGGAAGCGACGGGGAAAGAGAGAAAAATTAGTACGTTCGCGGGAGGCGAATTTCGCGATAAGAATGCCCTGAGGATCTTCCATCGAGGTGAAACATGCTGTTACCCATCCTTGTAAGAAGGGATATCCCCGGTGAAAAAGATAAGGGAAGAGAAGACATAACGAAAACTAAGTGCACGTGCACCGTATGCCAGCATAAGCAACTTCCGGAAACATGAAATATAGAGTGCTAGAATAGAGCAGGGACTTGTTATACCATTTGGATAAAATGCTATAGTTGACCGGCCTCGTTTTCTTCAATGAACTTTGATACAGAGCGTATGTCCTCGTTGTGAAAGGGAGCGATCGTTTCTGGAGAAAATAATGGTACGCGAAGAATGTTAGCGGGAGATTGCCTGTGCTTATTGATAACTGAATCTCGTCGTTCAACGTAGAAAGTCCTATTGAAATTGTGAACAATTCGTAAGCAATAGAAAGTAAAAACGTTAATCCTGTCCATATGAATTTACATAAATATATAAAAAGTGACTTATGTGAAAGATTGTTAAAATGTTCAAATAGACTGATGCAAGAATTCTTAGAGTATCACTATATCGCAACAAATAAATCTTTCAAATCTTTCTAGCCAGTGAATATTAATGAACAAATTTCAATTTCTTCAACCCATTTGGCAAATTATCTGTGTGCCGTCGAACTTTAAAATCGATATCGATTTTGATATCAAAATTGGCGATTTACTGCATTTCAATGTTCCGACAAATCTAGTCGGCAGCACACAGATAATTTGCCAGACGGGTCGAAGAAATTGAAACTGGTTTAGTAATAAATACATAAATAAATTTTAATGGAACTTATATCCGTTTTAACGAGCAATAACTTGGTTTAAAAGTGATATAATGTGCGTTTCAGTAATTGTTATGATGAAATTAACCTTCAGGACAACAAGGCAATGACGACAACACCAAATCGAGATAAATCGTTAGACATTTCGTTGTTAGAAAACGCTATAGACAGGCAGTTCTAATTAACCTCGGGCGTGCGACTTATTTAACCGACATTAATTAAAGCGGCGCCGCACAAGATGATATTTTTAACGATGGTTCACGTACTTTTGCTCTAGTCAGTCGTAAATACGATACGCGCGATCATAAAATTTTAACTATACGACCAGACTTGCGGCTTCTTTTTTTCACTCATGCTCCCCCTACTTCCGTTCTCGCAATGAGGGCCATTACGAGCTTGGCGTCGGTGCGCGAAGGTTACTTCATTAGAAGAAATTAGCCATTTAGGAACAGCCGGGCCCGACGTAGCAACTCCATATACCTTCATTATTGTATAATCACGAGGATAATTACATACTTACAATATAGCTGTAAAAATTAACGAGTTTAATCAGAGGATTAACAAAACGGTGAAATCATTTCTTTTGTAAGTGATGAAGGGTGCCGACCGAGTTTCGTTGAATCTACTTTATATTTCCTTGGATTACAGACTGGGTTGTCTAATGAGACGCTTTAGAGATTCACTCTGATGTTTATCTAGCAGCTTAATGAATCGTAAATCGTAAGATACAGGGGGAAATAAAGTCTCAGTTACCGGGGAGATCTTTATTCGGATGAATACGTAGTATTCCTAACAAAAGTCGAGAATATAATGCTTTGTTATCTAAGATTAGCTATTTATTTAACTGACTTGATGTTGAAATGACACTATTATTGTTTCGGAATCATACAATATTTTTTAGCAACATTTTCTAATATTAATCAATCATAAAAATTATTATATACTTGTGTGCATCTTTGCTCTCATTGCTCTCATCATAAAATAATTTTAGAGTATTATTATTATTATCATATTAATATATTACATTAAGAAAAACAGTGGAAATCCACGTAATATTGTTTAATTTTGAGAGATGATCTGATATATTTTTTTGATATCGTTTTAACGTATCTTCTAATAATCTTATTCACACAGCAATCAATTATGATAGTAACTTGAAAATGTTAGCGAAAATGTTAGCACGTTCGCACATTGTACTTGGCGTAAGCCATTTTTCAAAGGATTCCAAAATCTCAGATGCCCGTAATACATCCGTGAAACCATCCGACGATCGCGTTGGTTTACGCCACGTTTTAATATCACGCGTTACCGGCAAACAAAACGAGCGATGAGAGCAAAGATGCACATCCTGCGTTTTCATAAGCCGCAACGCGCGATGCAGCATCACCCATCACTTTCATTTCGCTTAGATAAAAGCACAAGACGGTTACGACCTGTCTTTCTTCCGGCAATCTTCATCTTCGTCGGCTCGCAAAATACCGCAGGGGGGAAGAAAAGAGAGCACGTTTCCTTAGCAAACATACCTAGGATAATCTTACGTGCGCGCCTTAAATTTCTCGAATAATTTTTAAAAACGTTATTCCATAAATTTGAACAGCGGATTAGTATTTTCTTCGAAATTAATAAATCTGTAATAATGAAAACGTTACATGGAGCTTAAAGTCTAAGCTCTGTAGCATCAACGTCAGTTAGCGTTGACTATGTACTGAAATTTTCTTTCCTTGCGTATAATCCATCACAGCCTGAAGTCACGGCTAAGGGAGATAATTAATTAGAGCTGGTTAATAAAGACCAAAAATATGTTAAACGAAAATCATAAATATATGTGACGGAAATATCTTTCTCGATTTCACTTATTGTATCTTTTGTTTATCAAATTCAATATCAAATTCTTTCGACATGAAGATTTGTCTGTTTTTAAATAATGTAACTTTATCGTGTTCATATTTATTACGAAAAATTCCGTGACTTTGATTTTATTCACCAAATCGCGAGTAAAACAGAGAGAAATTACGTACTACCATCGAAGTAGCGCAAATAGAAGGGTTGAAAATTATAGCACGATACACCTCATTAATGATTCTTATATACCATAAGCAAGTGCTCTCTCTCTCTCTCTCTCTCTCTCTCTCTCTCTCTTTCTCTCTCACCTCCAATTTGGCGGATTATGCCCGCGAATGGACGCGGAATGAACAAGATGCAGAGCCGCGCGAAGTCCAATAGGGGTGGCTTCGTTTTCACTTCGGTGGAATTCATTTAAATACTGATGGATGAGGATTATTTTCTTGCCATCGCGGCCACTCTTGGCCCCATTTCGTTCGTACTACACATACCCCGTTTTCTGTCCTCGACCTCTTGTCCCGTCGCTTTTCTTCCTCACGTAACACGACGCGGTCGATGTTGTTCCGCGCGCGCGACGGACAGTAAATTGATTATCGATTCCGAATAAATTACGTTCATCCCCTCGATCAGTGCTCTCTTATCTCGGACCGCGACAGCAATGATGAGAGCTATTCGAGAGCACCTACTAACCGGAGAAACTTCCCGTCCTTCTTTTTTATTTAAATCGTCTCGCGCACGTGCGATGTTGGGGATCGGTTTACAGTTGAGGCGATAGGATGCTACTAATGGAATTACATTTAAGAGCAAAGAGTTTAGAATTAACGACACTGTATTATTATAAGCTACTTTGGCACACTCAATATGTTGTTAAAGTAAAATTAAAAATTGATAGAATCAAGATTAGCATTGTGATAATTAAGTTTCAATAAATTACATAACACTTCAATTGTACACAAAAAGAGCTCTACTAAAAAAATTTCTTTTAACATAATATGTAACTATTATGAATATTATCACACATAATATTATATATATAGTGCGCGCGCGCGTGTGTGTGCGTGTAAAATGTCATCTATAGTAATACATGTGTGTAATATTCATATATTTATATATATAATTTGATATAAATTATATTTTATTGCTAGTATATAAAATTCTGTATTACATATTCTTTGCCTAGTCTTGTAGTTATTTGCCAATCGATTGCATATATATTTACCGCAAGCAGACGAACATAATCGTCGAACTCTGACAATAATTTAGATAATTTACATCTGTTCAACGTATTATTAAATGAGGTGATGGGTGCAAAATTAATAACATCATGATAATTTGGTCATTTGATTATTCTGTTGGTTTAACGCGCTGTTAAATGAATGGTTTATTTTGAACATGACATAAGCGAGAATTTTGAAATTTCGTTAATAGGCACGTTACATCTATTTGCGTTAGTCTAATGCCAGAATCGATATGCACGTTATCGAATTTTAAGAATAATTGAATATTCACTACTATGTTGAAATATTCCTGCTTTTAAACGGTGCGTATTTAAACAAGATATTGCTTCATTGCAAATAAAAAAACTATTGTTTTAATCAGAATCACTCTCTTGACACATCTCTGAACTTTAAATACAATAATGCGCGATTTAATTATTGAATTTCAGTGCTTAAAATACAACAATGTGTGCAAGACATATTTAATTAAAAATATGTGTAACTTTTAATTTCTTAAACTGTAAAAATTGTAGTTATTTATTTAAGCAAAATAATTGAGAAAAAAGTTTAAATATCATAAGAGGAGAGAAATGTATGATGAAAGATTTGAATATCATATGAGGAGATTAATGATTTATGATCTTCTTTTTACTTGGTTGCTGCCAAATTTTATACGGCTCTTCTGCTGCTTGAAAAATAAATGGCTTAAGTCCTACGTTGCCTAGAAAATTAGTTCTAGTTCCGGCGATAACTTATCCCGCGACGAGAATCGACGATAAATTTCGCGAGTTGGACGCAGCGAATTCATAAAAGTTCGTCAATATCCCATCGCATCCCGCAAAACGATTAAACTTCATTATACGCTGACGAAGTTCATCGAAAAACTTGGCTCGCGATTATGCGACTAAATCCACGCCACACAAAGGTGGCAGATAGATTTCCATTGTGACAACGTTGACCTTTGAGCACGGATGCAAACAAGAAACTTTCATTTCTCGTACTTTCCGCGTTGCGTTCCGGGAAATCTTAAAAGCGCGCGGTAAGCCGGAAACGATGGAAAAGTAATTAGCCGGCTGTTTAGGAATTTAACGTGCGTCCAGGAAAGAGTTTCCTCCGCCTGATGCGGCGTGAGGATTCACCGCGAGTTAATTAAACCGGTCGCTCTCGAAGTGAAAAGATTCTCAATCGCGCAGACAGATAGAGGCGAAGTATCGCGTGAACGCAATTTGCAGGCTGTCTTTCGGCGGACTTGAACGTGTATTCGACTGAATGCATAGCATTCAGCGGCACTTACGGGAATGAAGTGAAAATTAATCCTAAACTCTCGACGAGCTATCCCATGGGATGCACCTCTATTTTTCATCGTCAAGACTTGTAATTTATTATTCTCCGCTAAAATGTACTTTTAATTTTCCCTTGCGATTTACCATTGCAATTAATTGTTGTTTTATAAATAATATCAATGCTGTACATATATGTCATCTACAATATCAATGTCGTAAATATAGGTAATTGAATATCACATATTGTGATTTATAATATATAAATTATAACATATAAATTATCCCGAATGTAAATTGTAACTGTAATAAATTTCAACTTTTAATAAAAAACTGAACGTTAATCGTTCTTTTATCTTTAATACGGTTTTAATTTCGAATTAAAAGATATTATCGTCAGTTTTATTTCAAATTATTAATAAAAAAATGCTTTTAATTTATTCTTATAAATCTAATTTTTTTTTAAGAATGTTATGTACTGTGTGCTATGTACTTAGCGTTTCGAATAGTTTTGTAAAAATATATATAATTTATTAAAGTATCAAGTTTCAATATAAACATTATAAACGATCATAATTGATTATAATTGAATTTCGTTTTAAAAATATTTTTAAAACTACCTAAAGAAATCTGTTTTTATTGTACATATAATCGAAACCACAAAAATACATATAATCGAAATATAATCACAAAAATACATATAATCGTACATATAATCACAAAAATACATATAATCGTACATATAATCGAAACCACAAAAACCATAAAAATATACCATAAATATAATATTTGTATCAAAATATATACATATTGTACATATAATCGAAATGGATTAATTTCATCTCATGTTTTTATCCTCTGTCTTTAGATATATTGTATAGTGTTAAACAAATAATTTCTAGTTAAAAGCGAATTTTAGCCCGTTGCTGATTACGTTTCATTAGTAGTAGTAATTGCATTGTTTTCATAACAATTGATACAGTGAGGTGATTTTACGCTTGTTTGCGGTTATCCAAATTAATCATCAAAATCGCTTTGTTAATTTTGATTTTACCAAATGATAGCAAAAGTAATCAAACATGATAACGGAAATGGGATGAAAACAAAAAACATGGAATATCAAAATGTGAATATCAAAATGTAGTTATTAATGTATATTACGCTTTTCCAATTAACTACATACTTCATTCATTAGAAAGTTATGTAAATGCTTTCCACATATATATTTTACTTATCGTGCACATATTGATTTCATTTACTAGATATCAAAGAGCTAATTCGCTAATGAGACCAACATTATCTATTTATTTTCATAAATATCAGGGAATAGGGAATATCAAGGAAAAATATAAATATTGTGTGTGTGTGTGTGTGTGTGTGTGTGGAAATGACATTTTATCAAATTAAATATTATTACCGTCATATAATTGTCGGAGTTTCAGAATACCCTTATATCAAAATATTTGACACGCAATAATTTAGCCGTCCTTGTTGCTATTATCTATGTATGTAACATAAAAACATATTTCGAAAATGCTTGATGACATCGATGGACCAATGAATATCCGGAAATTCACAAAGTGTGCAAAATTATTTCGTTGCTGGCGGCGAATTGCGGATTAATATGCATTGCAACATCACATTTGTATTCGCGATTATCGTCACTAGCTAACTAAAACATTATCTTGTCAATCCGTGTCGGCCGCAAATTTGCGAGTAATCAAGAGGAGATGCCGAAAATGCAAAATTCGCAATTGGTAAACCCTCGCGTCGCGACGCAGTGCCGCGCAATCATTGACTAATTAAAATGCAATCGGCGTATGTCGAATTAGCATAAGCAAATTTTTTCCGACTATCCTTTTTTCGTCCCTACCCTCCATTTCGCGAGATTCACTTTGTTTTCTATCGCCTGTTTACGCTCCTGTTGCTCTGCCTGCACGAAACAACGCAATGTAATTGTCTATCAGTTGTTTGCCACCGAAAAACAATTAGTCGCCAGTAAAATTAATTCATTGAAGTGACTACGCGCGAGTTATTTGTTGGCGCGAAAATCGTCCGTTTATAACATGCAATAAAAATAATAGATTACACTTCGCGGCACATTAAATTAAAATAAGCTTTATAAAATTTATGATATTCAGATAATTGAAATTTATGTTATACATCTGAAAAAAATAAAAAAATGTTATTATGTTATATTTTTTATATTTTATGTCTGTATCTGATTAAACTGTTTTTCATATTTTTCAAAGATATTTTTTACAGATATTTTATAGATTTTAATCGAGATATAATAATTATTGATAATTAAAAATGGGAAATAGAATTAAAAATACAATTATAATTCCATTACATGAAAATAATGTGTTCTCTTCATGTTCTTGTTTTATAAAAAATTCGATAAGTCAAATCTTACTTATATCTTTTCGTGTTTTTAACCATAATTTATCTAGCCTCTGATATCGATTTTTCGATCTTTTCTGTTGTTTTTTTTTACCAATTTTCCACTTCGATACTTGACCCTTTCTTGTTTCGTGCAACTCTGGTTTATTGGATAATAAATGTTTAGATCTATAAACAAATTGCTATGCCACAAAGTTATTATGGAAACGTGCTAACCGAAAGACGTGAATATGCCTTCTTGTATACCTCTTTCGCGAAGTTGCCTTTTCGATAACGTACATCACGTTGGAGATTTCCACCATTCCAAAATTTCACGAGTAAAATTCTCCGCATTTGCCATTTCATAATAAGACTTACATTTTATCGTAATCTATTGCTTAAATCGAAATCGAGTTTTCTTCGTTGAAGATTTTCACGAAGAATGCAAAGTGAAGCTCTCGCTATATTAAGGAAGTAATTAATAATTGTTATATTTCTCATTTTCATGTATCTGAGGAATTATGCAGTATATAATTTCTGTACTTTTGAATAGAAAAGAAACAGTGCATAATTGATGCTGATGCTAATTACAGTTGTAGTAATTACTGCTAAATTCACTTAGCAGCAGAAATCAGTTATGCAGAATTGTTAAATAAATATCGTTAATTTACGCAAACGTCCCGCTGATTGTACAGTAGAGCTGTCTTGTAATTAATAATGCCGATTAATAATTTGGTATGATTGGGAATTACCAAATGGAAGTTGTTATATCGTGTATTCAATTTTTTTCTTTTTTTTTTGCTATATATCCCACCATACTTGCAGCATGTGATCGTATACATGCATACATACGCATATTGAGATAAGTTTCATGTAACGCGCAATTTACGCAAGCAAAATAACGCTATGAAATATTTCATCACTTTCGTATAATATGCGTTATATAATATAAAACATGGCATGAAATTTTCAAGAAATAACATGGTTCCGGTGGACCTTTTGGAGTCGCAACGGAAAATTTCGCCACTGAGAATTTTTGCGTACTTTACTTTTTATCTATGGAAATTAAGTGGTAAACCATTACAATTACAAAAATTAGAAAATTTTTAAAGATTTTTAATTATACAAGCTAGTCCACAATATTTAATGTAATAAACACAAAATTATGTAATAAAAGATAAAATTAATTACTTCTTTTTCCAATATTAATGTATTAATTAACAAGAAATATTCAAATGACCTAATTTGTTATCTATTTCTACAGAACGAATATAATAAGAAAAATCTGAATATATATATGTGACAAGTTTTGCTATCCCTTTTATAATTTTGATTACTTCACGAGTTCTAACGAGGTTCAGTCACTGACATCTTTAAAAATACAGCAATTGTTTTGCAAAAACATTTCCCACCGCGATGCTTATATTGTAGACACGTTGCAAACAATTGCAAAAACTGTCTACACGTATGTATATCCTGCATTTAAACAATACCATTGGCAAAATTAATAAACGCAGGCATTGCTTTCATGACATCGCGAGGTAAAAATTCCGGAAAATAAAAATCCGCGACTCACAATTGATTACTGTTTTGACATTTTGGCATTTTGACATTTTGACATTTCGATGGCTGGCATGCCAGTGCGCTCCTGTTGTTGTTCGAGTTTGACAAATAGTTTGCGGTCACTTAAAACAATAAAAGAAATCGCTACAGTACTATGAAATAGAAATGGCGAAGACGTCAAAATTGATGAGCTAAGTGGTTAAAAAGACTAATTTTTATTCAAGAGTATCTTGTCGAATACATGGAAAAATGATTATTAAAATTATATAGAAAAGCTACTATAAAAAAGCGACTACAGAAATGATTGTTGTAAAAAGGATTCATTTAATTCAAATTTAACTTTTTTATCAATATATCTTTTTATCTACAAGTTTTATCTTCAAGTTTATAATATTTTATCATTTATATCAAAGTGAAATTTTCTTTGTTAAAAGAATTCACAGCAAAGCGAGACTTTAACACTAAAACCAAAAGATCAATTAATTACTATTACATTTCTACTATATTTTACAAAATTATAGATTTTGCACTTTTTAATTGATAAAAAATGGAGCACAATAAGAACTTGGATTAAAATTAAAATACTTCAATTTCTTTCTATTTTGTTATTATTTGCAGTAGAATTACAAAAAACATATATCTCTAATAAAGCTATGTATACATTTTTTCCTTAGTTTCGATTTTTTTACGATTTTTTTACTTTTTAAGACTTTATAATAAATTAACTACATTATGATATTGTTTTTCCCTCTTATTATTTTTCTCTTCTACACTAAGCAATAAATAAATATTCTGTTATATATTGTTCTGATTTCAAAATGACTTTCTCCAGTTAGCAGTTATGAGAGACTAGCATACTCGTAGAAAAAGATCTAAATATCTAAATATGTATTATTTTCTCACTACTTCTCTCCATAAAGTATCTTCATATTCTAAAAATTAATTAAATTACAAATTCCTGTACAAAAACGATATAAATAATACGAAAATATGAATTATTTTAATATCAAATCTAATTAAATTTAGATATTAGTATAAATTATATAAATTGTAATTATACAATTATTATATATATGAGTAAAATATATAAGTTATCATATATATAAGTAAATATATGGATTAAATTGTAAAAGATAAGAATAATTAAATTATTAATTAATTTAAAATAATTAATATATTAATTTAAAATAATTAAATTCATGTAAAATAATTTTTGTATTTTTAATTAATTTTAATGGTTAACATGTTTTATTATTTCACAAATAAAATTTTACTGTAAAGAGTATTTAAACACTTTAATTAATATGTTATTATCAATATATGCCAAATTTGTACATTTTGAGAAGAAAGAGAGAACGAAATTGTAATATAAATTTAAGTAAAAACATTTTTTAAATTTTAATTCAATCAAAAAATGAAATAAAATAATTTATTAATTTATTTTTTCTTGATTTATTAAAATCATATATAATCTTATTTCTCGTACGATATAGGAAAGACAAAACAAAATAATATTAAATGAGTTTCCATTCTCAAAATAAAGATAAATTTATTTTTCAAAAATGTAATTAAATTTAATAGTTCTTAGATAAAGTAATTAGATGTTAAATTTAAATTATTATTTAAAAAGATTTAAGGAATAATTTACATTTACAAACCAGACTCACCATTATGCTCCATCCGCCTCCCCTCTCATTACGCAATATTTGTTAATTACTTCAGTACAGAACGAAAGAACACACTTTTCCGGTAAACGGCTGCGCTATTTGATACTTTTTTTCTTTTTATAACGGTACTACCCAGTTTTATAAAGTCAAAGTACACCTTCTATCCGCGTCGTGAGAGAAAGTCGGAAAAAGTTTTGATGATTCTGTAGAAACATTGGTTGTCGTTCATTTATTTAATGTGCAAAACACTTTTCATATTTTTGAGTCTAATATAAATAAATAATAATGCAACTAAATGAAAGAGCAATGGACTAAGAGATTCATTCCTCTTTACACTAATTTCACTTGATGTGAAATATAGAATCACTCAAGACAACAGCATTAATATAATTAAAAAATGCGAAAATCTTCTCTTTGCCAGTGATAAGAAATAAAAGTAGAAGGTAATAACTGACTAACAAACTGGCACAAGTGATATAAAAATAGACGTTTATTACGTTTCGACCTGTGATTTAGGTCCTCTTCAAATATATCTATAAATATGATATGAAGGAACAATATAATAATCATTAAAAGGCGCAAACTTATACAAATTAAAATAAAAACTTACATTAATAGTGGTCCAATAAAAAATAATAAATAAAAATTCGTAATATTGATGACCATGAATTGGTATCGATTTCGTTACATATGAAAGACGTCTGATGTTGGTGACGGAGAAGAAAGGACTGAGCAAGATTGAATTCGACAATGTGACATACGTTACAAAAATTATAATAAATACTTAAAACAAAAAGGACACTAACAACAATGTATAAGTAGAGAAACCGGGTCAATAGTCTAAAATATAAATAATAAATAAAAGAAGGTTGTGTAAAGTAAAAGTGAAAGATGTAAATTATAAAATATTAAATAGATCGAAGATAGAAAAATCGGGTCAATAGTCTAAAATGTAAATAATAAATAAGGAAAGGTTGTGTCAAATGAAAGTAAAAATTATAAATTATAAAATATTAAGAAGTCCGTCGTATATCGCAGTCAAATTTTCTGTGTCCCTTTGGGAGTTTATTGCAAAGTTGCATTTCTTGATGAAAAGCATTTCGGCAATCTCCCTTTTTTTCGTGTGTGTCTCCATATGAAGAATAGTAGGATTGTTCCAGTCAAATTCGTGGTCATAAGACAATCTATGCTTGCTAACAACAGAATGATTTGCTGTAGGTTTTTTAACATCATTCTGGTGTTCTTTTAGTCGGGTAATCAGATGTCGTTTCGTTTGCCCTATGTAGCAAGCGTTACAATTCAAACAGCTCAAACACCAATTCCGTTTGTTTAAGCACTTTAGTGGCCGTTTATTGGACCACTATTAATGTAAGTTTTTATTTTAATTTGTATAAGTTTGCGCCTTTTAATGATTATTATATTGTTCCTTCATATCATATTTATAGATATATTTGAAGAGGACCTAAATCACAGGTCGAAACGTAATAAACGTCTATTTTTATATCACTTGTGCCAGTTTGTTAGTCAGTTATTACCTTCTACCATTAATATAATTCCATGTCGCGATGTATGTGTTATACAAGATGAAAATGCTTAGTTGTTATCAAAGTATATAAATTCAACTTCCAGTAACAAATTTTAGGATGCTCAATACTCTGTCAACAAGTTAATAATCATGTAATCCAGTTGCATTGAAACACAGCGAAAATAGTTTCACCTGTAAACAAAGGAAATTATCGAATTTGCCTTAATTATCGAATTTGTCTTAAGTTTCCATTTTTTCTGGTCGCCTCGAGATATTTTTATCAATATGAAAGAATGAGCGAGAAAAAGTAATTTCTACTTCTCGAGAGCCCTAAAGAGATAGAGTATGTTTCCGATTTTCAGCCATTCACTTGGTCTTTTTCGTCGAATACTTTCTTTCCGTGAAAGATATATCGCTGTACACGCCATGGGTTCTTTATTCGATACACACGCTCTCAACCACTCACTCACCCATACGCACTTACACTCACACTTACACACGGCGGTATGCCACTGAAGCCTTGCCAATAGCAAATAAATAGACGATATAGGGGAGGGTATGAGAGCAAGGCAGTCAGGACATTACGTGGCTATTTCGTGAGGTGAAGAGACGCGAGGGGTATGTGGACGCGAAATTTAGAGAGGTTTAATTTTCCAAAAAGCTGGATTTGCGACCACCACGCTTGCATCGCCAATTTATCGTCAGGGTCGCGTATTTGCTGGATATTCCTATCAATAACGAGAGATACTTTTCTTACTTCTATCTCCATTACTTTGTTCGTATTTTCAGCGCTTTAAAATTTATTTTCAAGAAGTCTTTGCCTTCCATGTTTCGGATCAATGTATTTGTCATTTATATACTTAAACAAGATATTACGTATTAACAACTCTCTTATATATAAATATCATTTTTAAGTAATTCTTCTCAATAGAAATTGTTTTTTTTTTTAAATAATTCTTCTCAATAGAAATTGCCTGCATATGTTATATTGTAGCATTTTTAAATTAAATACCTAATATAAAAACTAATATAAAATATTTTCCTGAACGTTAGAACTATTTTTTTATTTCTTTTATCAGATATCAGAAATAAAAGATCTCCATGATAATGCAATTACATTTTCATTGCATTTTATTATCGATTAATTGTTACGCGCTCATTTTGCAGAAAATTCGGTCACACATTCGTTTAGCATTCATGTAGAGAGAGAGTGTTTTTAATTAAATGCGTAACATGTATGCGGTCATGCAATTCAATAATTTTCACAACAATAAATGATGTAAATTGCCGTTTTTTAAAATAAGATATTTTGAAACTGTCACATTACTTGCTAAAAAAATTTTTTTGAGGACAGGTTGTTTCTCTAAGTTTAGCACTTGAACAATATTGCAAATTGGAGACTTTCCTAATGAAGATTTATAGGTATAAACACATATTTTCTAATGTAAAAAAATCATTCGCGAAAAATACAAACTACGTATTAATATAACTTTTATTTTTCAATTATATTTTTCAATTATAATTTTAAAGACGTATTATAATATTATTCGCTTATATATACTATAAAATTATGCATTATAATATTAACATATAACATATATTAAATACTTTACAATGACAAGACATAGTAGCGAGTTCTTTTTCTAATCAGTCAAAAACTTACGCTCGCAATATCGCAATCGACACAAGCAAGAAAAACCGTAAACTTCGGTCGGAATCCCCCGCGCAACCACATCTACCATTCACAAGCTGGAATCCAAGCTAAAACCCGTGAGGAGATCTCGCGAGAAACTCTAAATGAGCGTATCGACAGAGCGGAAGAAACGTAGCCGGCAGAATTAACCGGTAAGATAAACTTTGTCGCTGTAAATTTCCTAGGTGACATTAGCGATCGAATTAGAAAGTCTCTCTCGGGCACTGTCGCGTACCAGAACTTCCGGAAACGGCGAGCAGGACGCCCATTAAATTTAGCCAATGCTCTATTTCTCATGGATACACAAAAATAAAAACTTATGCAAGCGCTACATATTTTTTATCTTTGTGATTTTCATCTTATGATGAAAAGACTGATTTCGAGCGATATCGGCGATACGTTTTGTGCGTTACTTCATTTTCGAGAGAATCGGTCGGCCTTTGAATTTATTTACTGAGCCAATTTAATGTTCAAATTACGTACGGCTGTTCCCCGGGGATTTGTTATCGAGGGATCGACGAGCGAGATTAATTGCTGGGAATCGCGTGGACTTGCTGTAACCATTTTGGAGAATAAATTAGACTAGCTTCGGGAGCGCGGTCGCGGCAAATTTCTATTTTGATTATTACCTTGTTATATATAAAAGAAACCGAATTTATCTGATGTGGACTAAATGATAGACTGTAGAAAGTGTGTCTTTGTGTAATTATAAGAAGTTTATTATATTAGATCAGTGCAAAAGTTCGTGCCCGACAACTGCTTGATTTTTATTTACAAATCGGGCACGAATTTTTGCACTGATCCAATATGTATATACGTATGTATGTATGTATACACATAATAATGATGTCCTGAACAATGTTGAAAAATTCAATTGATACATGTATTGCCAAAAGCGATAAATAAATTAAATTACTTCATGAATTACAAGTAGAATTTGATTAAGTTTGCTTGAACCAATATATAATTATAGTTACATCTATTTATAAACTACTGAAAATAAAAGACAATTCTAAACCAAATATCTTTCTCCTGACCACATACTTTCCATTAATAATGTAAAACATCTACCGTGGTGATGCGTTATTTTTCCAAAATTAATACTCAAGTAAATAAATAATAATTAATTTTGTTTACGACAGCTATTTTATCACAGATATCGATATATGACTTGATATAGAAAAGTCCAATATAAAAACTGAAAATAGAATATTAATGTTTCATCACAAAAAAACCGATGACGATGTCTGGATGTTATACAATTTTTAAATCTTTAAAACGCCGCTCAGATTTCAATTTCCGGGGCATTTTTAAATGCAAGTAACATGAGATCTTTCCAGGGAGTAATTTTCGGCGAATAACTGAAGTTATGTTGCGGGAATGGAGATTACATCGATAGCGGATTAATATCGTAAATGCGAAATTTAATGTTAAAGAGCGAAAGCATTTTACAGCGCTCTAATCGATAAGCTGCGGCGTCGATCGCAAACCATTTACAATCCCGGCACCGTGGGAGAGAATATTTCATTATTGCATGTTACACAGCATAATATATTACGACACATTATTACACATCATTCATCGTTCATGTTTGTTTTACTTTGCGTGCTGATTTATAATTTACATCCAAAATGCGCGTTTTTGATTTCTTAAAGAGAGTAGAATTAATATTATAATTGAAGATATAAATTTTCCCTAGTTCGATACTAAACTAAATAAAGACTGAACAAACTGGATATTACCTGTACATTAAGAATTCACATGTTGGATATATTGATTTTAGCAACTTAAGGAACATTTAAACTATTGTATTTTAATGAAAAATGCACAAAGAAAATATGATAGAATTTACAAACATTGCAAGGTTTGGAAATAAAATTATTCGCGATAAGTCAACGATAAAATTCGTTTAAAAGAAGTATTTACTTTGCGACGCACATCTCTCGAATGTGAAAGGAGTCGCTTACACGCAGTGTTTATCTTGAACTGGATGTATTTTCAGTACGTAGGTTTTCGAGACGCATATTTCAAAAATGATTCGGAATATTCGGAAGAAAATGAGGATGAAAGATAAACAAAATAGAGAGAATCAAAGATGGCGAAGGTGGGAAAAGAACATGGTCGGAAAATTGGACTTTCCTAGGTTTACTGAAGAGTGAGATGCGCAGCTAGCACTACCGATTCCAAGGCGAATTGGAGTCAGCCTTATCTGATCTGAGCGCTCGTATAAATCCCGGCAATCAAAAGATGACCATCTAAACAGTCGCGTTCTCCTAAGAAATGCTCTTAAATGGCCGGAGAAGTACTGCCACCCCTCTTGCATTTGCAACAAATAGCAGAAATGCAATAACCTCCTGTAATCTGTGATTAAAATTATATCTTCATTTATGAAAACGAACCACAAGAGAGAAAGAGAGAGAGTAGATAAAAGTAAGAAGAAAATTATTAAAAATAAACTCTCCCAAAGATATAAATTTCTACAAAGAGAAGTAACCTGTTCCCCCTAAAATCATAAAACTAACTTATTATTATTAATATTATTAATATTATAATATAAAAAAATATATGACTGTGTGTGTATGTGTGTGTTTTATTTCCATTTAAAATATACTTACGTAATATAGTTTTATTTTGTCAAAAATGTATAAGCACTTTGATAACGCGTGTGTCTCTGTTACATTTAATTTCTTGACAAAATGTTATTCCAAACATGTACGCTTTTTTAAATTCATACCGCGTTTCAATTTACCCGTGCATAAGACAGCAGACAGAATTTTATTTTCTCGGCGATTATCGATTTTCATATCTCGGCGTGTCCCAAGTGTAAAGCAATAAATCGTCCTCTTGACGCAAGAGCAAAAATTGATAATTCGATAAAAAAATTTCCTGCCATGCTTGACTAAATTCACCTGTCGAGAGTTTCACGTTTGTCGATGTTAGAAGACTCTCTGCGAGCACGTTTCTTTGAGGAGACGTTAACAATATAATAAAAACTGAAAAATATATTCGATTCGGCGAATTTAGATTGTAATATTTATCTTCGAAAATTTTTTCCCATTTCCTACCATATCTCCTTTAATCATTATTGCATCAAGTTGTCACACAAACGGCGTAGTTTTAATGCGAAAGTTATTGCCAGCTAAAATGCCTACAATGACAAATATATGGGAACTAATTGACCAAAGTATGTGCTGAAATTATTTTCATTTTCACGCCGATTTATTGAACAAACGTTAATTGGAGCATCGCAGATAGACGTAACATTACTCGTCGAGTATACGCGATCATGACGCATATTCGTTGTATTTACATACGAATTTTCCTAATTCCGCGAGAGAAATTGGTATTGGAACATTGAGAAAAAAATAACACATCACACGCAGATGTGACGGCGAGAGCTTTGCGGGACGCCGTCATTTGTTGGTTGGCAAACTGCAGTTGAAGTTCTGCGGAAACTCGCGTCACCCGCTAGAAACTCGCGCTTTTAGCAGCACGTAATGCGATATTTCATACTTGACTATTTCATGATTGCGATAGGGACAATCATAACTTTATTAACTTGCGATTATTATCTTAATCGATTGTCACACCTCACCAACAGTTTTATGAATAATGATTCGAAGGTAATGTATCTTTTGTACAGTTATTTTTTGTTATCTAAATGGTAAGTGACTGACGAGAGAAATATTGTATTTAACGAAAAGCTTATTTTATCCAATAATGTTATCTATTTGGTCACTTCTGAGACATGTATTCTAATCGTGTTTTACTATCGATTCTTTCAATGAGAAATTCCAACTAGAATCCAGATGGAAAAATACTGATGAAAATCTGGCGCGTTATAACACCATACAGACATAATAGGACCAGACATGGTTTAGCGAGCAAATAATCTTCTAATGGATCTACTAATAGGACAAGCAAAGACGAAGTTGTCTCTTCTCTGTCGTGGCCTCGCGAAGGGTGGAAACCCATTTGGCGAGGGTGTCAGGGCTCGTGTGGCATCGCGCGGTAGCTCGAGGCAAATACATGGAAGCATATCAGCTATATCAATCGTTATTGAGGTGAAACAATTCGAGAATATCCGCGGTCCTCGTGAGAACCGTGTCTGTGATCTCGCCCCTCTCCCTGTCTCCCGTGGGAACGAGTTATCGGAAGTGGTCGATACCGCGCAGAATACTTACGGCAAGATACAACCACTTCGCTGAAATGGCATTCGTGAGTATCGTTATAACACATCCCAGGCCGATTCAGATCTCATTAAATTATTCCGCGATTTTAACGCTTGGTATCTGAGTGCAAACATGCGACAGGACTCTCGATGTTTTCCCTTTTCTCATACAACACTCTTTTCTCGATATCTCTCTGAATTGTACTTCAGGAAGCAACTCGTGATAATTAAATATCCGGAGAAAATAAACGAATATTAATAGTTAATTATGCAAGTTAATTAATTATGCATCATTTATATGGATGCTTCGTTTACCCCTAAGTACATAATTTATCATCCCATTGCTTAATTGTACGCTATCGTGACTACAAACGTCGTAATATATCCTGTAAATTACATCTCGTTGTTTCCTTAGACTTGCAATTACTTGCCTATAGATGTATGTGTTTATTTATGAGGAGTTATTTGCTTATATTATAAATACATTATGTGTAAAGAAATGAATTCTTATTATATAGACTGTTAAAGTAGACTATAGACTCTTAAAGTAACACTAATGCTTTTTTACGTATTTCTTATTAATTATTTTTTCTTTCAAATTATGCGTCTCAAGAAAATAATATTAAAAATAAAAGTTTTAAGTTGTTGGTGTTCATGAATTGCGTCATGTTCTTTGTGCATCCCTTAGTATAACATAATTTTAAGTTCTTTAAGTTCGCTAAGCCTAAATAAATACTTCTCGCAAGCGAGTTCGCCAATTTCCATAATAACTCGTTACCCGCCAGTTAATGATGAAATAACTTTCGCGTTCTAATTCTAATCGGATTATTACTTCTCGCTAAGTCAGCGAACAATTAGCGAAGGGCCACATCAATTCGGTGAGCAAATAGAAGGTCTCTCTTTGCAAGACAGATTCGATAATACTCACGACGGATTCTCAAGAAACGCTCGGGACACATCTCAGCAGATAGTAACTCGATTTCGAATTCTCCGAGCGGAATTGCCCTTCGCTCTGATCCTTACGCTCCGCGACTACTTTCTAGAAGCGAGTCCGCCACTATTCTCTCGCAATATGGTGGGGGTGGGCAATAGGCCGGAGCGCGGGGTGGAAAAGTGCGATACGGTTTTTCCAACGGCTTACGGATAAGTCGCGGAAAGCCAGCGGAGTAATAGCGACGACCGGTATGAATCAGCCGTAAGGGTTCTCTGAGAGATCCCAGTGTTGGTGCAGTAATATATTTCCCGTGCCGATAGCGATCGATCGTTTCAGGCGAATAAAATGTCAATACTCTTGTCTCGTTTCGGTTTAACCTCCACTGTACGCTCGAGGAGCGGGGCCGAGTAAGATATAAGCGTAAAATATAATAGGGAGAAACCGGCACGAGGAGGAAACGTTACGCCGCGTGCACGATCTTCTACATGTATGACCCAGAGATACTGGAGAAATAGCGAAAACCGTGTTCTCGGCTGCTCTGGCCGTTTTATCGTTAGTACTGACGTACTTCGTGGATTCTCGCGCGACCCGAGCTCTCATCTCCACCGTAATACGTGATAATAAGAATAGTGCTGGAACGCTCGAATCCGCCGCCTCTTTCACTGGTTCTTCATACTTAATGTCTTGCGAGATAACGCGACAATAATTACGTACGTGCATATGTGCACGAAATTAAAAAAAAAGGAGAGAAACGAGAGGAAGAGAGAGGAAAAAAGAGTAGAGGAAAAAGAATGCTCTCTCGCAGCGTTTGTAACTCGAAGATCAACAGCGTCCAATTGGCAAAATATATTCTTCCCCTCCATTTGTAAAATTATGCAAATTATGTAATTTATATAGTTACGCGCTATCGTTAGTCTGGTATATGTATGTGTGCGCTGAGTTATTATTTAAGTCAACGGAAAGGCACTTCCGCCGCGCTGCGAATTTCCAACACGCCGGTTCGCATGCGGTTTTCACCCCGTTTTGCGGCATGCCGGCGCCGCGAGGATCTTCGAGAAGGCGAAGGACAACAGTTTCTCGAGCGGTGAACTGCGTGCTGGCCCGATAGGAGCGAGGAGAAATAACTCCTGGATGCAGGAGGAACGCGAACTGCGGCGCGGCGAAAGGGGTGGGGACGGGAGGAAGGTGGGCGATACAGATAAGGAATTTTCCGTGCGGGGATTCCGTGGCAGAGGGTTATCCTTTCCCAAGGAATCCAGGAAGCTCAGCTCTCGAGTGGGGACGAATTACCTTTCAAGATTCACGGCGCGATCCTGGTCGTAGGGCGCGTTACATCCGTGTGCTTAGGTACCGGTGCGTATCCTGAAGGACGAATCGCCCACTGTCGGTGGCAGGTTTGGATTACCACAGAGCACATGGTGAAATTACGTCCTCTGACTTAACGATCTCCTTTTACTTCGTCATGTCTGATAACGTCCAGTGCGCAGAGAACCGCAGACGATCCGAATGATCTTTGTTTCCTATCCTTTGCAGCAAGATGGTTGGTAATACCGCAAACAGTATCGAAGAGTAAATACATTTGTTTATTTGTTATGTATATAAAGGATCCTGATAATTTATCGTGATAATTACAAAAATTATATTTTTAGATTGTATTTAGAAAATCTATCTTTAAAAAATCTCTTTTCTATTTTGAAAATCTATCTTTCAACAAATAATAAATTGTCAATAATAAAAAAATGTTAAGGAACTTATAAAAATATTAAGGCACTTTTAAAAATAGATTTTATCGGTTAACAAGTTGAAGTTTAATAATCTAAGATATTTAATTCTAAATTTTGAAAAATGAGTGGTAGAAGATCATCTCTCAAAATATTTCTAATTAAAATTAATGTAAATTGTCATGAAATCTCTCTCTCTCAAGTTCGAGAACTTTGAAATGCTCTTATATATTAAATGCTTTTCCTCCTTCTATTCGCACACAGAGATCTCCTTAAATAAGTATTTATCCTTAAGAGATGTTTATCGCGAGAACAGATAAAATTGTATTCTATTCTGCTCTATTCTAATTTCCTTTAGTAAAGTAAATATACAGAAAACATTCAGAGACGCTTCGAGTTACAGTTACGAATAGTTTTAGTAGACTTGCGAGTGGATAACGCCATTCGACAAACTTAAATCTTAAACGTATAAAGGAAGGGATAAAAGTACGCAATCGAAAGAGGATTAGTTAGTTTCGATTTATGTGGCCGACCAAGGATGTAAAGTGAAATTTTCTTATTCGGCGCCTTAATCCTTCAGTACATTATCAGATTCACGACCCATAGAATTCTCGAAGAACTTCGGTGACGATATCGTGCAACTTGTTTAAATGACAAATTCTTTCACTAGAGATTCAAATAATTATAGATTTAATAAAGGTAAGCCATGTAATTAAAGATAATCTATCAGAAAATAATATACTTTAAACAATATTCACCTATTTTGCCTAATTATTTTGATACTGTAAATATTAACGCGCTTTGAAAAACTAAAAATTTGAATTGTAATACAAAAGACAGATATATTATGCAATTTCTAAAAATATATAATACTTTGATTCACATGATTTCTTCTTAATAAAAATATCAAAACATATTCTTAAAATTTACTTCTACCATTAACTTCAATCTTAGTTTAACTTACTTTTTATCTTTTCCTAATTTTAAGAATTAAAAAAGACAAAAAGAAAATTAACCGAGTAGAAAAATGAACATAAGTATACATCATCGAAAGTTTAAGGAATTTCACAAACTAAGATACGGATTATCGCAGTTACTTCGTAAAGTAATTCGAAAATATATAAAATTGTATGGAAAGAATTTAGATAGTGCGCAAATTTAATTCGTATGCAACAACTTGTGGATAAAGACCACAATCGAACCACACAATTTAAGAATTAATTAAACCGTGAAATGCACGAATTTTGCGGAAAGGAATAAAAATATCATCGGTTTTCCGTTGGCGTTTCTTCAGAGGTATTGTATTAATTAAACGTCGAAATTGATATCGAAGCATGGAAAGCAATACCGAGAGCATCATATCGTGGGTAATGGAATTAATACAGACCGACATAAATGGTCATGTGGAATCGGATCGATCGGGATAAACAATCATAATAAATCAAGAGTGGACTGTATGATGAGAATGTTGAACAACGGAAAAGTAATAGCCGGAGAGAACGGGTGAAATTGCGCCTTTGCATATGATGAAAAGCTTTGCGACATATGTATATTAGGAACAGAATCGAGATTTTACGAAGCTAGAAAAAATATACATAACAAATGACATTTATATAAAACGAACAGCATATATTGATTGAAAAAAAATCTGTATTGAAATATTGGACAATTTTTGATGTGTGATGAAACTGATAATAATATTATAATAAATAGTTATAACAGTGCACATTTCTATTTTAAAAAATTGGTTTGATTTCTATGCCTTCACAAGATTTTGTTCTAGTTTATGAGTTGTTTTAAAATATTCTTTTATAGTCACGAGTAAAGCTATTTTTTATCTTTTTATGTTTGACATATGGTAAATCAATTTCGGTATGGCATAAAAATATAAAAATAAATAAAATATATACCCAAATTTACCAAATAAAAATTCCTTTTAACTTTGTGCGAAAGATATAGATATACTGTTACAAATGTGAAATATTTCAGAGTCCTGCTCAGTCTGAAAAATAATTCATCGTCTATCGAATCTACCGTCTGAAAACATTTTCCTATACATCCCTTTATAAGAAGATATGTATCTAAAATATATATATGGTCATTTTCAAATATATATATGTAGATGATCATTTTCAAATAAATTTATTTCATAAGTAATATTCTGTCAAACCAATAATTTCTGAAACTATCTGTGGAATTTTTAAAATTCAATATATTTTTATCTTAAATAACAGCGGACTGCATTATCACGCAAAGCAATAAAATAAAATGATGATGAGAAAATAGAACGAACTTCCGAGATGTCTGGATCCGAGATCGAGTTACGATAAAATGAAAGAAAACCCGTGCGGTACTATAAGCAACATAGAAAATGATGGGGGGTACCGTTATGGGGGACCAAAATGGAACGTGATGTGGTGCGAAAGAGACAATATGTGGGACGTTACAGCAAAACACATGAAATACAATTGGACTAAACGAGAAGTTACAAGCTATCGTAACGATAAGAAAAGAAACGTGAAACGTGAAAGAGGTTGAATTCCATTGCGCCCCTTATAACTCAATTCCACATATATAGCGTATTTGCAGGATGTTTTCTGTTGTCACTGTTACATAATGGCAATATTTGAAATTGTATAATACAAATAATTGGGAAATTCATTCATATAAACATATAAATTCATTATATATCTTTTATAAAATATTGACTCGTCATTTTATTACGATGAATTTGCTTCGCGTCGCTGATTGCTCTATTGCGTGTCAAAATTCTAATCGATATAGTCATCTGGAGACTACCTGACGGACACCCACGACAATAAAAGATAACGTTTTATATGGAAAGAGACCGACTTTCGATCCGTTTTTTGCGCAGTACATCTTTTTTCCATTCCCGATACCTGTACGTGCACCCCTAAAGTACCACAAAGAGCATCGAGAATATTTCTCGTCTCGTTCTCTGGAGTTAACTCATATCGATTAGATTAGATATATATTCTGTCACGCTTGCCAGGTAATCTCATAGACTATTTTCTTATCAAAATATTATGCCGTTCAATTCGGGCCGACCAAAATATTTTTAAAAACTCATTGTTTTAAAAAAATAAGAGAGATTTTAGTATCCCGTAAATATTTATCTTTAAGCCAACGAGAATAAATAATCAAAATTTTAATTAGCGACTGTATAGACCGCGCTGGATATCGAACAGTAAAATTAGCACCAATTTGCGTTAATGAAGGACATTCCGTTTATAATTATGGTAAAATCATTATAATTTTGGGACAATACCATACGTAGGACGATGATGTATGAAATGCATGTTGTGACCAGAATTTCCAATCATCGCGAAATGTGTTGCGCGCCTGCAAATGCAAATCGATTGCATCCAATTTTTCTTCTTAGATTTTGTTTTAGTCTGTTTAAAATAGTTCAGCGTTATTTATATTTCCCTCACATTGCAGATCATGTAAATATTTTGTATTTTCTGCAATGTGGAATAACTTGAGAGTCATATTTCTTTCTTACATATTTTTATATCTATAGCAATGCAATAGCAAAAAACGATTTTTATTTGAATAATAAATCATTGCAATAATAATAATTTTCGGAACTATAATTCGTAAAGTAAATTTGAGAAAATAATTAAATTTCCTCACAAAAACTTATCTTTATCTCTAAAAAAATTAAAAAAGAAGAAATGTATTTTAAAATTCTTTATTAATTTATCTTCTCTCAGATTGATCTTTAATTATTATCAATACCAATTTATGATGTAATAACATCAATTAAAACACATTCACAGGCAAATTTAATATACTTCGTATTATTCCCCACTTTGGAATTTATTCAAATTTTATACATACATATATATATATATATATATATATATATATGTCTTCAGATTATATATAATATATATTATATACACATATATATATGTATATTGCATTTTTGCATAAGTTTCCTTCTTCCCTCTTTCTCTTTTTCTTCCGTTCATTTTTTTCTCTTGTAATTTTCGCATGTTGTTCCTTTTGACTCTTGACTATCCTTTTCAATGGAATCCTGTATCCACAAGATTAATTCCAAAGGCGCGATTCGAACGATTGCGATTCCTTTGTGCATGGATCCTTTTTCCTTAGCAGTACATCAAAGCATCGAATGTTTAATGCATTCCAATGCTGGACAGGATTATCAAAACAAGAACAGTACATGAGACTATCGGAGCACCCGATATCGTGTGCACTGAACAGTAAGCGATAACTTTGCGTCAAGGAATCTCTAGTAGACATCTAAGGAGAATCAGTTGATATCAAATCAGCTCTTTCAATAAATTAGCTTGGCTTCCATTTAATCTCATAATGATTAAACTCATTTGAACTAGAACACACTGTTATTACGTTAAATAATTTGCAATATACAATATTATTTATATTTGGTAGTATTTACGTTTCGTTTGATAGTACAGTTTACTCAAAAGCTATCAACATGATCAAATATCTTTATTAAGTATTGTCAGTGGTGCTTTTGCTTATACAAACCATGTTGCAATTAAAAGATATTAAATATTATTATAACTTGGTAGAAGATTTTTCTGTGTCTTATCTTCTATCTTTAAGTAGAAAGCCCGATGTTTGATCAGCTCGTGCGCGTACAAACAACCGCTCATCGTTAAACTATAATATTTAATCTTAGGATGGTCAAAGTATTTCGATAATAATTAGTACGTATTTGTAAATATATTGACATAAACGAATAAGTAAATGATATAAAAATTGTTGTAAGGATTAAAAGAAATATAACATTTAAGAATGATAGAATATAGCGTGTATCGACTCTATTACATTAAAAGACTATAACATTTTTTATTAATTGAAAATTATTTTATATATAGGCTACTGCAATAAAGTACACATAAAAATATCATACTTTTAACTTCTTAATATATATTGCAATTAATTTTTATAATAAAATTAATTGTTTCTCTGAAAATTCAAAAAGTTCTGTAAATCATCTCATATCAATCACGATGCAAACATATTCGACCATACAACTGTATCATCAAAGTTTTGACATTTGCAAGCGCTATTGCAGTCACAAGTTTAAGCGACAGCGAAGTTGTAGCATGACGGTTGCTCGAAGCAATCATGAAATTCGCATCTTAACGCGTCTCTGACAAACGTTTCGCCGACACGACCACAGGACAAGCGGATTTAGGAATTCCGGTACGTAACCACTATGTACGAAATGGTCGTGTTAGCATCGAATCGTATTTCGCACGGACACCATTTCTGGCGCATCTGTCTCAGAGTGCGGCACTTTGCAGTCGCACAGATAAAGACGATCGGATTTGTCCCCGTTATTTTCGGATGCCAATCGAATGCCCATCGTTCGGTCGTGCATCTCAGTTACCTCGGTGGTATCGTACCTAAGCTTCGACCATTCATGTTGCATCCATAGTCGCGCATCCGGAACGGATGGGAGGCCCGGATGTCGAGAGATGAATAGGGAAACGGACAGGGAAAAATATGTTGCTAGGCGAAGCAAACAAGTGTCGTGCACTAAAGTGTCCACAGAGGGTGGCCGTGGCAAGTCGGACATCCGCTCTTGTTCCGGCCCGTAACGCGCTACGTGAACAACACCTTGAAAACTTGCTTTCTCGCGTCCACGTCGCGTATCTCCGTAGCGTACATCCGAAGACAAACGTTCGGAGATCTTGCGGATTTATAGCGTGTTTTTCCCAGTTCATCCTTTCTCGTTCGAATTTCACGTGACTCATGCGTCGATGTATAACGAAAAAGGAAAACACGAAAAAGGGAAAACAGAAAAAAACGTCCCACTTTTTTCGTATGTAAATTTCTGTCGTGTCTCTCCCAGATGCAAAAGAAAACGCATTATGTAGTCCCCTTTTTTAATCTAATGAAAATAATGCAATTACAAAACTGCATTCGCGTTCTTCATGACTACCCGGGAGAAAGTCAATTCGGAGAAATTCTCCTCGAAGAGAATCGTGCCGGATTATTCGTAAGGTTCTGCAATACTGAACTATGATACAGAACTGGCGAAAGCTATAAAAGCAGGCCGACTGTTATTGACGTTGAAGTCAGACGATGGTTGAAGCGTGAACATTTCTGTGTGAAGCATATTCTACATTTATCAATATGATACACATACCCGTCAGTATTTGCCCACGGGTACGTTACAATGGCACGCGTTTCGCGAGAAACTAATTGTGGCCTACGATCTACTATCTATATTGCGTATTAATGGCGCAGGTTTCAGAGTGTGTATAATCCGCACCATTTGTTATTCATATTCATTCGCGAAAGCTTTAGATCCAGATTTCTGTGTACACGCGACGGCGAATAATAGCAAACATAGTAGGAAGATCTGCATCTACCATTTACTGTCCCGCATGCTTTGTATTATCTGAATAAGACCTCGGATTAAACTGCAGATTAATTGTCGTTGCTGTTTGTTTCAAAAATTTCTCGTGACTCACGATTTTAATTATGTCTCGGAAAATAAATCAAGAAAAATATCAGTGCGCGCGGATGTTTTATGTCGTAATAGGATCGTTACGATAGAAAGAGCTTGCGAGGTCAAACAAGAAAGAATCATGAGAATAAAATAAAAACGGTACACTAGGGCTTAAAATGTATCTTTCATTATACAATGCAATGTTATTACTATGAATACCTAACCCCTCTCCCCCTTTATCTCTTAACAAAACCATTATTTCTGACTCGAGATAGTGAAACAATTTCTAAATTGGAAGTTGAAAAAAAAAAAAAATCTTTCTTAAGTAATAGATTTCCGATATGACATTTATTAAATATTTAGTTTTAAATATTTAAAATTGGATTTATTTGGGGTCAATTTGTGAGGTTTGCAAGGAAATTCCGATAAGTATTGTTTTATATGCAAATACTTTTAACATGTAGCATCAAATAAATGTGAAATAAGATTCTAAGTATTATTTCAGAAATCATCAAGCAAATGTAAAAAATTGTTTCAGAATCTTATTTTAATCAGATTTATGGTATTGATAGTATCCCTTGATATATTCGATAAAAATATCCAAAATAACATTTCTCAAAACTGCAAATATGTAGAGTAAAAAATTATTGCGTTAATTAATAATTCATTTATCAGTATATTATCATATCACAGGGTATCAATTTTTATCAACATTATCTCTTTCTGGCTATTGATCATCATTTTAATATTCCAATGCTCTCTTTCTAATCGATCTGACATAAATGATGCCGTTCATTGATCAAAGATACATTGAACTATAAAGATGGTCAGTTCCCAAAAGCCCTTCGCAGACGGCAAATCTCGTTCGTTCTTGTTCGTGTGCCCGTCAGTCCTTAGAAATGTCAAGTAATACGTTTTCCTTTAAGCGAAGCCCGAGTAACCGCTAAATCGCAACTCGGCTTTTTGCGACTCCCCTCGAGGCATCGACGACAGTGATGCAACATCCTTCTTGTTATCTGAGAATTTCGGATTAACCGACTTGCCGGGACAAGTTCTCGCACTGTGGTTGGACGACCCGAAGCCGAGCGATCTGAAAATCATACGCTCGATCCGTCGTCGCGGCATTCCGGGGATCCGAGACACTATCGAATTATGCATAACTACGCGCTCTCGTAGCGCCGTAAACACTATTCACCCGGGGACAAAGACGAGATGTTTCGAAAATGTAGGTCGCAACATTAATTCTAATTTCGTAGTATATTAAGAAAATACGAACTCCGATGCAAAAGTTATTTTTAAATATGAATTGTATTTTTTGCCCATATTGCATGTCACTCGGAAATCTAAAAGTCATCAAATATCTCGATTTGTATAGTTTTGTAATTTTTATAATTTAACGAACGTTACTAAAATTATGCTTCGTTTATAACTAAGTATTAATTAACAATTCTACAATTTCATCGATAAAATATAATAAAAATGCCTGTTATAATAAACCATTTCAGAAATAGAATCATATAAAAATAACTGGAAAATATGACCATTTCAAAGTGATTGAAAGTAATAAAAACGAAGATTTTGTGAAAAATATTGGTAGATAAATATTGCAAAATTGAAAGCTTGTGGTTCTAGTTACGTCAAACGTTGAAGAGCTCTAATATAATCGAAAATAGCAACGTTGAATCTCTGATGTGTCCTCGTTATTCACTCGGAAAAAGAAACAAAATCTATCTACAAATTATCTTTTTCGATTTTTCGGGACGCGCAAACGATCTTGAAAACGAGTTTAAGTCGTAATTTGATCCTAACAAGCAGTGACGTCAATACCACCTTTTCTGTCATGGACGGGAAACAGAATGCAAATGGCGAAATGGCGACATGTTCGCACGATGAGAGACAAAAAAACGAGAGATAAGATTTCCGATGCTGAATTGTGGGCACGAATTTTCAAGAGGGAGCGAAGAACGATTGTAGGAAAAGTGCGCTAACCCAAGCAGCTTTTTAACTCCGGACGAAATTAGTTTATCGGTTTAACTGGTGGCGGACTCGCGATATTCAGCGTAACAATGTTCAAAGGAGGAGGGGAGAAGATGAACGCGGAGATTGATGGCGAGGCATGTGAAGGCGAGAGAAAAGTCGAGCGGAGACAGTGCGGTGCGATAAGCGTGGAAAAAATGGGTCAACCACCATTTCGCATTTGCATTCGCGGGGTCGGACATCGATTCGCGGCAACCTGAAGGCATCCCCGCTCTCATCGCCTCTCGTCGGAGAATAGTCCGATGGACGTGCGCGCGGTTTGTCATTTCATGCTCGCCGCAATAGCATCGAGGACCAAGTTTTTGAAAGCGCACACGCCGATATTTTGTTTATTAAGAAAAAAACAGAAGAACACCACACGATTTGTCATAAATAATCGTTGATTATATTCGTTGCATTAAATTATTGTATTTTATCTCTTTTTTAATAGGAAAGTATACGATTATGCTCGACCTAGCCTGAGCTCTTTAAACTTTTTTTGGAAAATTCGTCGATCGAGGACGTTTATTTATTTGAGAGACAAAATTAAAACTCCTCATGAATACTATTGAAAAATGCCACGTAGCAGCACTTTTTCTGCAATACAAATTATCGAAACACTGCGAAACATGAAACGTGAGACATGAAATCTTGACCCCTGTACCAGTCATTCGCTATTAATTGTGTCGACGCTCCAGAATGAAGGAATGCGCTCGCGTTCACGAATATTACAGCCAGGCTGGAACGTTGCTAAAGGGGACATGGCATTCTTTGATCCGTCGAAACGAATAACTCGAGCAGAGTGACTTTTGATTCAAGGATGTGCATGTGACGGAAGTAATCGTTACGCACGAGCAAGCGTGTAACGAGGACGATAAGCCTTCCGTACGTCGCATTGCGGTATACTTCCGGCTAACGAAAAATTTGATTCAAGGTACTTCTCTCTTGACGAGATCAACATAGTACTTCATGAAACATTCACGATATATAGTGTGTGTATGTTTCTAAATACATTATATTTTCATGTACTTATCTTTATTTTTCACGTACTTATCTTTATTTTTCATGTACTTATTTTTATTATACATGTATTTATCTTTCCAACTATCTCACATATTTACGTGGATACATAGTACAAAGTGTATCATGTATCAAAATAATCTTTATAATAAACTTTTATAAATTAAATGTCCATAATATTAAATTGTTTAAATCAAAGATTTCAACAGAAATAATCTAGACGTCACTGTCAGAAAATATATTTTCTGATATTTATCTAATCAGGACAATTTGAGATCGAAAGCAATTACGGGGCGATATTGAAAGAAATGAAGGATTAATTGTAAGTAAACACTTGAAACAGTAAACAGTAAACAAACAGTAAACAACAACAATGGGAATTAACTCATGTTATAATATTAGCAGCGATAATTTTCTGGATAAAAGCGATCGTAATGAAGTGATCAACCAACTTCAAGCTACGTCGAAGGTAGTTCTCACATTCAAAAAAACATCTTACTCTATATTTCATACAGTACAACGTATTTGCAACGAAAAATGTGTTCATGCGTAACGGAAGTAATCGGTCACACACGAACGAGCGTATAACGAGGTCAGCAAACTCTTAGGATATTGAGTTACCGAGCAATTCAGCCCAGTAGGAAATTTCAATTTCTACTTACACCGCGTTATCGAATGCCTCGCGCATAGCTTTATCTTTGATACAGCTGAGCGGTAGAGATTTCGTTATTCGTGGAGAAGCAATAAGCGAATAGCAATAGAAACACGATATGATATTACCATCTTCTCGGAAATCTATCTGCTTTTAAAGATTATAAAGATTTATACTCTCTTTCAATCTATTTACGAACTGTTAATGGGATCCCGCGATGAAAAAGTTCCGTGCTTTTATCACACAGATTTCTATTCATCTTGCTCTTATTCTACTATTATTATTTTATCTTTCACAGAGAGAGAGATTGCTTGTTAAAGATGTATAAGTGCAAATACATCGCGTAAAGTGCAAATTTCCTTGGAGATACGCGAATTCTGAAGTAAAATCGAAAACGAGCACGCGTGAGAATCGTTAAAACTATCATTTGATAAATCCGTGATGAAAAAGAAGTTTCAATACTGAAACACCTGAAAACGTAGTCGCGCGTTTTATCAAACAATAACATTCATTTCAGCGGGCGCATAGTTACACGCACTGAACTCTCATTAAATTCGAAACGAACAAACGTGCACGACACGTTACGGAAAGTGGTTGCAATTTTTCGCGACCGTGGAATTACTCGGAACGAAATCGCGGATTGTGCGGGAGTCCTGGAAAATCTGGGATGCGGAGAAACGAATTACCCGAGCGGACGGGAGTGAATAACGTTTGAACGGAGAACGTGCTCATGCGTGACGGAAGTGATCGTCACGCACGACCGAGTGTCTAACGAGCAACGATGAACCTCCGATGCAACCTTCACACCATCGCGAGCCGTCGGGGTTACAATCCTGAGTTTGAAGTACAATAAACATCGATCCTCTCTTTGTAGACGCACAGGGCAATCTCGTTCAAATTACATTTGATCTTGGCAAATTACCTCTATTAATTCGGCGATAAGCATCTACTCCACGGTAGAAAGTATTCCGCAAGGAAAAATTAACAGCCGCGATGCGGCGATGAATTTGTTGAATACGACGACAAAGGGAACTGAGGAATACACTTCGTTAAACGAGAGATCATTTGTGCGTTAGAACTGCTCGCGGCAACTATAACGTAATTGCTGTTCACCTTCCCAATTTAACGAGCTCTTCCTTTCGTGCGAATATCAATGTAATTGTTAAACGTGCCTCTGTGAATATTTGAATGTAGAACTTAGTAGGTAAGAATACAATATCTTTTTATAAAATGTCATATGAAATTAATGGTTCTTATCTCGGTTACAAGAATTCGGATTACATTACCTTTTCTTAATTGAAAGCAAAGATCGACTTTCGAGTTATAAACAGCTAATCCCAAAAGTATGTCATGAATCAGGCTTTTCGAATTCAGGTTTTTTTATTAAATGGAATTAAGTTGTATCCATTCAAAACATCTTTTTATTTGATAATCGTGAAACAAAGACAGAAATAAAAAATGATTATATTAATTCATGTAGACAAATTTCTTATCGAAGCATTAATATCAAAACACGAAGAAGCAAAACTAGGTCCAAGTTATTTAAATACAAAATATATCGTAACGCGAAACGATCGTCGTGTTAATAAAATTCGTGTGTGAATAAAATTTGCATTCCTCAAACGTTCATCTAAAATAGGACATTTTGTAATAATCGATTGTTGCAATAAAATTTGCAATTATAATTCAATTATAATTCACGTCTTTGATTTGGATTACTCAGACAAGATACAGGATTAAATTTGTATCCGATAACACTAAATAAATCTTTACAAAATATCCAGATATGCTTCTGTTACAGGTAGTCTGAGATTGAAGTCGTTTTGGCTAACTTAGAAATTTCTTAGTATATATAATGTCTTTCAGATACCTAATCCTAAAGTCCATTATATTCCTAAAATAGAATCGGGTTACGGTTTACTCAACGTACATCACAGTCATCCGAATTGAAATCGTATATTACTGGTCGCGGATCATAGCTCGTGCGTATCGAACGCATTCATCATATTTATATGAAAAACGCGTCATCCTAACAACCAAGCGTATTTTTTTTTCAAAGTTTATGTTTCCGGGACAGGGAGTGCTGTTGACTGCTGTCCACCCTGTACTACCTGTCGCAACACACGCGAATTCTCGCATCTACATAAACATCGACGCAGCTCTCGAATGCATTTGCGGAATTCCCGTTTGTGCTCAATACTATTCAAATTCAATTAACGGAAGGGAAAGTTCAGAGTAGGTCTCGCTAATTGCCGCCAAAAGCAGTTCGCGTTAAAAAGCATATGAATATTAAATATACGACGGGAAGGAGAGCGGAAAAGCCCATTTTTTTTCTATCCCGGGAAAAGGCCCTTTCCTTCAAAGGATGAAATACTTTATCCATCGTCGCTGTAAATTAAAAAGCACAGCGGGCGTTTTTACTTTCAAGAAAATAGGGACTAACAACTATGCGCTAAATCTTCTTATCTTTACGTGATGACAAAATATGAAAATCTCCTGTCACTGACCTTTTAGAAACGTGCTGAGATGGTACGCAGCTTCTATACGCGTTGCACAAGTGAGATAATCATCTCATATTTATTTATGAAAAACCCAGTAAAGCCGACACGCGAGACGATACCCGTGCCGAATATCACGCTTGACCCGCTTCCGGCTTCCTTCCGCAACGCGTTGTTCATCGCATCGATCAGTCACATAATCACATTTGACGTTCCTTTCCGGCAATGCCTCTCGCGTCTTTGAGAACCTCTGCTTTTCATCGTCGAGAAGAAAGAAAAGACGATCTGGGCATAACCTGTTTACATTCTCTTCGAGAAAAAACCTTCTCAGTTTTCGTTTAAAGAGAAAATTGCGAGCCGATATAATAATTGCGCTTGGAACCCGACTGAGTTCCGACACGGTATCGAAACGACATCCATGGATGTCACTGGCAAATGAAGCAAAGCGCTTGCCCATTATCTCAACTTCAGACACGCAAAGTAAAGCTCCACTAGTCACCCTTCAAGTTGCAACGAGGTGTTGTTACGCTAACTTACCTGACCTGACAGAACCGATCGGTTTCTAGAGACAGGCAATTCTAAGATTTCTATTCTTAGTTCGCTATGTATATTCTCGAGTAAAATGTCCTGTGTACCTTATTCAACACGATTAGAATTAACAATAAACCAAATTTTCTATTTTTAGCAAATCTTTCAAATAAACAAATCTTCCAAATCATGTGGTGAGGTCAAACTCTAATAGTTTCATGCGCGGTTAGAATTTTCTATTCTTAGTTCGCTATGTATATTGTCGAGTGAAATGTCCTGTGTGCATTATTCAATAAGATTAGAACTAACAATGACAAATTTTCTATTTTTAACAAATCTTCCAAATCATGTAGTGAGATCAAACTCTAATAGTTTCATGCGCGGTTAGAATTTTCCATTGTTGTATATAATGCCGATGATGTAGGGAAATAAAAATAGCATTCCCTCAGGAATATACAATACAGCGATCGAAAACACAAAAAGTCGAATTAAAAACAAGTTAAATTCAAATACTATGTCATTTGCAAAATTTCCTTCGACATCCTCTATCTGAGGAGTACGGGAGGGACCATTCCCCTTTCTCTTCAACCCTTTCTCTTCAACAATAAACGACGTTGCTTCGTACGTCACGCATCCCCTATTTATTTATCCGCGAAGTAGTACGAGGGTGGGAGCGAGTAGTGGCAGCGTGGCGGGGACAGACAGCAACCCCCACTCAGCGTTGGCGTCGGCGTCGGCGACGCGACTGGGGGTTGGCGCCCCGGCTTCATCGTCCTCGACTACGTTCGGATCGCGCTCCGGTTAGTTTGCTCGCTGTCCGTGCGACGGCAGCACCCGCTCTTCAACCCCTTGCCGGTGTTCTGCTCCTTGCGCCGCACGCAACCCCGACCCTCTGGCCCGCCGCCCCACACGTTTGCCATCCTCGAAGCAACTCGAGGATCCACGAATCAGCCGAACACATCCGCGGCGGCGGGCGCGCTCAAATGCCGGCCGTCCTCGTTTATGAGACGCGTCTCGACGCAGCCGACTGATGGCTGTCGCGGCCGGTCGGAAGTACGAGCGTCGTGGAAAAACCGGAAGAAGTTTGCGCGGGTACGGCGACGAAGAAGGCACAAGAAAAAAACGCGAGGTCCGTGAGCGGAAAACGAGCCAGAAGCTGTGCGAAAGACTCACGAGGATCCACGAGGATCCACGAAGAGAAAAGCGTGTCAAGGTGTTACGACAATATCCTGCGTGAGGACCTTCGAAGACAAACGTCTTCTGGTACTGTTGCGCGATCGCAAAAGTGTGCGTGCGAAACCGTTCTCCACGATGTGCTCTTATTCATGTTCGGCATGGTGTTTTCGCGAGTGAGTTGTAGATGTTGAGAAATATCGGAGAGATACACGTGGAATGGCTCGAGTTTGGTGTAAGTAATGAAAACGACGTGGTAGAAGAGACGCATCGTGCATTACATACCACAAGAAATTTATTAGGAATGCGAACTTTGCGAGGACGAAGATATGAGCAACTCTTCCGCCTTCGCGTCTCTCCCCTCCCCCCACTCTTTCTATTATTAAAATACCGATCAAATGAAATCGTGGTGAAAAATTTAAAAAAATCGATTTCATTTTTTATGTCATCGTTTCTATAATAAAATTGGAAATGAGAGAGGACAGAATCGCGTAAAGACAATAAATGAACCTATAAATTTTAATTAATAGAAAGAATTAATTAAATGTCGACAATGCATACCGATTCGTTATTGCGGGACGACAGACTTTTCCTCTTTCGTTACTCTTTCATCAGCGGTTAGCTTCTATCGCACCCACCTGGATTAAAACTTCATCGAGATAAGACAAATTGCTTGATAAATTGGTTCGTTAACGTGGTCGGGAAAAATCTTGAATGTTAGGAGGAGAAGGACGAGCCCGCGGCGTTTGCGAATAATTTTCGTAGTGAAATCGCAGCATCGATCTGATAAACGTAGGAAATGTTAACCTTCGTTATCATTAATTCGCGCGAGCGAAATGAGATACGAAATCGAAGATTATACAATCCCTTACGAATTTCTTGTTTAATGCGCGCTATAAATTTTTCTCTTCACACATGTAGTAGTTCAACATGAAAAATCCCGTTTATCGATACTAAAAGTTTCAGGTAAATTAATTGCTTCATTATAACTAGCCAGTGTAATTTTCTGTGTCCTGCGACGGAAGAAAGATCGCGAGTTCTAGACAGTGAGCTTTTGCGAAAGAGTTTCTCTTTGGCGAGCGAGTGCCGATTTAACACAAATTAACGTAATGACTAGCGATATTACGCAGATAGTTGTACGCGAATGAGTTTGTCGTAAGTAACGATGCTTTCAAAGAGTCGTGTAAAGGTCGTGTCGTTTGAAGATGAAATCTAAAAGAGGCATCTTAATAGTGGGAAGTTCTTAGTGCACATGGTTAAACTTTTCGCTGTCTCTCATTCTATATCTTTCTTTATCTATCTTTCTCTATCTATCTATCTGTCTATCTCTTACTCTCTCACGAATATCACGAGAGTTGAAACTCATCTATCGAGATTAAAACTTTATTGAGATAAAATAACGACTTCATCGCCGATTGAAATCGTAGGGTCGCAGTCGAAGTAAAACTTAATGAGAAGCTGTTTGAAGACCACCTTTGATCGTCGTGAGCGTCAATGAAATTTATCTCGGAGAATTCGCTATAACGCGCATCACACTAGTAAATTTGGATATACAATTATTGAGCGATTTCTTTTTTCTTCTGAACACGTTGCGAAATAACCAGAATACATATTCGCGATGACTATTACGTGATGAAATAGCAGCAGCACAACGGCTGACGATCGGACACAATTGCGCTGGTCGCTGCCACGATTGCGGCGTCGGCGCAAAATTAATGGAGCTAATTCGGCACAGTAGCAAACGACGCTAAAATGACAAATATTAGTATATGTCATTGCATTCGAACTATTCCGTGGAAATGCGGTAAAACGTGTGATAAAAATTACACGGAGCATCTTTAATAAATTGTAACGACTCTATTGAATTATTAGTCATTAAAAATAAGAGACAGCAAATTTTTTAAATATTCTACTGGCGATTGTATTTATATGTAATATGAGATATTATTAGATAGATAGATTATTAATTTTGAAATATAATATATCTCATTAATATTGAAATATAAATATATCTTTTTAGTATCCTAGAGATATTATTTTTAGTACCTAGATTTATCGTACCGTCAAAGCTTTTTTAAGTTAAAGGTTAAAGGTTTTTTTCTATTCTATTTAGAAAATATCTAAAACATTTTCGATAAATCGAAATTTAGACTTTCATAATTCTTTATTATTTCTATTTGACACTCATTACACCAATCTAACGAAGTAGACAACTCTCCAAATGAATAAGACGGACGAATGTAAACGAATTTTTTTAAGTTAAAGGTTTGAAATTTATAAGTATATATATATCGTCGTTCGAATATGAAAGCTTTACTGATTAGAAAAGAAATTAATTTATTTTTATACTTTTTTCTCTTCTCTCTGTCAAAATAATTTTTCTATTCACTTCGTATTTAATTTAATACTACTAAATATGCTCTGTTTAATTTAATTTGATTTAGCCTGGAAAAAATATATATATATATATATATATATATATATATATATATATGACATCTTTGTTTTAACTAAATAATTTAATTGAAAGTTTGATTAATAATTTAATTAATAATTTGTATCAGAGTTGTGTTGATTACATTGAATACAACTACTGTATATTCTCCTATTGCAGTTATAATCAGTGACGACTGGTCATGGTGCAGTGATATACTAGTAAACGGTGAACATTAAGACCACTCATTAAGCACTAGACTTTAGAATAATCCGAGAGAGTTTCACGGGATCTACAGAGTCGAATTGATAGGCTTACAAAACGATTGATAGCTATAGTCGGCTATCGAAACGATGAGTAATGTGAAACACTAATTTGACATCGAAGTTACAATTCTGATGACGAAGTCAGACTCGTAGCTTTATATAAAGTTATGTAATATGCACAATATCATGAATTTTAAAGCAATATCATACGATACGAATATCACCATGACGTGACATGTGAGATAAATTGTTCAGCTGTAAGATGCGGTTTGCTACTTTCTTACCACGTAAAGGCAATGATCCTATAAAAAAAGAATATTTTTACGAAATATTTTGCTCGAGATATGTGAAACAAGTTAAATTAGTTACAGATGTCTACGTATGTTAAATAAATATAATAATCACTCTTACGCAATACTTTCAAATGCGTATGCACTCTTTTATTTCAGAAAGTGTGTTGGAACTGGAGCATTTTTCTGTTTTACGGATAACTGGAGAAAAACACCACAGACAAAATTGTTCAAAGGGATCAAACACGAGTGAGGGAAAAACAATTTCTTTGTTAATTTTTCTCTATATTCCTTTGAGCTTTTTAACAAATTTATTAAATTCGGTTATTCAATTATACGTAATGCAAATTTAAGGTTATTAAATTATGCGTAATTATAAATTTAAATTAATGCATAATTATAAATTTAAGGTTACTCTCCTAAAATCAGATGGAAATATACACTAAATCGTCGAAAGAACGATCCTCTCGTGAAATAAATAAGTAGACCTTAAATTCAAAGATCTCGAAGAAAAATGTTATTCTATCGATACGTTCTTCTTTTCGCCGAAAACGTTTTCTCGCGACAAATTTTTATCGTCTCTGACAACGTAGAGGGTGAAATATATTGCGTTCGGTTAAACGATTCTTACCGTATAATATCACAGTATATTATGAAATTATGTACATAATAATTAGAAACGTGGTAGATATGCAATCTGTAGCGTCGCGCTGTCTCTCCCGACCATTTCTCACATGTTTAAATTTCCTTATACGTGACGTATCGCGTGTAATAATAAAAGCGATCGAAACATGTTCAAAATGTGCATTCCCCGAATAATTCGCAATAAGATGCATTCCGCGTGCGTTGTGCATAACTATGGATGACCAGTTTCGAGGTAAACCTCATGTTGCAGCGGAACCCGGTTCACTTGGAAATTTGATTAAGCAGACGCAGAGTGAATGTTAATAGGGATATAACAGGCATATACCTGCATCGCATTGTGTTCAAGAATGACCGTTCGAGGGGGTGAACTGAACTCCCAACAGAATCAGGCCTTGGTAGGAATTTTAATCGTTGCCATAAAACTGAATTACATCAGCACAACGAATCGCTTAGTGAGAATAGAAACTGATTCGATATTAGAAAGTTCAGAATATCGTATGCAAATTCACATACAATGAGAAAAAATGTCGATCATCCCGCGTTGTGAGACAAGTTTTGTCGAACAACGATAACATATTCATCATTTGTCACATATTGTATTCATCGCCAAAAATAACATTTCTTGTAATAAAATTATTGGTATTATTAGTATGAGTTATTCTTATAGCGATATAATTGATTTGCCCAAACTGACGTAGCCAGACTTGAGCAAATTAAATTAATAATATGATTAGGACGCTCCATATATAATACTGTAAGATAGCTGCAATTCGTCTATCTTTATTAATTATTATATATCTATCTCTTTCATTATCTCCTTAATTAATCAAGTGAATCTTCATGGTTAATACATGTGAGTTCAGTGTTAATATATATGAATCCTTGAGATACCTCGAAAAGAGAGAATGGTAATGCATCTTACAGGGAGTACGGTAAATAACATTATAATGCGGACAATTTTACATCGCACACGGCACACTTAATTTCACTCGAAATCAAGCTTCGCTAAAGATTCGATTAGCGCGTTGACACAACTCACTGCTCACTCGACTCAGGCAGACGGCGTGTGAAGGGTTTAAAGCGAAGTGGACCAAGTATTCGAGCGGTAAAGTTGACTAAAATGCAGTTAAACGCGTGGGTGTGCTACGAAACTTGATAGAGTAAATACAACGATAGTGAGCCAGACGGAGCGCGGAAATTCACTGCGTCAATGTTATGTTTTCCACTTTAATTGCTTCATTGTGTGGATATTTTCTGCCCATTCGCACATTCGATTTCCAGGCAGAAGAACTTTCGGTAGTTTATCTTTTTGAGTCGCTTAAGTGTGTTTCGTGCCGAGAAAATAAACCGATAGTTCGGAGAAGAGGTCACATTCTCGGGTATTACCATCAGACATTAAAAATACTCTATTTCAAATATTCGAGAAATTGCGATAAAATATTCACATATGGATTTGACATTCAAAACTCATTTAGCAATAACTTTCTCTCTCAAGCAGAGAGAGAGAGAAAAATTCAAGTATTTCTCTTTTATTCCTCAAAAGAAATACAATACGACGACGAAACAGATACCTCGTTCCGTTTTGCACATATCCAAGGACGCATGAATCGACATACCATTATGACATCACGGCATACATAAGCAATGTTTTGCTGAATCGTATCTAATTTACACGTCGCTTACCGTTTGTACAACGATATTCAGGTTGACGGCGCGGCAGTCGTCTCGAGTATAACGATAACAGAGAAGTTTTGCGATTCGCCCGGGAAAGTTTCAATAGGAATATTCAATGGACAAGAACAGCTACTCCGCCGCCTCCATTTAATTCGACGGCATGCGAGCTCGTTTCTCAAGCTTGCAATTTCGCACCGCATTAGCGACAAACAACGATTGCGAGCGGTTCGTATCAGTTATTCAATCATCGTTAATGACTAAATACCACTGCATACTTCGAAACAAGTTTTGAACCACTTGGGTTTCCATTGAGTTAATGATGTACCGGCTGATTAAGTATGATAAGTATGACTGGGTAACATATGTACGACTGGGTTTTCCATAATTCAGATGCAATTTACTTACGACGAGCAAAAATTAACGTCGAATCTCTGAAATATATACCTCGAGCTCAACTACTAGCTACTTTATCCAATGAGGGAAAATGAGCTTTCGTTCGTTTTCTCGATACCGTATAACATACCACGTTCGATTTAACCTGCTCTTCAAAAACAGTTTTGAAAAACGGACTTCTTGAACGAACTTAACCAGGAAATTTTCATTGTAAGTTAGAAATGTATGTGTATGTGTATATATACACCGTCATCTCTTGTAATATGCAACGTAATGCGAAATGTTTCTATCTTGATAAACTAGTTTGAATTGTACTGAAATATTTTGTCGTCGCTTTCGACAGCATTGCGATTGAATCGACAATGGAGTCACATCGCACTTCTTTTCGTTTCACGGCTTATCTTTTTGCTCTTATGTGTGCGGTAGAGATGTCACAAAAAATAGTGTAGCAACAAAACGGGTCGAGCGAAAGGATACGAACGGAGTGGCGCGTGTGCGAAGCTTAAAGCCGTCACGGGGAAATGCCAAACACGTCACAGTGCTGAAAGAATCAGCGAGATCGGAGATACGAAGGGTACATAAAGCCTGTCCGTACGCTATATAGCGCGCACTCACGTACTATCGAATCTTTTATTTCGTTATTCCTTAGTCCCCTGTCTCTCTTCTGCTATGCTGCTCCTGTTTTCTGGATTACCTCCGTGCATACCTAACCCGATGTCCTTTTTCTCGAGCCTCGGGATCGAGTCGCGTTCGACGTGTCGAATGGTCAACTACCGATATCCGATATTCGATTAGTAGCCACCGCGTTTCACTTCGCATTAACTATAAATTATCGTCCTCTTTTTTCCTCTTTGTTAAGCAGACATTCTCGATTTAATTATCTGAAGGATAATTTTCGTTTCACTCAAGCAACCGTGAGCAATAGCGAATGTTACGTCACCTGTCCATCTATTGAATCGCGATCTAGCTACGAAAAGTTATCAAACATATACATGATGCTGCAAAATTTATTGTAGAAAATTATATCCTTATATAATTACATTATTGAAATATGAAAACCATAGTAGCAAAAACATTTCCTGCTTTTTCTCAAGATTGATTTCCTTATTTCTTATGCTCGTTATATAATATTAATCGTCCTGACGTTAAACAGAGAGAGATCGCTCCCCTTATTTATTAAAACTAATTTTCTAAATCTGATAAAGAAATGCGGAAAGAAAAATAGCGTTGGCATCTGAGACTCATACAATTCCGCGCGTAACATTTTTCATGTCACAGATTAAAGGAGTAAGGTTCTTCTTTTTAATTTAATAAAAACCCATTAACCTAATCCAAATTTTTCTTGTGTATAGTTTAGAGATTACATTTATCTTGATCATGCATGTATTGCATGCAGTCGTTATTATATGTTCCAATGTGCCAGCAAGAATAACAAAAGTCGTCTTTTGCATCAGTCCGCGAAACATTAATCTTATCTCCGGCAGGACGACATTGTCATGCGTCGCTCTCTTGATGTCTTCCGACTCCCATCTAATGTACAACGAGTGCCGAATTTACGAGCGACGTCGAGGCGCTCGGTCTGCAAAATTCTTTTACAGAAACGATTCCTCTTTAATGTCAATCCCTAAATATTTTTCACCGTGCTGTTCGCGCACCGTTCTGTTTCATGACACCTTTCAATCATCGATCACCTTCCACTCTTCGAACTACAATAGGTTTTACGTAGTTTCATCGGATAGCTTTATCGATTCGCGCGGTATACCGTGTACCAGAAACGACAACGATTTTTTACCATCATATGCGATCGCGTCGGCTGTCGGTCCGGTTACTCTTTCGTTTCTCTGATTGACGTTTTTCTTCTATTACACCTCGTGATCGTGCGAGTGCGATCGGCTGCGTATAAAAAACGCAATTTTCGTCGATGACGCTTTTCATTTATTTTTTCAAACGCATACGTGCGCAAATTGTTCGCGGAGCAATATTGACCTACTTGCAAAAAAGAATAAAATGCAGAAACATATATATATTTGTCATCTACTTAAATTAGAAATGTCAATTTATATCCTATTTAAATCGAATGCCATTATCTTTGGGTAAAAAGTATGACAGCTAAAACTGTTAGAAAACTATTAGAATATTTAGTACAATATTATTTATAGTACTATATCCCCTACATTGTTGTTAAGGAAAAGAAATTCTAAATTGTTTAGCTATACGAATTTTCTTCCAAGAAAAATGGAAAGTTAATATCAAGTGATAAAGTTTATACGTGAGACAGTTTCCTTTCTCCTCCCGTCCCTTCGTATTTCATTCCTTCAGCTATTTTCTCTTTCAGTGATTGAAAAAAATGTTCCTGTTTCGCTGAGCAGAATTGTGAAACACCAATGCGGATATTGAAACTATTAATTGATCCTAGAGACAAAACGCTGCTGGCGCGGGACAAAAATATTGCTCGCTCCAGTGAACTCGTGCCTGGCAAATACATTTTTTTTCTGTCTAGTTAAATAATCGTGATCGACCGAATTTCATTGCGAATGTCGAAATCTCTCGTTATTTCGTATCCAAGAGATCACGTGATATTACATGCAGTATATGTAGTACATTACTGTGCAGGTGAATTAAATAAAAAAATTTGCCAGCTAGACTTTGCAAATTTGCAGCTTTGCAACTTTATAACTTAAAAAGAAAAAACAAAAAATGTATATAGGTATTATGTTGTTCAACATAATCCATCTTAAACTTAAAAATAGGATAAAACTCACTAAAAAGCAAAGTTTTGATTTATTTATGAAACTTAATTTACGAGAAGTTTATTCTTTTTAAAATAACGTAAAATATCTTCATAACTAAACTTTCCTGGCGAATTTTCATTAGTATTATTATTATAAAGCTACAAAAGTTGTGAAAAGATTTTATGTATACATTTTATATATAAGGATATTTAGACTTGCCATCTGTTGCGGTGCTTCGAAAAAACGCGCATAAATCCACCCGGCGCTGTGTGTACAATTTTCAGTATCGAACGCCATATCACAGCATTCAATTTTGAAGTCGACTTGCGTTGACATCAATATAGTAGTAACATATGTCATAACACGGAGGCATACGAAAATTTGCCTTTGCTTTCAATGCGCTTTGTCTACACGTTCGACCACTCAACACGTTACACGGCTCGCAGCTTTCGTTCAACTGCGCCCTACCATCAGTTTAAAGGCGTCACAAAAGGCGAACTCGTCGAAAATAGCTTTCAATTTGTGCGGGAATTAATCCGTTTTCACGGCCGCTCGCTTTTCCGTCATACATTTCGCCGAGATCGCCTCAGATAGTCAATGGGGCCACCACGATTTCTGTCACATCCACAAACATCCCCGCGTGTCAAAAATAAAATAATAAAATCCTGACTTCGCTTTGAAACTCGCCGTACATTCGAGATCGACGTCGGTGCAATCGCAGTATTTGTATTCGGTTCGCAAATACCATCCAGCAGAATCCCACAGATGTGCGACCCTTCGCGACTAACTTTCATCCTTTGTCCCGACGAATGCACTTCGCAACTTCGGTTTATCTTGCCGATTCCTTCTTTTTAGCAGTGCTCCTTTACGGCCAATATTGCAGACGAAGTCTGCTCAGTCGCCTTATTTATTTTGCACCATCAATCTCCAATAGCGGTGAGACCGCGGCGAGATTTTTCATTTGCTCCTCCTGAATGCTGAGCGTTTATCAAAACAGCAAAGCGCAAATATGTCGTTTGTACATAGCGAATTTAATTCTGATAGAAAGCACGCTTAATCGACAGCCACAAAAATTCTTGCGTAAGCGGTTACGAATCGTTGACAGAAACTCGATGATCGAAGGCAGCTGGGAACCGTCATGTGGAAATAGCGAGGCGCAAGCGGAAAATCCGAAAATTCCCGCGTGTGTAAGAAAATTATTCGATTCTACCCACGGAATATCAGCCAAGTCTCTGCAAAGAGAGGAAGGGAAAATATAAAAAAAAAGAGAAGAGCGGAAAAAAGTACGATGCACTCTATGCACTGCAGCGCGATACGTTAACGAGTAGTCTTCAGTAGACATTGCTCTCAATTGACAGCTGTCGACCCAGAAAATTCAACGCCCGCGGGCACGGGACATACGGGATACACCCTTCCTACGTTCACCTTCTACCCCGCTTTCCCGCCCCGTCACTGGTTTTTTACATCCCACGTTGCGTTCCATCGTTTTCTCTACATTTTCCACATACGTGTTTGTCTCGTTGCGCGTTGGCATGATAAAGTTTTTGACGTACGCGCGGCGAGATTGCCGAAAACGCTCCGGGATGGATTTTCAATTACACGTCGGTGACGCAACGTCGTAAAATCGAGTTATCGTATGGCGCTCTGACGAATGTTTCCGTCGCGTTTGGCGTCGCGCGGAATGCGCGATTTCGGCATGTCGTGGCGATTTACGAAGTCAAAGTGGCCATTATGAAAATGTCGTTGTCATGCGAGAGCGCATCATCTGTAAGAGTGACTTTGTCGATTCACTTCTCGAGCTATTTTCCGGATCGTCAACATAGGAGGAATTTGAAATATCACGGTATCATGGAAATTTTATGATTAAAACTTTCATTAAAACTTTCATACACATTTGTGTTGTCATAGGATTGTTATTAAAAGTATTTTAATTTAACACGTAGGAATTTAATTTTTATACGATTCGCAAGGACAAGCAATCACACATGTCAGGATTCTCTCTCAAATGTAGATAGACAAGTAGATGTTATCGAATTATTCTTCTAAATATACATACATACACACATATATATATATATATATATATATATATATATATATATATATATGATATATATACATAACTATTTCAAAAATTATTTATGATATGTGTATATTTAATAGACCAATTTTAGCGTATAACGTAATAAAAAATAATATTAGAAACGTATTAAAAGAATTGTTATCGTTAAAAAGAATATTAATAATAAATTTATCAAATAGTGTTTAATTACATATTTCCAAATATTGTATGTAGAAAGTTCTGAATATGAATGAACAGTATGCGTATGTGAAAAATCCATTCTAATGACTTGATTATTTAATTTTACATGTTAATTTCAAAGTTACGTGAAATTATGGTGAATAGTTAAATTCGTTTTATATAAAACAATATGCAGTTTTAATTTTCACAAAATGATAAAATAAACCAAAAATGATTCTGTGTCTAAAATTATAATATCGAATACGTTCATGATTTTTCAAAGAAATACAATATATTCTGAATGAAAACGATACTTCAAAGATATTTCATAATCGAGTAGAAAGCTAAAACAATTGTATAAATGAATAATACATCAGAGTAATGCACTGTCTCTCATAAAAAGTATTTGGTTAATACTTGTTAATGAAGCTCGTAATATAAAAATTATTGTGATTTATTATTTTTTCGAATCCATATTGTATAGATCTTGTGACATTTACAATATTATTTCTAAAATTGAGGATTCAAACTGATGTTATACTATGAGCACTAATGCATTTCTTGAAATGTATAATTAATGTATTGTACTTTCGTCATTTTTGTGATTTTTCTTATTATTCTTAAAAATACATTTTATAAATTACGTACATAATAGGGAAAGAAAATGTAGGATATTGTCGTAAATGCAAAATTATTTTCTCAGATGCATTGTAATTACGTATACTGTTAAACAGATTTGAAATTATCAATTTTACGTGATCTGGTATTTACATTTTATAAAATTTCTGGGATTACTATTACAATTGAGATACGCTAAACGGATTTTGAAAAACGGAATGTTGAAAATGTGAATCAGTAAGACAAATGCAGTTTCCGTTGGATGCACACAAGCAGATCGAGCGGATTGCAATTCGCGACGAAATCAGCGGCTTGCAATGTACATCACATAACACATGTGTCGCACAATGCAGCGCTAAAGGCTGCAGAACCGCATGACTGCTGCGTTCGTAGCCATTTCAAAGTTGCAGGTCGCTGAATCGCATACATGTCGAAAAGTACTTTACGTCGGAAACAGCAAGCTGTAACCGATGGCTTTCTCAAGTTGTAACCGAAGTGAGGTTTCGGCAAAAATGAAAACTGATGCCGTTGAAGATCCAATCAATGCGCAAATGTTCTAATATACATCGTATTGTATTATCGGGGATCATTATAATTCGCATTAATCTTCGTTGTAGGATTAAATTGTGGAAACAAAAATACAAAACTTACAAAATAATAAAAACTAAAAAGTAATAAAAATAAAAAGTAATTAAAAAAAATAAAAAGTAATATAAAAATAAAAAGTAATAAAAAAGTGTTGCAAATCGTATCGTACAATCAAGTTTTGAAATTAAAGGTACAATCAGATTTCAAATAGATTTTTTGTATTTTTACGGCTTTGTTTCTTACGTATTTTGTATAAAATATATTGATATATGAGGATTTAGGTCAAGTATTTTCAGATTGTGATTAAATTCCTTTAAATTAATCGTACATTATATTAGCAAACTACGTACAGCAATAAATAATTTATTAAAGAATATTGTTGGATAATTTCGCTTCTTTGTAAAATAAAAATATAATTATGTTATATTATGTAGAAACAAAATTTTAGTGGTCATTTTCTATTAATCGGTCATTCACTGGTGCGTATCGATTTTACTCTTTCAGCAATATGATATTTATATGAATTTCATGCATATCGCATGTGGTATATGTATATCTATCTAATCTCCCAATAAAAATAACTTAATTATTCAATAAAAAACTGCATATTAACAAGAATTCAAAAAGATTTATTTGCAAAAAAAGCAAACAAAGCTTGTTGGAAAAATCTACTACAATTTTTTCTATCGTAATCGACTCGAATTGACCAGTGGTTTCGGGAAAAAGTGTACTCAAAAATTCTTTCCCAATCTCACGTGATGTTTTTTCGATGACACCAACACGATGCGGCTCGTTCGAACTGTTCAATTTCCGCGGCGGCACGTCAGAGCAATGGCTTTCCTCAAGGGGAAAAAGGCGAAGACTCCACAGTGAGAGAATATTCCGGGAAGAAGACAAGGATGACGAAGCGCGAATCTTGATTTTCCTGAACACTAGTAGAAAGAATTTCAAACCTCGGGTGTCGAAAATTTGAACTGGATAATAATTCCAATAACGAATTTCTACATTGAAGATAATTAACACGTATTGTCACTACTTTTGAATAGAAATTCTAATGACAGACAAAATATTACAGTCGTAATTTAGAAGTCTATTTATTTGATTATTATTCAACAGATTCAATCTCGTCGAGTATGTCATCCAATTTCAAAAATTGAGATTTTATAAAGTGTAATAAAGATCGAAGTCTATAATATAAATACAAATAAAGTGAATCTATATTTGAAGTATTCTATATCTATATTTAGAATATCCTATTTAGTTTTTTATGAAATATTTTTTTTCTAATACCAAAAAAATGAAAAATTGCGATTTAATTATCTTATCCTTGCTACTACCAAGTGGCCAATTAGCTAATTTGATCATTTCGAAAAAAATAATTAGGAATAATAAATAATTAATTTAGAAAAGAAAATTTTAAGTAACTCTTGAAATATATTTATTTACGAAATAAATGTGTATAGCAATGTGTAACAAATAATTTCAAATAATAATTTAATTTCGGGTATATTAAAATATCATTAAATTAAAATTGCATTGCATAATAAACTTTATATACCTCATATCATTAACAATATTACTTGCTTGAAGATACTATTGAAATGTTACATAAATGCCAGCAATTACCCACATTCAGACCATCCAATCATCATTTACTTGAGATTATTAATTTAATTATCCGTAATGATAATGACTAGGAATATTTGTGAACGCAGTTGGCAGATAATCCCATCGACTTTTAATGAATTATGGAATCACCATACCATGGAGGTTTGTGATCGACCTTGCAAATCAAGCTTTGATCTTTCGGTAATCCGCAACGTCTTCGTGTTCTTTTAATTAATTTTTTATCGAAGTTCTCCGTGCTTGCCTTTGATATGGGAAGCATATTGAAACGTCGTAATTACTTAAGTTTCAAGTTGGACCCGGATTGCTATTTAATTTCACCACCTAACTAGTCTTGTACTCTCAAAGTAACAGATGGCACGACTGCTCAATATTACTTCTTTGACTCGTTAGTTTACTGAAAAAGTTTATAATTGTGTTTGCACAGTTTTGTTTATAAGTGTTTACACTTAAATATTGTAGATTGTGAGTTTGTACAGGAAAATTACTTACTAAAATTCGCGTGCATGATGGACTATATATTACATTGATAGACATCTTATATTTATTAGATCCTTCCAACTCTGAAAGTTATTATGCATACACATGTTAAAGTAATTATTTTATGTATTATTGTATATTTGTGTATTAATGCATATTTTGTGTAAAAAATAAATTATAATATGAAATTTTACAGTTTGATCGTGAAATATTCTTTAATTTTCTTTTTGCATCGGAAATGCAAATAAGAGCATTAAATTAAATAATTTAATTAATTTAATAACCCGAATCTGGACAATGTTCCGAGATAAATCTTCGAAATTAATTAAGAAAGAATAAACCACTATTGAGGGAAAAATTTTGCCCAGAGTGACGTAAAATCAGTAGAAATGGCTGCAGGTATGTTCAAAAAGTTCCTCTCGCTTGTAGATTCGTTCAGAGACTGCAAACTTGCTGACGTCTTCTGCAGGACATTGTCCCTGCTCTAATTAAAACAAGCACTAACCGATATAATTATTCCGTTTCATTACCAGCCAAATGTCAAACATTTGGTTTGAATCATCTATTATTTAAAGAGTTACAATTTTAATTTCTACGAATAGATGATGCTATAGTGGTTATTATTCTCTGATGATTAATAAAGAAGTTTAGTTGTCTTTCACATTATTTCACGTTACAAAATTATTTGTTACAATTAAATCTGAATTCATTTATTCGACCATTCACTAAGCAATTCAAAGCAATCGTTTTCCAAATTTGAGATTATAGGTTATAAGCGCTTAATTCACGACTGTGAATTCGATGTCAATCAATGGCTCTTCAGCAGTATTATTTCGCGTCCATCATTTATATCCATCCAAATCCAGTGTACTGTTTCAAAAACATTATCTTTCACTATTGCCGGTAAAAGCGGAGGATCAGTTATGTAACAGCACTGAATGTGCTGGACGAATTTGTTCGAATTTGCTGTGATAATAAACGACAGTTAATCGAACGACATATTCTCTAATAATGCCGCTCGCCCAGCCGTAAAAACAACTCTTGTAAAAGCTCTAATGGCTCTCGGTCGTGTTATGCCATCATCGGGAGAGCATGCAAATGGCAAATTTCTAAAACCAAAAGAGTGCGCGAATATCCGGTTGCCACCGCGCATATCACATGGGTGCACTTCCGAAGTAAGGGCGTACGATTGGCCAATTCGGCAAGCTCGAACAAACGGAAAGCACAGTTCCGAGAGAGAAAGAGTTAAAACCTCCTTTATAGCAGGAATGGGACCACCGTGGCCCGAAGAGTTAGCTCCGAGACGCCCGAATTGGCAGAAATACTTTGCGTAAATGTGAGAGAATCCAAATCGCGAATGCACATTTTGCAAATACGCCCAGTCCGTTTTCTCACGATGGATAAACGCAGGAATGGCGCAACGACACTCCGTGGAAATTACTCGCTTCCTTTTTACTCGACGAGAATAAATTTATTAAAAGCGTCGCCAATGTCTCCAGCGTACCACGCGTATACTGTAAAAGCGCATTCTTTCGCGTCGTAATATAGTTGAAATAAAATCACGCTGTGACACGATATTCCGCGCGAAATGTCTTGCGAAAGTCTGTAAGTAAGGGAATTAGAATAGAAGACATTTTGTAGCGACAGAATCACATTTATCGCGTGTAATGTAATACCGCTATAATTTTGTTAGCACACATTCGATTCTTCATTTATTTGCTGTCGCAGAATAGATTGCAAATAATGAAGTTATCAAGTTATGAAGTTATCAAGCTTTCGCATATTTTGTTTGATTAGAGAAATGTCAATAAAGAAAAAAATGCGTTCTCTGCAATTTTGAATTTTTTGTACTCTTCTGTAAACATTTAATATCGTCTTTCCTTTTCCACTCGTGTAATAAATTTGAAAAATATATTTCAACTGGAATACGGATGATTCCAATGTTCGTATTACTAAAAAGATCTAATTAACTTAAACAAGTGTGCATAATAAAATGAGATCGGAGCAAAATTATTCCTGACAAATAAAAGCTGAAATTATGACAATAATAATAAAAATTGTCGTCGAACGTATTGTAAAACGAAAACGCGTGCCTTTTTAACTACATTAGAAAATTATCTTGAATAATAACAGAAAACTGAAGCAATCTCCGCAAACACCTATGTCCACGGAATGTCAATGAAAAAACTTAACGTACACGGTGACATGCTATTCTCAGAAATTTTCAGCGACTGAGAAAGGCTATCATATCGCGCCTCTTTTCTCTCCGCGATAGTGCAGCGAATTGCGAGTGCAGTATCGAAGACGAAAAACTAAGTAAAACGTATAGATAAGCGCGAGATTGGAGAAAGTAGGCACAGTCAGTTGCGTGCAAAGGACTTTTCTTCTCCGTACTCTTTTATACGGTACGACAATCTAGAAAATACTGATGCTTTCGTAGAAAAGAAGGCATGTTGGGCAAAATGTTTCATTTCGTGCTTGCAGATACAGGACGGATAAACGGAAGTAACCCCGGGTGAAGTATAAAAATAACCCCTCCATTCCCGTGCAGGCAGACAGAATTCCTGTTAAAATTTCTTTCTGCCTCACGTAATTCTTTAGTTCTTCGTGTCACTTCGTTCTGTCTCCCACTGATCTCAAAATGGAATGCCACATTCATTATTTGCTTCTTTTATTATTTTTTTTATATTCGTAGTGTCACTGTTATGATAAGCATCGCTATTGTAATCCTGTAACCTTTCGAAATTAGAGAGATTCCAACTGTCCAGAATTTGATGAAAAAAATATTTTGTTTTTTTCATATATAAGAAGAAATTTAAGTCAGATAAAGAAAAAAATCAGGTAAAAATTCCAAGAAAGCTAAAAAGCTCCATGACTAAAAAGTTCCATGACTCAAATAGCTCCTTCTTACACATATATTACTTTAAAATCATAGAAGATAGAATTATGAAATGATAAATAAATAAAATAATCAATTCACACACATATTGCTCGTGTCACATTGAAATTTATACGTTTATATCATTTTTAGTTTTATTACCAAATATATTTATAAAAAATAATAATTCAAAATAAATGCTCTTAACCACAATATAATTTGTCTTTATTTAACGCTTAATAAAATCTCGGTTTTGTATTACATATTCGAAAAATGACGATAATGATTAATGATTGTAAACATAAAGTATTGATTGTAAAAAATACACTAATATGATATTCAATATACTTCTAAAAAAATATTTACCATATCTTTGAAAATACTTTGAAAAATATTTCAAATATCGTAAACGAGATAGAAAATTGAGTTTCCGATCTTTCCGGGAGACAACGTTTCCTCGAGTAAAAATGGCGCAATGAAGTGATAAGAGGTGGTCGTAAAAGAAGAAGAGAAACGTCAAATAAAATGGTATATCAAAACTATTTGTGACAAGAAGCTGAAGGCCACGAAGGAAAGAACACGACAAAACTAAGTAATATTTCTTAGCACTTGACACAGTGACCCTCACTTTTACACAATCCCTTCGAACTTTTCCAATCGAAAAGACTATCTAACCGGAAATCTCACAATCTTGATAAGTCGTTCCTCTTTATTTCACTTATTTCTAAACAACGAATACTTCGGCTTGAGCCAAATGGAATGTGGAAAGCGCTAAGAAAGAAAACTAAAATGAGAATAACCGAGAGAAAAGAATATTTAAAGTTCATTGCTCTTTTTCTTTACAGACAACATAAAATTAATATAAAGCCAATTAAAGCGAACAAATACAAATAAATATTTTTACAAGAATAAATCGACGAATATTTGAAATATTTATTATATATACACAGATACGTTGGGAGATCCACGATGTCACATAATCAAAAGAGTTTTAGTTCTTGAAATTTTTCTTGAAAGAAGGTGAATGCGAATTCTTTTGCTGGATAAATTGTAAAAGAGTAAGCGCAAAAAAATTTCTTGAATTACGTTTGTGGAATGGAAAAAAACAGGAATGGAAAAACCGGCGAAGTCTGCACTATTCTCTTTTTCTTCTTCTTTCTTCCTCTTCTAAAAGAGACATTTTGTGTCTGTGCGGACGCGTAGATTGTAAGCGTCATATTTTAAATGAAGCTCGCTCGTTTACATATTTCTTCTTCGAACTGATTAGATATTCCATCTTTCAAGCTTTGTTGGAATTATTCTGTGATCTGTTCTCGTAAAACAGAACATCGGATATTTCCCGGTAGTCATTTTTAAATATCCTATAAACGTGTATACATCATATCGATTCTTATAAAAAAATTATCTCAACTTTATCTCACATTAGATCTTCAAAAGCATAATATAATAATGTTAAATATGAATGTTCTCACATTCGTATTTAATTTTTTTTAATTCGCTAAGTTGTAAAAAGTTTTAGACGCTGCAAAACTCAACGTAGAAGGAACTTTAAGAAATATAACGGTTGCTAATAGTTTTACTACAAAAGTAGTGAAAAATTGGTGAATACGTGCAATTCTTTTGAATTTCTAACTCATTGTTTGCAGCATTACGCATTAATGCATTTTTCTCTTATTCATTATAATTATTCTTTTGGAATGATATGTCAGCACAATTCAACCTCGCTTATTGCAATAATTATTTTCAAAGTAAAATTATATTCGACAAATCAATCCGTTTCTGCATTTTAAATGTCTGACCATCTAATATTATGATTATGATATTATGATTAAACTTTTCCCTGCCAGCAAGAAAATGCAAAGAACCACGTTATCCAGACGGGCATATTAAATAATTCGCGGTTTTCTCTTGCCTGCGTAAAATTATGTACCGACGGTATTCCACGAAGACTGCACTTTATTATGTTGCATTTCTCTTAAAAAGATTCTCTTACAGGGGAAGTAGTACAATTTCTTAAGATACTTCTATGGTAATAGAAAATTTATTATTTTTCCAAGAAGAGTATTATTAATTAAAATAATAAATTATTTAATAATTAAGCAATTTATTGTAGCAATTTATTAAGATATAATCCCAGAAAACCTTTCATTATCAATCTCTTATTAATTAATTCAATAATTATATTGAAGCCACAGAAAATTTTGAATGAACCATTGCATTATTCATTTTTAAAAATTAATTAATTTAAGACAGCCGCAAATGTGAATAGTCCCAGTTATTTCACTAATTAGTTATAGTATATATATCTTATGTCAATAATCGACGACTATGTTATTATCCTTTTCTCATTAAACAACATATTATTGAATTAAACAACTTTCTCTCTCTCTCTCTCTCTCTCTCTCTCTCTCTCTCTTGCATATATAAGATAAGTAAAATTATAATTTAATATCATAGAATAATACATAAAAAGAAGTTCTTTTACTTATATCACTTTAAAAAATGTTACTATATTCTACTTCGAGTGCGATTTGAATATTTAAGTATAACAAAACGAGAGAAGTGTTTGTACAAAAAGAATCTGAAAGATTGATAGACATAAATCGATAACTTCATTCTTATCAACTTCCTCGATCCAGCGAGCACACTTGCATGCGCGTCTACATTTGTTAAGATGGCGCAAACCGACAATGCAGACGACACTACATTCTATGTAAAATGAAAATAGCATTACCGAAGAGGGTAGAGTGGATGGAATGGAAATAACTGTGCCGCGTGCCGCTGCAACTCGGTGAAATTGATTTTCGTATTTAAGATTTCTACTCGCAGACACTCTACTCGACATTGCAGCGCTGTACTAATTTATGTGAATGTCAATTCGATCGACAGTGAAAATGAGACACCTCCTAAACAACGAAATATATTCACAGTCGCTCTCTCTCATATGTTTTATTTTTCTTTAAATAATAAATTTTTTAAATTTTAGATGTTTGGAAAAATATCAAAAATTATATAAAGAATATTCTATATATTGTGTTAAATCAAGAGATATTATTAAACAGAATTATAAATATTGCTATTATATTTATTTATCTATCGCCGCGGTAAAAGGAAGTTTGAATAATCAACTTTAATATTATCTTCTGTTCATCACAAATTTCACCTGACCCAAGATATAAGATAATAGCGTTGATAACGACCAAAGTCAACATATTTAATATGCAATGTCACCGAGCGATCGTTGTAACACAGAAGCGTAGAATCATTATTCCAACGATGTAAACCGTGGTAAGTTCCCTCAACATTTAAAAGCCTTCAAAGTTCGTCTTCCAAGCGCGAAGGGAATACAGGGGTTGAAAGGTAGAACGAGAAACGGAGAGTAGAGCAGAGAAAAGAGTATGAAACGAGAGAAAGAGGAAGAAAGAGGGAGGGAAGGGGAGAGAAAGAGAACAAGGGCGGAATGGATTGAAAGAAAATCTAAGAAACTCGAGAAACAAGAAGTTGCGTCTTCGACCCCGCTCCGTTCCGCTTTGCACCCTCATTATATGCATCTCTGCAGAGAAATATCGTCGTCGGTATATATACCTCGAGGCTGAAACGTCTCCTGGAGAACTTTATTGTTGATTATTCAGACGAATTTATCGCGAGCCGTTGTTGTTGAGCTGGTGCAAGCGCTCGCTAGCGCTCGCGCTTGTTGAACTTGTTGATCCACGCGCGTGCATCCATCAGGCGGACTAAAAGAATCGTCGCTGGAGAAACTCACTTAAGGATCCTCGAAATGACGAGGACACTTTCTTAAAATCTTTCAAGGCGTTGAAAGCGGTGGGAAACTCGCCCTAACGTGCCAACTCAAGAACATGAAATTTCCACAAGACGCCCTAGGTTTTTCCTCGCTGCAATCGTAAATCGCTCCGAGACGGCGATTTCGAAAATCCTGTGCAATCGTCAACAGATTCATCGTTCGTACGTGCAACGAGGAAGTGATGCCGGAAGACATCGTATCTCAATATCGCATCTAACGGTTTCTCAATTAAATTGCTTCGAAGAGGCTTGAGCGCGCTCAAGAAGCTTCAAGAATGACACACGAGAATTCACCCGACACGTCGTCACCATCGTCGTCGTCGTCGATATTCGAATGTGAAGAAGTGATAAAGTTATAATGATCGCGGAAGACCGGCGCCGCGCGACGAGGAGAAATTATATTATGTACCCCTTTAATTCCCCGCATCCCTCTTGTCACAAAGAAAAAAAAGAGTTATTCATATACATAGAGATATATATACATAGATACATATACGCATGTTTTCGGTCCATTCCGCGCCGGATGGATAGCGTTGTTTGTTGACTGTGTAAATTTCTATATCGGAACATTCAAACGCGAGTGATCGCGACGAAAGTTAATCCGTGAGAAAGATGGCGATGGTAATATCGCCCCGCAGCAAAATCGTGACATTGTCCCTACTGATCGGCATCATCACCCTGGTGGCTCTCATTATAACGGGCGTAATCGGTATCTGGAGCGGAAATAGCGAGAAGACAAATACCACGGGGACAAAGATGATCAGCAGTAAGCTCCAACAAGTCACTGGATATGCTGCGATGCAACACGTGAGTAAAACTAATTTGAACGAATTTTTGTAGGGCATAAATACTCGATAACAACGATTAGTTAATTTACTTTTTTATAAGTATCAATCGGAAATGTGACGTATCCGATTAGTGATCTTTCAACATCTTTCAGAAGATCTACGTTCTATATTTAACAAAAATATTGTATAATCGAGAACTTTAATTTAAATTTAATTTTAGAAATAATAAAATCAGAAATGAATTAACGGATTTTTATACTGCAATATAAAGTAGCAATTAGTAAATATAGATACACTGAGAAAAAATACTTGCTACATGATTCTGCTTTTATAAGAATTTACAGTCAAATTTTCCGCGAAAATGATTTTGAGTTTTGGACTTTGTACAAAAATTTTAATAAAAAATTGATGTATTGAATATACAGAATCCTATTTCTTAACGATAAATAATCGTTCCTCATAAATTGTCGAAATCATATTTTCAAATTATGAAGATTGTTGTTTTTATTGTTACTAGTAAAAAACAATAGAAAATCTTTAAAGATTAAATTTCATGAATACAAATGGATATAATCTAACTCCATTTAAGATTAAAAATTTAAAAATTATTTTTAAGATTTTTAAATTATCAATTTATAATATATTAATATTTAATGCTAAAACTTGGCAAATTGTAAAAAAAGATATGCGCTTAATTACATTCTACTACGAAAGTCGCTTCATTTCTCCCCAAGGAGTACCACCGCTCGCTTCATCAACTGCGCCTATTACGCAGAGCGTTCTACATAAAAGCCATTCAATTTTCGCGGAAAGATCAGCCTTAAGTTCTTGCGAATGCTCGCGACTAATTTGTGTTTTTTTGTAATGCCGCGTGCTATGAAAAATTTATCATATACCAGATGAAATAATACCACACGTTCCACCAAAATTCATTTCCACTTTCCGACCCACCTCGACCTCTTTCCATAATTAAGTTAACATGCTCACATCCCGCTTGATTGAATGCACCTATCTGGAGATGCAATTTTCGACATTGCCGCGTTCCGCACGCGCGTATTATCGTCCAACATACTCACGCCCGCTCTCGTGCACACGATCGCGGAGGAATGCTCTACGTCCTTGCCATGCACGAGGCGCTTTACGCTCATCTTCTCATGCATATTAATATTGTTCGATGCGAATCGCGAATCGCGCTCGAGGTTCCTAAATCACTGGGCCTTGCGCCTTGAGAAACATAACGTCGTAAATAAACGAAATTAACGTCGCCATTATCGACCGTAACGCGCCGAGAATAAATTATCTCGGCTGCATCAAAGAGTAACGAGGAACGTATTGCAGGTTTGTCACTGTTTATTGGAAAAAGAGAATGGTGCGCGATCGCGGAAACGAGAATTGTCCGAGTCGCGCAAATATTCCGCGCGCATTGGGAACGACGGTTGTTTAATCCGTTTATCGACAGAATAACACGTCGTGACAGAAAACTTTTAAGTAGGTCTTATAATTTACATATTTAAGCCGGCGGTTTCGTCATGAATAAAATTATACATTGATTTGCACAAATACATAGACATGCATTTGCATCCTTGAATCTGTTTCGCGCGCGTTGCTTGATTTTCATGGTTTGCATGCATATGTATTAATATTACAACCGTGTAAACTGCGTCAGTATCATAGTACGCCATGTTGGAAAAGTCTTATATACATCTATTGTTTGCATCAACCAATAGAAATGTAAAGCCTGTATGATCACCCGCACTCGCAATTGAAATACTTTGTGTATGAGAGACGCGTCAAAATTCGAAAAATTTCGATGTACGCGAACTTGATTAGTGGCCGTTATTTCGTGAAACGTACGTTGTCATATGAATTAAAAAGTATCAATCATTGACGATTGCTAATTAAAAATTCCTATCTGTTCGTGGCTACTTCTCGCAATTATGAAGGTTCCGGTCTACGAATCAGTGAGTTATTCAGCATCGCACTGTGGTAATTAAAATTGAAAATGCGTCTCGCATTGGCATATCGTTAATTAACGATAATCATATGAGTTGCGGATTTTATAACGAGTAAATCAATTATTTTATAATGAAAGAAACGTTTAATGAGAAAAAAGAGATAATATGTATAACTCATTATTTTAAAGGAATTTCGATATATATAAGTTTCCACTGCAAAAAATATAAGAGGAGAATATACGCATATCGTTCAATAAAACTTATTTGTAGACAGCTGCCGCAAGTACAAGAAGATCGATGTTTGTATGAAGAGATAAAATAGTTTTAATTTTATTTTTAATCGTTAAACCCTAGAATGATTTAAGACGTAAGGAGAAACTGTTGTTTCATAAATATACGTTTCATGCTATCTTAATTTTACAGTGTCGCTTGTATGTTTAATTAAATTTGCACGAAGTATAAAAGGAAAATATATATCATTCAAATGTAACTTATTTATAAACAACTTGTAAGTGTAAGAAGATCAACATTTGTATGAGGAAAATACTTTTAATCCTGTTTTCAATCGTCAAACCTCAGACTGTGACACACATAAAAAAATTGATAAAATTTATTTTCGCTCTGGACTGACACTGATATATTTTGTGCACTTTTCATTCTTGTCACTCCGATCAAATTTCCTGTGGTGTACTCTAGTTTCAGATATTTTCTCAATCAATGTAGATCCACAAATGTTGGATGTTTATCTTCGGGAATAGACAGAACGCGCGAACAACGCTATAATATATTCACCGTTATGTATGACTAAGAGAAAAAACTGGATCTAGTTTCAAGTACAAAAAAATGACAAAAGATAAAAACAAGATATATCCCTGTTGATACGTTTCTAACGGCACTACAAGACAAAGTGCAGCTACAAGCTAAAGTGTGCGCTCAGAGGGACTACAAACAAACATGAATCGAGGATTTCAGTGAGATTGACGACAAACATGTGTGCGCCTGCACAGTGACTGGCTATTTTCACGGAAGTCCACTTGCGCTCAAACGTGAAAGTGGCTCGAGAAATTGCCTTTACAAGTTCCTTCATACCGCAACAGATAATCCGAACTGCTTTAGAAGATGATACGGAATCTCTACATAGAGTATCTATAAACACTGATCTTATTATAGCAATAGACTTTAAACAATGTTATAATAAAATATCTTAAATTTCGTAAAATTCTTAAAATTCGAGTTATGTTTATAAAATAATCATCGTAATAAAGGATCTTCAGTATTTTATCTGAGAAAGATTCAAGCAGAAAACTCGTGATTTTTTTTGTTAAAATTTTTTTAAAGATAATCTGAGATTCTGTTATTTAATATCAAAAGTTAGAAAGTTAGAAGCACTAAGAACAAACGTGAGTTTGGATAGTTTTATAACAAGCAACATTTTTTAATTTTTCATTTTTTTTTATTTTCCAGCAATAGTTTCTTTCCAGGATAACGAATAAGACATAATAAATACTGTGATAAGCACCAATGTGTGTTCATACGTAATAATGCCTGAATTTGACCAAGACATTCCGAGGACAAATCGTTCCCGACATAGAAATGGTCACGGAAATCTTGGCGATATCAGTCATGGTTCCTCCGAGAAGGAATAGGTAATCCAAATCTCTTTAGGAATCCCATGCAGTCAGGTAGACGATATATTCACGTTCTTGCAAACATTACGGAGGTCTCTCATGCTAGAGAACAACTAAATCTTGCGGTACGTAGCGATGCACTTCCTTTTTTTCTTTTTTCTTGTTTTTATCGTCGAAATGTCCCGAGAAATTTGTCTATCTTAAATACGCCACGGAAAATCGTCGTGTTTAAACACGAACTTGATAAATTACCACGTTACCCGTAGAATGTTATCTCCCTTGCAGCACAAACTCGATATGTGTAACGTGAAACAAGGGTATCAACAAGTAAAAGCAAATAAAAAACGACCGAATACATGTTATGTACGTTTTAAACTACCTTTTCCTTTAAAAAATTGTTTAAACCATTTTTTTAATAATTTGATATAATGTAATTATCCAATTATATATTATATTATATTATAATAATGTTTCTCATATGGATAATTAAATCTAATGAATAGAATTGATGTTATAATTATGTTATGTATTAATTTGTATAAACTACATACTAAACTATGCATTTGATAGTGGCTTAAATAATTATAATTTCTAGAAATTTTTAATTTGTAGAGATTCTTGCGCTAAGGAGCTGTATATCAAAATAAACTTTAATAAACGTTAACAATAAACGCTTTCAATATGGATAGTCTCGAGTTTGCAATGGCATGGAAAATCTCACTTTTGAAGTCAAAGTAAGGCACATTTACGAGGCACTAAATGGTCGACAGTGGAAGGAATTCTGATATACCGCGGAATCGGCCTTTCGTAATCCAAATCTCCTTAGAGAAACGAAATGGAACTTTCCACAAAATATATTTCCTTTCCTAAGAACTCAGCGTCTTATATAATTTACTGCCAGCGAGTTTATACTGCGCGCGCCAAATCACCGTTAATCGTAATTGCAAGAACCGTAAGAAGTTAACGCTGATGTTAATTCACGACCTTAATTCACTTTCCTTTAACATCGATTGCTATTTATGGTACAATTAATTGTTTTACAAAATAATTCACTCTTATCGATAATTGTTCATTTCTAAATCATTTTTATATTAAAAAATCAAAGAATATCTCTACATCTGGTATCTAAACTTGCTCTTTGCAGTTAGAATATATTGTAATTTGAGATATACCTCGCAACTTTATGAAATTTGAGGAGTAAAATAACACCTTAAATCTTTGCTGAAGACCGCAAAATTGACTTATCTTGACAATAACATGCGGTTAATTCCGTAGATTATTCGATAACAATGTTATTTGAACCTGAGATAATTTTATCTTCGCCGCGGTACGTTTCTGGCAGGAACAGCATTGCTAGATCACGAAAACGACGATGTAACATCCTCACATCGCTTCGATCGGAGATACTAAACTGCGCGGACGAGAAACGTTAGCTATCAGACGCGGCTTGTCGGCAGCGAAACGATGCGCGCGGAGCCGAAGCGTTCTGAAAGGTATTTCGGCAGGAACGGATGGCTATGCGGCCTGCCAACGTCCATTGAATTTCAAGCGTCCGTTTATCGAGCCAAAAAGAGATGGAGAGGAATAGAGAGAGATAGCGGAGGTCACGTCCGCGCAAGTGCCCTCCGCAACCGAGCGAAGAATCGACCCGTTGCTAACTTCGATTTATTTCCTTCCTCTGCTGGCACCCATCTATCTTTCATCGCACTTTTAATTCGATCCTTCGCCATCCCGCAAACGAATTTAAAAAAGTACGACGGCTAAGAAACAACAAGTTCGATACTAGTTTGTTGTTTATACATTGTCGATAACTTCATAACACGAGCCATCATCGAAACGTGGTCGTGTTCGAAGAGATCGCGAAGACAGGATGTAAAGATTGAGCGTTAAAATAAACGGTTGTTCCGCAGTTAACTTTTGTAACTATCCCTTTATTCTGCATTAGAACTCATAAAACTTTCGCGAGCCCGCCAAGTTCCTCTTCCATCTCTGATAGCTTCCCATGTAGCGTTGCGGCAAGCGGAACTTTAAAGAGTGCTTTTAACTAACTCCGAAAAATCGAGTTACGGTACAAAAACTCGGTGCCACTCTACGTGTTTCCAAAGTTTCGCCAAAATCATTGGTTTTGCTGACGCTTTTCTCCGCACGCGATTCCTTCTGGGAAGATTTTTCTGCGCTCGCTGAAAACTTCGCGAGTAAAATAGAGTGTTTTAGGATTACGTCGTGTGTATACCGGGTATACCCTCGAGAAAGTCATCACGAAAAGGCGAATTACATCGCATTCTTGACACTAAGCTTGAAAAACTTGCGGTGTATCCTAAAGCAAATTAAAAACTAGCCCTGGATTTAAAGTTTCTTTAGTAAGTGCCCACATGGGAGATATACTTCATACAGAAAATATGAGAACTCGTTATGACACAGTATCTAAACTTCTCATATAAGGTTTACTTCAAATAAGTGAAATATTTTAGGTTTGAAATTATTTTGGGAGCTGACCTAAAAACAATCGTTCTATCTTCTATTCATTTTTGCTCTTTACGTACGTTACATAAATAACGGTGTATTTCTTTTAAAGACAGCAAAATAGTGAAATGGATTGTAGACAGTGTCGGTAATGTAATCTCTAATAACATCCTCTATCTTCTAATAGCAAAATGGTAAAATATAAAAGTAGAACCATCAAAAAAGAAAAAAATACGAACAAAGAGAAAGAGACAGCATAAATTATTTTGAAGAAAAAGTAAATTCTTTTCTATCTTAATATTTTAATATGCGAAAAAAGTGAGGACATTTTTTACTCTTATAGTAGACTTTACAACAGTGGTTTATTTTCTAGCACATGCTCCTTCTTTTACAATTCCGTAGTTTCAGCATTTGTGTGTGATTTTGTCATTTTAATCTGCAAATAATTTTCGACGAAGTAATGCTCTAGTGTGATTACATCACGTGCAACAAGCTTTATAAAATCTTTATATAGCTTTATATAGCACACACGATATATCATATACACACACACAAGTACGCACATAAATATTTCATTCGATACTAATCATGGAAGTGAAATCGTTTGGCATATTCTGGCATATCAGAATACATGTGATCATAATACAGTGGTTTTTTTATTATAAACGAAAAAAGAATTACTTGGATGGATAGACATTCAATAAAGCTTCTCAGCACGACAAACACGGACGGCTTTTCTGTAATCGTTGATTTTTCCCTTGAATTTTTTGTTCGATGATTATTTATGTTGTGAAATAATCTCGTCGTTTTGTGAATACGGGACGTACGCAGTGCATGTGCCTCTGATAGCAATGATACTTAATGCGGTAGTCAAACCGGCCGAGATATCGTTGACCCGCATCCCTAAATACATACGCAGCCGACGCGACAGCGCGAAAGCTGCAAATCTGTGGTACGCCTCTTATACGCCTCTTCAGCTCCGCAAAGTACGGCATAATTTGCGTGCAAAAGAGAAATGAGAGACTGCCGTCTGTCTACAGCTATGTTTAATACACGCTACAAATACGACCGAACAAATATTCGCGGTTATGCACAGTACGAGGATTTAGGGAAAGTAAGTTCGTTTCGTCACGTTCATTATTGAAAATTTATTGCAAATATTAACGCAATTTCTCTGTGACATCTAAATTTCTAGATGTCACATTAATACTAACACTAATTACTTATTAATATGTAAAAGAAAATTTGTTACATAAGTTATTAAAAATCATCATTCGTTTAAAAAAGAAAAGATCAATTAAATAGTAAATGTGACTTATATTAATAAATTATATTAAAAATACCCAGCGCTATGTCATATTTTTTAGATGACACGTACGCCTCTGCTAATATCTTTAACAAGTCAAAGTTTCATTTGCTTGCTCATGTTTATGTAATATAAGTGTCTTATCGCGTGACCTACTCAACTTGTGAGTAAGTGACAGCATTAGAAAAAGTTAGGTTACGACTACGATATTCAAAAAAGAAAAAAAGAGATAAATTTACTTGTAATAGATTTTATTATTATTATCATCAACAGATATATTATATAAGATATAAAATTCAAGATATAAAATTTACCAACTGCAAAACATCATAAAAATGAAAAGCTATTTGGAATAACTCTGAACATTTTAAAATTAACATTTGCATAATGTAATGTTTACTAACGGTATCGCAGCAAAAACATTATCTCATTTTCGTCAAACATATAGAGCATTCCTTTATAAGCATAGTTAAATAAATGTAATGTGGTGAAGAGAAAATATAGAGTATATATAGAATTTATTTATGAACTATAATAAGAATTTATTTTGTGTATCTAATAATGATACTATTAATATTTAAATTTGTTTAATAAAAATTAATGCGGATATGATTTCTAAATATATTAATTTGACAAAAACATTTAATATTTTACGACAGAGCTGTAAAATGACGAGCGAATAAATAAATTGCTCACTGAATCTTTTTTAGAATTCATAGTGTTATTTTGATAACGACGACGATGTGGAAATGTTCCTCTCATTACGTCGACTAGTCATATTGCGAACACATATCAACATTTGTGTCTCAACTACCAACCAACTATTGACAAACGAAAGACTCATTGAAGAAACTTTATTCGAGATTTTTATTAAATTTTTAATCTCCTTGGATATTCTTGAAGTCTATTTGCTTGCCTCAAAATCAAAATCGCACAAGTAAGACACTTCTTTTTGAAGACCGATATTCGAGTTAATCAAACTTAAGGGCAAAATGTCCTTTTATCGACGTAAGTGACATTGAAAAGAAGTTTTATAGCCCCGACAACGGAGAGGTGGAAACTACCACTTGCGTTTTAAATATCGAGAATGGTTACTACACTCAAACAGCGAAGTGAGAAGATACATACAAAGCGATTAAAAGAATTTCACAGAGAAAATCGTTAAACTTAACGAATTTTCTTTGGAAATCTAGATTTTATTTCGAACATCTTTCAAACATATTTTATATGTTTTGACGTTCATAATTTAGAAATTATTACTGTACATTTTGAGAAGTTCATGGAAATTAATCTATTATACAAAAACAATTGACAATTATGTATATATTCTTCCCAAATTAAAAGGATCAGTAATGTTCCTTTTCATTATGCTCTATATAATACACCAATACATGTCTATCATCACGTGTATCTTACTTATTACGGGTCTATGGCTCATCGCACAGCGTTCAAATGAGCGCACAGCCAATGCAATTATACCAAAGCGTAGCCACATAGTGAGGTATCGAAGCAGAGAGGACGAATAGAAGCGAGACGAGCGAGAGACATGGAGAACCGTACAAATGCTATTCGCAAATTCGGTCGCACGACTACACTTCAGGACTACACTAGGATCTGGTTGTAAATTCAAACACGTACGTCTATATTGATCGCATGAAATATATCTCTTTGATCGTGCTTGGAAACCCGCTCCCGCTATGACTCTGCGAATCTTACCGCAAAAATAAACTTTCACAATACTTAATTACGTTAATTTACGAGAAATGTTTTTCATATTAAATCACGGGAAAGTGATGGAGCGATAACGTATTTAGGACGTTCACCTTAATTGAACGCAACGCTGTACCACTTATTCAAATAGTACAACGTCCCACGCGCGAATGACGGACATATTGACACTGGTTAGTATGATGCGCCCGCAAACCAAGAGACCAACTGTTCTATTCATTACCAGAATTACTGTCAAACTACGAATTCTCAAAGATTTAGGTCATTGACGCGGTAATGGTCCTTGAGCTGCGCTTACATACGCGCATACACACAATGTGTAATAATAATAAGATATATCTCTCCCCCCCTCTCGAAGAAGAAAAAAAAGAAGAAAAAAAGAAGAAAGCGCGCTCCGCAACAATAACAACAAGAAGTAACTGCTCCATAAACCGAAATTATCTCATGATCATGTACTCACTAAAAGATGATTGCGAAGAATGAAGCTCGCTAAGATTGATAAACCATTTACAAGAATGAGATCATTGTCACAATTCAATTGGAAAACTTAAGAATACCTTTCCATATGGTTTCTAAGAGATATTTCGAATAAACACAGGACATTATACCTATATGTATATGTATATGTGCATTTTGATATGTTAAATGGTTAATAAGTAATATACTGTAGTCTACTCTGATATAAATACACTGATTCCCATTTATCTACTATAACATTAAATAATTATAATTAATAACTAAATAACTAAAACATATTAATAATTATAAATATAGATATAGATATAGATATAGATATAGTTAAAAATAGGTTGAAACAATCTTTTTACAGAAACCAAGGAGGAATATAAAGTTATATTAGAATAGATTCTAAGTTTACCATTTAACATAATCAATAACCGATAATGATAAAAGCTATCGTACTTCTATTATCTTGTTGTTAAAACTGTCACAAACAAACTATTGCAAATACAATCAAATTATTTGCAACTCTAATCATTGCTCTTTCAAATTAAACTGTATCAAACAATTTAAAAAAATGTTAAATATTTAAATTAAATTAAATGTAAAATTAAATTAAATGTAAATTAAATCTAAAATGTTTAAAAATATCTTTCTGTTGCGACTCATGTTAGGTAGAATATAAATATTTTAATTGTTTTATATTCGCCATATGATAAATCTATTATGAATCTGGCATTAATATTTTAGTGTTTACAGAATTTCATGTGTGCGCGCGCGTACACGCACACGCACACACACACACACACACGCACGCATGCACGCATGGACGCACGCACGCACACACAACTTTACCTTAATGAATAAATAATTTTTTTCTTTATAGTTCCAAAAACTATCATTATTTGCAATATTCTGATACTAAATAATTAAATAATCAGCTCTTGAATTACAGAATAATAAATAATAAAATTTTTTTAAACTATATTTTCCTCGCCTTCTCCTTATATTTCATTTTTTTCTCTTCTTCTGAAGAGCATATTTCATAAAAAATCCTATGTTACGGAAATTCAAAAATTGTAAAATATATTTTCATTAAAAAAAGATTTTTTTAACAGGTTAAAGAACTTATCGTTAACATTATTAAAATTTAATTTTTAAATATTTCTTTAATTAAACGGAAAAATGTAGGGAATGTTGTAAAAATTGTACGATATGGAAAAAAATTTTACCATGATTTTTAATACATATACAATTTAATACAAACTTTTAACTGGCTATGCTTCTTCGATACCCTCGGGTGCAATTATTCCCGTTGTAACTTTGCAGATCGCCACGCACGTTCTACACGCGGACCGAGATTCGATTAATTAAACAAGCGCTACGATTAACCTATTTCTGAAGCTGCTCGAAGCGCCAGCAAATCAGGCAAACATAAGAGAATGTAGCTCGTGTGTATATAGCTGCCTCGTACGCAGCGATGTTTTATTGTTACGGGTGGATCATCGGTTAAATTAATTATTACTTTACATATGGGAGCCGACCGTAACGCAAGGATAACGCGCTTTAAAGATGCAGTTATTATTTACAGTCGCACATAATGTATTGGAAAAGTACATGAGCGAGCATTACCGAGAGAGATTACAATGGATTATCGTTGCAACCATTTGTTTTGTAAAATATCGAGATAATCTCTTCTTTGCTCTACATAAAAATTTTTCGATAAGTGAACGAATACGAATAGCAATTTAGTTTTTAAGAGATTCACTAATTTATATTATATACAATACAGTACTTACATTAAAAAATAAAAGACTATGCATTCGAAAATATATATCTAATTTTATACGATAATTAATTACTTCATTTAATTTTCAATAATTACACGTTTTGTTTGTAATATTAGTTTTAGCTTGTTGTACAGTAGACGATAACTTGATGTACACTGCAACAATAGTAATTTGATTTTAATTACTTTGTAAATACCTTGACATATGTATTTGTATTTTTAATTTATTTCTGTCAATTATAATAGATATAAATTTTAAGAAATGAAGATTTAATAATATAAAAAGATAAAGATTTCTTATTTACTTTACTGCTCTCTTTTCGATATCAAAGGAATATAGATTTTCTCATCCTAAAATGAAAACAGAGTTGCACAATCGCAAAAATATTTAATCGTTCCCAGTGAACGTAACTTTATTTTCACGAAATTACCCTATACACACGCAATCTGTCTTTCGATCTACTGACGACAAACAAGTTCGAATAAAAAAATATAGTAAAATATAGTAAAATACTCATCCAGTCAAGTCTGAAAAGCTTCTAAGTGATAATAAAATTTCTAATTCGTAACACGCAGTACGTTTTCAGTTATTTGCAATTCATTAAAGTTACCTCTCTAAACTTGTTATTTTCTAAATTACTCTCCAACTGATTAATACGCGATCGTAACCGAACTGAGATAACCACGTTCGCGCTAATTCCGTGGTTTAACAGTATCGCAAAGTTCCGGACGTGCGTCGGTCGCAATGCCGATGTGGGATTAGAGAACGATGAAGTGAAATCGCGGACATTTAATGCGAAACCACTTTCAACCACCACGAGTCCCGCGGGTAATCGCGGGACGAAGTAGTCTCTCAGATTGTCCAATCACGCGTCGAAGAGCAGAAACATAACACGTACAGTGAGATAGACAATAGCGTTCTCTACGGACCAAACTATAATGCTAACGCTTCGTCGTCGTCGTCGTCGTCATCGTCGCCGCCGTCGTCGTAGTTGTCATAGTTGTCGTCAGTACCGTCGGCGTTTCACAGTAGGGTGGACCAAATCAAGTTATATCGTTGCGCTGTGCGCCCATTATAATAATTGCATGCACGGGACTCAGATCCATTACGGTGGTCCACCGACGTTCCCATGAACCGGAAGTCGAAGCTGTCCCGCAGGAGAGCGCCCGGAATTTCGAGAAGAGAATTTCCCGCGTGACTGCAATTTCGCGACTGCGTTCAGACGACGTCGGACATAGTCGAGAACGACGCACATGTATGTATGTACGTAAAGCAAGACTAGCCTTTGTGAAAATCGATGTACAAAATTGAACGAAGCCTTCAACGAATTATCCATGCTCAACGAATCATCAATAGAGTTAAAAAGGAAAATTAGAGAAGATTAACGTAATTTTACATAAAATCTGATTGACTGATTTTACAGTAGGCATTGTTCTCGCAACAGGCAAATCAGGAGCATTTGGAGAATTCAAGCAAATTGTTACCTTCCTTTCCTCAACATCAGCGAAGATTTTAGACACAAATGATACCGAGGAGGAAACAGTATATAAAGTGAATAAGAAGTCTTTATCTTATCTTGATTAACGTCTAATTGGTATTAAGTCAAAAGTAACACGAAGCACGTGTCAATTATCATTATTGCAACGACATTGAATTATCAAATTGCGAATTAACAAAATAGATAAAAAACAATGATATACATAATTACTCATTAATCGATATACCCTATTGCTGCTCTATATGTATAATTCGATTATTCCAAATTTCCAAACGCTCATTAAAAAAATCAAACATAATTAATTAAAATTTAAAAGGCCATATTTTCTCGCTTAATTAATCTTTAATAAGAATTTGTTTAATTTAAAAAAAAAACAAATCCTCTTCATATTTATCAGTTACAATTAAGCATAATATTATATTAGAAAATATATTTGACTTTATATATATATATATATACATATATATATATATAACATTAAAATATGTGATAATAGTTTGTAATTATTCTTAATTAAATATGCGGCAAGAGACAACAGTTTTATTTAGACACTCGGTTTGATGACCGTTTGTTTTATTTTTCTCGTACAATAATTTTGAATTTCGTGGTGTTATGCATCATCTCAGAGAACTCTATTTTCAAAATAAAATTAAATATTCATAGTTTACCGAGCGACACATATTTTATTTCGCTATAGTTACTTGACATATTTTACGGACGAATGAAGAACACATTAGTTCAAAAATAGTAAATAAAACAATCTTTAGTTTATAAATGTTAAAACCTCTCATTAAAATTGTGATTAATAACTGTAAAATTGTTGTAAGTGTAAACTATATGTATATACATATTTGCTGAAACATGAGTAAAGAGTAAAGAGAACAAAGTAAAGAGAAGAAGCAGATAACAGAATAAAGAAGAAGCAGATGTAAAAACGGATATCCATTTAAACTGGACAAGATTTAATAACATAAGACGGGGGTTGTAAAAAAATATATAAAATTTCTATCAATAAAGTATCAAAAGCAAAAATCAATTTTAACAACTCTGTTGAGACTATAGACAACCTCGCAAAGTATTTCTTTACTAATTGAATGATTCGCTTGGTAAATGGCAACGTTCGAATTGAAACTAACTAATTCAAGACATTTCGGTACTACCGACATATACTAAATTGGTGAGAAAGTTAGTGCAAAGACGTTTCGTATAACTACTAACGACATCAACCTGTCAGCATGTTCTCATTACGCCCCGTAATCGCGGCTAACTTTAAAATAGTGGTCTAAATCGATCGTCGCGATCCACCCGAGTTTGTTAATGCTTTGATGATTATTAATGGAAAATGCCAGTGTCGATTAAGCTCTATGTCGATAAGCTCTATTTCGTCTCATAAAGGACTAACTATATTGCAAAGCATTTTTTAATCAATTGCATTTTTGCGTAAAAGCATTAAACCTTGAAAATCGATCAAATCAGATTCGAAGATGTTTCTCTTAATGTAAATTATAATTATAAATCGTTTCTCATCGTATTTGATAAATTCTTTTTATAATAAAATGACACCAGACTATCTTTTTACTAGAATGTTATGGTCATTCGCGAAGTTATAATTGCGAAAACATCGTATAATATTTCTGTTTTAATAGAGTAAGGTATTATAAAGTAAAGGGTTTGTTATTTTGTTCTCTGCGTTTCTGTTTTAATATTTTAGCATGTAAAAAATAAAACAAAAGAGACAGCAAGCCATAGAAAATTGCATTACGATAAACTTCCGTCCATATTAGTTTACTTCGTGCTCAAATAATACATGGAATACAGATAAATAAATCTCAATGGCAGAAATGGTGCGATCTGATTTTTCGAAATGTCATCTCATTGACGTTTATTATACAGCCACGATTAATTACGCGATTCTACGTGCAGAAGCAGGTGGTTCTAGTTATGAAGTGCTGCTCGCTAAATCCCCTTTGGGTTTTAGGGATCCGAAACGAGGTTTGGAGAGATAATGACGAGAGCGGATAGCTGCGACAAAGCCCGTGCGATTGCATTTCACATATCAATCCGACATGCTCGTTTTAAAATTGTGGCTTTTAATGGATGTCCTATGAGCTCAAAGAGACTCAGTGATTCATATCGATGACAATCCTTTGTATATCTCTTTGATATCGCTATCGAAAAAAATGTATTAATAGCCGACAATTTATGTATAACAAATTACTGTAGCCTAATAATAATAACAATACAACAACAACAACAATAATTTTCATAGATATCTTATAAGTTGTATAATCAATATCAACAAAAAAATCAATAATATTTGTACAAATATGAATTTTGTAATCGATTAAAAAATATTTAATGATTACGCTAACATTTTTTTTTTAAAGATGCATTATGTATATTGTATAATATAAGCAACGGATATCAATAATCTGCGTTTTCGACCCTTCTTTCACTTGTAGTCTGCTGGATCGCCAGCTCACACCTCAGCGTGTTTGCATAATTTATTCCGGTGACGTATGCACACGCGTTATGCCGCAACTTGAATTAACGGCACCCGTTCACCGCGAATAAATCGCTATAATTATTGGTGCGACCAAAATGAATTGTACTTGCAGCTCACACGCGGTGCCTCGCTTTAAAGTTTGCACGCTAGCCGAACTTGCCCGCTTTCCGACCGATTTCCGCAGACTTCCAGTGAATTCGATTCTCTCTCTTTTTCTCTCTCTCTCTCTCTTACACACGCGCACACATACACACTTTCGCTTGTATTCCACTTCAAGCAAAGATCCATTATGACTTTTTCGTAATTACCGTTGACTTACAAAACAACTGCAAATTTAGTTGGAATTACCAGAATACTTTGAGATATCGTTCTCACAGCTTTGAATATGGGTTAAATCACAAATAGAGTATGTCAGATATCTGAAAAGCAGTATATCAACTACTTTTATTTAAATAACATATTTTAGGATGTTCTCAATTCCTCGTAATTTCTATGAATTTTAATTTTAAACAAATATATCATTAACTATCAATCATGCTTTAGTGTATGATTTTAATATTAAATATTTTTGCAAAGTCTCAAATTAAAATTTCATTGAAATAAAATAAAAGAATAAAAAATAACGAAATTTCAAAGCATCAACATTCTTAATAAATTACAATTTAAAAAGCCATTTTTCTTTCGCAAATACTTGATCTTAAAAAAAATTTGTTTATTTTTTTAAAGAAAATAATCCTCAATTATAATTATATTACATAATAATTATAATTAAGCATAAATAGGAATAAAATTGCATTGTATCAAATTAATAGTATTCGAAATAGATAAAAGTTTTTTTCAATCGATTCAGAATAATAAACTAAACTTGCACAAGAAAGAATAAAGTCTATTTTACGCTATTGTAATATTATGGCAATAATTATAAATTGTGTCATCACTTAAAAGTATTATGCAGAATAAATTTCACTCAACGGAACATCTCGACAGTTTCAAATTGTACCCAGGTGTACAAGTATCATATATATCATAAAATTCAAACTATATTATTTGTCACGCGCGTATACACTTATACAATGAAAGAAAACGAAGGAAGCCTGAGAACACCGACACGTAATACATAAGATAATATATAAGTTTTGCACAAACAAGATACGGAAAATAATTTACCAGCGAAGAGAACAGAGTTGGAATATGTTGTCATGAATTATATACTTTTCTGCATGCAACGTGAAACATGCAGCGTAGAATAATTCTAGAATTCGTAAGTCCATGCAGTAATTATTCGGTGACAATGTAATTCATACATTATAGAAAATGCAATTTGCTTTTATCTCTTGTTGTCTTTTATTTAATACAAAAGTTTCAATTTTTTTCAGATAAGTTAACTTCGTTAATTGCCTCGAGAAGTTAATTGTTGGCTAAGTATTATCATTCTACTCCCATTATTAGCAAAAGTATATTCAAAGTCAAAATCGAGTAGCACATTATTACTGGTGAGATTTAATCGAGAATAATCGATTCATAATCTCTACGGCGACGTATTTCGTGGGTAATAATACAACGTCTGCATGCGCAATTGTTCGCTGGCGACACGGTCGACGTAGCAAAGTTCCCGTTCTCGTAGTACTCGTGCAATTAGAGTTTCGCGGCATGTGTACCACTGTGTTTGCAATGTGTCGGCATGTCTTGCCGCAAAGAGCGAGATTAATTGGCGTGAATTACTCTGGTTGCTCTATTCTCAAAAGCGAGCGCAACTCATGTCATTTGAACCGTTGCCGATCGCATCACAGATCGCGACCTGAAATGTAGTCCGCACTTTGCCACGCGATACATGTGTTTTGCGAGCTTGCAACGGAAGCACACAGTAGAAATTCACACAGTAGAAGGTAAAAGAATTATTCCTCTGAATTTTTAACAATTCTTCGAATGCGATAATCAGTAAAATAGACGAGACGATATCTACTATTGTTGGCGCTTCATTATTTTAGTTAACAAAAATTCAACTGTGAAATTCGATACGTCTATTACTGTAATTAAAGTAGTGACAGCCATCCCATTTTCGCCTTGGAATTGTAAACATATCAATGAAATGCAATTTAATAAACCTTTAACAATTCTGCCAGAAATCCACAAATAGTCAAATAAAGTTGGTAGATTTGATAAATTTAATATCAAATAAATTTAATATATAAAATCGGCACGTATTGTATTAAAATAACTGTGCTTCAACATCCTAGTATACCGCCATCATGTATAAGTATTGTCTTGTAATAGAAATATACAAAACATAGTAAAGTGAACAATGGAAAATTGGAAAATGGAAGGAAGATTCATAATGTAGCGACGTCATCATAAACGCAAAAAATTCTTTAAAACGTTTCACCCAATTGCTCGCGTAAGATGCAGAGTTAGTAATTACTTAAGTTAGTAATTACTTAAAATTTACATTATTGATCGTCTAAAAGATAAAAACAAATAAAATTAATTGGAAATTATTGTATAAGTTTATAGTAATGACGAACATAGTAATTATGACAAATGTTTTCACTATTTTTATAAAAGTGTAAACTGTGTTGGTAGAGAGCGGTTCATAAACAAATATATAAAACTTTTGTCAAATTAATTCTAATAAAATAAACGAAATAAAGTCTTTTGAATAAATTACTGCAATAGTTATTAATTATGACCACTTTTATATTTATTTTTTTTAAATGCGATTTAATCTCTTACATCTAATCTTAACATTTATTAAATTCTCAAAAGTAGACAATAATGAATTAATATTTGTAATTCGTCATTTAAAGCAGAAATTTCAAATTCACGTAAATTAAAGAAGAATATATGTACGTAAGTTTCCAATTCGAGAAAGTCACATTTTGATAGTTTACCTCGATTCGAGAATAATATATTTCCGTAATGCACTGATCCTTAATTATTTAATGTACGATGTGCTAATCCTTCTCCTGGCGCGCACAGGGATTCCACAGTACTCTTTTACGAATGTTCCTCACTTCGCCGGCGGCAAAGCAAAAAGAAAAGAAATCACGCGAATACTCCATTAGCGAAAACGAACGGGCGCGGTTATCGCCACTGGCTGGTTCTTCGTATTGACAGGAGAATGCGGAAAACGACAAGAGAACTCGCGAGGTGTACAACGTCGCATTTGCGCGTAAAAGTACTTAGATAAACGCGCTCGAGAGATCGTTATAAAAATATAATATTTGTACACACGATACGCGTTTCAAAAATTGGGAAACGAAATAAAGCGACAGCGAAAATAGACTTTCGCGTCATTTTATTAAATTAATAATACAAGTCGCGAGCAATATTAAATGATGGATAATATCGAGCGGAGTCAAAGGACACGAGAAATGAAATGTATAACACCAATCCTGGTACAGCTGTATATATCGATGTTCGCAAACTCACATCCAAAAGAATTTTTCTGTCAAGCACAACTCGATACACTAATTAAATACAGTACCTTTCTATTTACAGGAACAGTATAGGAATTATGAAGACACAAAAACTAAACAGACTGTACGAAAGATCCAGAAATCTTTTTGCTGTAGCATTAACTCTTCTTGATGTCATTTAATAATTGAGCATTGAGATTATAATAACTTGCACTGTTTTGTCGAAAATATAAACAAAATTAAGAAGATATTAAAATTTTTTATACATAATTGACACATTACATATATATAAGACTATTCTTTCAGATAATTTTTCGCGGAAAACTCTCCGTTACATTTACAGAATATTTTTTCACGTAAAATCTGATGCTTTTAAAAAAAAAACAGGAAACGCAACTAAAAATTTACTAGATTTATGTACAATATATTAGCCGAGAAAAATATATGGCTCTTTTTACGGAATTTACTCTTGTGAGAAAAATATTTATATTCTTTTCTGAAATATTAATGAGTCTTTCTTCCGTTGGAATTATCCGAATGGATAAATAAAATACGGAAATATTTTTTCACAGATCCGGAAGTGTGTAAAAAGTGAAAGAAACTGGTACAGAACAATGAGAAAAATCCACGCCGAACGAGGAACTCCCTGGTAGTGCATTTTCCCCTGCGCAATCACGGCTTTAAAAATGCAGAAGGCGCATGATGCATCCGCTAAAGACTACGTGATGTTTGACTAGCGGTACTTCACGCGATAATTACTTGCGAATTTGCAACCGTATGTTGCTGAATTCCCACGAGCGTGCAAATTGAGTGTGCATAGAGCGTTGCTTTTTAATTGTACAAAGAGCTACGCAGTCATCAATATTTCCAAACGCGCCTCATAATAATGCGATTATCAAGCCAGAGTATGCATTTTTAATCTTTTCCTGGACTTTCGGCTTAATTGTACATGATATAATGCCAAATATCGAAGAGGCAGATCTAAAATTTACACGAGTATAAAATTATAATAATTCATTTACCATGACTTAATTATTTTTGTAAATATCCAAAGAAAGAGGCAATCTCCAAATTTTATGAGCAAGAAAAAAATATTTGATATATTACGCTTCCGCAAAAAAGGACTAATTTAAGCGAAAAAACATGCAGGAAATGAATATCTGTTATGTTATTTTATATTATTTCTATGTGTCTCTCTCTCATTTTATAACAATAATACAATTTTGTACACGCCCACAAATGTTGCTTATATTACAGTTCAAAGAAACCAACTACCATCGGAACAAAGACGTTATGCGCGGTTTGATAAAGTAGCATCAAGCCGATTATATAGCGAACGACACAGAGTGTTGTATCAGGAGAGAAGACCTCTCGGTGGTTTCTCCATGATACAGCAATAAACTTGGAATAGCTTGTTAGCCGGAGGCGTCCACTAGCAATCGGGAAGACAGCCATCCCTTAACATTGGAATGCAGAACTTTAATTAAGATATAACACGGTTAAGTCAAGTGGTAAATTCCTGTACAGTACCCCGCATTTAGATCTTGTATGACGTTCAGAAAGGGGAGATATTTTTGCCAACAATTAAGAAACATTGTCTGAAATTAATAGATTTCTTAAGAAACATCTATATTTCTAAGCACCTTTGTAGTATATAAATGTGACGATAATTGAATTCGATTCTGATACATTTTGCATAAAAAGCATTGATTGTCCCAGAGATTGATAAAAAGAACCTCATTTCTCCTTAAAATAAAGGGTCAAAATTTATTTGCGTGTAACGTAAAGATAGACTATGCAATAGAAAAAGAATTAAAAAAGCGATATATCTATGCAATGAAATTTTCTTCAACGTATGCATCAACAATTACAAGTCTTAATTCGATCACGTAGATAAGGGTAGCGCGGTGCCACGCAGTGTCGCTCGGCTCGGGTCGGGCTAATACTAATCAAACAATCCATCACCCTCGAATAACTCGGCTATCTACGCGTCGTGTGCTATACAGAGAGGAAGAGAGACGTTGTCTGTGAAGGCGCGCACGGATAAACGGGTGTCATGTTGTCTATATAGAGAACGAACACGAGGGTTGATAGGAGAAGAAGCAGGAGGAGAAGGAGGAGGAAGAGGCAAGTAAGTTTCGCACTCTATCAGGAGAGAAGAGGCCACGGGGTTTCCCCGAGGCAGGTGCTGTGGCGAAGTTCGAATGGCTTGTTAGCCGGAGGGGTCCGCATCCATAATCGAAGGGGCAGACTAGTTGGGCGAGCGAGGGGATGTACACTAGTTACATAACCATGTAGCGTGCATGTGTCTATAAGCTCCATCACCATCACAGTGAACCATAACTGACCCGTCACTAACTTGTCGGGATACCAGCTACTGACGAGCCGCTGATTCATAAATCAAATCGCACGGCTCGGTTCGGCTCGGCCCGGCTCAGCTCCGCTCAGCTCAGCTCAGCTCAACGTAGTTGCGGTCACGCGAAGGTGCCAGCCGTACCGTTTAACACTACTACCGATTCTAATGCCGTTCGAGTTAGTTTGACTCGATGCGCGACCGGATATCCGTATTTCAAGCACTCGCCCTGCAGGATACACGCAGGGCCCTGCGGCATAGGGATACATGCCATATTATATATATATATATATATGTAATATGTATAATGTATATATGTATATATATACACACATATACACACACACACACACACACACACACACACACACACACACACACACACACACACACACACACACACACACACACACACACACACACACACATATATACATACACGTGTGTGCGCGTGTGTAGGGGGGGGAGGGCTCGCGAAATTTCATTGTATCGAGTGAGGGTGGTCTGGGAAACGCAACGAATAGCGTAATGAATATTTGAACAGCCGAGGAGGAAAATCAATTAAATTTCTACTGATGCGTCCTTACAGCTATATTGGATTGTGATATTAGTAAAAAAATATATTTTTGATCGTGTATCTAGAGTTAAATAGGTATTGTATGGAGGAAACATGCAAAAATTAACAATAGTTTTCTTCTTGCACATTAATAAGCGACTATTATTTTTAAAAATGTAACATCACGATTTTTTAAATTTTGATAAAAGAGCTAAAAACTTAAAAAGTAAGATATAATTTTGATCAAGAATTTAACGCGTTGGAAACAATACATATATACATATATGTAACTAAAAATCAGATTGATATAATTTAAATCGTATTCAAAAAGTCATGTATCATGCAAATAAAAAAATTAAAAATAAGAGCAAAAAAATGTAATTTAACACGCTATTACAATCCAAAAATTAATTGTGTAAAATATAACTTTAATTCTTATGAAAAATTATTATTAGTGTCGTTTATAGTACTTTACGCGACATTATTAAATGTATTATTAAATATATTTACTTAAATTTCTTCGGGCTAATGCATCTTGTTTGAAAGATACATAAAAGAGTTGGTGTCGCACATTATATTTCCATTCTTACAGCTATAACCAAAATGTCACCTTACAGTTTTCAGAGAAATGATCTTGCGTTATACCAGTGTGCAAACGGATGCCAGAAAAAAGCAAGCGTGACCACTTGTAAAACAGCTCATAAACAAGTTGCATTGTAAAATGTGTTTATTTCTGTGTTAGCGGCGCGCTGGCGACGGAGTAAAATAGAGTTTCTTATGCACGTAGCACGATTTCTCCCCGGTTCTAACTTCACATACAAAGTGAGATCAACGAAGATCGACACCGACGCACTAACCCTTTTTAAAGCGGTCGCGACTTCGAAGAGAGTTAAGCTCCTTAGCAAGTAAACTTATTGACTATACCGGATACAAACAACGGAAGCGGTCACCATGAAATAACATTGTCTAAGCTAAAGTTTTCTACTATTCTTGAATATTTTTCGAAAAGCAGAATCAACGCGGAATTCGTCGAAGATATAAAATAATCAAATCTAATCAAAGTACTAACATTCTTAAAGCTTAAATTTTCGATTGCATACGAGTATAATTATCTTCTACAGAAAGATATTGATATGACTAAACGTGTTTAGTTGGCAATATATCTTCAAATAAATATATTTTTAAGTTAAACATATGTTAATTGTGACCGAAATACATATTTGTTTGAATTAACAAATATTTGTTTGACAAACCCGTGATCGTCGCATAATTGAATCAAGAAATATTTGTTTGATTCAACACTATTTTTCTCAATGCATTTATTAGATATCGGATAAAATTAATGAAAAATATGTGAAAAAAAGAACACAAAACTATATTTAAAGACTCTTCAATGTTGTACACACACTATAAAAAATATAAAGGGTATACATTTCTTTACCACGCATTACAAAAAGCTTTTATAAAGAGAGTTTCTTTACAAGTATCAACAAAGACAGGATAAATAAAAGTTATTTTCGTTTTACAGACTTATACAATTTCTGAAAATTTCTTGCAAAATACAAACGATTCTTGATAGAACCTAACCTTTGTTACATTTGTTTCACGTAACGAGACACGCACAGAAAATAGCACGAGATCTGTCAGTGAAAACAGACAATCAGACAGCTTACAACAAGTATTGTTGCAAGCAAAACACGCACAGCAGTAGGCAAAGCAGTTTGTCAGGGATCCAACAATATTCTGTGAAACGTAGGACTTGTGTTTCGTTGCATACTATTTCACACGCGGATTGTAGATTTTAGATCCGCTACAGAATTTTGTAATCAGAGAATCTCTATATTCTAGATCATATTATATACACTTATTTTTCGTGCGATGGTAAATCTGTTAAAAGCTTCGTTTTACGAGACAGTACCCGAGAAAACTAACAATAATGTGTATGTGTTGCAAGACTTCAGTTTCGCGTCTCGAATGTCGCGAGAATACGCGAACGACGTGACGCAATGAATAAGTGAGTCCCTGGCGGTGACGTGGAATTTTGTCTCGGAGCCTTTTTATTTCCAAGTTTCCGTTCGTCGAGACCGGAAGTAAACTTTTTACCAACGACGACAACGCCTTGGAGTTTTCAAATGTTCTGCAAATATAGACGTACGAATGTCCGTTAAGTATAATATATTTTTCATCGACGTCGAGATGACGAGAATGACTGACGAAGGAATTAACATTTTACTACGATTAAAAAAAAATTCACAATAATTGAATAAATCGTGAAGCGTTACATATATTTTGTTCGGCAAAAAAATCACTTTTGATAAGTGAGACGAAAGAGAAACAGAAAGAGAGCCCAACTTTTTTTATTTTTAACTAAAGTTTCGTCAAACGTTAACTTCGCTCACGATCTTTAAAGTTTCAACACTGAGACTTCAATGTAAATCTTGATAAGCAAAAGTTAAGATCAAATTTTTTTTGAGCGCTCTATTCACCGAGCCATAAAAAACGCATGAACATGGGATGTGTTAACAGGAACTTCACACTCTTATTTTAAGGGCTATTCTGAGAGAGAGTTCAAGTAACGAACGTAAGTGTGGCACAGCGCGAACGGATAAACGTATCCGCATCCGATAGAGCTCCACTACATCTCAAGATGTGTTCGTTTTCGCTTCCTGTTTCCCAACAAAAATAAAGATTTTACGTGCCATGGCTTCGAGCTACCACCAGTCGCATATACCGGGTGAGCAGCCAAGCATGCATTGGATGTCTCTCCATAAGTTAACTTTGAAACTTGTGCAAACGACAGAACAGAATCGAGCTGGTGGTATTTCACCGACTCTAGCGAATGACAATTCTTAGACATGGGATCAAGAATATCGCTAGTAGCATTGAAATCTGACAAAATGTATTCATATCTTGTATACGTGTTTCAGAATAAATCTGAAATGTCATGGAAGCAAAAGAAGAGATTTTCTTACGAAAATATTTACAGCGCAGAATATAAGATTATATAATAAAATAAAATATAAAAAAAGAAACAATTTCATTCTTCTGTGTTATTTTGGAATAGTTATGTGCAAGGTGTTTCGAGCGCTCGCTTCATCGATAGCTCGCGCCTTGAAACGACCCTACTTCTAAGAAATAACACACGAGCACCTCGAAATAACGTTGTACGCTTGACAAACACTTGAGAAATTTCTTTGAAACTTCGATCAAGCTGTTTTCGATACTTCGAAGTAAGTTCTGAAGTTTTTGATCGGCGAAAACGCATGGTTTACAACGTGAAAAAATTTATCGGAGTACTCATACATCGATTATGCCGTTGAAAACAAAAGAAGTCAGACAAATATTAAATAATGAGTACATTCAACATACTGAATTCTTAATACAAAAACACCTTACATACAATAATTATAAACGGATAGTATCACATTTCTACACAGTTGAAAAATTTGTCTTCTCTTGTTAAAATTTTTGTAAATTAAACATTCATGTCAATTTTATATATTGTTGTTGTATTAATTGAATTTAAATGTAAATTATTAAAACAACTGAAAAGAATAAAAATAACACATGTGCACCTATTTTTTATTTTACTCAATACATATGTTCCGTATTATTAGTGACAGAATTTAAAATTTATAGGAAAAAAATGTTTATTTTATTCTATAATATAAATAAGAGTGACTGAGACTGTCATTTGTTACTAATAAAATTTGTTTAGTTAATTTTAACATTAAAAATATGTTGATTACACAGGCCTGCGAAATTTGAAGTTTTGTCAATTACAGAAATGAAAAGAGGTGGATTTTTTTTATGCTGAAAATGAATCTGGACTCAGAAATTCTCTAACATGTTAGGTTTTAGAGTAATTTGAGATTAAATGACGCAAAAATAGCCATTTTGACCAATTTCAAGTAGTTATTGTGGAGGAACGAATTGTTATTGTTTATTTTGGAAAACGGCATCGTATAGTACTAGTCTTCAGCTTTAAAATCTATTTTTAATTGCCACTATACAATTTGTTTTGGCTGAAATATGAGCTTTGAGCTTTGCATTTATTTTGTGTTAAAATGTTAACATAAAAATATGGTTGTTTAACATATTCATATTAAATTAACATATTAAAAATTTGTGTGGACTGTTTGGGACATGTGATATCTGTTAAAATTGAGCCAAATTTTTCAACTGTGTATGTCTGAAAAAGAATAATTTTACTTATGTAGTAGAAAATATGTAGTTACACAAATAAATCTCAATAATCATACGTGTATATATTAAACTAAAACTTACAAAAATCAAAAACTTTTTCCAAAAAACCTAAACAAACCTCGTTCTTCAAAATCAACTTCTATTTGCGAAGAGAGTGTTAAACAATGGCGTCCACGTAAATGAGAAATTGTAAATCTTCGCCCGGCGACAAAGGATTCATCAAGATCACAGAAGTGATAGAAATCGCACAAAGGGACAGTGCCATTGAAATTATCCGCTTGTGCGATTTTCATTCTGTTACATTAAAGTTATTTCCAATATACTGCATATGTTCCGCACAGTTGCAAGCTACTTCATAAATATACACGGACCGAAGCAACGGGACGAACAGGCTTCCTAAATTACTTTTACATTGTACGCTTTGGAACGAACGGTTCCAAATAACAGAGAAATAACGTCGGCTTGACAAAAAGTTTCGAAATTCGTTTGAAGTTACAGAACAGGGGAGCTTTTTGGGGAGTAGAGCGTAATGGAAACTTCGGACCCACACCAAAACGCATAGACCTAAACGAGTTTCTCCGAAAGAGTAGAATTCGCGCACCCGTTCCTTCTCATCGGCGCATCGCCGCGCAAATATGGACATCTGGGAGCGCCTAGAGATGAAGAGTTCTATTAATTAAAAGCCGAGATACGTTGATTACAAGTTTGCTCTTTCCACGTTTTAAATTGCCCTTCATTACACTTGCGCTGCGAGCTAGATATATAATTCACGAAGAATTTCCGCAGGTAGCAGTTTCGTCTGAAATAATCGTGGTTCCTTCGGTAGATTCGCCTCGTGTGAATTGCAGTTTCTCCGAGAGAAAGAAAGATAGAGAAAGAGATGTATTTGTAATGTCCAATGTACGAAACTACCATTTGCAGAAGTATAATGCACAGAGTTGGCGCGAAACGCGAGTTGGCACGACAGAAACTTCCCATTCTACGCTATAACGGCAGTTGAAATTAACACTTATTTAGCCCCATCTTTTAAGAACACTGCGAAAATATAATCGTCGAGCGCATTATAAAATAACTCTAGAAAGAATTTAGTCATTTTTCTACAGTGGGTTGGAGTGCAGATATGATGGAGTCATGCAGCGAGTGGAAATATCCATTAAATTTTTCAGGAACTACGTTGGAAACAATCCATAATCACGAATAAATTATAAAAATGCATTACAGCGTTCTCTTTCGCTACTCTCTCTTTCTCTGTACTTTCCAATTGGAAATATAAATTTTGTTCCTCGTAGCATTTTATATGTAACTGGCTAATTCTAGTGTTACTAAAGAAATATATACCCAAATAATTTACTTTTACAGCTTGTTTCTTTATTACTTAATATACTATCTTTCTCCTTTTTTACCTTATTATTTATAAGCATCCAGGCATTTCGCTTAAGCTTATAAAGAACGGATAAAAGATAACACATTAGGGACCACCACCGTTGGTTGGTGTTATGTAGAGGCTATTTGTAGACTAAATAAATTAAAGAGAATCGCCACACGCCATGCATTACCACTTTAGTTCTAAATTTTTTAACCTTATTCTTTCTCTCTCGAAGCTTTCAGTCGTGCACGGGAAGAAATTCTTATTAAGCACCCGGAATCCTGAACGGACACGGGCGAAAAATCGCATGTGAACAGGGAACGGATGTGTTTACGATTCCGCTGAGATCTTCCGATGGGGTTCACTGTTGACGCAGCGCGGTTGACATTCGACTCTCGCCGGAGAAAGAGAGACCCGACGGGAATTGCTCGTGCAAACAGGACCGGGTTTGTCGAAGGCGAAGAACCGCAGGTGGAGTCGTAAAAAGGACGGCGAAGGAGACGCGACGGAGATCGCACACGGCGAAAAAACATCGCGCGTTCCCTCGGCGACGCCTCGAGTGTTCTCGTAGTCGCGAACGGAATAAGTAATGCGAGCTGTGACAGGAGATTTAGCATGGAGCTTCTTCGTATACAACCTCATTACGTGCTGGAGACGTATTTTTGGAGCCGAGCCGACGTAACAACACCATAAATTGTGGCAATCGCTCAGTTACCTTCTCCTTTCCTCTGTCAGTCGTTCGTTTTTGTGTGTCCTTGAGAAAAAACGCGCAGATATGACAAATGAAATGATTCGGTAACGTCTGCTTCTCGATGAGAAGAGTATCGAGACAATCACATGAGGCATAAAGCATGATGTATGATTGTATGAAAAACTCTTTTTCTAATCCCGTTTGTGTAGTAATGTTATAAAAATAGTGTTACAGTTTTGAAATAATTAGATACTTCATATCGAATGCACACTTCGTTTTCTTCCTGAAATAGGAATAGACTCACTTTAGCTAGACAATCTTTGTCCAAAATTACATACATTGTTTCTCATCAAAGTTAAAAGGCGCAATCTAAAAAATGCAATCTATAAATGTGTCTTATTATATCAATATCAAGTGTATGTTTTACGTTTCTCTAAAATAATGTGTCATATCTAATAACATATGTCATATCATTTTATAATGATATTTTATGGTGATATTTTTGAAAATTTACTATATTTTTAAACTATAACCCACTTAAAATATAATTCTGGTCCTATTAATATTTTTAAAACTCATTACATAGCAATAAGTCTTCTGAATTCACGCTATTAACGAAAACAAAATCACGAAATTGATTTTGGTTTACTCGGCCAGTGTAATGTATAAATTGCTTAAATTGCATTCAAGTTTTCCCACAGGCAAATTTTCCTAGTAGCAGTCCACGTTTCAGGATCGTGATAATTTTTGATAATATTCAACTTCTATAATGAGATGCAGTTCGAGAATTATTTGAATTTCATTAACAGAGATTTCCATTTAAAATCAAGACTTTTTCAGCGCGGAATAAAAATTTCAAATGCTGCTCTGTCGAATGGAAATTAAATAACACGTCGTCGGCGATAACAGTGCAAACATTAGCGTGGATATCATAAAAAGACAAGAAACATCACTGATTGGTACAAACTCTTATTCAATGATACATTAAAAATATCATTCGTTAAAACACGTAATATCAAGTGGTAAAAATTAGGATTTCGTTGGGCCGTACTTCATAAAAGAAATTTCGACTTTTAATATTAAAACCCCATGCAACATTTCGCAGAAACGCGTAACAATATATCGTTTCGTACAATACAGTTTTAAATTCTCAAACCACGTACCCTATTGTTTCCGTCCTCTATTCTGATTTCTCACAATATTCCAATCAATATTTGGATTTACAATTCCGTTTGTCAAGTGACGCGACGAACGTGTGCTCATCGAAATTTCGTTGCGAGCTTAAAAATTTGGGAATTTATTTCGCTATAAATCAATTTCGGAATTATCCGATGAACGTACATCAGCTTTCGCTGATGAATCCGGTTACACTCTTTCTCCTTCGGAAAATTGAAAACTGAAATGATAATGCTTTTTTTCCGAATGTACATTTTTGTTTCCCTCCGAAATTCATTACAAAACTGATAAAATATATCGTTCCGAACTCCCTCTGACATACGTCAGGAAACGCAATTAGAAGATTAGAACAGGAGTGAACTGCATAGTACGACCGAGTTTCACTTTCGTATAGTATATAGTACACCAAGTACGCCGCTGAAATTTTCGGACTGTCAATGAAACTGCAGCTGCAATTTACATCATCAACATTTGTAGTAAACCGTATGTGCAAATTTTGGTATATTGCGCGCATCATTATTCAAATGCGGAAATAATTAGAAAGACAAAGCAACAAAAACAACATTGTATCATGATTATTTCCTCGTATCAACATAAGATACGTTCTCGTTGTACCAAAAACTAAATATTGGACTTGGTTAGGCGGAGTGAATGCGAGAGCGGTGTGTGCGGTGCGAAGAAAGAATTATAAGTGAGATGCGGCGAATTAAGATAGAGAGGACGAAAAGTATAGGTTGGTAAGAAAGAGAATAGAAGGAAGGTTAAGATATATTGGAGGGAAGGCTGTAGAGAAGGTGAGTGAGGAGTAAGGTAGCAGGTAAGGGCGTGGTGAGATTTGAGAGGTTAGGATAGAGACAAGAGGCGTAGAGGTTAGGTATGAAGAGAGTGAAGGAGGAGAGAGGGATGAAAGGGAGCAGGGAAGGTAAGGTCAGGGAACAGGAGAAGGAGAGAGAGGAGGATAGAAAAACAGGAAAGAAGGTTAGTTTCCAAATGGATAGGGAGGAAGAAAGGATAAGGGATATCTGTAGAAAGGAGATAGAGAAAGTAAAGGAAGAATGGGATAAAAGATGGAAAGATATTGAAGGAAGGGGAGTGAGTTTTAGAATGGATATGGAGGAGGATAGAATGAGGGAGATCTGCAGGCAGGAGTTGGGTAAACTGAGTGAGGAATGGGATAAGAAATGGAAGGATAAGGAGGTAAGGATAGTTTTAAGGGAAAGATTTATAGTTGAGCAAAGGGAAGAGAATAGAAGAAGGGAGGAGGAGAGGAGAAAAGAGAAGGAGGTGCAGACGGGAAGCAGGGAGGGATCAGAGAAGGGTACCGAGGGGAGTGAGAGGGGGTTGAGTAGCTGGGGAAGTTTAGGGGGAAGTATGGTGAGTATAGGGGGAAGGAGTGAGAGCTTGAGTGAAAAGGAGGTGGGGGTTTTGAGAAGAATGGCTAGAGATAAGGAAAGGGATGAAAAAAGAGCGAATTTTATAATTAGAGGTTTGGAATGGGAAAAAATAGAGGAGAGGGGTGGGATAGAAAAGTTAGTTTGGGAAAAGTTAAGGGTAGCAATAAAAGTGAGAAAGAGCTGGAAGAGCGGAAGTGTAATAGTGGTTTGCTTAGAGAATGAGGAAATGAAGAAGGAAGTGATGAGGAAGAAAAATAGGCTAAGGGGGGAGAACTTTTTTATAGAAAATGATTTAACGTTTGAAGAAAGAAAAATACAGGAAAAGATAGGGCAATGGGCAAGGATGGAAAGGGATAAGGGGAAGAGAATAAAGATTGGGTTGGGTAAGTTTAAAGTTGAGGACAAGTGGATATTAGAGGATAGGGGAAGTATAAACGTGTGAGAAGTAAAGGAGGTTTGTTGTAATAGTGTTTTTGCGATTGTAATGTAAGGAATAAGGATAGCAACTTTGTAAATAGATTTAAGGTAGAGGAAGGGGTTGCGGTTTACATGCCCATGGTAGGGAAGATAGACAGGGGACAGAAGAAGAGGAGAGAGAAGAGGAAGGAGTAGAAGAGGCGGAGGAAGATTTAACGCAGGAAGAAAAGAAGAGGTTGGTGAAGAGGAGAGAAGGAAGCGATAGAAGTTCCCTAGGAAGGAGCGGAGGATACGAATATAGAGAGGAGAGGTATGGGAAGAGGAGGAAGTAAATTAGTGGAGGCAGGTTAAGGAGAAGAGGATATAAGGAGTCGAGGGAGAGGAAAGGCACACAGGTAAAAAGGAAGAGGCATGGATGTTTGAAGTTTTGGAGAGGAGGAAGGAGAAGTAGGGGAGAGGAGAGAAGGAAGCGATAGAAGTTCCCTGGGAAGGAGTGGAGGATACGAATATAGAGAGGAGAGGTATGGGAAGAGGAGGAAGTAAATTAGTGGAGGCAGGTTAAGGAGAAGAGGATATAAGGAGTCGAGGGAGAGGAAAGGCACACAGGTAAAAAGGAAGAGGCACGGATGTTTGAAGTTTTGGAGAGGAGGAAGGAGAAGTAGGGGAGATACAGGGAGGAATGAAGAGGAGGACAGGAAAAGGGGAACGTGGAAAGGAATAGGGGATAAAGCAGAGAAAGAATGAGGGGAAGAGCACTCAAGAAGACGCTGGGAAAACTTGAAGGCAGAAGGAAATTACCAAGGAAAACAAAAGGAAGGTGTATCTTGCCAAGGAAAAAGGCAAAGTTAAATGTTAATAGGAAATGCGGATAGAAATGTAAAGGTAAATGTAAATGGAAGGGTAAATGTAAATGTAAATGTAAATGTTAAGGATAAAGGTAAAATTGTAAATGTAAAAAGGCTAAATGTCAAAAGGTATATGTTTAATTGTAAAGGTATAAGTAGATAGGGTAGGATTAGTAAGGATAGAGTTAAGATAGGATAGAATAGAATAGAATAGAAGGTTTGGGTTATGAAAGGTTTAGAATGTTTGTACCCAAGTCCCTCTTCTTGGCATAATAGCTGAAGAGTAACTGTCAATAAATAAATAAAAACTAAATATTAATACTAGTAAACATTAACGATCGTATTAATATATTAATTATTTTCACATTTTTAATTAAAATTTCACAAATTAAATATAAATATAATAAAATGTATACTTTTTAACTTTTTAATTTTTGCAATGTCAATAATTGTTACATAATCGTCAATTTCGTATGTCTGACAACAGAAAATATATAATAACAATAATTATATTTTTTAAATTTATATATAATTGTGAAAAGAAAACGATATTGAATTTTTTTTTTAGAAAAAAAAAATAAAATACTTTTGTCAGAAGTAATATGCGACATACGAACTTTTTTCGCAATATCTTTTTCTCAATAAACGGAAGGTTGCAAGTGAAGAACTCTTTTGAAACTATTTATTGCGCTAAACGAGAATCCCGCTCCATCTTCTTAAGATAAATACTTGGCGATCTTCTCTTGTGAAGTAGAGATGAACGATGTTCGTCAATTGTTATATAATGTTCTTATACTCTTTATATCCAAATCTGGGTTAATGGAAAAGCATCAAAGTATCGGAAACACGAAGTTTTCACCTACTGAACGCAGATAGCAACCTTTATTTATGAACTCGTTAAAGAATTAAGAAATAGAATGCGTCACGCGGTGCGGGAAAATATTAAATTGCAAGATATATTTGCCTGTCCGAGAAGTTCCAGTGCTCCGTAACAATTATTATCGTACATAAGATAATAGATTGACACGTATATAAGATCGTGGATTATTCCGGGAACCTGCTAGTCAATGTCACTCTAGTGCCAAATACGCAGTTAATTTGGAAACACGGACTTGCCATATCAATCTCACCGGAGGAGAGACTAGCTTTGTTAATGTATATTGCATCAAGATGACAGAATGGCCGTCATAACGCACTCTGTATCTCAATTTTCAAATATTCCAGGACGGTTATGACAATTGTCGATTTTTCGCTAATTAATCACAGATTATCTCTTATCAAGGATATCATCTTAATTAAGAATATTATCTGGCTAGTGACATTTATTCAAAATAGATATTACATCTTGTTTCTATTTATATATGTATTATCTTATTATCTATTTATAGTAGGCAGAAATAAATTCAAATAATGTCTGTATAATAATTAATTCCATCAAATATTAAATTAACCGTTTATAACATTAATTTATTAATTAATACGTCTCTCTGCAGAACGTTCTACTATTCAATGCACACAGCTTTAAAGGGAATAAGCCTAGCGTATTGAGTTAATCTCGAGATAATGAAGATACTATCTAGAACACTCTACGGCTAATCTAGACCTGATCGCAAGCTGCATGCGCACAAGCTCTCCCTCTGTTGATTGTTATTAGTAAACCGATTAAAAATCAGGAAGATTAATTTAACGGATATTTAATTAAAAATATGAACCATCGTCCTGACGAATGATCCTGGTCAGTTTGACTCATGTATGTATTTTTGAAATCGATGCTGAATATCGACCGAACTGTTTCAATGGCGTGCTTGATTACATCCTACCTCACCATTGATTTCAATCAAAAGGATATATACAGTTGCTCACGAACTCTAACGTCTGCTTTGATCTTTAATGTATTTTAAATAAATAATAAATTAACGTCCTTTTTTAAGATAGATGAAATTAATTATCACAGATCACTACGATAGAATAAGGATAATGTGATAGTAAAATCAGTATAATCTGCCTTGATTTTTCTTATCCCCATTATCACTTTTTCATATAATTGAGAGATTACTTTTACTATCTAATGAAATAGCGGCGACCTCTCTGTCATTCCACCTTCATTTTTCTTATCTTCACTCAAACTAACAAAAGTTAAATGATTATTCTAGTAAGTAGTTATAATATTGCATATGCTTTTTAAATAAGCACAGTTTACTATTTTGTAGCCTTTATTAGGTATATTACAGTAAACATTATTTCATTTTTCACGTCGTACGAACCAATACATATACACGCATTGCAAGTTTCTAAGCTGTACAATATTTGCGTGACCATCAGAGTTCCAGCAGCCTTTACACACACTTAAAGATATTAAATTAGAAACACAGAGTCATATTCCATAAAGCTTAGAGAATCATAGAACACTGACTCACGTATAGCCGACCGCAGGCGAATATTCTATAACGTAGATCCCTCAGGAACAAAATTATGAATAAAATAGCCGGACTCTCTGGCGGACACACATATATAATCGGAAACTATTTCACCATTTGCGCGGTATCGTTTCGCTTTGTCGACAATTACATAGCGACAGTAATACGAGTGGCGTATATATCCAACGACAGTAGTAATCGCTATCGCGACGATGGGACGACTCGGCCTCTTGTCGACTGGGAATTACGTGTCGCATAAAATGTCACTTGCGTTGAAAGGAGGATCAATTTAACGATCACAGTTCTGATTCTCACAGGAAGAGACGCCGTGAGTATAATGACAAAGGAAGAGCTCCCTTATATAACGATTTACGTATCTTTATCTTTATGATTACGTTCACATAAAATCGGGGTTTAATATAAAGCCGGCAGAACTTTCTAGAGCAGATCTTATGCATGCCGTGCACTCTTGGACATCCATCTTGGAAGGCTACGTAAAAAGAACGGGAGGGATGGCAAAAGAGGTGACTCGTATAGCCGAAAGAAAAAGAACCTTATTGCATTAACTTAAGTATAATATTTCAAGCATAACTCGAAAAATCTCGGTTAACACATAAGGCTAGGTTCTCTGACAATTTTCAGTGCTCTCATAGTTTTGGTTAATAAAAGATCTTTACGCTTGTTTACTTTAGTTATTTGCAGCGACTGCTTTGGTGTAATCAGAATTTTATGTTCGTTATAAATCTTTCAAGAGAATATTTTTAATAAATTAATATTTCTTTACTCATGTGTGTATGTATGTTACCATTAAGGTAAGAAACATACTACTAGTAAATCTATGCTTATTTTTTTATCATATAAATAAAGATGATGAATATTAATCGCGATTCACGTTATGTTTCATCCATCGTTAGATAAATTCAGCAAATAGTACTCTAATTTTTCAAGCAAATTGCCACAAGCGAAATTTTGAATGCGAAAGATTCTACGTTTAGGATGTCGCATTCGACAACCAGAGAGCGACTTCGAAGGCGGGACGAATGTGATTGATCTACGAGTTTTCAGATCCGGGCGATTTTCCGGGCAGTTATGAATGCGATTCGAGACTTCCCGAAGGGAATAAAAGCGCAACGGGAGGAAACGCACAAATCACCGAGTATCTCTTGAGTATCTAGAACGGAGAATTGCGAGCATTCATAACGCAACGAAGGTGCAGTTCGCGCCACTTACAGAACGACGATAACTTTGTCACCCGGGGTGCCTCGTGGCGGTTCTGTATTATTCGTATCCTGGGCGCGCGTATCTGTCGGCCGCGATAAATATTGCGAACCCATCAGATTCCTGGCGCCTGGGGGAAAATTAAAGTAAACTTCGTTGAACACATTCGAATTCATAACCGAATTCTCTGTCTTAGAAAAGATAATTTAAATAGAAATAGAAAAGTAGATAATTTAAATTAAAAAATCTAACACAGTTCATAATATCATAACATGTTCAATCACGTTCTTAATTAAACTAGTATAACAATGAAATTAGTATAACAATAATTAATATTTTTTTAAATCAAACTTTGTTTCACTATTATATACATTGTATTATTATTAATTTGAATAATTAAATAAAATAATTAAATTGAATTTAAAATTTAAATAAAATTTAAAAAATATATCTTGAATGTGTGTAAAAATGTGTATAAAAATTAATTTGCCAAAATTAGGCGCGTGACTACCTTTTGTAAAATTAATTCTATTTAAAAAAAACGTTTCGTAATGAACTTAATGTTTCGTAATGAACTTAACATTAAAATAAACATGCCTTGTAACGAAATTCATTACAAACTGCGACGAATATGTCAATACAATTAACCCTTTCGCTACGGCGCACAGTGGTCCCAATTGTCAAAAACGTGGCCAAAAGTCGAAAACGTAATTTAATCTTTCTAAAAATCAGTACATAGCGGTTATTGAGGTCGCTGATTTCAAATTAATTAATTTCAAATTAATTTAAGAAGAACATTATTGTCTTCAGTAATATTATCCTTGACTCAGTAATATTATCCTTGATAATATTACTGAATCAAGACAATATCCTTGATAATATTACTGAATGAAGACAATAATGTTCTTCTTAAATTAATTGAAGAACATTTGTCACAAATAAATGAACAAACATTTAGTTTGTGTGCTGAAGTCAAGGATGACTTGAGAAAATTATTCCACAAATTTCGTAAAAAGTACAAGAATGCAACAGGACTTATAAAATATCAAAAATTTCCTTTCTTTCCAAGGACATTTGTCTGGAATATTCTATAAAAAAAAAAAAAAAAAAAAAAAATTAGTAATGTACCATTTTTGCCAATGAAATATTTACAAAAAGACTATTTTAAGCATTTAAATTGATTATATTGTAATATAAGATAAAATGACAAGTAAAGGTAATATAAATACAAAATATAAATACAGAAATAAAGAATAAGGACTATTTTTGAAACGAGCAAGAAGACGATGCTAATAAATAGCGGTCATCTTCAGTATCTTTAAAATAGTCTTTTATTATTCTTTATTTTTGATTATATTATTATTATTTTAATATATATTATTTTAATAAATTTAAAAAAATTTTAAACAATAGGTAATACATATATTGATTGTTATTACATTATTGAAACATATTTATAACCCTCAGTAAACAATTTAATGATTTTATTCATTTTGAATCAACCAAAAAGAAAGCGTGCAAGCGCGCTGAAAGCGAATTTAACATATGCATCGCCGCAGAAAATTTTAGATAAAACAAAATAAGGCAAGTGGGGGCAGCTATTTTTTTTTTTAATTAATGAAGAACGATTAAAAAAGACAGAAAATTTATTTGAGAGTGGGTTGTCGTGGTACTTTTGACTTCTGTATATTTAATTTTTGCGATTTGAACTGGAAACGATAAAAAACGATATTTTAAATGCTCCAATAATTTAATAACAATCAAGTTTTATTGCATTTTATTTATATAGTTGAAATTTACTTGCTTTCAGTCGTTGACTCCATTTGAAATTAAAATAATTAAAAGCACAAGAAAATAGAGCGCGATTGAAAATTACGTTTACTTGCGTTCAAGCGAGCTCGTGACGTGACACGCTCGACACTCAGATTAAAATAGATTTCGAGAGCCAAGTATATGCATGTGGCCCTCAAAATCGATCGTTTCGTTTCGTTTATCGATCTAGCGGTTAAGATACTAATCTAACTATTAGGTATACAACTTAGTTCGGTCCGTTTTAAATGCGTTTTTCAAGTAAAAAAACGGACCGAATTAAGTTGTACTTAGAATCTTAAAAGTCCCCAAATTGAAGCTTCAATTTAGGGGGTTTTAGTCATGTTTTTGGCAATTGGGACTGTGCGGCGGTTCGCTCCGCCAAAGCACCACCACTGAACGGGACCCCGCGCCAAAAATGTACATATTACGCATGGACAGTCTTTGGCGTTCGGGTTTACTTCTTAAAATGTCGCTTACCTGAACAACGTCATCTTAATATACTTTAGGCGTCAATAATATAATTTATATATATTATATAAATGAATATACGTATATACACACACACACACACACACACACACACACACACACACACACACACGCACACGCACACGCACACGCACACGCACACGCACACACACACACACACACACACACACACACACACATATGTATATAACAATGTATAACAATAATAATTTAATTAATTGGAAATTTTGGAACAATATACAATAATATACAATAATTTAATAATGTAACTCGGTATGATATTTTTTAAAACATGGAAACACGCATAACCCGACATCACATTCTTCGCATTGCTAACGCAATTCACGTCTTTTATCATTTTTGCTATACAAACAACACATCTTCGTAAATTATTTTTTCCTTGGGATTTATAAAGTGAAGAAACCCATTTTGAAAAGGGCAGAACCTAAACAGTTTATTAAAATGAATAGCAAATTATGATACTTTTAAGAAGTAAGAGTACTTTTAGAAAGTGAACAGACGTACCAGTATACAAATGTCTACAATATATCAATATATCAATATATCAATATATCAATATATCACAATATATCAATTAACCACTTACGAAGGTTGTGCATCAAATAGAGTCGAAATATAAAATAATAAGTAAGACATCAGTCCGAGTGCGAGTGTAGCATAATGTGTCAAAGATTCGTAAAGGCAAGAGAAGGACTGTGTGGTAACAATTTTAACCGTCTTCTATGTCCCCGGACAAATTTCGAGTATACAAATAAATAAATAAATAACCAGAACGTTAAAGAATGTCAAACAATAAATCAACAGATACAAGCAAATATAATATAAGTTCGATGATGAGTTAGTTCGCGACGTCGCCGGCTATAGCCGGCGTTAGCCTCCAGGAGTCGCTTCGTGACCGCCGGCTATAACCGGCGTTAGGAGCGAAAGGGTTAAGAATTTTCTTTCCTATCTGATTTTTGCTGACATTTCTTCTTTTTCTTGTATTTCTTTTTTAACTTGAATGTTTCACGCTGTCATAAATAAGCGAGATAGTTTATCCCGCACTTGGAACGTTCTAAGCACTTGCTACGAGCAGTTGAAAAAAGGTGGCGCATGCACTACATACTGTGTCCGAGAGGCAATAAGAACCGTAATGCTCAGCGCCATAATTCCGCCGTAAACGGCCGACCGACGTCCGACGCCGTGAAAGCGCGACAGGTCGATCGATTGCATCACCGGATTGATCGGCATCCGTTATTGTGCGTGAATGAAAAAATCGGGTCTCTTGAGCTCTCCCTTTCACGGCGATTCATTATGAATATCAATCAATCTGTGTCATTCGATCCGTTCGTTATCATCGCGATGCCGTGAAAATAATCTCAAACACGAACAAGTTAATAGTCAAGAAAAGTGATACAGTAATTTTAATAGTTTTTAAAAGTGATACAATAATTTTAATAGTTTTTAAAGTTTAAATTGTAAAGTACAAACGTGTTTTAGAATTATCTTAGATGACCAAAAAGTTGAATCAAGAAGTTCTGAGATGTAGTTAAAACAAATTATCTCAAGTAGATAAAATCTATGCGATAAATTTCATTAGTTATTTTAGTTATTTGACATATTAGCATATATTAGTAACGCGTACTGTTAAAAATGTAAAAATATTTGAAATGATACTGTACAAACAAAAAAAACATTAAAATATTAATAATAGATCGGTAGAGTAGATAATAAATTTAAAGGATTCAATTTTTTACAAACATTTTTACGAACTGAATTTTCATTAATTGATCACATAATATAATTTATATTGCTCTGTAATGCGATCGTTAATGATGGTATCAAATCAATGAAAATCAATTCTTTTAAGTATTATCAGCTTATTCCCATCTAATTCTCTAATGCTTAAAAAAAGCACAAAAGGAAGAGAATGAAAGTAGAAAAGTTAAGAAACGGGGATGCTGAATGCAGCAAGAAAGAACGACTTTATCTGCAATTCTCGATACGCGGGACGAATCGGCAGTGAACGATTCTTCATTTCCTCCTTTTTTGTGCCGCCGCTATACGGTCTCGTTAATTAGAACCGCTACTATGGAGCCCGTCTCGAATTCTCGTTACCCCTTTTTTCCCTTCCTCTGTCCAATAGAGGGGGACAATTGTTTCTCAGGCTTCTCATTGTTATCTCTTATCGACGAAGATGCTGCCTTGAGAAAGTCGGAGCAGTGCGTAAGAGATTAATCATTCCCGTTTATATTGCCGTTTTTGTTGCCTTGATTCTCCTGAGAAAAGAGAATCAAACGGATGTTATTTTCACGAAATGAGGATCTGAATCAACAATCAAAGTTGCCAATAAACAAAATAAATCGCACGGTATTAGGATTAGTAAGGATTTCCGATCAAAATTTTCTTATGTAAAATGTTATGTTGCAAATTTATCATTTCCATAACAATATTTGCTCCATATCATGTCACCATTTTCAGTGCGTTGCGTATCCTGTGTGAAATGTATCACTGGTAGAGGGGAAACATTATTTCGTGCTAAGGTTTATTTACTTGCTCGAACTCCAACAGCTGGGGTGTATATGATAAAGTTCATGTAACGAGTAAAACGTATCGAAGTTTAATTACTCGGATCACGGATCATGGGGGAACGAGCTGAAGTTACACATCAAAATTTGCATCTGTCGTCAAGCAACTTTCGGCATTTAACGACACACCCGGTATACTTGTAGAGAACATTTACCTGTTATTAGTCGCCACTACTCTTCGAGAGTACGTATATATCTTCGTTCATACGACTGAAGGAGTCTGGAAACAGAACAGAATGCGGGTGCAATTACGATTAGCGCCACGCTAATTACCATCTAATTGCCTAATTACGGTCGAGTGCTATCTATTTTCAAACTAAGACGGATTAACTTATTATCGGAAAGGTAATAAGAAACTTGTGACTTGCAGGAGTATCTATTAAGTGCGCTCGAAAAGATTTAATTGTTTTCTTACTTTCTATACTGGACGACGCATTAACAAATGTATACATAGAACAGGCATTCAAATTTGACTGCAATTGCTTTTACAGATTTGACGTCAACCTGTGCTTCGTTGTTCCAGCTTATTTTGACTTAATTTGTTTTTAAAATTTAATTACGTTAACTCTCTCTATAATTAAATGTACATACATAAATTAATCATAACGTACGATATGTACATATTGCAAAAGCTATGTGGACTATGTGCAAACGTAGTTCAAACAAACCCAGCGTAAATCTTCACGCGCGTAATATAAATCAATCACCGCGAAACACGGGATAACAAAACAAAAAGATTAGTATGCAAAATATTAGCGGGAAATTGTCACGAACTCGATTACAATCTGCTCGTCCGTACTATGTCGCGTTTTCCTGTAATCGAATGCACATAATACGGCGCGGAGATCGATAATCGTGTAACCAATCTCGGCCCCACAATGTGGTCCCTCGGACCACACACAGGATCTTACATCTCGGACGGAAAGTAAAGCGGACAGTTTGCCCAGAAGCTTATTATGCGCTCATGGCCAATAATAAGCGGTGTGTCAAACGCAATGTGTGCACCAAGGTGGTGCAAGGCCGATATTGTACCTGTCCGCGTCATGCTGCAGCACACATTTCGGACAATTGCATATCAGTCGTGAAACTCACGAGCCCGCGACGTCGCATGGCACCGACAACTTTGCCGCCGCTAAAATTTTGACCGCCTTTATACGTTTACAGAACGAGGTTAAGATAGGATCGACGACCGTTGCCACTATTGTCTTTGCGTACTCACGCTTTGAAACGATTTTCGCGCACTTGTTATCGCACGATGCTACGAATGCGAACCGCGAGCGCGCAACAGCATCGACAGTAAACGCGCTCGCCCTGTTTGTAATTAGCACCAAACGCGGCGTATAATAGTTTCGGTCCGCACAAAACACGTTTAAACGTGTTATTTTGAAAAGCTTCCTAGATAACAAATGTTTTTGAAAAACTAAGAAAGAAATTGCGCTGCGTTCGACACGAATACTCTTGGAAACTTGTTTAAAATATTCAATACTAAAAGTAGATTAATGTACCACGAATGTTTTATGATATTTTAACGCATAACTGTGGAAAATGTTACTCGATTATTTCATTTATTCTAAAATAAAATTCGACAAATTTTCATAAATATACAACAGTTAAATGTAAGTTGATGAGTGACACTAGAATGATAATATTTCCATCAAACGGAACGTATTTCAGGGTATTATAAATACAAATAAATGAGATATATTTATATAAATATCATGTAATTCATTTGCAAATAAACTTCATGGTAGAGGTCTTGAAAATTGTTAAATTTTGTTTAATTATTTTTCGATTGAATTTTATAATTTTTCGTGATATCTATTCATATTTTACATTAACAAACATTTTACCATGCGGATAATCTTTATATTACACATAAATCACCTGATATATATTTTGATGTAAAAGAAGATATAACCAACCTCATCGCTACGTAAAAAAGGGGTGCACAGATGGTCGGTGTCGTAAAATTCTTAGTGGAAAACGCGTTTTTGATATATCACGCGCAAAATGCTTATTTGAAAAATTTTCTTAGCATAGTAATTTGCGGTTGTATATAAAACGTCAAGAGCGCTACGTCTAATTAATACGTGATGTGGAACAAATGTTTACAGTGTAATAAAGTCGGTAACGTGCCAGACACGCCTGGTTAACGTAGATTAGAATTTATCGTATAATGCTGAAAGAGGTATATATAGTGTTACGCTGTGGTTGTACGAGTAAAATAATAAAAATGGCTATATTAATCAACAGGTTAGAAAAATTAAATCGCGTAGCGATCTTTGTTAATTATAAAATAAAATTTCGATAACACACAACAACTTTGATTTTAAACTTTTCAATTTTAGTTATGTTATTAATTTTATTAGAAAGATAATTTTACCTTTCACCATTGTATCATCTCGTTAATAATAATTCAAGAAACGTGTTAAGATGAGAAAAAAAAAGAAGAGATGGTATTATTTTCTCATTATTCCCGTTTATTTGAAACTCCACTTTAATAGTATGTTTATCACTTTAAGAGAATTTAATTTAGTTTGTTTAAAAAGCTCAAACGATACAAGATACGAACGACACGATACGAATACGAAAGTGATTATTTATATATAAAACTTTTGGACAGTTCTTAATTGAACGCTCAATATCAACATCAGTAGCGTTCGGTAGGAATTTAGCGTAAATTATTCACAAAAGTTTTGTTTTAGTATATGTTTTAGTATGTTTTAGTATATGTTCTGACGAATGAAGAGTGCGCGCGCGCGCATGTGTGTGTGTAAATATATTCAAAAAAAGTGACATGACATCATATTTAAAGAAGATTGATTTAATTAACGAACATTAGATTAGCTTACTAGAAGTAATGAAGTTAAACAGAAGCTTCACTAACGAATAACATAAATAACAATAAGGTTGTCAATAAGGCTAAATTCGATCATTCCTAACGGAATATAATCACGACGCCGTTTCCGTTTCCGTTTCCGGTAGTCAATTGAAATCGAACGCATTTATCCATGTTTTATTGGAACATTGACGAACACGTTCATTAACATACAACGATACCCGTTTATCTAGTCATGTAGGTTTAACAGTACGATATGTCTGACTATACATCGACATTCACAACTTTCTCTTAATACATTTACTTAATTCATTAGCTAAACTTACAGGTTTCAGTTTCTATATCCAATAAAGAAACATTTCTATCAACATTCATTTAATTATTAATTCGTACTGGTTATTCTGATTAATTAATTAATTAATTAATTAATGTCACTTAATTAATCTCATTAGTTAATCACACGGTTATTAAATATGAAGCAACAACCTCGAACAAATAAATTAAGAATATTCTTTAAATCTTAATATCTTTCTGCAAACTAGAATTTATCAGTTATTTATTCATTATTCATTATTGATCTATAATAATTATGCCATGATAGTTATGATAACATTACATCTATTGTACTTAGACTTTTAATTTAACGCGTGTCTTTACAAAAGAGATATTATTATGTTTATAGCATATCAAGATAAATCACTAATTATTAAAAATTATCTTGCGAATGTATAAACACGCATCAAAGTTTAGTGGAACCTATAGAGCTCACGCTCTATATTTACATTAGTTTTTTAGAATTTATATTAATTTTGAGTTCAGTTATATAGTGTACTTGCAAAAGGGTTTGTCCTAATATTCATCGTTATTATATATATTTAAAAATGTTTTTGCAGTCGAAATATCATTGAATTTGTATCACTTCTTGAACAGATTGAACAGATACATTGGTTTTTTATTCAAAAAGAATTAAATGCCTTTTATAGATTTGACATAGAAGTACTCGACGCGTTTTACATAAAATCACGCCCACTCGATTCTCTCTTTCAGCCTCATCTGGTCATCAGTATCCTAAATGCGAAATTCGAGATTAATCCGATAGCGCTGACAAAATTCACAGATTCACCATCGGATAAATCACTCTGATTCGGTAATCGAAAATTGGAAGGAGATATTCGACTAATGAGATTTACACTGGACAGACGTTATACATCGTGTTAAAAATTCACGTCGAACTAATGTTGTATTCTGAGATTCGAAAACGACAGGTTCAAAGGTCAAATAGAGAAATGTAAACGGAACGATATAAACATTGTTTATATCTCGCGACGCTGTCTGAATAACATAGATGTATTAAAACCCAATATCAGTTTACCTGCAAAATTATTTATCTAAGAGAATCAAATATAAGATGTCACAAATACAACAACTAGACATTGTTTTCTTTTTTCCTTCCTTTACTAGTAATTATTATTAACAAAATTTGTGTGCTTTCTATGAACAAATCTTCTAAATGCAGTTTTATAATAAGATGCTGCTTTAAGTCGAATTTGTATAACAATTACAATTAAAGCTTAGAACAGAAAACTATTGGTTCTGTTATATCAAAGTTCTCTAAATATATACTTTTTTATACGTACTAATGAAAATTACATATTAAAACTGATTTATAAAATTGATTTATTTATTACTTACGGAAGACTAGAATTATTGACGTAATTAAGGTGTGAGCGTGCTTTGAAAATAAGTTTACGTTCATTCGGTGAATTACCGTCACCTAAATAAACGTTTCTATATATTAATCATTTAACGCTTAAGTAGTAATCAATATTGTTTAACGTAATACAATTCGAAATACGTAAATCATAATTTGGACTAATTCGGACATCGTGAATACACTTCTCGCACTAACCAGAGGAAACATTACAAACTGACATTTACAGTAGCGATCAATTATATGTGTAACATTAAAATGATCGCTTCCATGCGAATATTTTACTTAGCGCCGAAATTAACCTATTCATTATCATCTCCTACTGAGCATAAATTTTCGTTCCATTAAAAAGAATGATCACAAATTTCATCAATAATTAAACATTTTTGTAACATGCAAATTTTTCACAGATTTATTTTCTCCATTTATATTCGCCAATCGTGATTTATTTCAACTAAAGCTTTCAAATTTTATAATTATAAATTATATAAATAATTAATTAAGCAATGGTGGAAAATAATAACAATACGTTTCAAAACAAGAGTATGAAACAAATATACGTTACATCCAAGAAAAATCTTTCGTATATATAACTTTTGACTGCTTATAAAAAATAAAGAAAAATAAAAAAGAATATTAAGGAAAATTGATCAGTAACATCGGTCGAAACATTTTTTTCAAAGTTACTTATTATATTCATGATTAAAAATATTTTTAAACCCAAGATTTTATAGATAATCTATAAAATAATAATGTTTTAATTTTAAGATTAATTAAGGTTATCTAATTAGGATTAATTAATATATTATTATTCATTGTTAGATCACTCTACTTATATAATACTACTTAATATAAAAGACAGAATTTGTAAAATCAATATTCGTAGAGAAAGGTTCGTTATAAGTTTATAAATTCTTCAGGTAATGAATTAAAATCGAGAAATATCTCTTCTGCTATATCCTTTTTCGAAGACAATAATTTTGAATAAATAAATTAAGAATATTTGACTGTACTCATATATAAACATTTAGTCTGTAGTCAACTTATTATCCACATTCATCACAATAAGTTACGATATTATGACCTCAAATATAAGAGATTACTTGTAACTGAAGGAGTTACGGTAATTCCATTGCTAAGTTTAGAACAGATGCGAGCGAGAGTTAAGTATTTAAGACGCTGTTAAAGTTTCACAGACTTTCTCGTGGACTCACTGCCCGGGCTTTTTGAAGTGAGCAGCTGGCAAGGAGTTCTGCTATATATAAAGCACGTTCAGGACACATACGTTCTCTCTCTTTCTCTCTCTCTCCCCTCTCCTCCCTGCTTTTCCTTCTCTGCTTAGTCTGATATCCTCAGAAAATTTTTCTAAATGTTTGATCGCGTGGCCCAGTCCGGATTTTACAGGCCGTACAATAATCCTCGCGGAGTGCACCTTCAGCTAACTCAATTTCCCTCTTTCTCTCCTCGTGCTCTAATAACTCGACGAAAATTAAGCTTATTCTTGTTATCTCCGCTCTCAATCCGCGCACTACGGACTCCTTTCGCGCGCACAAAAGGATTAAATTTGTCTAACTCCGAGAACCAACCGAGAACCACATATTCTTTCTACCTAAGTAAAATAATTGATGTTGACCTAAAAAATTAAAAATGAATATAATGAAGAGCGTTGGTCCCCCTAGTGTCCCTAGTGAAATAAATAATATCGTGAAGTATAGACGTTTTAAAAAATACTTCAAATATATGTATTACTTTCACCATTATCTCAATATCGACGAAAATTTTTTATGAAATAAAAAGATTAGACATAATTAGATTATATTTTAAGAATTTAGATTATACAGCTATATCTGATTGTGATATTAGAAATTGTTTAGCTGACACCGAAATAAACTTTTTTTTAATTCTACTTATTAGAATTCTACTAGTATGAGGCAATACTGAAAATAATGCCATTAATTTTTTTTCGTTTCGTAATTAAACAGTAAATGTTAGATTATTTGGTATTAATAAATATTTATTGTAAACTTACTTTACTTATTTATTTATTTATGTAGAAAAAGAGAGGAAAGGGATAGATAGAGAGATCTTGAAAGTTCAATTTCAAGTCTATTCTTTTAATGTCATGCATAATTTTTTAGATTGCTGCAACAAACAATTTATGAAATATGTATAAGTTTTCGTTTCTGATGTCATAATCAAACATCACTGCTGTAACCGGTTTAGAATACAAATGGAGAATTTTATTTTCAAAATGATTAAAACAACACAGTACTTGAAATATATTTTGTTTCAATAAATTTTATATTACTATGTACTACACAGCAAAAATTGAATTTATCAATAAATGTATTATATAACATATATGTAATTTTTATCTTTTGTACCTTCAACACAAAATTAACAAAATTCATTAAAGTGAAAACAATAATAAAATAATCAAAGAGCACCAATTATTGTTGTTACTATTTATTTGACTTCAAATTTCAGTACAGTAATATTACTAATATTAATATTTATAGAATTCTTTAAATGTTTTCTTCACGTTCTTTTAAAATTTAATCTCGACATGTATTATTCATAACGTTTTTCCTACAACATTTATTGATTTCTTTAACATTCTTATATCAAGCGCATATTTAGTATTTATTCATTAGAATAAATACTAAAGAAAATAAAAAATATGTATCAAAAAACATGCGATTTTAGATACTGTATATATGCCGAAAATGTAATATAAACGACTCCCACGAGCAGACAATCTCCCCCTCTCTCCCACGCTTTATAGTAGGCTTTAACTTCCAACATGACTAACATGCTGTAACACAGTTAACCTCAGTCATCTCGTGCAGAACGTTCGCAGCGGAAGGTAGTCAGAAGTCGGAGAAATCGATCGTGATCGAAATCATTATCGCATAATATTCGACACTTTTATTACTTGGCGATTATCTATGCAAACGCATGTTGCTGTGAAAAAACATTATTGTTCGAAATTGTTCTTCGTTTCTTAAAAATTAAATTTTGTTGCCTACCCGTGTAACAGTGTTCAATAAAATTATGAAATAATTGTACATTAATAAAGAACTCAATCGAGTTTAAAAAAGTTTTTTGAGTTTAAAAAGTTATTTACGTGTACGTTCGAGTTTTCAGAACGTTTTTAATTTGCGGTACGAAAACAAGCAAAGTTATAACAATCTCGTTTACATTATGGCTAAAGCCATTATCTGTATGATAATATATTAACAACTTCAGAACATACTTTAATCTTTCACAGATGTATTAAATGTTATGGAAAAAATTCATTCTTCTTCACAAATTCAAAAGATATTATTTGCATTTTTGATAGTTAATTAATATAATGACTCGTTTGACTCTGTGTTTATTGTTCATTCATGAAATATTTTATCAACGAAGTAAATAAACATAAACGAACATTGCCGATACAACCCGAAGCGACTTTTCAACTGTACAAATCCGCGGCAGTTGTTTCATGAACGAAAAAAGTATTACGGCTGCAACAGACTAACACGACCAGTGAGGAAAAAAAAGAAACAAGCTTTTGCACCGACCGAAAACCGTAAAATGCACCGTAAAGCGCGTTACTGCGGGCCATTTAGAAAGATCGATCGATCCCGTGAACACTTTCAGAATGATCGATGCACCGTCCCAGTATGCCGGTTCCTTTTTCCAAAATAGAAGACTGGAATTGTTGCCTGTGCGGAGATAAATCACCGATTTTCTCCAGTAGTGTGTATTGAAAAATACAGAAATCATACATTGTGTGTGGTAATCTTGATAATATACAAAGTTTCAAAAAGCAATATATTATTTATTATCATACGTGTGTTTAAAAAATTACTTTTCTTTATATTTATCAATGGGATATCAACTCCTGTCATAAGTCGTCACGTACCTCAAGTATTTGATCAAATTATCACTTCATGTCTTGACTTCATTAAAAACCTAGACGTCGCAACTCGAGAATTACAAATGTGTATTTAATGCTTTACATTATTTCTCTAATACAAATCGATGATATTTTTTTAACTGAAAGCCCTCTTAATACACGATAAACCACAATAGCCGATAATATATTTTCATTTCACGTTTTCATTATTTCATTAAAAATCTGATGTCTCACAAAAGAAATAAAAGTGTTTTAATGAAAACTTGCGAACAGTGTTCCTTACGAGAAGAAGGAAGACGAAGGAGCAGAAACGAAACTCGTGAAACAAGATGATGAACCCTATATGTCGTACAATAGTTTACTATTTCCTGGCTGTTTATTTAAAGGGTTTGCTGCAATCTTTGAAATTATATGCCGGCCATCCTCCGGACCTTGTAAAATGCACTGCTGATTTTGACGTAAGTACATTTTCTTTTTTTAATTATATGTATAATTTTCAATCAGAAATATAAAAAAATTATTCAAAAAGATATTCGTTTGGAAATATAATCATATTACATCATACTATATAACTATATAAACATAACTATTACATCCAGTTCACAAATTATATAATAAATATTATAACAAATATTTCTATAATCTATCTAATATCATCATTATCTGCTACAGATTTGCTAACATTTATATCTTATTTTCATTTCATTATAATTTAATTATGTAATTTATATTTTTGAAATTTCAAAAATTCTATTAAATATCATATATCATAATATTTAATAAAATTTTGCATGTATATAAACACACACAATATACGTAATATTTTATATGGACAAAATTATTATATAGATTTTCTCTAAATAGAATATAATGTTGCATATGTAAAAGAAAATTTAAGTTTATCGGTATATCTTCGCAGACAGAAATTGTCTATTAACGAAGTCTATTAATCTACGATATTCGATATCGGTAAAGATGCGTAATGCTACTTTGTCGTTCGATTATGGATGCTTGCGTTCATGATTATCGTACAGGATATCCTCGACAATTTTCGAGGTCTGGTTTCTCCATAGCTCACCTGTGCCGCCCGGTGGGGTCAGTGGATACCCCTTGCGGGCAGCAGTGTGCCGCAAATGGATCGAGGTGAGTCAGCAACGATAAATCGAGCGATTTATGAAGCGGCACGGCCAACGACCATTCTCGAGGAATAATGTCGGGATCGATCTACGACGCTGAGGCGGATCGTCAGAATTTTTAGATGCCTATCAGCCTTGTTAATTGTCTCGGACAAGAGTCGGAACGCTCTTTCTATATGGCATGATGATTAAATCAATTCTCTCTCGATCATAACACTGACCCATTTAAAACGTGAAGATCTTCGAACAAGTTCTTAAAAAATATCTTAAATATGTAATTATGTATATATTTTTTCATCTGCTGAACGAAATAATTCGCGAAACGATTTACAAAAATTTATATCATAAATTTTATTATACGGAAATTTTTTGCTACAAATGTTATATTTGCTTTTTAAATTTTATATTAGATATTTGTTATTAAATTTATACTTTTCTGCATTTATTTATATCATGTGTATTTTCGTATATAACGGGTTCAAAAATTAATTTTTGTGCCAGCTTATAGATTGTTTTAAAATTATGCTTTATACTATAATATATTAATATTTTCCGAAGTGTAAACAAAGAATATAAGAAACAAAGAAACTTTCTGGCTATATATTTCCCCCAAGTTAAAAAAAATTTTAAATTCATTTAAATTAAAAATCTACATTAAGCTTATTCTGAAATATTTCGTATACGATAAAAAATTGTAAAAATATTTGCTTGACAGGTAAATTATATCGCAAAATATCATAAAATCACAGATAGTTTTTTCAACAAACGCATTTACTAAAGTGCTCAGCAAAGCCTGTTTACATTAATTATCTCTGTGGTATCTTACAATTTCCTTGATAACTTTTATCGGGCAGGGCTAATTTAATCGATCACGCAAAAAGCTATACGGCTAATTAGTGTCACACTTTTTACGCCCATTTTACAATCTAGATACACCGTGGCCATTAGCGGTATTACAAGATCACATCACAGCTTGTTGCAATGTATTACTGTACCATTACTTGAGAGAATGTGATTTGTAAATAATACTTTTACGCAAGAAATTATCGCGAATAACAATCTGTTGAGTCTCTATTTGAACAATGCAATGTATTTATTAATATCCGTAAATTAACAACGTATTGAAGAACTACATATATGAGCTTTTATCTTTATCTTTTAAACAATCCGAAGTCGATTTTTTCTAAGCGGAAAATTTGACTTGATGCTATTTTCTTATACTTTTTATTTTCTTATACTTTTTTTAAATTCAGTATCCTAGTAATCGTCATATGAAAATTCCATTAACATAAAATCCACTTGGAATTAAATAAAGAATAAGGATTTATTATCTCTATTTGCACTGATGGAAGTTACTTCGCGAAAGGCGTTTAATTTCGATCATTTAAAAAGAAAGTCTTGCCAGTTTCATAAGAACTTTTTCTCACTTAAGTATTCTTAATACAATGCGGAAGTTTATATATGTAGTTTAATTTTCTTTTCAGCATGTCATACATATATAAATACTTTTTTCTACAAATTATATTAAAATTGCCACGTTATTCCATCGAAAAATTTCCGCGAATTTTTACATAATCCCTTTAGAAATTATGCAAAGATTTCAATAGCGTGCACCGTAAGCGCATACAATTTTATTTTATTTTGATCGTGTAATCACAGATTTCTAGTTATTAATTTTTTCTGGATTCTCTTGAAATTTCTCGCTTGTTACAATGTTACCGTGATAATCGCTACCAGAATGCTACGACCTCGAATTCATTTCGATGTAGATTCGTTCGTTCATTGGTTTAGCTGTATCTCGTTCCGCGAGATCACGAAATTTAGAAAGTGAATATTTTGTATTTACATGTTTGAAAAGAAATTAATTTAACGATAATGTAGTTTATTCTAATAGACATTATACGGTATGTGTTCGCGGATATTTCAGTGACAATCAATCGAATATCACGGATTTCATTAAGATTCAAAGCGTAACGTTGTTGCTTAAATTACAAAGTCTAAGATTTCAAGGGAAAGTACCATTTTCTAAAAACAACGCTCTTTTCTTCCTGTCGATTCCTTTCCTTTATCGCATGCAAAACACAAATATAGTGTTACGCGTTGCAACGAAGGCTCCGTTTTTCGTTTATCGCATATTGTAGTTTCGCAATTGCATTGTCGATAATTAAAAGTTGGCGAGTAGCTGAGCATTTGCTCAGAAGTCTGCGAAGACTGTAGAAAATGTATTACATTTAAATATCCGCCGTCATGGGATTTTTTCCGCTTAAAACTCGGTCGATCAACAATTAACTTTTTAATAGCACTGTCGCGCAAAAGCATTAAATTCCTCTATTTCATGCGCTGACCCATCTGAGTGAAACATATCGAAAACTAATTGGGCTTTTTCGATAGATTAACGTGCTTCATCAACTATGCGTTCGGGAAAATTGTAATACCTAAATAAAGCGATGAATACAACTTTATTCGGTGTCTCATAATCGTTTTACAAATTTCATTGATCATTCATATTGAAAATCTCCTGCACATGCTATTATAGATGTATTATTTATTTTTATTAAAATAGCGAGAAAACATACAAGCATATATTTTAAATAATAACTAACAATTTTGTAGCACAAACAAAAATTATTTATACGCAAAAAACAAGTAGGATGAGCTTCTATTTTGTGCCTTAAAATAAAAAACTTTTATTGTTGCAGTTAAGAGCATCTGCTTTGTATATTTATGTGAGCTATCATTGTATATATACGTATGGTTTAAAATTATTTCATATTTCAGCTAATAAATAAATCCTGACTATTAATAGATGTGATTTTACCACACGAAAATAATGTTTCTTCTCTATCGTGAGTTTCGGGCGCGAATCGGACGCGAGTTCTAAATAACGGATCAAACATTCCAGCCTTGTACGGGACCAGCATGTGTGGGAAGCACAATTTGTCTGCGCCGACATGCCGGCGAGAAAAAAATAGTTTCCAATTGAATTTAATGCTCCACGCTAGCTGCGTACACTCCAATCAGCCAAAGTATCAAAGAGCGAACCGAAGCAACCGATAAACGATCAAGAGCGAGAAGAAGAGAGAATGAGAACAGACGAAGACGAAAGAGGCACGCGATCGAAAAGCAACACAAAAATAATGGAGAGAAAAAGATTTCGATAGAAAAAAAATTTATAAATGTTTCGCGTTAATTTAATTTTCAATTATACGATAGTATCATCGACCGATTAATCGATTGACAAACCTATTCGTTCGATATGTGGCAATATATCTTTCGTGAAGCTCTTCTTTGATTTTACGTTTTTTCGCTGTTTAATCGACTTACTCGTGAACGAACACTACGAACAAATGCTACTTGAATAAAATTTATTACGTTAAATGAACCCGCGTCTTTATTTGCTGGCAATTTGTAATCGTCCGTTTAATTCGTCGGAATCGTTCATTCCAATTCATTTACCGCGACTAACTCGCGTCATATACTTTTCAACGCTCGAGTAACGAAATGAATGATACATGGAAGATCTATCACGCCAATTTTTATCGCGATACAGATATCTCATTTTCCCCATTACGGCGATAAACCCGCGCTAGGTTGAAGCCAATGGTTTTGTTATAAATAAGCCAGCCTTAACCGCGTCCAATTTATACGCGTCCCTCTTAAGGGCTCGATCCGCGGTACATACTATAAATATTCTCCTTATTCCCTCGCTCCTATCATTTTCCAATCTCTTGCCACTCGTGTTATACGGTAACACGGTAATACCGCTTTACATGGTAACATGAAGAATATCCAAGTCCCACATTTTGTAATGTAACAACGAAACATCGAGACGTATATGAATGAAGTATTATTTCACCGACAATACCTAAACATATTGTATTATCGACGAACAAATAAGAAACAAATTTTGGAAAATATAGAGCTTTTATGTATTTCTTACCGAGAATACTGTAATGAGAAAATACCAAAAAAAAAAACTCTTAAAAGTGTGCGTCTTCCATGTTTTCCATGAAATATCCAAGATATTTTATAATGAGATAAAAAGTTGCTCATAGTGAAAAAATATCTAGGACCATTTGCGAGATGTTCGTTTCCATATTTTTGTAACGATGAGTTACCGAGACGTATATAACGAAATACACAGACCGATACATGATTCAATTACGTCATACGTAAATATCATCCCTTGTCTCTCTTTCTCTATTTCTCTATGAACAAATTGGTATCATACTTCACAAAATATAAAGCTCTCGTATATAATATGTTCCTCTCACATGATATATATTCTAAAAAAAATACTTTATAGTATAACCGTACAGCTTATCTTCATGAATGTTTATAATAAATTACTAGAAATCCATACGTAAAATATCATATTATAAAATAAAAGCGAGTGAAAACAGAGCAGTCACTTCGATTTCAATTATAATTTTTTGTTTTTTTTAATCAAATTGCTTTTACTTATTTCTCGTATTATACAAGAATGGACTTTTATTGTTGGTTTAACACGGAATATATTCACGATAATCGTTTTGTCTTTCAAAGGTGCACGGTTTCTCGCATTCTTAAATTTCTTCTGAAAATGGAAGCGGTTTGATCGCTGGATATCAACATACAAATCGCAGTGGTCAATTTTACAGTACAAAGGAAGTATTCTTGTGCTGCAATTTTACGCACAAAATTCTTTTCAAAAGATATTAAATTTCACATTCCCTTCTCTTATCTTCAATAATGATAAAAACATTTGGTTTATCTTGTATATTAATTCTAATATTATCTAGGAAAGAAAAAAGTTATTTTCCATAATTAATTGAGAGATGTGATTTTAAATGTTAAATATATAGTATTAACACTAAACATCAAACAAGTAGTAAGTAAATAATAAACATTAAATATAGTGTGGTCTATCTACATTTTCTTATCGAGGGAGATATTCACAATTCAAAACTTTATTTTTACATTTACTTTACTGTATGACCTAATTACAGACGATGCTCACTTAGTCAAATTGCTAATTTTCTTTAATGTATTTCTTGGCTTTTTGATTGACGAATTTTCAACCACTCACCTCTGGTTCAACAAAGAACGTGAAAATTAAATATTATTTGTCTGTGTCACATTGCTGAAAATGTGACTCAAAAAGGAGCTAAAACGTATATCTAATTTTTTAAAAATTTTGTAAATTTTGTAAATTTTTATAATCTACACATCAACAACCGCGTTTGACTGTTCACTTATGAAGTATCTATAAGTTTATTTTAGTCTTCCTATATAAGTGATCCTAATAAGTTTAATGCATATTATATACTTTTCCGTCCAGTTTTAAATTTCAAGACAAATTTAAAAATTAAATTATTAAATTATTAAGAAAATGTATAAGTTATCTGTATTGTATTTATATTTATTTTATTAATTTTTAGGAATTTTCGCAATAACTATACTTTTTATAAATTTAAGAATTGTTAACCGATATTTTTACAAGTTCTTTACAAATCCATTATAAGTTTCTTCTTAATTTTATTAAATTCAAAAGTCAGAATCAATTCAAAGAGAAATACATCTATCTACCGACCTCAATTCGAACTTGTTGCATTAAACAAGCTTCACTGTACTGTCCATGGATACATCGAAAATAGCAATCAACCACATCAAAGACGAAACTTCGCACGTGTAATCCGAATTCCACATAGCGAGACTTGAATTTCGTGGGATTGAGCTTACTAGGGCTCAAAACACACCTACAAACATTCACACGCATGGACGATATGGGACACAATTTCAGGGAAACGCATTGTGATACATTAAGATGTATTGACCTATTTTCGATAAAGAATTGCAAAAAATTGAAAGAGTTTATCGATGCACATCAATTTACAACAAATTTAAGTAAATTATAACATATATTGTATAATTTCTCTTATATCTCTTGAGCGATATAAATTATCTTTATTCCGAGATATATTTATAGCTAATTGCATCATGATAATTATTAGTTAATTTTGAATCTGGTATTACAGTTTAAAAAAAGTAAGAAGTAACGTTATGTAAAATGAAACGCAAGGGATTAATGTAAATTAAATCAAAGATTATGACACAATTTGTATTTTTGATGAAATAATATAACATTGAATTAACGATAAATTCTCTCCAAACCGAATAATCTCTAAATTAATTTAAACGAGTAATAAACAAACAAATATAAATTCATACATTTGACTAAGAATATAATATCATCAAATATTTATTATAACGGCCTATACAATATAATCGTTAATAAAATTAACAACTTGCATAACTTTCTACCTCTGTTAATCTACTGTATTATTGAAATCTCTCGTTTTCACAGATCTCGATATTATATGCATTTAAAGAGCTCTACAATAATACCAGCACACCAGTCAAATTTATTATATTAGAACGACGTGGCCGATAATTATATTAATTACTATGCTCGATACGGTTCTGTATCTAAACAACAGAAGGCCGTATCCTTTGGAACATGCCGTTAATCATGCGATCCGCCCTAAAGTTTGTTTAGAATCTGGCTCCCGATTAAGTAAAGAGGTTACGAGAATATGTATAGGCGAATTCTGACACGTGATTGTTAAGATTTCAAACGGCACGTAGAAGATGGTTTCGACGTTGAAACCACGTAATTATCCAATCCTGAATAACATACACGAGCTGATACAATCTCACAAATCTTGCATACATCTACTGTCGATGAGAATAGCACTCCGGCTATAAATCACGCGACACGCTCATCTCGGGCCGTGTATCAAATAATGTTTTGCGCTTTACTTAAATATTTCTGGCGTGGCATGTGCGACGCAGTGTTATTTAGTGTAGCTATACTTAATGTTATTGACGAAAAGAATATCGGTGAAAAACAAGAACGAATCGATAAATATGAAAACTGTAGTAATCGGTGAAAACTGTAGTAATTGGAAAATCCGCTGCTAAAAATTCTGTTGGAAATATGCGTGTTGGATATAACGAAAAGGTAAACATTTCGGAAACGTTTGGGAAATCGATGTACAATGTGGTCCTGCGTATTTTTACAATAAACGAGATATCCAGAGATTGCTTAAAAAATATAACTAGTACCAATCGAGAGATATAATATAGATACGAAACAACAGTTTTTATGCTTGTTCACGGATTTTATACTTCGCCCCCTAGAACTGAGGGGAGTTCTACATCCACTTATTTAATTGCTCTAGTTATTAGAAAATAGATGAATTATTGAAAATAGATTCTTTGAAAATATATTGCATTTAACTAATCGAAAGTAGAGGTTCAGGGAATTATAAATAAATGCGCACAGTGCAAATAATATAATATACGAGTTTATCAATTCATTAATCCAAATGCACTCTTCTGTAAATAAATACTAATGAAGTGATAAGTGAGATAAACCCCGAAATTAGTCTTCTCATATACAATGCTAGCAGTGATTAAAAACAATTTATAGAAATTACGCCCTATGATTGTATGTTATTCTTTTGATAATGCCAATTAAATTTTTCTTAATGCCATGCATTATATTTTTCTTTGTACATTATTCTTCGTTTATTCCAAATGAGGAAGCATTTTTAATAATATCATTAATTGATGTAATAATGAAACGTTGAACCTCCTGATAAAATTTGAAATAAATCATTCATTAATCGCGTTCGCTCGCTAGCCAGAAGCTGCCGCTTCGATATGGTAATTAAGAGTTGCCTCCGGGCGCGATTTAATTCGGCGAAACTCGACTGATCGATTCGCATCAAGCGGAGACCGGAATTTACCGGCACTTAAACTACCTTTTTTTTTAATTTTCGGCAGTTACGCGCGGTGCTCGTTAAAGCGTTGGAAATTCCCAATAATGGTACCGCGAACGATCGAGTCAACCGTCGCGGCTAGAACCAAGAATCGTTAAAAATTTTCGGCAGAAGGCATTATTCTATCCAATTCTTTTTTTAAATAGTCCAAATAATTTAATCAGAAAATTAATGAATGCACGACCGAATGTTTGTGCGATGATATTACGAAACTTGCTTCATAAAGTCTGTATGTTTGCATGTGTGTGAAGAGAGGCTCTGTGGAATAACATCTCCTTTCCCTGCGGCCGATATGGCTTAATGTCGCGATAACACTCGTGATTTTATCACTTAATTTCCACGCCGAAGAAATACCTCTATTCGCGCGCTCGTGAGTCGACCATAACGTGAAATCACGACCGTAATATGGCACAGCGCCGCTGTTGAAATTGCCGAGACATAAACACACGGAGCGACACGTAAATCAATAAAGCGTAAACGTCTGCCAAAGAATCGTAAAAACGCTCCCCGCCGGTCCAGCATCCGTCGAATCTAGGAATCTAGGATTTTCATTTCTTATAGATAATCGGAGTACTCTCGAAAATGGCGAGAAACTAGGAGAAATGTAAGAAACGTGTCATTTTCGTGCATCATCCACTGAAAATATGGGGATTCTTTCCCGTATCTAGAAAATGGAAATGGACTACCGATGTTGGATAACATCGCAGCGCGGCTGACTATCGCCGCGAAGTAAAACAAAGTTGCGCGAGCGTTATTGAAATCTCGAGCGAGCGAACAATTCAGCCCGAATGCGCGCTAGCCTTCGACATCCATTATCCGCCTTTTCGCTACGAAGAGAGAAATATTTTCTTCTAGATATAAGAGATCACGTTATGAGAAAATACATATTTGCAATACCGCGATGATTAAACTTATTAAATTATTATTAAATTATTATTATTATTAAATTAACATTATTAAATTAAAGTTAAATTGAAATAGTAACAAAATTGATTTTAAAACGATTTTGATAATATATATATTTTAAGCTTTTTTTTTAAATATTACGAATTTTTAAATCGTTTTTAAATCGTAATTTAAGAAACTGTTTGCATTATATTTCTTCTTTTCTATAACATTATACCACAATAAATTATTTAATTACTACTATTCTTGCTTGATTTTAATCGTTTTCCTCGAATGACAAAGCCGTTTGAAATGGTTGAAGATTACAAAAACATAGCAATGCAAGATATTAAATTCGTCGGAGAAAAGGAATTGTCGATACAAAGACTAATTTCTCCGATGATAAGCGCATTTATCTTGATTCCTAGTTCGAGCGCGTCTTTTATCGCGACACAAATCTTAACGGTTAATATCGCTTTTCTTGTCAACCTTCACAAGTTATGAGTTTTCCTTGCTCATCTCGCCAAATAACCTAAGAAAAGATGTGCTGGTATTTTTACCTAAGTATTAACCACGAAACAGAAGGGAGAAATGTGGCAACGCATAGTGAGAAGGAATGGCAGTGTATTCCCGCAATCTCATTCAAGTTTCAGAGAATTTTTGGTGACATGAGACAAGTGAGAGTACAAATACACTCGCGGCACACATTCAACGGGAATTGTCTGGAAAGCGAAACAACAGCATGGATATAAATCAAATTTCTTTCAGGAATATTGCGACTTCTGAGCGATATTCCTGCGAGCGACATGAAATAAGTTGCTCCTAATTCGCTTGCATAGGAAAACAGTCAAAGAATCGCAAGATCTATTTATTCAAATGCTCCTTTTTACTTCCTGCTCATAAAAAGAATCTTTTTAGAAATATTTGATTAGCCTGAGGCAGCTATTACAGGAACAGAAAGCATGTTATGAATTATTATCGAGATTACTTACTTCTATCATAATTTAGAAAATTACAGAAATAACTTGATCATATCTCGTTTAATTTGATAAATTTCATAAAATATCTTGAAAAATAAAATTTATCACGATTTATAATACATGTATACGTTAACTTTTATTTCTTTCGTATAAAATAATAAAGGAAGCAAAATTTAAATTACATAATAGAAATATTCAGAACAACTGATAGTTTGAAATAGATTAAAAATTATTATTAATGAAATATAACGGAGAAAAAGAAGTAAAAAAATCTCCTAATGGAAAAAAATGAAGAGATCAAAATTTCAACGTTGAGAATCGAATAGTCGTATCAAATTGGCAGCGCCCGAGGCGTTTAATCGTGGATGAATCCACCAAAATCCATGCTAATAACGATAATCGAAATTTGGCTACAAAATATCCGTGCCGGCCAATTCACACAAAGACGAAATGGAAAAAAGGCCCAGCACGACATCAGCGGATCGTTACGACAGGGTCGATCGGTATCTCACGGCGAAGGCGTGAAGATTGGCTGATCCTGAGAGCGAAACAAATGGGCGAGGAAAGCAAAGAGACGAAAGTGGCGGCGAAATCACGGCGTTACCACCAAGAGAGGTGTGTCGGATTCTCGTGAATTCTAATCATCAAGGGTGGTATTTTCAGCACGATACGACGGTTTATTTACCCGACAAATTTACGGAACGAATTAAACACGAGTTACACGACTTCTAATATAATTTATAATATTATAATCGGTTAACCCACGTTGGTTTAATCGAAACTTTCAACAAGAAAATAACAAGATTAGTTTTAAGCTGTATAATTGGTTCGGTGTAGTAAATTTATTTAGATAGTAAATGGATTTATAAATATAGAGGTACTGTGTACTGTATATTTCTCTTGTCACAATAAATAAGTATTAATTCTACAAAAATTGCATAAAAATAAAAAATGTGAAATGGATATATTGACAAAAAAGTATCTCTGATATATTATTTTAAATTGATTAAATTTAAAATAATTCTCCGTGAAGAAGATTAAAGCTATTTAAATAATGATAAAAGAGTGAAATCTTGTAATAAAAAAACAAGATAAATTTATGTAAATATACTTAACTAATTTTCGAGAAAGTAAACTTATAAGAATATTAAAAATATTCTTATGCAAGATATAAAAATTTCCGGACTCCAAAATGTAATCAGCATAACGATTATAAAATATTTGCAGCAGAAAAAATATATTGCAAATTAGCAATAATTATAAAAGAGCAAGTAATGTAAATTTATGATAGTAAATGTCATGATGTAGGAAAGTGAGATTCTTTCTCATTCTTCTGACGATGGCGACGACGTTTTAATTTCATGGGACGTTAAATACATTTTCGAAGACGAAAGAGAGAGAAAGAGAGAAAGCAAAAATGAAGAAGTCTACAATGAGGCGAAAAGGAAAAAGAGAGGTAGAGAGAGAAGAGATAGAGCGACTGTTCTACGAGTCTCGGGAATACGTGTTCTCTGAGCTTAATATAAAGTCCGTGGCTAATCCAAAAAATTCGCAGTTTAAATTTCACATAAAAGACTCAACCAGCTTTTCCAGCAAGAATTTTTCATTATCCACATTTTCACGTAGACCGAATCTCGTTTTAACTTTGTCCGTCTTACTTATTATGCATAAGGAACGAACGATAACATTAATTCGCAATAATAATTATTGTTGATGAATGAATTTTATGAGACTATGTGATAAATCGAAGAAGAAAAGCATTGTTATGTCTTTTAGATTAAAATCAAGTAGGATCAAATATAAATCGAAGTACTCGACGTCATTTCGCGATATTCCAATCAAACTTGGAGCTTCCGTATGAATTATTCATACTACGATCTGACTGAAATATCGGAAATACGTCATTGTGAAATCCGCCTCACTGGACATTGCAGAAGTAAATCTTGAAAAGGTACTCCTACATTTCAAGCATTCCATATTCAGTTATTTATATTAAACGATTAAAAGCGGTCTCTTTCTTTTATTGAAAGTTTAACTGTGGAATTTTGCGTGTGTCGTTATAAGTCCTATATATGAGAATGTGATAATTTTAATGAAACAATCTTTCCACTAAACTCTTAATAAAAGAAATAAATTTTCTGGCTGTATAATGGATATCAAATGTTTAATTAAAATCCTGCGAACTCTAAATTCCCCGAAATATAAAATTTCTACATGTCGCATAAAATTTTAAAGCAATCTCTATTAATCTCTATCAAAATCTATGCAGAGAAGAGATGACTTGCGTTTCCGCACTCGCATTCACAAAAATGTAAATCGCTTTTATACATGTCACGTGTGAATTTGCTCAAACAAAATACGTAGAACCGCGTGGGTGCCGATAATGCCTTTCTATAAAACAAACGTATCGAAAAAGATATAAAATCCAACGGTAGAAAGAGGGGGGAAAGAGAGAAAAACCCCAAGAGCGCTCGCATAAATCGAGTTACCACGCTTTATTTCCTTTTGTGACTTGCGGCAAGTTGGAATTATCGTTATTTGCAGCTCGCAGCATGAATTTAGAAGCAGCCTACATATGCGTATACATATGCGCGTGACGATAATTCGTCATTATTCGCAATCGGGAATAACGTTGATCCCTGGATCTCACGATACCGCAAGGTTATGATGAGAACAGAAAATAAACAATAAGGTAACCGATCTTTTTCAAGTAAAAAAACGATAAGATAATCGATCTTTTTCAAATAAAAGAGGAAATTTCGCTTAATGCTCTGTGTTATTTATATTATTAAATTTTAAAGAAAAATTCTTATATTTCTTTATGTCTAAACTATTTCTTATTAAAAACTTCAAGAACTTTTACCGCGTATACTCTTCTAGGTCAGTAATTTCTTCTATCAAAACGGAAAGTTTTTTTATTTAAATACTTGATTTTTTTATGCAAAATTTAAAGCAGATATATGAAATCTCCAACATACAATTCCTAGAAATCTCAAGATCGATTTAAGCAATCGTTTTATGTACGTGTACTAGTGTGAAGTGCACCAATTTTTCAGTTTGCTTTATTTAGCAGGTGATGGGCGTGTAGAACGGGTAAGTTCTACACGTGCATCACGTGCCGTGGAATTTATATTTTGTTAAGCCCAACTCTTTTACAAAACCTTACCACCTCATATAATACTCTATTTCGGGAAATTTTACAACTCTCTACTTCCCTACTTTTTTATATGTACAATTTACGCTGCGCGTCCATCCGTTTTCACAATCGGTTTCTATGTGAAATTAAAAGATTTTTACTGAGATCTCGTGTCTCATATCTCGCGAATGTGTATTTGAATATGAGATAGAAAAACACTAAAATACGTGATAAATGCATTTCTTTTTATCTATCTATATTCTTAACATATTTTCATAACGAGATAAAAATATAACTATTTTATTTGTCCCTTGGAGATATTAAGAATCGTACATTCTACTGGAGCAGACACTTTTTTGAAATTTAGAATAAACTTTAACTAATTATGGCACTCATAATAATCAAACACACAATAAATTATTATATAGGCTAAGAGGCTTTTGATAAAAATAAAATTTTAGAGAAAAAATGAAATATTACTCATTCAATTTAAAATGTATTTAAAAAATATTTTAATCTTTTAAAAAATATTTTAATCTTTTTACTAATTCAAACAGCACACAAATAAAAGACATCATTTTTAAGATATCGTTTACGTCTGGAGAGCTATATTTAATTTAAAAGTCAAAAAGTAATGATTTGTCCAACATTCTCTTTATCGATCAAGATCAAAAAGACTTATGATTGATTTTAAAAATTCCAAATTTCCCCCATGAATAATATCTATATTTTCTACTAATTCTGAAGTATAAATAAAATCTTTTATCATGGATATAATACGGAACTCTCCGAAGACAGATTAACATATTGTGCGACTAAAACCTTTGTACTTGAGCCCTAACCTCCACTCAATACCATGAAATACTAACTGCAAATACAACGATATTTTATCCCTCTATATCATCGAATATTTTGGGCTTGTCTATGATCGAGGTCGAGTGCTCTTTCCTTCAAGTGCTTCGCTCTCGAAGATACGTTTATTCGATACCGATTCCGAGAAATTTCTGGAAAATGTCGATATTTAAGCGGAAATCAACGAGTTCTGAAGAAGTACAAAAAAAATCTAGGATTACTAATGTACAATATCTATCTCTCTCTCATACAATCTTTCACAAAGCTTGATTTAAATAAATTCTGTTTCTTAAAGGTGCCGACATTCATAAAGCATCTATTAATGTGTAATATCTCGTGGAAACAAATTAATCATTCTACAATGACATGCAAGTCAATCGGTTCGACACATAGCTTTCGATTCTATTGCAGGTTTTGATACGAATACCATGTTCAATAGATAGGTTTATTTACGTATTTGCTCATCTGTGGCGTGATATGTACTGTATCTGATGTATATGAAATTATCCCGGAAATTATAGTATGAACTCATACCAAACGTATGAAATACAGAGTTACTATGTAGAAGATCAGATAAATTTGATCAAAATCGAGATATATACGTTTTCAATTGCACGTTATGTTGTATGTGGCTTCGTATTTCCTCTCATCATTGTACTTATTCATGTTTGCATACTGTTCAAAGGAACTGTTGAAAATTTGAATACTATTCAAATTTTTGAATCAACATGAAGCGCAAACAATAGGATATGCAAGATTTATTTATTAATATACGTGATATTTCATTGTAAACGATCATCGATCCTTATTATATGTATACATATAAAAATTTTTCTTGCAATAAAATTGATTAAATTTCGTAATTTTATTTTCAAATAATATAAAAACAAATATCAATGAATGGATAAGCGCGCACGATGAAATATTAAGATAATATAAAGTACAATTAAAAATCCTAAATAAAAATAAATATTATAAATAAATATTAGTAGATTTTTTATTGTATAAATTTATGAATAGAAAAATATGTGATGATGAAATATTTTTTACTCTTCTTTTTTACATATACTTATAATATTTGTATATTACTTTTTTCTTATACCAATTTTTATAATATTTAACTTTGGATACATGTAGGTCGGGTGCAGATCACATTTATTTAAAAAATATTTAAAAAGACAAAAAGGAAAGTAAAAAGAGATGTGCTAAGTATATTAATTTTTCTCTTCTCAATTTTTCTCTTTTATAAATATATTTCTATTTTTTGTTATTTTTATGTATATTAACACACATGCAATATATTTAATTCACTATTTCCGACTCCAATTTTCATCATCCGTAAAAAAAATTAAAAAGTTTTATATTTCAAAAATGTCAGTATTTTACTTTTATTTACAATTTTATTTTACTTCTTATGTCTCACTATTTTTTATTATTTAACAATGAACTTGAAAATTTAATCAATCGTGATATGTTTGATACTGAAATTTTAATATCATGGTATCCACAATTGCAATTTTTCTGAAAATTCTGTCTGTGTGTGGAATATTGGGTAAAAATGTATAAAATATGACAATATTTTTATTAGATTTCAGAACTATTTTTCTCTTTCATCGAATTTATTTTATTATTCTTCTATCATTTTTTTCGAGTATACTCTAGTGCTAAAATATTTCCTATCATTTTTTTATTTGTGTATATAAAAGAGAATTTAAATTTAATTAATTATAAATTCCAAGAGAGCAATTTGTGCAATCTCATAATTGCTATTTTTTCCATAATAAAATATCAAAATATGCCAATAAATAATCAAATGTGCCAAACTAGTTAATGATACGTTGATGGCGATAAACCCCGTTCTATGTATGAGCTTTATACATGTGCATTCTTGTATGCACAATGGATCAATGGACATTATACATAGTCCAGAGTTAAACATTGCACTAATCTATCCTATCTCATCAATTTCAAGGCAATGGATCTGCGAAATGTGATATCTATCTATAGTATTCACAAACGCAATACCTCGAATTAAAATGAAAGATTTAACACTCATCGATACGACGCGCAATGCAAAGTTGCAATTACATTGTAATTACATTGATTTGCAAAATACAAATATAAATATAAATATAAATCCAATTTATTTTAGCGTTCAGAGTCATTAATATTCGAAAAGATAATTATTATATACTTCAATTAATTACTTTTTAAAATAATTATTATACTCTTTTTATTCTTTTATGTAAATTCTTTCAGATGTAAACTTCTATAAAAATTTCTAAATAAAATCTTTTTCTCTAATTTATGTCTCTCTTATGATTATTTTCTCTTATTTATGACTCGCAAAATAAATAAAAATTGACGATTTTTAGTAAATAATAAAAAATATATAAATAATAAATTATGTGTTTACCCGTTGCTTTGCCGTCGCCCGATGCTTCTCAGGCTTTCTCCTCACAATTCCTTCCTTGCGCTCACACGTTACTCGCGAAAACACGATTAATTACGATCGCGCGCACACTAATCACTAAAATATGACGAACGCGCGACACTTTGCGCGGCACTACCGACGTTAACCACGACGCGGAATCCCGCAAAATACATGAAATATTATTAATGAATATGTAACACCTTGTTGAATTATTTAATCTAATGCGATTCGCATATTGCTATTGTTCTCAGTAAATAGTAATAATATTCGAAATAACAATGGATGAACTACAATTAAATCGAAAAATAGCAAACGTGATGCAGGATATATTCGAATTCACAGGTATCGTACGTTATTACAGAATTATTAAAGAAGTTATTATTTCCTGCTAAATTTCGTGAAAAAAAAAAGAATTTGAAATTCCCATCGTCTATCATATTTAATTATGCTTCAATTAACACATTTCAATTAAACACTTGTCTCCTGAATACATTTACGATAGAAGTTTATTAATCTCAGGGTTGATATATGAACGTTAATTGTTCACAAATATGAACCGCGTTTTCTGCTAGGTGTCGTGATCACGTCCTGAGCGAACAACAGCACACAGCCCAATCCCATGCACACTGGCCTCACCGCGCGAACGATAACAAAGTGACTTGATGTAAACAACAGTGTGCTGTATGTCGCTAAAAACAAGTGCTGAAACTGCATTTACCAATTTGTCGCCACTATGAAATATTTAACACGTACTACAAAATAAACGTATATCGATTAATACCCTATTCTTGTATCTGCAACTAATTAATTTAATAGATACCAGATATCGTGATTTTCTATTGAATCGCATTAAGGTAATAACCACAATACGAAAATGATGGATAAATTATATTTAAATACAGCAAAAAATCGTGCGATATGTGAATCCATGAAATCACGCAAAATAACTCGCTCTAATAAACAATCACAATTTCAATATGCATCAATACTACTCGCCAATCTGATATTTAGTGACCATAATTTTTTCAATGATATTTAAAATAAATTCCGCATCGTGCGTCGAACTTTTCGTCAATTTAATTTGTTTGTTACTATTTCGAGATCAAAAGCACGTAATGAAACATGAATTGCCGATTCGAAAGATTTAAATCACGAAATTGTGATTCTTTCTTACGTTTATTAACAGGATTTTATATATTTCGCGTATATGTAGAGAACGAAATCCTTTGTCGCTAGTACGGACGATCGCGTTTTAAGAAGTAATGCAACACACAAGAAACGGGTCTGCTACCCGCTCGCGTCTCGCCACGCAAATGATAACATGGCGATAGCGCGATGACATTGAATACATATAAATAATAATGCGTGTCGTATACGTCAAATAACCCTAAGATTGTTGTCGTCTAGAGATTAAATCAAAAGCAGGAAAATTAAACGTACTACCGTATGTACAAAATTGCCGTGCTATCGTTCACATGTCGTCACTTGAACGAATAGATACGACACGAGACACTATATTGTCACAAATTTACTTCTTGAAACACAAATGTGACATGTATCAACAGTGTATATATTTTTAATAGAAAATTTAAATTGTGCTACAAATTATTTAATTTTTTTTAAATATAAATTTGGTTAATTAATGTCTTCACTTAAATAATATTTCACTTGAACATTGTTAAATTTAATATCCATTTTTTAAGAATAAAATTTCATAATTATAATAAATCTAATTATATTAAATGAAATTAAATAACCGCAAAAAAGTGCATTTAATTATACATTTTAATCACTTTTCTTATTGATTTATACAAACTAAACTTAAACTTTTAATGGATCTACATTATTTAAGCGTTTTTAACAAATGTTTGTTCATCGAAGGGTATCGTTCGAATCGATAATTTGTTACTCATACTCATACTCATTTATTAACATGGTTTTTATAGTTTTCAGCAGATGAAGAACTCATTTCTGGTGATTATGATGTCAGTTTGTCACCAGTTTTCGATGGTTCTGGCGACATTGATTTAAATAAGGTAGACGTCGCAAATTAGACTTCGGCTTCACTAAATTAATGCTATGTTGATAACCACATGCACTAATCCGTTGTAATCACTGCTCAAATACTAACTTATATGAAGCTTGTAATTTACTAATGGGTTTGAAAATTCGCATGCACTACTAAAAAACCTTGTTAAACAAAATAGTATTAATCTAATTTAAATATAATAATTTAATAATATACAAAAACATGCAGGTCATCTCGCGAGTGTATTTAAGCTAAAAATACTTATAAATATATTTTAACTTTATTTTTTGTATTCTCTACACTTTCTTTAAACAGTTTGAGAAAATTAAATTATCAAAGATTATATTGTGATTATATTACGATTTAACAAAGATTAATTTTATTCTTGAAGTTTAAAAAAGCTGTTGTTTCAACGAAAGAACAAAAAAGATGATACTACTTATTTTTTATTAGTTATTGTATTTATTTTAAATTAGTTACAAACTATGTACATTATTTATATTGAATCATTTAGAACGATTGATTTTATTTTTATATTTATGATTTTATTTTACGATCATAATTATAAAATATGACTTTATTTTAGCACTTGAAATATAATCTGGTTTCTATATTATGTTAATATGATTATAACATATTCCTTAAGTACTTATCATCCAATTCAAGTACGGAATAATAATTAAAATAATTATCTTAAATGACCCATATGTATATATGTATAATAATCTCTTCTAATGTAATTCAATTTGTAGATTATTGATTTTATTCACTGATAACGTGGTTTATATCTTTCAAACTAACTAATTCTTATAATGGAATGAAGTTTTAATGAGATCTTTCTTAAAAGTTGTCGGCCATTAGGAGAAAGCCGGGCAAGAGAGGGAAAGAGGAAACGAGAAATTAGGTTACGCGGATAATCTCATAAATACCGACAGGATAATCTCGAAAATTCTGTTAGGATTTCACATTGGCAACTTTGCTTACCCGAAATGTCCTGCCATTCTATCTTTGCCATCCACTCATAATCATTACGAAGTTAGACGTGATCCGAATGAAATTTGGACATACTTCCGCAAAACAATGCGCGTATAAATTATATCAAGCCAAGTTTATCTTTAAAAGAAACACGCAACATCCGTGAGTTTCGCAACAATATCCATTATAGTAAGCATTATAGTAAGCATTCTAGTAAGCAAATTATGTTCGTTATTTGGCTCATATTCAAAGTCACCGATTCACGTGCATTGATTCATGTAATCTATTACAAGTAGGTATTATAGATGATTAATTTTCAGAAAATTGGTCCTCAAAAATTCCTCAAAAAGATTTCGATAAAAGCGACTTGTAACCAATCGATTTTGAAAACAATTTTCAAAAACTGATTTCTCTCAGCTTTTCGACAGTCCATTAGCGCTGGTATCTGCAAAATTCGTGTATGACGCAAATGTAAATTGCACGCGCAAATCATGACGAAGAAGAAGAAGAACTATCTCTCTCTGATACACTAAACCAGATGTACAGGTCAACAGGCTAACTTCCAACAAGTTACAGCGATGCGTCCAATACGTTGTATAGAAAAAGAGAGAGGAAGAGAAAGAGAGAGAGAGAGACTCGCTTTTCCTCACTAAATTCAGTAATGAATCGACTACGATCTGCTATGTATATGCCGAGTACTACCTTTTCAGAAGTTCAGATGGTAGTTTGTGTTACAGTAACTGATGATCCGTATCAGACCAATAGCATTTTGATGAACTAGTCTTCGACCTAATTTCCAATGCTTTTATCGTTTGTTGATTTCATTAGGTCAACACGATTCACGTTATATGTACCACAATATTATTTCGTTCACTGGAAATAATTATCAATGTTTTGACTTTGACGCAGCATAATATTTTTTACATGTTTTTACCGTTTCATATATGTTTTATATATGTTTTTACTGATCTTTTTCCCTCTCAATATATCGCAACATGTAGTAATGAATCTTTGATCGACGAATAGTTAAATTCCAGTATTAAGCAAAATATGACTATTAAGTGATCATTTATTTATCTCGTATATTTAGGTTTCTAACTCAATCAAAATTTTCATTTTAATTTTATTTTATAAAACATCTCACAATTTTATTTTTTTTAATATTAAAAGATTGAAAACTACTAAAGATTAAAAGACTAAAAGATTAAAGTTTTCTTTTTATATATTGATATAGACATACTTTATGATAGATATATTTTATATTGAACACTTTATATCACAAACATTATACTGATCTTCCCTACTTACTTAGTAATCGAGTAGAAAGCCATGTTCAATATTGTAGATAACATCTAACGATCACTCCGAGTCGATCCGACGTTTATCCGGTCCGACTGCAGAGTTCATGAGATACATCGAACAAATAACGATAAATACGTATTCGTATGATAGCAATCCTGCATCATCCTGAATCTTTCGCGGGATCTTCCCGCTTGCGTTTGCTCGGAAATTCAGTCGAAGTTCAGTCGCGGCGGGCTCGCGCACGGGGAGGCTTTTCTTCGCGCGTGGAGAAGAGCGGAATTTATTTCACCCGTAAAATCCCACTCTCGCGGAAAGCCCCGGGAATGCACGGTGGCGGGATGCAAAGACGCGGTCGTGCATGGGAGAGCTGATCAGGGTATGTACCGGGTGAACGATTTCGATAGTAATGCCTAGAGCATTCGCACGGGAGCGACGTGTTGTCGTGATGCTACGTGTTACTGCTATCGTACAGCAGGTGTTACGATGCTGACGATTTCCTTGATCGTGTATGAGCGTGTACGTACAGACGATGCGCGCACACTCCGTAATTCCATCATCGTGAGCGTATATGGAAAGGAAAAAAAAGCACGAATTAAACATGACGAGTATCGTGCAGCGGCTGGTTGAAACTTCTCTCTCACTGAAACCGAAACCCCGCTCGTATTCCCAACGCGCACAATTTTCATCGGTTCGCAATGTAACCCCGTGTACGTCGAAATACATATAATTATTCAAACTACGCCAACCGCGCGCCGTAAATCTCGCGTAGTTGGACGGATATCGAAATAGCATGTAAGAATCGCGAGTTATTATCATTATTACATACACTATAAATTTTGACGAAGTCAGATGAATATAAAAGTGAGATAATAACAATTAATAGCCTCGAGATAGCTTTTGTGCAAATGTTACAATATATAATAACAAAATTCCATTCTGTAGCTCTTCATTATACCGTATTATAACGTTTATATATACACATTATTGCCATTTTATTTTCTAAATTCTCATTATATGAATGTATTGTACCCGTAAATAACTATTATGCCCTTAATAACAAATGACACTAATTTAAATGCGAAATTATAAATCTAGCATAAAATAAGCAAAATGTATGCAATAAATGTAAGTTATATATGAATAGATGCTGAGGCTACTCCTTTTGTTTTATTCGATACTACACGTTATTGCAGTAGCGCGACAGATGCGACAAATGTATTTTTTGTTCGCGTACATGTTTGTAGTGTTCGAATACGCAGTGTAACTAAAAACGTACGTTTAAAAAATGTTACAAAATCCTCAATCAAAAAAATCGGAATCTTTACTATAACGAAAAATACAACCAGCTACAAAATTTCTTTTCATTAAATTGTTTCGAAATATTGGATTGTCGAAAAGAATATTAATCTGTAATAAAGTAACAATTTGGAAATATCAAAGCTTGAGTTCATAACAACACTATACCGAGTGACCGAATAATCTCATTTAAATGAGAATTATTCAAACTACGCCAACCCCGCGCCGTAAATCTCGCGTAGTTGGACGGATATCGAATAGCATGTAAGAATCGCGAATTAAACCAAATTAAACCTTCGAAAAACAAATTATACTGCGAGTTGTCACTTAGTTACTAAAAATAAAATGTAATACGTTATTTTTTTACGCAAACAGAAAAACAAATACCATACTTTTCTACTGTAGCATACGTGCATATTTCAACGTTTATATTATTTATATATAATACATGTATAATACACATGAAATTATATACATAGAATATATATAAATAGTATATATAATTATATAATATATATAAATCAAGCATATAATGATATAGATTATAAGAAAATCATAATTACCATTTATATGATTTATTTTAAATACTATATTGTACCCCTGAATTTTATAAATTGTTAATGTCTAGACACCACACAATTTGTTATATTTATAATATATAATGATTGCAAGTTAATTTGAAAGCTTATTGCAGAAATACGTAAAAGAAAATAAGGTATTGTGAAATCTCGAAACAATAATGTACAATTGTAAACGTTTCTAATATTTAATAATATATTGTATATTAATCTTTTTCGAAATGAGAAAATGTGAATAATATGATATCTTTGGCATATTTGAGCAATTTTAACAGATTTCTGATAGCGGAAAAGGAAACGATTTTTGTAATAACGCAAAAACGAGTTCGATCTCCGAAAAATCCTAACTGAACGTCGACTCAGCGATAAAGCACCGTCGTTACCGATAATTATCGGAAAACACTTAGGGCTGGTGTCATGTGTGCTAACCATACTGCCTGATTGGCTTGGAACTTCATTAATCACCGTCACTGCTTGATGTATTATTCGCTTTTAACATACAAAACAGGTCCGGTATCACGTCTGAGGAACTTTACTTGGACATTGCATTGTTCACACAACTGGCGCATGCAATCATTTATACTACTGACTAACAATTTGCGATGGCAATCATGACAGTCGGGATATGATAAAACGTAAGAATAATATCGCACATTATCCGAGATTATATCTCGTTGCATATATATATTAATAACATTAAATTTTATGACTTACGTTCTGCTCTTCATGTCAGCTTCTAGATCCCGTCTTGTTGGTAGTACACTTCAGATTTTAATTCCTGTCCTTCGTCCTTGTCTGATACCATCTGCAAAGATGACTTCGATTATTGCAGTGATTTCGTGAATTTTAATGATATTGAAATTTGCAAATATTTGTCACCTTTTTGCGAAACTAGTCGAAAACAGTCAACACACTCTCGCTTCAACATTGTGATTTAATATGTGTCTGCAATTTGCATTTAAAATAATTAATCGGTAAACGATCGATAAAATCGACTGCTGTTTTGCTTTTCTCATCGCAACTAAATACTATAAATAAAACAATATACGCTGTTTACTCGCTCGCCTGCTCGCCTGCACGGAATGCTGAATTAACAATCGACGATGGCGACAACGACGTCGATAATTATCCTATTATATATCGTTAACGAGATGACGTAATCCGATCTTATCGGCGCTGCTTGTGATACATTTTCAGATCAGTCGAGATGCGGACGAAGACAAAAGTGAAGAGAGTAATCCACCGCCACTCATCACTCCCCCGCCTCCAAATCCAGATTGTAAGTAAAGTCATCAAGTTGGCGCACTAACGATTTTTCAACCGCTCATAAAATATATAACGCTTTATTGAATTACGTACTGATAATTTTAGACGACAACTAATGTATTCGATGTCATTTATATAACTGGAAACATGGGAGGAATAATCAATTTCCATGAGATTATCTATGTCTTTTGTCCTTTTAATCAGTTAATCGAAATTAATTAAAATTCGCCTCGATATTTTTTAATCAAATAATTGATAATTTTAATCAAATAATTGCTAATTCGGTAATTTTTTTTTTGCCTCTCATCATCATGCATTTATGTCTTTACAAGATTTTAATTCTTTTTATATTGAGAATGTAAATCAATTTTTTTTTTCAAAATTGACTATATTTTTTACTACCTATCTTTTGTCACGCTCGTGATACTTTCCAAATTTATTGCGAAGATATTCGAACTATCTCAAAATATCAATACATTATATCAGTATTTTGGGACAGCTTTAGCCTGACAGTTTTCCAATTAATCAATGCACCGAAACATCAATATCTTTTCTCTCTCTCTCTCTTTTAAATCCAACATCCCTAGCTTAGTAAAGATAGGGCGGTGTGTTAAAAATCGTTTATTAATTTCGTTATAGCCGATGTCGATGCGCGACGTCGACTTCGGAGGTATCGCATCGAAGAAACGATGATAAAATATGAAGCCAACTTTTTTAATCTACTTTTCACGCGCATAAATCACCCTGGTGTGTCAAAACAGAGAGCGACGAAGTTGCATGGACTTATAACGCATTCGTTCTTTTTCAGATAAAGGTCCGAAAGGCGAGAAGGGAGACAAAGGGGAAAAGGGCGAGAGTGTCAGAGGTCCTCCGGGGCCTCCTGGCCCTCCTGGTCGCGACGAGGTGAATGCATTATTCAATCAACAAACTTTTTTTTATAAATTAATCCCAAGATGAGCGATCACAAAAAAATGGTTATTTCTTGTCCTTTCTCTAATAATCCTAAAACCTAAATCGATACAGTTGAATAATTAATACGGAATTGAATTGAAAACGACTTTATTGATTGAAATTATTACCATAAATGGAATAACTTATTAAAAAGTTATCTCAATTAATGAAAATCATTTTATTGCTTTTATTTCATCGTAATTACTATTGTGACTATTTATTTTTTAAATTATTATCCATTAGTGTGTATTCGTTTGCGATAAAACATGAAAGAATTCCAATAAGTCAGCGCGCAAATTGTTTAATAATAATATAATATGCATATGCATATATATCATTGATTGATAAAAAATAAAATAAAATAAATGATTGATAAAAAATATAAAGTATTTTAGTATTTTCAAAATTATTAAAATCTTATTCAAAATATGCATAGAATTATACGCAGACTGTTAAACTATACTATTCTATTTAGTTATTTGTATATTGTGCATATAAAATTTTATTAGTTCAGGAAAGTATCTAACTTCCTGTAGGTATAGATATCTCGTTATATTAACTGTAGGGACCGCGATCGCGTCCGCAGATCGTCCGAGCGCAGGTACGATATTGAAGGCGGTCTGAATGCGCCTGAAATCCGGGATCACTCATTTATCTTGTTATTCGCGTGAGTCAATTTAGCATCGACACCGGAGAACCGGCGCCTGTCGCATGTAACACTGATTACACCAAAGCCGCTTTCACGGTGCTTACTATCTTCCGCTATTATTGGTACGCGGTGTATATGCGTATTTGCTTTTAGACACCATCGGAACTTGATTGTATCGCTCTGTTTATTATTACAACAAATAGTTTGCTGACTTAATTGTAAATGCTATTCTAACTGATTTGCTAGAACAGTATTAAATTACAATAGCAATGTTAAATGAATTAATATTTCAAGGATTGGCAAATGAAGATACCACAGGGACCACCCGGTCAAAAGGGAGACCCCGGCACTTGCACCTGCAACGCCACGGCCTTAATGTCTTCCTTTACGATGCCAAAGATGATACAAGGGCCGAAGGGTGAGCCAGGGGTACCCGGACAGGAAGGAAAGCAGGGCCTAATGGGTCTCACGGTAATGATTCTCATTCTTCGATTTTCAGATTTAATAAAAGCGCTAAAAGTGATATAGGTGTATTTAAACTTTTTATAATAAAGTTTAATATAATATTATCATATCAAAAGATGTCTAACAATGCAGCAAATATTGAAATATAATTATAAAAAATAAATTTTATAAATCGCTTGTTTGAATTATAGTTTGAATTCTTTTTTTTTAAGGTCTGTTTCCACAATTTAATCTTTTTGAAAAATTATGTTACTTTCAGCGCTTCTGTCCGCTTGAACGGACAATACAATTATGTATAATACGTTTAATTAATTTCATTATTTTAGGGTGCGGCAGGACCGCCAGGAGAAAGAGGACTGCAAGGTCCGTCCGGGGCTAAAGGTGACAAAGGTGATATTGGAATAGTGGGACCGGAAGGTCCTCAAGGTCAGAAGGGCGAACCGGGTCGAGATGGAATACCCGGTGAAAAGGGTGCGCAAGGTCCGCCGGGACCGCCCGGAAAAGGAGAATTTTCTGGCTATGACGTAAGTAGATTACCACACTTGGATATGATCTGTCATACCGAGGCTGAAAGCCAAGTTAAAATATTCTCCGGCGCCTTCCCCGCGGTTTGCATTCGCTATTTCTGCTTATCCTCGCGAGATTTTCTTTATATTCACTATTTTTGTGGCGATAAATTATACATAAAAATTGTACTAATTAAGATTTGTATTTACTTTCTATTATTGTTAACTATCAATAGTCGCGCATATTGCATAGAAAAGGATATAACAATAATAGTAATTGCAGAAAAAAATTATCTTTTATCTTTTATGTTTTATTAATTATTCTTTCAATAAAGTGCTTAGAAACGACGCAATATTATAGGCTTTTGTGTGTGAACCATGACATTTACATAAATGATGCAACATTTACATAAAGTTATAATAACTGTACATTTGGAATAACAGCGGATGACTATTGTCATCGTCATAGAATTAAAAATTTAATATATTCTATTATCGTCAAATGAAAAGCTGGAAGGAAAAGCGGGATGTTTGCCTAAATGGTTTCTGCCGGATATAACATGAAAACGAAGACCGGACGAATGGAGGGGTAATGTTAACGCAAGAGATATGACATTGAGAAATTTGCTAGAGAAGAACATTTATTGTGTACGCGATTACTGCAAAGTAGAGGAAATTCAAGCGCGCCCAACTGTACGAAGTCGTCGCTATAATAAGTAGATAAGTATCTCCATTCAAGAAATTTTCATTATCCTCGTATGAATCTAGCTCAGTATTATTCGCTATTTTCCCGAAACGGACACGCGGCAACGAGAAACTCGGAGGGAAATGGAGGGCCATATCTTCTCTCACAGAATCGTTGAGCTATTATCAAAAGTATGCTATTTAAACATCGCATTCGACGCCATCCACTGTATTAACTTAGCAAATTATCTTCACCCGTTAACCATTTTTCCTCTTCGTATTTGCAGATTAACATTATATAAGAACTACTTGAACGAATATTTAATATTTGTTAAAATAACAGCAAATGGATTGATCTTTGTTAAATAAACTGTTTTCAGATAAATTATACAATGAAAAGAATTCGCGTTACAAATAGTGTTCTAGTTATTTGAACTATATTTGAAAAAAATTGCACAATTTAATATTATTATATAATTTAAGTTTTGAAAAACGGTAAGTTTCAATCGGAAAATAATACCCGTACATCTCCTAAATTCTTATTATTAAATATACAAGACCAAAGTTAGAAATACAAGACCAAAATTACACATTATCGGGTAAATGATATTTATAACATTAATGATACAAAGAATTTCGATGTTCTTATAGAGACGATCCAATTTATATCTAGTTATTGAGATGGTAAAGTATTATTACTATATCATCCATGCTATCGCGTTTCGAAGTGCATGAAAATACATGCAAAGGTGTATTCCAAACCATCGTCGGGCACGTCGCAGTATACTGCTCCCCATGCAACCGCTTTTACGTGTACCGGAACGACAACTACAGCGATCCTGTCCCCACTCGATGCGACAAGAAATTCGTTGAATGGGAATGGAACGCGTATCGCCCCGCGGGGAATAAGAAACTGTGCACGTAATAACGGCCGAGCTGTAAGACCGATCCCCAGCCTCCTCCCTTTTCTCGTTCGCGTTTCCCCGTTGATCCCGAACATCCTCTTCCTTTCTCCCTTCCTCTTTCTGTTTCATCGCGGTTTATCCCGAGCCATTCTTAAAAACACGACGAATCTCACTCGGTTTTTGGCCAACTACGAAAAATGGTCCCGAATCGTGCTGACCGAATCGGTCTGCGATATTAAAATGTACAGCGTACAACAATATATCTATATACTTAATTATATTAACGGCAGTAGAAGTTTTAGCATGAGTTCCGTATGAATAAATGTGATTTTTCGGGGATGCTACACGAATATAACACGAAAAATTCCTGACATCTCCCCATTTTCCCGATAAACAAACTCTTTTCTTCGTCCGACCTCGTAACAAAGTGTAGTTGCAACATTTTCGACTTTCTTCGTAACGGTAACTACAACGTTTCAAAGCAACTACAACGTATAAAAGAAACTTGACCGAAAAAATAAAACGAATAGTATGCATGCTAGAAATGAAAGAAAATACTTTGTTGTTTTATTACCATATTTGCTATAAGCATAATATTTAACAAAACGAAACATAAATATTGTTATATCCATTAAATAATTTCATCTTATTTTTGTTGATATCGCGCTATCCTAATATTCACAAGTTCTTTAAAATTTGACTTTCGTTACTTTTTCAGTATTCTACATTTGCAATAGCCTTGATTATCTTTTTCGATGTTTTCCAACTTGCAATAACTCTTTAAAGCAAACATCGATTTTGGTAGCGCTGTATGGAACAAGCTAAGTCTACTTAAGATTGATATTCCATGCTGTCAAAGTCAGCGGTAGTGGTTCAATTCCTGAAACTGTTTCTGGCCACGGGAGAGAAAAGAAATCTCCGCGCTGTCGCGGGAACGTAACGATCCTGTCGCACCTCAAACCGTCAATTTACCTCCGGAGATGTGGTCGTTTTTCACCTTGTTCTCTTGTTACGCGGTTTTCGCGGCAGAAAGCACAACGACATCACGTGCAGAAATATAGTGGCGAGCGGTGTAGCAGAACGGGAGGCATCATCGCCGCGCTATCGAACCGAATTGCCTCGCTTTATCAACGACAAACCCGTGACGCGGATGTACCCGCATACCGTTGAAAGATCGGCGGTGACACAATATTTATCCCACCCTCATACCCGGCTATGAAGATGTAAAAAATAAAAGGACAAAAAAGAGCGAGAATACAGTGCCGCGCGTTACGGTTTTCTGTTTTCGGTGTGCCGGTGGCACACTTCCAAATGTTACATCGCCGAAAAAAACCAGAGCTGACCTAGACTAGTAATTGTTGAGATGTCGCAGCGAAGAAAAAATCTCGTTACTCTCGGAGCTGAGAGTGCGGAAAACATTGGGAACTTCCTGCAATCGCACTCGGGATAATAATCCATTGTAGGATTATTATGTATATTTGAATTTTATGATAAATGAATCCACATCATTGATACAAGATTATGATTCTTTAATTAAATTTTATTTTATTTGTGAGTATTAACTTGATCCATTTAATTGTATGACAATTTCGAATTTTGTTTTTATTAATTTTTGTTAATTTATAAAACACGAGATTATAATATGTATAATATATACACGATGCTCTTAAAAGACGATTTCATATTTGATTCTAATCTCAGAGATGATATTTTTTTAAATATGAAACTATACGTGGTAAAAATTTTAAATCTCATTTCGTTTATACAGATTCTTATAAAGAATTGAGCATGTTACAGAAGAATAGAGAGTGTAATTTTTGACTTTACGAATTAGATTACACAGTCTATCGCATGCGCAATAAATTCTCTCATTGTGACTATGCGGTAATATCAATGATCCAAACAACTATAAAAGAGACATACATTTTTACGACATAACGAATCGGTAAGCTTCCTGGCTTTGCTTAAGAAGCTGAGGAAAACTACAAGCTGCAACTGCAGCATAACGACCTACATATACCGTCAAATATACATGTCGTTGAATATAGGATGAAGTGAGATGACAATAGAACTACACTGTTAGTAGTTAATTCCCGTTAGCGCATAAAATTGATAAAGATTCTCAAAAAGCAGATAGTAAAGTTGCTATAATATTTGCGATTGTTTTCTTAAAGTGTTGCTCGTCTTTGTTAATCTTTTTTTTTTTCAACAAAAAAAAGGATTTAATCTATCCCTATCAAGCATACTTATGTACATATCGTTTAAACGAAAACTGAGCAGTATGAAAAAGATCTAAATTAAAATTTATTTATTAATTTATATGGTATCTCATGTTTTAATATTTTACTGTATTTTTATATTCCTTAATGATAGATTCTGTGCTTAATATGAAGTCAACTTGTTCAATGAAAACATTCAAGCATTTGTAGTTTTCAAATAATTAGAGACTAGAGTAATGATTTATTTTTGTGTTTAACTAAAACTACAAAAAAACCAAAACTAAACAGTAAGAAAAAGATCTAAATTAAAATTTAATCATATTTAATCATGTATATTTTAACTTTTACTGTATTCTCTTTAATAATAGATTCTCTGCTTAATGCGAAGTCAATTTTTATTTAATGAAAACATTGCTGTTAAATCATTAGAGATTAGAATAATGATATATTTTTGGGGAACTCGACAAATACATCTTAAATTAGTTCTTTGCTAAAGTCTTTCTTAAAAGACATTGAAAGTTAAAATATTAGATTTTAAATTTATCTCTATAAATATAATAGTATTTTGATTACTTATATTTGATTACTTAATAATATTTGTAATATTTTAGTACCGATCGATAGTTTTTACATTATTGCGGATGGTGTAACGCATTTAGAATCTTTCTTAGATTATTTCCATAATACTAAGCAATTAGGAACATCTACTGATTCGGTTCTACAAATAATTCTACAAATATAATTCTACAAATAATTCAATCATCATTGCTCGATCGCGGAGACAGAATCTAAATGAAACCATTTAAAATACGTGTATCTAAACAAGGTCTAAATACTACACGGTAGAGACCAACCTTGTCGTCGGGACAATTCATGCGAAGATAGACGCGCGCGCACGCACACAGAACGGTTATCTTACGTGACCTCGCCTCGTACCGGTCCTTCCTCGGATGTGTGAGAGCCCGATTTCCCCGGGGAATACAGAAACCAATTTCTAGGCTGCCTACTGCATGTGCCGGTTAGGTGTACGCCAGGTAGGAAGGACGGCTTGGAGATGCGCAAGTGTTGCGTCCCGGAACATCGTTGAAGACGGGCCAATAATACTCAATTCAGATGTTCGCGCGTTTCGATGTATGCATGTGTGCGGGCGCCGATCAGCTCGGCAGATGTTTCCCAACGAGAGCGATCGCGCGGACTGGAATTTGAATGAACAGAATCGAGTGGAAGAGAAAATTCGGAAATTGTATTAAGGCCACGCCACGATGTATTATCGCCAGAGAACTGCTTTAAAGTGGAAGCGGATTTATAGGTACATAGGTACATATTACAGGTACATATGTGCTATATGTATGTGTGTGTAGAGAATAGAATTCAATGTTCAATGAATAAAATGCATTGAATTCTAATAGAAAGATACATACAGAATGAACTCTCTAATAATGTTTTTTATGACTTGGAGGGAGAGAGAGAGAGAGAGAGAGAGAGAAAGAGAAAGATAAATTTGAATAAATTTCGCTGCAAACAAAACCTGCGTTAAATATTAATTAGATAAATGTGCAAATAGCGAACGTTATGTGCATACACAATATTAATGTAAAATATTAATGAATTACGAAGCATGTCATTAATTGAACTAAATAGTATCATTATTTGTTAACATGTTTCCAAATAACAAAACCATTTGTTATAAAATGAATACGTAAATAATTGTCATAATTTTATGAAGAAGCAGAACGATATATATGCCGATAGATAGTTGAAAAGGGAAAAGAAACTGTACATATATCGTTGCTCTATCAATAGGTGAAGAAGTCTAAAAGTTTCAAACCGTTTGTGAGAAGCTTTGAATAGATATGACGAGCTATGAAACGAATGGTGGCATTGATATATAGATATACAGAAATCGCAACGACATGATTTATAGCGAAATGCTGTACTAATGCGAAAAAGAGAATAATCACCCTAGAATGCGAGTGATAGGAAGAAAATATTAAAAAAAAAAGAACTTGTGAAAGTATTTTCTGTACTAACATATTTCGTTTAATTTAAAAAATCGTCTACTGAATGTCATGAATTACCGAGTAATAATTAATCTTTCTTCGTTTTAAATGAAAAAAATATGAGATATTTATAAATAACACAGAACACATATTAATTTTAACGTCGATTAAATATAAACTTCTGAATAATACAGCTTAGCCATATGTAATTTTTGAAACATTTATATTCATATATAAAAGGTATATGTATTTGTAAATAATTTTTCTATATAACACACATACACACACAAATTTATATTTTCCAATGAATTAAAACGTTTCTAGCAAATAAAGAAATGATCTTTTTCATTATTTTCCACATGTCTTATTTCATCTTTAGAAAAATCTCTAAAGATAGCGAGCGAAGGAAACTTGTATATTTAAGAATAAAATTCATACTTATGATTCTATTGCACGATTTACGCTAAAGCAATTGCGAATCACGCACCATCGACAATTGTTCGCACAACAATTGTTCATTACTAATCAATGGCGATGCAAATGTATATAGACAGCAGTGTCAGGCCGCGGCCGGCTCGCAAGGCTTTCAGTCTCGCAGCGTTATTCCAACGATCTAACGCGGAAATTTCGATTATTATGCGCATGCAGCCCAGTTGGAAACCTCGAAATATTTACAGAGTGAGTACGGATCGGAGCATTCTGATTGCGTCATAAATACCTTTCCTGATACTTGAAATTCCTTTTCCAAATGATAAGATCCCAATAACAGTTCATAAGTGTGTAACTTCATTAATTACATATAAAATAATCTTTTGTTTAAATATACTTGTCTATCTAGCCGGAAGGTATCACAATGAGACCAGGACTTCCAGGACAAAAAGGTGAGCCAGGCATTTCAGGAAATCCCGGTCCTAAGGGCGAAGCTGGAATACCTGGATCTAAAGGTATCAAAGGCGAATCCGGGCACAAAGGTGCCAAGGGCGATCATGGGAAAGACGGTCCTAGAGGAATTCAGGGCTTCAAAGGTGAACCTGGTGCGCCTGGTACACCTGGATTGCCTGGCGCACCCGGTGAAAACGGACGACCGGCGGAGAAGGGCGATAAGGGTGATGCAGGACCTGAAGGAAAACCAGGACCTTCAGGATCACCCGGTCCACCAGGTGTGAGTGGACCCGGTGGCATAAATGTGGGAGATCTAGGTAAAAATATTAAGATTTTTCTTTAAATAACAATAATGAGTTTGGTCCAATATTCATTTTTTCATTTATTTATTCGGTTATTGTTTTTTTTTACACAATATTACCTTTTATATGTAAAAAATTAGCCAAAATTGTTTCATTGTTCTATTAGTTTTAACTACGACAAAGCTAGTATTAATAAAATTACTAAAATATTAAATAAAATTTTAAGTAAATGATAATATAATTACTTTATTATTTACTATGAAATTTATTAATTACTACGAAAGTGGCAATCTATTATTTATTACTTATATTATTATTGTCTATTATCTTATTATTTTATTTATATTATATCATTTTATTATTAATTTATTATTTCTTAATGAATAAAAAAAGATGCATATAAATTTTTAAAGACTTTAAAAAAATAAGAGACGCGCGATATTTTACATGATATCATACACACAAATAATCCTTCAATTGAAGATTATAGATTATTAATGATTAATGTTTTCTTACGATGAAGAAATTCAATATCTATTGCAAAACAAAGGACAACAAGACATAATATTTGAAATGTTATTTAATCAAGGATTTGGCACGAAAGGGGACAAGGGCGATACTGGAGCGCGCGGGTACATAGGCGATAAGGGCACGAAGGGTGAGAAAGGCGATAAGGGTGACGGCGGCCCAGCTGGTATTCCCGGAATAAACGGTATTCAAGGACCTCAAGGAGATAAAGGCGAACCGGGTAAAGACGGAGTATCAGGATTACCCGGCATACCTGGCACTAAAGGTGAGAGAGGTGAAAGAGGTCCTCCTGGAGCTACTACCGTCGCCAATTCCGGAGACTATATCACCATCAAAGGTGAGAAAGGCACCGAAGGGAAACGGGGCAGGCGAGGACGACCTGGACCGCCCGGTCCTGTAGGTCCTCCCGGAAAACCAGGAATTACAGGAGAAATCGGTCTGCCAGGCTCGATGGTATGTACTCTGATTTGTATCTCATTTAACGTTATAATAATACTGATCAAATAAATTAATAGATACTAATAAAATAATAATAATGTTAAATAACATATAATAATGAAATAATACTAATTAAAATAATAATAATGATATAACAATATTATTGATAGTTCAATATTATTTATACAGTATAATTATTCCAATTATATTAATACTGTTAGCATTCAATGCTATTAACAATACGTCGGATAAATATTCTAGTAGCGTTATCTTAAGAGATCTCATTTCTAAAGAACGTTATTTTTATCTTTTTCAACCGCCAACCAAAGAACATGATAAAGGTGAGCTTTTATCAAACCGCATGAAATAATATGAAACACAAGTGCTAAATGCAGCATTTTTTGTTAAGTTATTTTTTCTTAAGTAGATAACTACAAATGTTTTTCTCGTATCTTTTTATAAAATTAAAGGAATTTAGTCGCCGCAGTTAAGAGAAAGAAACATTTATTAAACGTTTAAACGCAAATCCAAATTATAACCGTGTTACAACTAAATTCCTTGCGCTAATTAAAACGCAAATAAACGATTCATCTATCACTGTCTTCCACAGGGTCGTCCTGGGACTCCTGGAATTCCAGGAAGTATCGGACCAATGGGACCCAAGGGAGAAAAGGGGGAGCCTGGCGCACCGAGTCCTTACGGTGTTTCTGTCGGTGTAAGTATAACTTCCAGTTTCTTGTCGTGGTATCTTCTACCCGTGTAAACTTCTCTCGCGCGCTAACTTTACATATAAATCTAAGCGCCTACCAAAAGGCGAAAATCGAGAACCTTCTTTTCAAAACAGAATTTCACGCGAGTCTTGTCTGAGTAACTTGTCAGTCGATCGTCCGCGGACAGCGAGGACAAGAAATGTTACCCTTTGTTTTAAAAAGAAAAAGGAGAGATGGGGGAAAAGGAGCGGAAATAAAAATAATGGTTTTCACCTCGTGCGATTTCGGTCTGGCAGATTAAAGTGGTGGGGCATATATATCGTTATGAATAGGACGATGCGAAAATCTTTGAACAACGGGCGGCGCAACACGAGTGATGGAAATTAATGCAAGAGTGCGCTTGGCGTGCTCCCTTTTTTTCGCGTCTTCGTCGTTGAATTTATTCGTTGCGCCGAACAAAAATTTTCTCCGCCGCGGCGTACAGAGTTTCGCGAGCTGTCACGGCCGACAACTGACAAATAACGCATGCTGATACGCGCGATAGCATCTCACTTTGCTGCGAGCTCGTATGTGTGTACAACGAATTCACGTACAGCCGGTACCCGGATAACAATCCGTAAATATTACAACATCTTGTTACGAAGTGTATGAAGCAGACTATAACAATTACATTAAATGAGAAAATAAAGTGTCACAAACATAGAATATCCGGACTGAATTTTAGAAAGACTCAATTTTTTCATAAGTTTAAAACTATAGTTTTCAAACTAATCTTTTCTTGATCCACCCAGATTAAAATATTCAGAAATGCCGTATTATAAAAATAACAGCTTTTTATGAATTCAAAGCTGTGAATGAAGAAAACGGAATTTTCTAATTAATCGTAACTTTTATAATTAATTTTATTTTCAGTATTTCGTGTGAAATTTATCTCGCGTTAAGAGCTGAAGAAATGCGACAAGAAAATCATTCTTAAAATATTTTTTTACATCTGAGACGTCCCATTACAATTTCTTACGGCGCTATCAGTTGAAAGATCGTAGAGATCTAGTGAATGCAATAAAAACAAATCTCTCTGATGGAAATTCCATAAAAATACAAAGTACATAGACAACGATAAAAATCGCTCAAGATATCCATCATTTTTCTAAGAGCATAATACAACATTGATAACGACAAGGATAGATTATTTCTCGAGAAAGACCGATCACAGTCAAGCAACAGGAAATTCCGATATCGCCTTCCCACGATCGAAAAGATACCTCTCGCACCTAGCACGTAAACCGTCTCTGTTGAGTATTCGTGAAAAAGAACGCCACGAAGAAACGTCGACAGAAAGCCGACGTGATGCGCCTAAGCGATCGCTGCATCTTATTTTTCGATGTTTCCGATAAATCAACCGCTCCTGTTCTTGGCAATACTTTACTACTTATTGACTGCCTACAATCTCTCTCTGTCTGTCTACCGAAGCGAGAAAGAAAAATCGATAATCGTTTTTAGATTACATTGACGTGTGCTTCTGCGGAAAGTACGAGTCTCGTATTATCTGTAAAAATACCGTGACAATTTATTCACGCGTTTAAATATGGATTTTTAGATCAAAGGCGACAAAGGAGACGACGGCTTTCCCGGTATTCCTGGGCAGTCAGGAAGAGATGGTCAAAGAGGACCTCCAGGACCTCCCGGACCTCCTGGAGCACCGTCTCAAGGAAAATATATTCCAGTTCCAGGACCTCCAGGTCCTCCCGGACCTCCTGGTCCACCCGGTTTATCTTTAATTGGACAGAAAGGAGAACCCGGAATCGGTAGGAGCCACGTTTTCGGAGAAAGAGATTACTATCCCTCCAGGCAAGGTAAAGACATTAGAATATTAGGAAGTTGACGATTATAACTTGATAACTTGATAACATTTCAGTGATAGTACTTTGATAACAAAATTAAAATTAGAAATTGTTAGGTTAAACATAATCTATGTTTAATTTTAAGGTTTTTGATATTATTATATTAATGTTATGTTTGATAGCAAGTTAATAATTAGTTTCGCTAAGAATTTTTTGTTAAATTATGTTGCGATAAATACCCGTTTTATCGAGCACGCTTTGTATCTGTCAAATATTTATAATATAATTAAATTTTACACTCGCATACTTGCAAGGAGCCAGAAGTAGTCTGGACGAATTGAAAGCTCTACGTGAACTCAAGCAACTGAAAGAACTGAAAGAGATTAGGCAATTAGGTAATATGTACAGTATGATACTAAAATGAATATGTACCAGAACCACCGCTCTTTCGATGCTTTATAAAATATCTTCCATTAATTCCATCTTATTATATATTATATAATATATATAGTTATATTTTTAAACAACTTTAAAAATTTTTTTTGAAGGTGTTGTTACTGCCGCTACAAGGGGACCTTTAGAAAGTACAACGAAAATTGTGCCAGGAGCTGTTACGTTCCAAAACACAGAAGCCATGACAAAAGTAAGATTTTCCAAATTAGCGATTAACAATAATTACTTCTTTATATATATAAAGTAAATATACCTTTAATATTTTCGTTTTATGTGTACAGATGTCTAGCGTAAGTCCAGTCGGAACCCTGGCTTATATCATAGACGAGCAAGCTTTACTAGTCAGAGTTAACAATGGGTGGCAATACATTGCAGTCAGTATTAAGTTGTATTACTATTATAAGTTCGTAGAATACTAATTTGTGTTAAAACCGAGCTTCTTTTAATCTGTTTTCAGCTCGGATCACTTTTGCCTATCACAACGCCAGCACCACCAACAACATCTCCACCACCAGCAAACCCTCCTTTCGAAGCATCCAACTTAATTAACCAGATACCTGTGAAAGCCGACGGTACAGGCGTAAGTTAACTTAATTCATTTTGTAAGCTTTTGTGTAAGACACGTTTGTAAAAAATGAATGTGTTATCGAATTGGGGCATTTTTTCCATGCTGCGCAGTGGTATCCACGAATGGTGAGAGTATACCGTATTCAATGAGATTTTTATTTGAGACTTTTTCCGTCTGTTTGTTCTGGAAGTTGTGCGCGATTAATAAAAGAGAATATATAGTTTTTAAATTAGAATTTTTGTAAATTTGTCTTTAATTAAAAATATAAGAATATGCTCGCTGTTATTATAACTGGAAATATTTGCTCAATGCGAATCATGTTTTTCAGTTGAGGATGGCTGCATTGAACGAGCCGTTCACTGGAGATATGCATGGTATACGAGGAGCAGACTACGCTTGCTATCGACAAGCAAGGCGAGCAGGCTTGAGAGGTACCTTCCGTGCTTTCCTTAGCTCTCGAGTTCAAAACGTCGATAGCATTGTTAGATTAGGAGACCGAGATCTTCCTATAGTTAACATAAAGGTAATTGGGAATAATATTTATTACCAAGATGTTTCTTATCAAAAATTAAATATTTTGCTAAATAATTGGAAATGTTTAGGGCGACGTGCTATTCAATTCTTGGAAAGAGATGTTTAATGGAAATGGAGCGTACTTTTCTCAGAATCCTAGAATCTACAGCTTCAATGGAAAGAACATCCTTACTGACTTCGCATGGTAAATATAAAAAGAAAAAGATACATATAAATATATCTTTTTCTTTCTATATCTATATATATCTTTTTCGCATTATATACATATATATAATGCGAAAAAGGAAATATATCGATTTTATTGTATAAGAGGAAATCTAATACTTCTCAAATATAAATTGTAACATATTAATTGGATATTAGATTATTATTAATTTTAAAATAATTAACTAAACAGATTTACAAATATTATTACTTATTAATATATATTTAAGAAAGTATAAATATATATAAAACGATATATTTTCTTCCTATTTTTTGTTTTAAATTCTATTTTCTTAATATCATGAAATGATTAACATTGTTCTGATTATAGGCCCGAGAAAGTCGCGTGGCACGGCTCTCACAAACTCGGCGACCGAGCGATGGACACTTACTGCGACGCCTGGCACTCGAGCAGCTCGGATCGCTACGGATTAGGTTCGCCGTTGACCGGCGGCCGACTGTTAGAACAAGTACGATACTCGTGCGACAATAAATTCGCGCTGCTCTGCATCGAGGTGACGAGCGAGTTGGTGAGGAGACGGCGGAACGCCGATAATAGGTCAGACAACGACGTCGAGATGTCGGAGAACGACTATATGGAGTACTTGGAGGAACTCATGCAATACTGAATACTCGTACCTTCCACCATCTACCATCGCAACGCGAAAATCGAGCCGTTATGTAAATAGGAATGCAGATATGCGCGCGCCATATAATATACAATATATATAATCTTTTATATATATATATATACACACACACACACACACGCACACACACACACACACACACACACACACACACACACACACACAACACATACACACACAAAAAAAATATATATATATAAAAGAAAGACCCTACGTTCAAGTAAATAATTCATATCGATATACATATCGTGAAATCATAGCGTGTGCGAGTCATCGCGAACAGCGTCACAGCTCATTTTTCGCATTCCCGAGATCACGAAACTATTTCCAATTTCAAAGGTATAATTACTTGTACTTCCCCGCGAGCCACTAGCCATCCGCTTCAGCTGCGTCTCAGTTCTCTCTTTTCTCGATCTTTCTTAAACATAAAAAAAAGACTGATCGTCTAGATACTCATCAGTGTTTCATCGTATTGCGTATTCGCACCAGGTACTCCCCTCGAGTCGCTTTCGAAAGCTTCGATTGCTCGAAGCCTTTTTAGAAAGCTCTATCGCGGTTCAACGTTCGTTAAACGTTTTCCCTCATCACGATAAACGTCCAAAAATACTTGTGGATCATCAAACGAGCGACAAAAACTCGGACAATGCGTGCAAGACACTTGTTCAGACCCACGTTTATGGCGCACTTTAAATGCTAAAAACGGCAGTCTAGTTTTATCCCTTCTTTTCATCAAATAAAATTGGATGCCTACCTATATTCCAGAATTATTTAAAAGTCAGAAGATTCAGGCGAACAATTTTTGTAACGTATCGAATTTATCATTGGAAAAATGAAGAAATACAAAATCGTAGTAATCTAAAAATAAAAAAATTTCCAGAAAACAGAAGAAACCTGAAATTTAATCATTTTATCTTTTACTATTTTCCTTTTTTGTAACGTATTATAACTTATATTGGAAGATTCATGTATTTTCCAAGCTACACAATACATATTGTTTCAATTGTGGGATATTTTGAAAAAGATTATAATAAATAAACATAATGTAATTTAAATCTCAAATATGTTTTTATAGACTTATTCGATAACAGAAAACTATAAATTTTTTCTTTGCATAATTTCTTTTCTGAATCAAAAGGACTTAATTTTGATTTTTCAAGATTTATTATGGTTGAAATTCAGATCCTTGCATTCTCTTTGTTTCTAATGAATGATCATTGTAAACATAATGCAAAATAGCAGGCGAGGATTCTTATGTGAATCCTCAATGGTTGAAACCTAGGTAGTTATGTTCGACATTACAAATGCTGAGATATTACGAGTGCGCTGCGAATGCGGGCTGTACCATTTAGGGAAGTAATTACTTAACACTGCCCTAAAAAAAACTTAAATGAAGTTCGTATCCGCGATCAAGTTGCATTTACATTTTAGCTGATACATATTGAGTGTGTATGTTAGACGTAAGAGGCACATCGATTAAGGAGTTTCAGACGACGAGTTGCTCGACTCATTGTCGAAGATTTATGCTCCGTGTATCTCATCAAGAAAATCATTCATCAAGTCATCAAGAAAAAAATTACTTTTAAATTATACATCGCTCGTTTTAAAAATAGTTATTATACATCGATCGGTTTTTCCAAATCGTTGAAAAATAGTTATTGAGATTTTCACAGAAATTCTCAAAAATTTTAAGAGAAACTAGAATTAATTATTAACAAAAGAATGAAAAATTAGCATAAACAAACCTTGATATGTATCTTTAATTTCTGTATTTAATACGCGATACAACTAATTTAATACGGTGCAATATGCAATGTCATCAAGCCTAGACAAAGACATGTGAATAAATAATGTATATTTACCAAAGTTTTGTCACGAAATGTGTGTATAATAATTTATGTATTTCTTTTATTTTTCTGTCTTTTTTTCTCAGTTTGTTCCATAAGATTTATGTTTTATATTTATGTTATATTTCTGACCGTTGAATTACACCGAGCATAAATCAGATCTAAGTCAATGTCTATAACTCGAAAATATACCGTTAATATTAACATAATTTATTACAGTTATGTAAAGATCGATCTAGAGGTCATCATATGTATATTTAGGTTGTCAGCAAGCTTGTTGGCGAATATTTTCTACGTATATGTATGTAAACTTTTTTAAGTGCCATCAGTAGTAATTCGTGACAAGAACATACAATCAATTGTCCTTCGATATAGTTTGCACCGAAAATGTTTCGTTTCCAAATTTTATATTATTTGTACACTTTATTATTGTCTTTCTAAATAAAAGATGAAAAGGAATCTTCTCAAGTTACATCCCCTTCCTTCGCTTTTATTATATATAAGTGGTATGTACATATAGATTTGTACATTTTTATCAAATTTTTATGTAATACAAACACATAATACAAACTTTAATATCCGGCAAGAAAAAATAAATATAAATAAATTTAAATAAATATAAAAAAATAGTGTATATTTTTGCTATCAATATTTGTTATTTTATTAAAATCGATAAAAAGTTAAGTAATTCTAAATTACAAACATGAAGAAATTATATTCATTGATTCGATCACATCAGGAGAATTAAGCATGTTTTATTAACATGTTTACAGTTCATATAGAAATTCACATAAGTATATTTTCAATTTATGCTCAATTTGTGCATCAATATGCAGAATAAAACAAACTAAATTTCTTATATTATACGTACAAGATAATTTAGTTTTAATAACTGCTTTTATTTTTTTTAAATAAATATTTCTCTTAACTTTCAAATATCTTGCACTAATAATACATATAATACATATAAATTCAAATGCCTTCTAAAAAGAAGAAAAATTTCTTACCTTGAATCCTCGCAATGGATCATTACATAGTATATAGACTGCGTTCCATCTTTAAGATCCTCTAATTGTAAGATTGCAAATGTAGAATCGATCGATTTTGCTCCGATTTTGCACCACAACATATGATGATTTCATGCACTCGCGCACACAAAGGCACTTATTCCATTAATTTTTCATGTGAACCAATCTATGTCTTTTAATCCGTATCCGTTTAAGAGAAATCGTGACATTCGCGGATTTTCTATTAGATGCGGTAAATGCATAAATTCCTTCATAGGAATCTCAAAACATCAAAATATGCTAACGATTGCATTTGCTATATATATAAAGTAGCAATTGTTTAATATATTTTTTTATTACCGAGTCTACGCGTTTAAAATAATACTTTTTTTCTAATAACATAAAAATATAAGTCTCATCTAATATATCTCTTTTAATCCGTATTATCAACTATTCTATCTAATACAAGATGTAAAAAAATTGTGCAGAAAAATCTTGAACTCATGCATGTAATTTTATGAAAGTAGCTACATTAACTATAGTGATATCTTTTAATGTATTTAAAAAATAGAAGCAGTGATCGCGGCTAATCAGAAAATTATCGCAATCACTGCCAAATATTATTATTTTAATTACTCATGCATATAATTTAATTAACTCTACAAATATAATATAATCACAACACTAACTATATTAATTTTGCGTTACCAATCAAAAATAAATAAAAAATTACAAGCAGTGATCGCGGCTAATCGGGAAATAATCGCGATCACTGCCAATTAATATCCCATATTTTAATTAATTCATGCATGTAAACAAATTACTCTTACAAATACAATCTATAACTACATCTATTCCACATTGCAAAGTAAAAAAAACTATGAGTGATTGCGGCTAATCAAAAAATAATCGCAATCACTGCTAATTACTATTATACCTTGTATTTTATTCGACTGATATACATAATTCAAATAAAAATAAATATAATCGCAACATTAACTACATCGATTTCATCCTTCCCATCTACAAAACAGAAAACAACGATCAGCCAACAAGAAAATCTCGCAATCACTGCTAATTACTATGTACATCCTAAAATATTTTTGTTACAAATATATTACCACTTAATACATACATTACACAAACAAATACTGTATAGCATTTATATGCTATATTTATAATATGTATATTATAATATATTTATAATATGTAATCACAAATACATATATATATTTCAACTATACTCATAAACGTAATTTTAAACATAGCGATTAGTAATTTACTCTCTATCGATGTATGATGTACCGTCCCAAGAAGCCTTTAAGACATCATGTTCTTTTTAGACATCCTTAAGATATCATCGAATTTTCAACCATCATTCCTCATTAACAGATTTTTCGTTAAACACGGTAAGCGGTATGTGACTAATGTCTACTTCTACCAAGTTGGATTAATTCTAATCTCAGTTTAATCCACTTTTTATTTTTTTCTACTTCCTAGAACTAGTTAAACTGAGATTAAAGTTAATCTCGCGTTGGTGGAAATGGACGTAAATTGCGCACAACGGTCTAAGAACTTACTGCGAACATACCACATCTAATGAAAAGCCAGCAAGTCCTCGATTCTCTCGGAAAGACATACGGACATCGTTTTTTTCGCGCATCCGTCGGAGTCTGTACTCACCGTAACCGGCAACGATTCGAAACCACGGCGTCACGTCGACAACGTCCGTTGCGATCGGCGAAACGGCGCCGATGGCGAAGGTACACGGTAACCGATACATTCCAGCGATCGCCCGTTGTCTCGAGCAACACTCTCGACAGAAATTCGCGGTCGTCACACATTTTTAGCGGGCGAAATCCGCGATTAACCGGACGACATGCACTTCGCGCGTTCCGAACCGTCGCACCGCCAAAACTGTCATGGCGGCCAGATTTGCGCGCGCAACCTAGTTACATTCGATATTCGGACAACTCGAAAGACGAATAATTAAAATCCACGACGAGAACGATACGCTTTTCACGCTTCTTGGCAAGCTGCAACGATTAGCGGCATTTCATTCGACATTTTTATAAGGATTCATGAGATTTCTTTTGTACAAAAGACGCCGAAAACGGCGAATAGATGTTTGATTGAAATTTCAAAGTGGCGCGTAACGCGATTCGCAACGTAACGCGTACGCGACTGCCATGGTCAAAAGAATAACGCGGTACTACTACGTACATCGTAACGTTAATATATTTTTAATTATTTTTGTAAAAAAAGTGCCATACTTGTCTTCATTTTTATATTTATAATACCATATGAATTTACAAGTAAATATTGTCTAATTACTCTAATTACTAATTACTTTACCCTAAGTACTAATTACTTTTTTCTTTTTCAATATTGGATAATTGACCTCCCTCCCTCCCCCTCCCTCATGCTGCAAAATTTTATGTAAATATAAGAATTAAATTGTGAAAAGTATGTATAACCATTGACAAAAAGTGAAAAAAAAACAATTTTTACTTTGCCTTTATATAATGCCTCTGTTTTCTTAATCAACTTCAGATTGTAGTAAAATTTAAATTAAGCAAAATAGTTGGGAATTTAATGGTTTCATCGTCTCTAAATTTAAAACGCATGTGATGTATGATGAAAAGATTGAAAATTTTATTACAAATGTTAAAATATAGTTTTATATGTGTTTAATTGGTACAATCTTTACTTAATAAATTAAAAATTATTTAAGATTTTAACACCGCTAATGCCTCTGTGTATTTTAAACCTTCTAAAATATAAGCTAAATTCTCGACTGACGCATCCTCATCCTCTTCTGCCCATATCTCGAGCATGGTCTTACATTGTTCATACGGCGTTGTTTTGCTTTGAAAAAAAGCAATCTAAAATGTTATAATTAGTTTTAGTATCATATATCCCATAATTATAAATGGTAATTATAAAATGTTATAAGAAACATTTGATAATTTATAATACCTCATCATTTGTATAACCAAATTTCGTCGCTAATTTTTTCCAATCGTTTTTCAAACTCTCTGATAATTTTGCCACCATTTCCGGTGTAACTTTATTCAATTTTCTTGTTTTTACGTCGGCGCTTTCGACATCAACCTGTTCACTTTCCTGCTTTAAGACATCTTCGTTGAATTCTTGATCGGTAGATTCCGATGGCAGTGTCTCTTCGATTTCCAATTTTACATCAGACTGTGTCTGCTAAGAGACATAGTAAGAAAATTAAAAAATGTACAAAGCATATTCACAAAAAAAGATAATGAACATTAAATACTCACTGGACGATCCTTGGCAATTTTCTTAATCATTGTTTCAAGGTACTCAGGCAATTTATTTATAGGATAATTACCATGAACAAAGAAGTGCGGGCTTCGTCTCGCTAATAGTCTTAACGCTCTCCAACCAAAGTTACCATCGTTCACCTTCCTGTAAATACAAAATTACTACATTATTGTTAACAACAATGTGTGTCTTTATATGGTAACAATTAACTCATTAAATATTTATTAATCATAGTCGGCGGATTCCAGACTTATTAATCCCAATAAGTGTATTGCCTCAATACAAAAGGTTGATTGGGGAAAGTTGAAAATTATGAAGGAAGAATATAGAATGAATTACAATTCGTTTCGAAAATACATTAATAATCACAACAAAAGCAGATATGTCACAAACAATAACTTACTAAGCTTACTTATACTTATCATCGACCATCGCAGCAGGATCCAACTCCATTATGGCGTCTTCAAAATACGTTTCTAACGATGGAAGAAAATCTCTATCCTTAGATTTGCATGCTTCGAGATTGTTTGGACATAGATTCCATAATTTGGTGAGTTCTGGACTATTGAAGAATAATGTAAATTTAATTCTGATTTTATACGCGAATATTAATTTATTTCTTCATTTTTAAAGGCTATTTACTTTCCCATATGATATTTTCCAACTGCTTGCGCATCTCTAATTACATCGCCGATACGTCTTCTCGGTCTCTTCAGTTTTCGTGGCTCCTCGTCACCACCGTCATCCGATGTCGGTCGTTTAAATGGTGGACAACCCTCATTCTTCCATGCATTCCAATGCTCTTCACGTTTCAAAATATTTTTCACGGTTTCTGCAAACGTGGGACCATCGGGCGGTGTTTCAATAAGTAAAGTATAAACTTGTTCAGTAGTGGTCTTCACCCATTCTACTTGATCCGGCTTGAGTTCGTGTGTCTCACTTAAAAGTAACAAACATCGTAGTGATTCGATAACGTACACATCATGAGACATTTAATTTAAGGAAAGCAGACCTTGTCTCATAGCCACTGGCAAGGAAGCTTTGAAAAACAAACATTTTTTTATAACTATTCAGAGGCATCTGACTAATTGCCGAATAACTTATTAATTTAAGAATGAGCTTGTGATAAAATATTAATAAAATATTCATCGTATTGCATTAATATAGAGAATACTTACGCTTTGAATTTTACAGTGCTATTGAGATACTGGAAAAGAATGAGAAATTGCAGCAATACATATCGCCTGAAATTAGAATCTGACAGCTGCAATTCCAATAATTTTTGATTGGTCAAATATTTTGCAAAGTAGTGCGTTTCCTTATGGGAGTCTTCCATAGAAGTATCCATCTTGATGCATGTCGTAGGGTAACTACGTTGCTCTTCCAATTTAAAAGAAGCAAATGCTGACAGCACATTAGATGCATGCTATAAAAAATACATTTTTTTAATAAATATGTAAAATAAATAAAATAAAATATTTATATTACTGTTAAAAAAAAAATTAAAACTTACAGCTGAAAAGACCTTCCAATGCATTTTATTGTAACACTGATTTGGATTTCTGAAGAAGTCTTGTAAAGCCCAAAACTTTCTATACAAATTATAATCAATTGGTATCTTGCTTTCCGACTTGTCATCATCCTTAGTTATCTGCTCTAAGTTGTCTTCCTCTGCTTTTTCCACGCCAAATTCCGTGTGATTTTCCAAATTAAACTCACTAACAATATTTAAACCAGATCTTTCAGAAAAAGGAAAGAATTTTGCAAGAAACAGTAGAATTCTGCCACAAAATACAGTTTGCTGTGAACGCGACAATCTCCTCAGTAAATCGTTGCACATTCTTAACAAATTATTCTTGCAAGCAGTGAAAAACAGATCTTCCTTCCACACTGTGACGTTGTTCTCCACAAAGGTGAACAACTGTTCGCATCGGTCCAATGTCATCGAATCAAAGATATCACCCAGTAACATCACCGGCATACTCGCCGTAGCGAGATCCTTCCTGCATAACTCTATACAGAACGTGATGTACGATTCAAGCGAGCGCACGTTACTCGAAGCATTTTCCGTCAGTATGACCAGCAAAGTATCTCGGAGTGCCTGATCAATCGCTACTTTTCTGTCGCTATCATTCGCACAACGTTCAATGCACTTTTTTTGAAACAACGAGACGTCCGACAGCTTGAAGTGCTGTTGCAAGTAATCCTGAGAGAGAAATGAGACGCCTTGTAAGTACAATGGACAGTTTCAAACAAGAATTCGTGAAGTAAAAAGTTAATGTTTATGCTAAACAAGTTATACTTACACTGTAGTCTTTCCTCAACACTTCGAACATCGCCATGATTTCTTATAGCCGTGATAATATAGATCCTATTATTTTCATTGAAAATTATTTATCCGGTTTTCCGGTTCCAAGCATTCTCGTCTCTCTTCAAGAATCCATGAGAGGTTAAGTTACGACTCAGACACGATTCTCATGTCACGACGTTAACGGTTAAACACGGATGGAAGGGGAGATAAGGTACGTTCTGATGGGGTCGCTCGGTCGCTTATCGCTAGCGACCCACGAATTATTCAGAAATACAATTAATTATAAAATTAAAAAAATTTGTTTGCATATTTTCATATTCGAGAAACTTAATAACTATTCAGATACAAAAGAAATTTCGTTCGCAATTTTATATTCAAAAAATTTAATAATTGTAAAATATACAAGAATTTTATTAAAAGAATTTTATTAAAATAATTTTGTTTGCAATTTTATATTTAAAAAATATAATAATTATTTAAATATAAAAAAATGTTGTTTTGCAATTTTATATTTAAGAAATATAATAATTGTTCAAATATAAAAGAATTCTGTCTGCAATTTATATTTAAGAAATACAAGATAATAATTGCACAAGTATAATAATTATAAAAGATAAAAGAATTCTATTTGTAATTTTATACTTAAGAAATATAATAATTATTCAATATAAAACAATTTTGTGTATAATAACTTTATGCATATATTCTAATATATGTATATATGTATGTGATACGTATACGTATCTCTTATAGTTCGTTAAAAGTAGGTATTTTGGTATTTTTGTCCGACTCGCGTGTTACTTGGCGTTTGTATTATTAGCCCAGTAAAATTAACCTTTGACTCTCAAATAACCATTCAAGGGATTGAAAGTTATATAAATCGATAAATTGAAACCTTCTGAACAATTATTGTCTTTTAAAATGTTAATTGTTATGAGCGTTTATTTAATTTGAATCTTTTGTTTGTGTATTACAGTATCATGTCTGGAGAGGAGATGGAGGTCTGGGAAAGACATCGGCTCTCGGCGGAGCAACTTTGGGGTGAGTATCATCCCTCTCCTAAAATTAATAGTTCTTGTTCATTTATTTATGTGAAAATTAATGTTTCATCTCGTTAAATTAAAAATAATTAGAAAAAGAAAAGTTATCTAAAATTTTATTAAAGTTTATCCATGTAAAGAAATCTTTTTTTGGAAAATAGATAATTATGTACTAGTTATAAATCTAATTGTGAAAGACGAATTTTGCTTGTATGTATTTTGCAGTATTATCGTATAGGTATTATCGTATAGCTACGAGGCTGTTAAACTCCGCCCGTTGCGCATCGGATCGGTGAGTCAAAAATTTCTTTACTGAGGTTACGAATCTACGACGAATAAAAAATAAAGCAGAAGTATCTCGATACATGTCACATTATGATAATAAGTTATAGTATAAAATATTAAATCTCGTAAATTCGTTGCCTTAATGAATGAGCTAAAAATAATTACGGGACAAATATTTAATCTTGGTTTATCGATGTAGGTATTGTACATCATGCGACTGTGCTCGAGAAAATATTCGCACACACAGAGCTCATCATTCTTAATCAATAAACTGCCATGTTCTGTAGTTAAAATAGTTTTTTAAAATAAATTTTAAATAAAATAAATATATAACGGGAAACATTTTATTTCGCTGATTTAAACTAGCACGTAAGAGATTACATTTTTCAACTTTTTATTAGATTAATTCGACTTATAATTATTATAATATTTTAGAAATATAAAGAAAAAATAAAAAGTAAAGTATGCTTTTACAGTTAAGGTAAAAGTAATTTTTTTTTAAATATAAATTTTTATTTAAGTTTCCTTATAAAAAGAATTATCATTTTATTATTTTTCTCGAGTAAGAGAAAAATAAAGTAAAATATTGTAGGTGCAATAAAAAAAGAAATGTCAATAAATAGGGGAAAATTATGAAACTATTAGTTAGGATGTGTATTTCATTTATTATACAGAATAAATTGTATTTTGATATAAAATAAATGTATGAAAAATAAAAAATATTAACATAAAAAATTCTTTATCCAGAAAAAAAGAAGATCGCCGGTTTGAATTGGCAGGGGTGGTGGAGGGCCTCTACAGGATAATTTTTTTATTGGCTAATTTATTCATCTTTTTCTCTCTCAATTCAAATTTAAAGTAAAGGTATTACTTTACTTACAACTACAACTAAGAAAATAGTCTTGTTGGAATTTTCGATAAAAACGGAGTAGCTTTATAAAAGAAAAAAAGATATTTGAGAGAGATGATATTTTATTAAAATATACATTTCGTCCGGAATACAAAAGGATAAGTTATATACACTTTTTTCCTGATGGGCTTGCGCAGTATAAATGATGATAGTAATAAATGTGATATTAGCTGATAATAATAATAATAATAATAATACATCCGCAATAATAATATAATAGTACGCATAAAATTTGCATAATTACAAATTACGAAGGAGACAATCATTTATAACTTAAGTATAAATGATGATATATTAAGTTGTATATATATTAATTTATAATCTGCAAATTCGCATTTAGAATTATTAGAATATGATAGAACTAAATGATCTTGGTTCACAAAAACGAGTTTCTCTCGTCACCTTCTTCTATTTTCCTCATATTCTTCATATTAAATAGACTCACTTATTCGTAAGTAAAAAAAAATAAGTTTACTAATGGACACTTTGATGTCGATAAAGTCGACATTAGAAAACAAGATGGCCTCTACAATTTACTGCGAAGTCACTTATTATTATTTTCTACTTTTTTAATGATATTTAACCCTTTACCGACATTTTTCGTTGTATCATTGCAGAGTTTCAACATATACATACATACATTTGACAAAATTATGTCATTTCCGTAAACAGATGTAACTTGGTGTGCGGAGGCCTTCTTTTAACTGACTCTGAAAATATGTTGTTTGTAGAACCAACAGGATGGATCGATAAAGAGTTAAAGATCGATTCGTGTCTGACAATTCAGAATAAACAAACTGCGGATTCCTAATATATTTTAGTTTGCACATTCTTGTCGATCCGTAAATTCTAGATCATCATACAGGTATAGTTAGCTGTTACGAGCAAGATTATTTTGTGCAATGTATGCAATAGAGTATTTCTTTGTATTCTGTGTGAATTCTATTGTCATTCTCAATTTTTTCTTCGTTATCTCTCTTTTTACTCTCTTGAGCTCTCTATTCTCTTACTAAATATTCAATAACAAAGAGAATAACAGAGTAATCCTTCCGTCAAATAACATAATAATTTTTACTACACACAGAAATTTGTTTTAAAAACATACATGTTTTAATACACAGCTATTAAATTAATTCGTAAAGTATGTGTACATACAAGAAATTCTGATAAAATATTTAATTTTCGATATTAAATATCTAATGAAATTGATATGCATGTATATTATAAAAAAATACGATCATTTTTAAAAAAAGGTAGTTAACATGATGATAGTAACTAAAACATTGCAAGTTATGCACAATAATTTAATTATCTTGAAACATTATATAAGTAAAAAAATCATTTTTAAATAAAAGTTAATTTTTAATCTTTCAAGATACTTCTTTGGCTGATTTTTACTTGATCCATAATTTATTACTTCGTCATTTTTTAATGACTAATGTAGTCGTCGTAATATGAATTGATAGTAACATATACATATGTATATGTGTGCATCTATTCAGATATAACTTTAAGACAGGAGGAAAATTTATATTTTTTTTCTGAAAATATTATGAACATACGTTTGCAGCATCATTAACGTCAAGGCACTTTTAAGGCCTTTATTGCTATATCGACAGATAACGATTGAAGAAAGCAATGAGAAAATTATAAGAAACATGTATATCATCTCTTTTGCAAGGACTATCCATGTATTGAATGTACAACGAGAGAAGAAAAATTTGATATAAAAACAAAATTCTTTTCAAATATAAAGGTAAAACTTCATTATTCTATATTAATCGAATTCATCGAATTAAGGAATATATTGAAGAATGTAAAATCTCACCAAAACTTCCTTATCTTCATCAATTTTTTAACTGTCTTGATGTTAAACGCGATCTTTAAATACCGAAAATAGTTTCTTTTCTTATCATACTTGTGATGTAGTTATATATACTCCATAAAAAAATTAGTGAGTTTACTTTAGCATTATTACATCGCGTATATAGAGTATTGAAGCATTGTCGCTACATCTGATAATGAAGTGAATATTAGATACGGTAGTCCTCGTGTACATTTGGAATTAAGGCAACATCGATAATATCATCGATAAAGGTATCCGCTTATACAAACAATAACGTTAACTTAACGCCAACAGCTGTATTCATTATTTTACTTGAGTCGTAAACGTTTCCCGTTATACCAACGCAGTATTCAGACCGTGTTTCAAACTGAAAACGGATGATACTACGTATAACTCAAATAAAATATATAAAGACGTTTTTTCCTTTAAAAGAATTAACAAAATAGATGTGTGTGTGTACACGCATATATATATATATATATATATATATAATACATACATACATACATACATACATACATACATACATACATACATACACATATATATATATGTATGTATGTATATATATATATATATATATATATATATATATATATGTTATCTATTTTGTTATACATATATGTTAATTTCAATAATATTGTGTGTAAAAGTAAAATAAACGTAAAATTATGCTCCAATTCTCTAGAATCGAAAAGTGAGACTTTGAGTGCCCTTACCATATAATTTTCATCTACGATATGTTTCATCACAGTTTTGTGCATAATACAAATATAATAATGCAATAATAATTGTACAAAACAATGATCCATGTATTAGATTTTTACAACAGCGTCACATACTGAACTAAATAAGAGTTTCGTGAGATAAATAAGAAAGTAGCACTATATCTTACTAAAAGCAGTTTAGTAAGGTATAATCATGTTTCGTGAAATTCTCAAACAAAAGAGTCAGTTCGATCGAAACATTTTAAGCTTACATAAACCCGTCGAATGAACTCTTTCCTTAAATAAATGTGCTCTAAATTAAAGCTAATGTATACACGAATTGTCATTGTTAAAATCAGCATCTGATCTGCATGTGAAACGATATTATATTACGCTATTATATTATTCTCTAATAAATTATTTACATCTTACTAACGCACTCGGTAATATTAATTCTTAATAAGCAACAATGATCTTTTCGCACAGGTTGCATAGCAATCAAGTTTTGCCGATTGCTTTACGACAGCTCCGAACGAAAGTGTTATAATGAAAGAGTAGTCGAAGAGTAAAACATTATTTCAAAATATCAATTATTTTAACGTACTGATATACGTAATAAATAACGTATATCAATAGGAAATTTTCAGAAGAACAAAATATATATTAATTTTTGCTTTCATATACATATATATATTTTTTTTTCTCTTATTCTTAATGATTCGATATTTAATTGATGATATATCTCAATATCAATATCTTTTTATTGCCCTTATACTCTTTATAAATTATAACAATTTTTGTTTAACACTTGCGTTCAGAATTATACATATGTACAAACTTTCTACTTCTTCCCTGGGGCAGCAAGGCCAATAATACATTTTAAAATACTAAATTTCCAGCATTGTGTCTGTCTCTACGAATTTTATACATACATATATGCATTTTTCACTCGCGACATATTAAATCCTATTAATCCAATAGATAATTGATATGGAATTAATTGACTGTGCAGTTTGTTATGATATTTGTTGTAAAATTAAATTGAAAACTTCCAAATGCGAATTGATTCCCTACATCATATATTGCTACGTTCGATAACTTTGATAACTTCGAGATTCTTTCACGATACTACATGTGTTTTGTGTTTTAATAAAAAAATTTGTACAGTATGAACATCGTATAACTATAATCATAAATTTTGGAAGATTTTCTTCCAAAAATACTTGTGCATGCTTTACCTTATATCATATTTATATCATAATTAAAATAATAAAGCTAACTTCGAATTAAACAAAATTAGTGATTTTACTTAGTAGAAAGATGTGAAAATTGATAAAAACTTTGATATGTGTGCATAAGTAAACGTAGAAAACAGATTAATTAAAATATTCACTGGAGAAGAATAATAATCCCCCGTAAAAAAAATTGAATTACTTAACCAGATAATAAATATTTAAAGGCCGACATACTAGTTTTCTAAAAATTACTTAAATTTATGTTGAAAAAGTATATATATATCGTAGGATATGCAAGATATGCAAAGTTCATAATTGCAAGGCCATTCAGATATTTGTATATATGAAACGATTTCACATATTAACACTTTCTATAAGACTTACTGGATTTTTATAAGACCTATTGGCTTTTCCTATTTCTTGCTTTTGTAAATATAGAAAGTAAACAATTTCCTCTTTCTTTTATTCAAAAATTTGTAGAACACCATCTATTATGGAAATTCAAGATTGTCGAAATATGTAATAAGAACGATCATACTAAAATTGTAATAATCGTATCATATTACTCAACAGCAAAGCCACAAGTTTCTTCAACCGCCTGCGTAAGCTTGTCAAGCATCTTTTGGTAAGTTGGATAATTTTGCGGTATGTCTATTCTATTAAAACAGGTATGTGCTTTTGGTAGATTTTCGCTTGGGGCATCAACAGCGTGAATCGTGAAAAGCCGTGGACCCGCTGCTCCTGTCGACCCTACACAATCAAACGTAATACACGATTATTATCGACATGCTGTATTTTTAATGCAATGTGTCTAAATATAAAATAATATTTACCTTGCAAAGCTTTGAAACCTTGCAATGGAACTCGGGAACTACCGGTAACGAATTGAAGCAACCTAGCTCTCATTTCTTCACCGTACGACTCCACTATCTGCCAGAACCATTGCACAACCGGCGTATCGGGCGTGCAGTGCTTAAGCCGAGTATGCATCTTCCAATCGTTTATGTCAATAGTGCCCAAACCGCCAATAACTAATTCCAATTCACGTTCGTCGAACGGTCTTAATAACAGAGGAGGTATCAGTTCGTGAAATCCTTTCTGTAATGCTAAGAACTGTTGCTCGATACCGCGCATAAATCGATAGTTTACGTATAAGCGAACGTATTCTCTCTTATTTTCTTCCGTCACCGGAATGTCTTTACCGCCTGGCTTTAGCTCGTGATTCTTCAATGCGCCGAAACTACTGTGCTCTACTGAAAAAGCAGCATCTAACACACCGTCTATGCTATTTTCCCTAAAAATAGTGAAATAGTAAATTAAAATTTTTTGGAGTCATCTTTAAAAAAACGTACGAGTTAGATTTTAATAATAAAGTTTCTTTTTAAAAAATATATATCACTTACAGCATCCATGTGAGACTCCTGTGTAATTCTGGATCGACTCCTTCTATATCGCTCAAAGTTATAGCTTTATTGAGCAACATTTTATAGAACGGAGTCGTGAAACCACCATCAACGTGATGACCATGAAAAACGGCGATGCCTATAATCCTTCCGGCAAAATGAAAATACGATAAGTGTTCTGGATTTATGCCTGAATCTGGATTAATTTGAAGCGTATAATTATCATCTCTCGAATACTGAAAGAGTCCATATTGCGGGTTTAGCATCTCATGAGATAATAAATATAACCATTCGCGTGCCACACCGCCGTAATCAAGGCCTTCCTCGCCGCGGAATTTTACCATGAGCCTTTTGCGCATATCTTTTGGACGCATTTTCATTATCAATCTGTACGATTCCTGTAAGAACGACATATTCTTTACAGACTAGATCTCGTAAAACGAATTCTTATTCTTAATTCTTTGATAGTAATATTCGAAATATTTTAGAATAAAAAGGTGTAGATATTTAAAATTTGCTTACTTCGAATATTTCATTTCTCGATACCTCCAACCTACAATGTCCACTCTGAGGTTGAAGAGCATTCAATTCCGCTCGAAGACATTTCAACTTTGCTACTAAATCACGTTTGTATTTCGGAAGAAGTTCATTGTCCATGAGCTCTTTCGGTAATTCCGATACTGTTTGAGCATTTTGGGATGGAGCGCTTTCCACTGAAATACAAAGAAACGCTTGTTATGCCCCAATCGCACTATCCACATATACTCAATCAAAAATCCCGATTTTTACAATAATGCGCCCTGATGAACAAGACTCTTCCGAAATGAAATGGCATTTTGCCCAAGTGACAAAACAACCGAGACTGATTAACAGTCAGACGTTGCATAGATAGACATTTCGCAGATAAGATAAAATTGTGAGATGTACACATATGGTCTTTTGTTTTGTTTTTATGTAGAAATAAGTACATTATGCGATTGTGCGAATATTATCAAATAAGATGTATAAGATGTATTATATATAAATCAAAGATATAAGCGCTTAAATTATTCTACATCCTGTAGAATTATTTCGCATTATATTTCTATAGGAAATATATTTTCCCTTCCTCTTTCTAGAAAAAGTACGTTTTAAAAGACACTTCACTCACTTGTTGGAGAATTGTTGTTGTTACTTCCGGTTTCATTTCTCGTTGGTTGTTGCGGCGTGTTAGGCTGAACCATCGATGAATTCGTTGTATCCGCCTCAGCAGTTTCACTCGTTACCGAGTTGTTTGCATTATTCGCGGCTTGATTGCTCATGTTATTATTTTGTCTCCTACTGCCGACGGAATAATAGTTTTACACTCTTGCGTAATCATATTTACGATCCGTATCTTTCGACTTGTTATACTTACTTCAGCAGATTGCTTATTATTTGACTGGATAGCCTGGGATCAGTAAACTGCGTTGTCCTGTTATTGTGATCTACGAAATAAACCCGTCCACTTTGGGTCTGTCTCATTTCCCATCCGCTGGGAAGAGGACCAAGCTCGTTCGTCAGTTCGTTAGCTTGCAGATCGCGTGGAATTCTCGGATCGTGCCAAGTAGAAGATCCAGTTGGTACATGATAGAAATATACTTGGCCTTGTTGGGTTTTCCTCATTTCTACGCAAATAATAGAAATTTTTTTGCTATATTTATACATCCTTTTCCCTAAATAATTTACATTGTCTAATCTAAATTATTTTAAAAAAAATTATTTTAATCGTACCGTAACCACGAGGTAGATCCGATGGTTGTGGCGGATCGGTTCGTCTGTCGCTACTCGACATAATGCTATTTCTGTTCCTACTGCGATTAGGCCTTCGAATATGGCCCCCGACTCGAATTTGGTTATTAGGGCCACATTCTACCCTTCCGTTCGCATTTTGATTGCCGTTTTGTTCATCGGTTCCTCTAAAGATGCGCCGCTCTCTCAAAGACGATGCCGATGTTGTCGCGTTTCTTACGTTGTGCTGATTGCGATTCTGTTGTTGCTGCTGCGGTGTATTTCTCGGAGTGTTTTGCGTCGAATTATCTCGGCTAGGTGTTTGACTCGGCGTACCATCTCCGCCCGTCCATTCTGATGACGTATGTCTTGCAGGACTACCCTCATTTCTTACATTCGGAGAGCTCGCACTACTGCTGGGAGACGTAGGCTCCGACGATGATAACGGCGGTGGTTCCGGTGTTGTTGGTATAATAGCATTGTTAGGCCTATAAATGACATTACTCGAACAAGTTTACATCACACATATCGTGTCATATACACACTTTGGTATGAGGAAATGTTAGTCAAATTACCGAACATTTGGACGAATCCATTGCGTGCTCTTCGTGTGATGATTTACATAATAAAGTCGACCGCTTTCTGTTCTTCTTTCTTCCCAGCCATCCGGCAAATCATTCGGACAGCTCAAATCTCCGAGCACGTCAACCACAGCGTTATGACCGACTGTGCTCACTGCGCCGTTATGGCCATCGCGCGACATCAGGGATACGACAATTTGCCCTTTCACAACATCCGTGTCATCGGAATGAGCTTTACATAGGTCCAAACGTTGATCTAAAAGTACATCGCAAACTAATCTTTATAAAACGTAATTGTAGTGTGTAAGATAATTTAAAACTGATGTAAAGAAATATGTTTCCTACAAATAACAAATTTTATGTTAAAAGAATAGATCTACTCTGAAATACTTAAAAATAAATGTTTCCTTAAATTTTTTCCTTAAAAATACGGGTTTGCAAAAAGCAATAATTTTGATTATTTTTGCTTTGCTAAATCGCAAATTTGAAAATTAATCTATAATTACTGAAATTCTTTATTTCTCAACAATTTTCAAATTCTTTATTTGTCACTGATTTTTTACTCGCTAGTGCAAACTATTTTAAATTTGATAATTTTGTTGACTTGAGATTGTTGTACTTGAGATTTCAACATAAAAATTTAACTAGAGAAATATGATACTTTAAGAAAATGTAAAGAAATAATACAATAATTATTTACTTCCACTTATCAGAATAGCTGTCTTTTAATTCAGATTTTAGTTCCAACTTCTCGCGAAGTATGACTGTGTTTTAAGCGCAAGATACTATCATTTTATTAGGTAAGAATAAAATCTAATGATATAATATAAACAAACACACAAATACATACATCCTGTATCTTTAAGTCTTTGGATAGTATTTGATAATATGCGCACACATCCTAGAAACCCTCCGTTCTGTTTCTTATGGAATTTTCTATAATTCCACACAGATATGGTGATGCCATCGTTCTTTCCGATATATCTATACACAGGTATAGTAGTTATTTTCTTTTGTATATACTTATGCTAAACCTTTCTTTACACATGGTCAGCCTAAAAAAGATACTTACAGGTCATAGTGTTGGTTCCATTTAGGATCAAGGGTAGCTTTGCAAGTATCTGTACTGTGACACTGCCCAGAGCCTTCAACAGTTATTTTAGCAAATGGGTCGGGTAAGCCTAAAAAGTAATCGTTCTTAAATCACATTCCTTTATATTTCTATACACTAAGCTCTTTGTGCAAGAAAAATACTTACGAAATAAATCCTTTCTAGCGAGATTGCGGGCACATAAAACTAAAACGTATATAATCATTAGATAAATGTATATTTTCACGCTTAAACTAATATCATGGTAAAAAAATGTCCAGCCTGATTTTCTTTTTCTATCACACACGAATTAATGGCGCGATACATCTATATGTACAGTTTAGCAAATTAATCATACCATTTCAAAATTTTACATCAATATCTAATCAGATAAGTTTTATAAAATAATCCAGATTTATAATCTGATAATCTACAACTTCTGCGATATTTTTTGATGATTCCACATTTCATTTGTTACACGTTTAAAATTCTCAATTACGATCAACATGATTATATCATATGAGGTAATCTCTGCTATTGTAACGAAACCGATTCAAACTTAAATATGAATAATTACAACTTATATTAAATAAACGATAATCGAATAGCCTCTCTAATATCAGCGAAGTAGCTGGATATCAATTAATAAAACTAGTCGGAAAGATAACATTAGCCAAAAATGAGACTTTGTTAAGGAACAATTAACGAATGAATGCACATCTTCAGATGACCGTCCGAGAATTAAATTCCGTTTTCATCGGAGAGTCCCCCGGAGAGTACTCGCGGTGGGGCCTCGAGTTCGCCGCCGAGGAAGCTGGCGCAACCGAAGGGCACGTGGGACTCCCGAGGGACTTAGCGGACGTTTGACGTTCACGCGTTTCCTCGTCGTGCAGTCCCCTCCCCCGAAATGGAAGAACGCGCGCCCATTCGTGTGAGGGCACGTTGAATAGCGCAAAACAAAAACAGGCCGACGTGCGTGGGCAGGTGCCGTCGTCGTGCGTGCGAGGCTCTACGACTTTCACGCACGACGAGACGCACGACGCCCGAGGAAGAGACGGCCGCCGCACTCACTCGTCAGACGGATCTTCATGGCCCCGTTCCTCCTGCTACCGCCCGGGTTCGACATCCTGCACGCACATTTAACGTTCCGCACCGCGCATCGGCGCCGTAATTGGCAAATGAAGCGAGGGCTTGCTCTCCCCTGGCAAGAGAACGCGCGACGGCGACGGTGTTCCCTGTTCGCCCGCACCACGCACACATACGTACGAACGTGAACGGTCTCTCGTGCGAGCGCACTATCGACTTGAAACCGTCGATCGATTCTCGGAGCGGACTTGCACGCGATCTCGAGGGTCCCGTGACGATCCACGCACGATGTAATTTTGATAAATTTTTACCACGTGGTAGAGATGAGTAAATGAATGTAAGCTGGATTTCCAAGGAAGTTAAATGGAGGAGAAGAGGGGAAGGAAAATGTTTGTAATAAATTTAAATGACCACGGCTGTTCTAATCGCTTCGTCTCGATGTATCGAAGTGCGATTGGTATCGTGCCTGTTGGTCGCGTCGCTCTTGCGCGATATGCATTGGCAACGTTTAGAGCTGCCCGCATTGGAGAACGAAACTAGATATTCACTAGAAAGTGAAAGAACAATAGATATTTCATCTTTTTAAGTACTCCGAATCTCCTTATTTTGTGTTAACAAAATTAAAGTTTACTTATTTGTAAATTATTGTTTACTTATTTGATATTTAATATTAAAAAATACCAATAATATAAAAATTACTAAAAAAGTAACTTTAATTAATCAAATTTTGATTAATTTAATCAGTGGTTAATTAACTTATTTAAATTAACCAGTAATTAATTTAATAAGAATTACTTATTGCAAAATTTCTAATTATATAATTTATTATACTACTTGATAATTTAATTGCCAATTAAGTTAATCGAGGAATAATTGGAAATTTGATTGATTTTAATCGTGCTAAAGAGATGATTAACTTTATCTCTTATTAATTCTATTATCTATTAATCTATTAACACCAGAGGCGTTTAAAGCAAAATTTCAAATCAATTCGTCATCTCTGTTTAATTTTTTTTTGTATATTAAGCAGTTACACAAAAATAAGAATTATATTTAAATTTAACAAAATTCTGCAGATATTATTTGACAAGTTAATCGATTAAATATATCGAAATTTGATTGAAATTACCTTGAAACTCCTTTTACGAAATTTACTCGTATAAACTTGAATGAAAGTTGTACAATGTAAAATTTCCGGTGTTTTATTATGTAACATCGCGATTAGTTTGTACAACGCGATAATGAAAAGTCATTTGTAAATATTTTCGCATTTTTCAATGAACACGTCGAGTGAAAGGAGAATCAAAGAGATGTACATGTGGATGATGCAAAATTCTCAACATCTTCAATTTTCTTGTTCAATTTTCCTTTATTATGAAGTCTTAGCGTAAAAAGGTACAAATTAAAGATAAATATTTCGCGAACACTCATGAAAAAAACGGCGAACACAATGAACTTATTCAGCGCCGAAGTACAATTAAATGAAACGTCGTATATATAAGAAAAACGTGTCATGATATTATCATTCCATTTCTTTTTGTTATCGCTGCTTGTCAAATCTCAGAATAGTATGACTTAAACTTACAAGTGCGATATCAGTACATTATTAATGATTATGATTATCAACTGGCCTGCTTCTACAAAGGGACTGCCGCTTATTCATATTAACATATTTTCTATATATATATATTTTTTTTTTAATATATATATAATACGTAAATATATATCATTGTCATGTGATCCCTGCACGTTTTGTACTATCATCGATACTATCATCGCAAGTTACACTTTCGCTCAAAAAATTTAAACGGTTCAGAACTTTTCTTTATTCATAAGAGAAAATGCAAATACTTCATTCAATTTCTAAAATCAAATAAATATTTTAAATAAAAATCCTGACAAGTTATGCAAGTTAAAGAAACGTCGGATCGATTCCGATAAAACAGACACTTCGCGTCGAAGTGCAAGGCAAATGGCACAAGTCGTGAATTTCACGAAGCTTCGTAACTCGTGCTTCGCATAATTCAAAGAAATCGGCGGAACTTTGCGATGCTCTGTATATGTATGTGATTCGCGTTCACAACTACACACTTGGCTACCCAGCTGAAAAGAAAGTTTCCTTCGAGAAACTCATTGGCAGTATCCCTTACAGATTAGAAAAGTTTTCCGTCGATCGCGGAATGTGATTAACACGATTGCCGGCCGTGCAGTCCCTCGTTGTACTTAAAAGCGACTCAGATTTCAATTCTCCCCTCGAAAAGTGAGGAACGCGTCCACAAGGAAAACTGCGCCCTCGATAATACTGAGAGAACCTTTGGCTAAGCCGGTATCGCGGAACGATGACTTGTGTACCAACTTCTGGAAGTAATCGATGTTGAGCGAGCCCGCGGCGATGAACAAGGCGCATCCAATGAGCGAGAAGAAGAGATCCTAAAAAGATAAAAGATCGCATTTAGTGAAAATCTGTACTGGTAATAATGTATTTTAATTTATACATTACTGCATTAATTATATAACATTTTTATTATCTACACCTTAAGAAATATATAAGTTATGTGATTTAATTTATTTAATTAATTTAGAATTTTTTTTTAACTTTTTTTTGTTCTCTTAGATCTCTCCACCTTTGATTTTTGCGATCTCGGATTTTCCATGCATTCGTATTCTACATATAATTTTATATTTTGATGTCTCTGTCTGTGTCTAATGCAAAAAATGTATCTTACAATACTTATAATACTGCTCTGTTATTATTATATAATAATTATAAACCCAAAAATGTATTTTAATTTATACATTACTGCATTAATTATTTATATAACATTTTTATTATCTACACCTTAAGAAATATATAAGTTATGTGATTTAATTTATTTAATTAATTTAGAATTTTTTTTTAACTTTTTTTTGTTCTCTTAGATCTCTCCACCTTTGATTTTTGCGATCTCAGATTTTCCATGCATTCGTATTCTATTTACATATAATTTTATATTTTGATGTCTGTCTGTGTCTAATGCAAAAAATGTATCTTACAATATCTACTAAAACATACCACACGGCGGTTCACCGGTGTTCCCATCACGCTGCCAATAAACAGGCCGACCAGAATAATCAGGTATCCTCCGAAAGTGCCCATGGTTATCATGGCGGTATGTTGATCTCCCGCATTGAAAGAGTTGTAGTGCAATCCAATAAGGATACACACCAAGAGCTGTGATCAGAAATATACACATTTAATGGAAAAATTTTTCTTAGACTAAACTATCTTCTTATTTTTCTTCAAGAATGAATGAAGTTTTATTAGAAATAAAATATCGTATCATATCTCCTCCTTGCCTTTATTATTTACAATAGTATAATAGTACAATAGTATAGTAGGAAACTATAGTATAATAGTTAGTAACTTTTGTTACAAAAGGTGCCTATAAAACTAGGTCGATCTGAGAAGAGTTAACTCTCTTTCGATTCCATCATAAATAAAATATTCACCACTGTCCCAATTGGCTTTCTAGGCAACAGGTCAAATGTGATAGTTCGGTACAGCCCGTCGAATCATTAACATAGTTACATGTAAAAATATAGTATCTACTTCGGAGTATGTCGTTATCTATAGCGAGCAGAAGAAACTCGCGATTATTGGCAAATCTCAGAACTGTTTTAGCCAAAAAGTTTTAAAAATTTATAAAATGTCTATATTATCATGTACAAATAATGTACGTAAATTTAGGTTTTTTATTCAATAAGAAAGAGTTAACTTTTATTTCTATTATATAATATAATATGTAATATTTTATATATGCATATATATATATATATATATATATATATATATAAATAAGATTATAATAATATATAATAATTATGCATGAGAAATTAAATAATAATATAGAGTATATGTCTTTTTGACTAATTGACAGACAATTTTCAAATTGAAAACGGTAGCTAAAAATAGAAAAATTTATATAAATAAAGGATATGTATGTACAACATGTATGTACAAATTTATGAACGTTTTATTTTGCAATTATATAATTATCATTTCGAAGTCATCCATGGCGTCAACATTAAAATTGCACTGGTCGGCCTTGACGCGATGAATACACTCGTCTGACACCGAATACTGTGTATCAAAGAATCCCGGGCTTGGTCACGTGTGAGTCGATAAGCATGAGATACGTCGCACCGATCAGAGTGTTTGTCACTAACAATAAGGAGTGCCAATATACATATAATACGATACATATTAGCAACATAAATAAGCGTATGCATGCCAAGGAAGCAATGCAACAAATTTATCTATATGTTTTGATCAGTATTAATTCATATATTTATATTGTTTTTTTTAATTTTACGCAGAACAAGCATCGTTATTATCTTTTGTATTAGTTCAACGTAATGTTTTATACGTGTGTGCACTAACGTTTATTAATTAATTTCAAATGCTACGCTTTTTGCTTACAAATTTTGCAAATTGTTATGTGGCTCATCGGCAAGTAAACTAAAACATTTTTAATCGTTTAACTGAAAAATAATTGCAAAATAATATTACATTGTTAAGATAATTTTACCAAGAAAATGAAGGAAAGAAAAGAGTTAAAATTGTATTTAAGAAACATTAGGCGATAAAATATCGCAAGAGTTAAGAGTCAGCGTTAATTTGTAAACAAAGCTAGATAAATGTGTGTGTTCAGCGAAATAAATGAATAACATGATGTTTTTAAAAACCTAGCTGTTCTGATTAATAACGATTTATCTACTGACACGTTTTTTATTATTTTGTATACTTTTAATGTTATGTTAACTTCTGGTGATGAAATATATCATTTCAAAGAGTTCGAAATTTAGCATCGAATTTCTATCGCTCACAACTGCAATGATTAAACAAAAGGTTTCTCGCGTAGATCCCAAAGAATTTTAATTCCGGAAACTTCTCGTATTGGTCGACTTCCGGACTTGAAGCGAACCGTAATAAGAAGAGAGAGAACGCTCTTGTGCGGTAATCAGAACCGATTATGTCACTCTCCATTCTTGCCGTCTTACGAATTGCGAAAGATATTCTGAGCGGAATGTCGCGCAACCAACAAACTATAATGACTTCGAGACAAACGTTGATTTTCTCGAAAGCGAATCAAATCACGATGAATCGAGAACAGCGCAAGAAATTGAATCAATCGATCGAAGGAAACAGCGCAGTAATGTTAAAAATAAATTCGAGGGCATGGTGGAACTCTTAAAGGAGTATGAGGCGACCTCGAGGATGTTTCTCTTGCGGTTAAAAACACGTGCGCAAGAAGCGCTGATAAGTATGTAGCTCAACGTCTCGAGAACCTTGCACTTTCTTCAAGAATCTAGTTTCTACGCAATTTCGAATCTAAGAATAGAAGACCTCTTTATCTATTCTTCTAGTTTGCAAGTGATATGTGTTTACATTTCCGGTTATGTTAACTAGTATTTTGTAATATGACATCATGAGATTGAGTTTATGCATTGAAAGAAAATGACTTCATCATTCAGACCACGTTCACAATTTTTTTTTCATAGAATCTGTATTGGAATAACCACATAATAAAATCTGTGCTGTATGATTTATCATATATATTGATGATTTACTTCTTCACGAAGATAAAATAATGCGACAGTTTGAAACTGTATCCGACGATGTTGTGATAAATAATTAAAAATATATAATAATTATTTATATTTATTAATATACTTACAAGCTCAAGGAACTTTATGATGGACAACCTCGTGATAGTAGCCATTTCGTCTAATCTGTAAGTAAAAAAGAAATAATTTAGAAATTATTATATAATAGTTAATTATGTGTACAATTCATTAAAATAAGAATGCTCTTTCGCTGTCAAAAAACATCTTGTGTAGATTTGTAAAATTATGATTTATGAATTACAATTACGTGTATCATTGATGGCACATTGAAACTGTACCGTATAAATACAATGACTATAACCACAGAATGTAAGTCATATGAAAGTGTAATGAAAGAGGAAAATGGAGACACGACAATCGATATAATAGCAATTATATAAACGAAACGGAAATACATGGTGTTAAAATAACATACATACAAGCCTTTTTTACTGACGAAGACATAAATATATTGTAAAAATAGTTATGTTCGGCAAGATATATGACTGATGCACACATGTGATAAACTTCCACGAAACACAATTACATTTGCGACTGTGCATATATAAATAAATAATGTGTACATAATAAAAAATTGATAGAGAATATAAATTTTTTTGTTTTATATAAAATTGACAAACGAACATGCAATTCGCAGACCAAATTCTTTTTCCTTTACATCTACTACGGAATTAAACTCACAACGTTTACTTTATCTCATTTTATTATAAAAAATCCTGTATATAATATACCTAAATTCTTCTTGCAATTAACAATATCTAATCTTACATTTATACTTTATCAGAAAGCGGAAGACACGCAGCGTTATAACAAATTGTGTATAGTCTATGATCACATGTCGTGACTATGATAATTTTAATACATATATCATCTTGACATTTATTTCCATTTTAATGATTGCTAGTCTAAATTCAACTCTGTGATCATTTCCGTAGTAAATTCCATAGTAGATTCTTAACTTATGTGTTGACATTTTTATATATTTCACCTTCTCATACAGAAATTATTTCTAGCAAAATTCGACATTGCTCTTTCGCGTGATAAAAATGTTATATATATATATATATATATATATATATATATATATATATATATATACATATATATATAATATTTACATTTTTATCACGTACATTTTCATTACGCAAAAGAGCAATGTCGAATTTTGCTAAAAATAATTTCTGAGAATACACATGCGCGCACACGTACTATCGAAAGTATACGAAATCGAGATACCGAAACTTAATAACAACTATTACGTTTATATTTAGATATGTCGAATAACTCTTAAGCAATAGAGAGATTACTCAGAGAGTTACTCACGCAGAGTTCGAAACTCTGTAAACTTTTTTCAGAAGAGATAAATAAAAATATAAATCGTGATATAATACTTAACGTGACAACAAGTACATATTGAAGAAATTTAAGAAATATTGTCTTGCGGCGTTGTTAGTTCTCGTCGTAAGCAAATATTGTGCATGCTTAATTGAACTAATACAAACTTTACGTCATCTCTTGTTGGATGATTTGAGCGAGTCGGCATGCATGATGACCATGACATACCCAAGATGGGTAGAATGCAACAAAATTAGAAATAGCGCGTGTGTACCCCGCATGTTTATATCGTTGAGTAAGAAGCACTTGTTAGTCAGTAATGTCGAATGAATGAATGAATTGCAATGAATTTTTTAATCGTAGCCACTTAAATCGTAAAAATCAAATTGACAGTGATGTTTCAGTGAATCATTTTTACATTAATCATGTTTAAAGAAAAAAACGTTATCTCAGTGGGAATAAATTAATACGAAAGGATAGATATACCAAAGATCTATATCCTTCATGAATATTTATGAGCATCAAGAGACATTTTTTCGAAAGTTTAGAAACATTTGGAAATTATTTTAAAAAACAATTTAAGGCGCTAAAAATAATTAATCGTAAAAACAATAAAAAATTAGTAATATACGTAAATAGATTTAGCAATTAATAAAATATTTAGTAGTGATAACGTCAAAATAAAAATATAATATTTAGGTTGTTTATCTTCTGCGAAAATTATGTTGATCTGATATGGGTAACAAGATCTTGTTATTATTAATAACCTGCGATTTTGAATGAGTACGCGTCATAAATTAAACGTTGAGAAGTAAATCGCGGTCATGTAACGCATGAGAGGGGGGAATGCATTTTTTATACCAAAAAGGAAGACACTTTCACGATGCCACTGCCTTGACTCCGTTTTTATAATTTCTTTCAGACTCTTTCCCTTTCGAGGTTATGCTTTTTCGAAAATTGAAATAAAAAAGATATATACAAATAGAGATTTGTTTAAAATTATTACAATAACACAAATATTGAAATCCAGTAATTTCACAGTTTATTTTCATTATTTAAAAAATACTTACAAAAATAATGAAAATAAACTGTGAAATTACTGGATTTCAATATTTGTGTTATTGTAATAATTTTAAACAAATCTCTTATATCTTTTATATTTCTATCCTTTATATTTTTAACCTTTTACTTTATATCAATAATGATTATTTTGTGACAAATAATTACATTGCAAATTTAAAAAACAAAATTGTGTATATAGTACATTTAAATATTTTGATAATATTTGATGATACACAATATGATATTATCTTATACCTGTTCTAACATCTACCTATTCTAACACTTCTTCTTATATTCTTCTGTAATATTGATTTAAAAATATCGTACTGCGTATATGTAAATGCGTGATACATTCGAAGATAATATGTTAATTTTTTTTCATGAATTCATCATTTAAAAGATCAAGATACATCATTTTGTATGACATCACTCGCATTATTTAATAAAAAAATTTGACATGTTTTATTCGAACAAAATGTTATGTCTTTGTTTCAACAATATATTATAAATTATATATATATTTATTATAAATTTATTACATATTTATTTATTTATAATAAATCAAATTATTAAATAACGCGAATGATGTCATTTATATTTAAGAGTCTTTCTTTAAATTTTTTTAGAAATAACAAATATTTAGGTTTATAATTTCTCTGTTATATTTTTCCACAAAATTTGCTATGATTTTCATATACAGTAAAGCAACGTTTTTGCTTTTTATTCTAATAGCTTACTCCAACAGGTCAAGGCTAGTCGGTTCACAAACCACTACACAAAAGACTGAAACGAACAAAGAGCTTGGGACGCGCGTTGGGAGCGTTGGAAGCGTCTTAAACCAACGACGATATTAGTTATTTCCATAAAATTTTCGATTTGCGAAAAAACTTTGAAAGAAAGTGAAAGATAACTTTTAATTCCATTCATTCACGTATCGGACGCATTCAGCGTCGTAGTGTGTACTTACGTGTTTACGCTTTCGATTCACAGGACGATAGTAGCTGCTCACGAGACGAGGGTTCAACGACGACTGATGCCGAAGACCAACCACGCATTGTGGAGGCGCGTCAGCTAGCCCCGATTTTTACGATCGACGGAAACACGCCGACTTTTACATCGCGGTGTTCACGCATCGGGCGAACACAGACGCTATGGTCCAGTGGCGCTCATTTTAGCCGTGAATCCGCTTTACGAATGTTGTCATAAGTTAACGGTTTTTTTATGATTTCAAAATTACAATACGATTAGCAAAATTACGTGGTCGACAAAATGGAAAAAGTCGTGTGTGAAAGGATAAATTCACATAAGCTAAAGAAATTAACGCGTTTTTTAGGGTAATTATCTATTTTTGTATCACGTAATTATCTATCTTTGTAAATTATTTAAAGTTTAATTAACTTTGATGTACTTCCATATGGGAGGAAAAATCTAAAAAATGTTAATAAAAAGATAGAAATTTAATATAACTTGAAGGGGATTACAGAAATAGTCTGAAAAGTATGATATAATATTTTTAAAGCATTATTTTTTAAATATAGAAACACTACATATCACAAATTGTACTTTAAGATACAGTAATCATTAATAAAGACACATATTAAAAACATTTTTAAATAATGAAAATGTATTTGTAACATTTTTCTAAAATTCTTATTTTGATAATTATGATTTGGTCAAATTTATTCCATTATTTACAAAAATTTTAATGTTCTCAGACATTTCTAAACTAATTTAATATAACATTACTTTATATTTAATTAAAATGTTACTTAAAATTTTAGAATTTGTGATAATTATAGACTGGTTTATTAACTTAAAATAGTACATTGTTATATAGTCAGCTGTCTGACTTTTAAATTGGCTATTTATTTCTTCTCGTTTTAGTGCCGACTCAAAAATACTATTTAATAATTGCTTATTTTTTTGCAATGACGTAATTATGAGATATCATCTCAGAATAAAAGAAAATCCAGGAATTACGTAGTGACTCGAGAATTACGTCGTTCCTCGAACGTGACATCATATTGTTCGCTACAATGATGACGTTACAAATCGATTTATAAAAAGAATACAAATACGAGACTAGTGCGAGATTTATCTTATGAATAACTACATTACAGAGAAAAGTTTCTTGTGTCAATGTTTAATTAAATATTTTGGAAATTAAACGTTCAATTAACAACTCTACAAAAATTAAGATCTTTTAAATTTGAATAAACAAATAATGAGAAAGAGAAACAAATTTTTTAATCCCAAAACAATTTTTCAATCTTAAAATTAAGTATCTTTAATAACAATTAATAACAATTTAATAACAATTAAGTATCTTTAAAAATCAATTATTCAAGGAACATCAAAATTTAGACCAATATTTTCTTTTCGTGCACCGTGTAAATCGACAATCGTTCTGTAAATCACAAGCGTGCATAACGAGATTCATCTGCTGCTTGCTATACGAGAACACGCATTCTTCAGCATACTACCCATATGCGAAGGATACGATGGTAGTATAGTCTCTCGAAATACTTCATAAGCTTGTGCCTGTTAGAGTCTATCCCACAAGTGTGTGTCTGGCTCGCATGCTCGCGTTACGTTTTCACCATCTTTATTTCCGCCGCCACTCTTCCACATCCACCCACACACACGTGTGCACACACGGATGCGTGTGTTTGTACACTGCCAGCAAATTACCCACGACCGTTCGCGTTCACGTTCATTAGCCTCCTTTCGCCGGTTACTTGCGATACAACACGCGTTTTCGCCGAGTCCTCGCGACACGCCCACCGTGGATTTCGCTCGATATAAAAGAGTCTTTTAGTATCAGACTTACATGTCTGCGTTAAGAACAATTAAATCATTTCAAATTAATAATCTCGATATTAAAGAAGTTAAAATATAAGAATACATTACAAGACAATATAAGAATTATGGCCTGTCGTTGAATTTAACATAATCCATGTTTTTATCAAGTTTTTTTGTAGAAATATATTCTTCATTATGTAGGAAATAAATTTGTAATTAATATAAATGTAATTAAATGCACATACGTTGTTGATGTCATTAGTTAAAGGAATAATATTGATTTCTTTGGAAAGATTCGGCCAATCAGAAAGAAATTTAATGCGCATATACATATGAGTTACTCTTTAGATATGAGATGAATCATTTCCATAAAAAATATTACACTGAATATTGACATCATAAGATTGTCATCCATAATTCCATGAAAATAAATAACTTATTAATTTAAGAACTTTAAAATATATCATTAGATTGTATAAGATTTGTTTGTAAATATATAAAATTGTTTAAGTATATAAAATAAATATTTATGATATAAGTATACATTTTATCATTGTCTATTTCTATCAGTTATTTATGTGTATCACGTTAGAGATATGCAGAAATAAAAAAATTATTGATAAAATTGTTGTTAATAAAATTAATTATGTGAGCAAATATCGTACGAAGAAATTTATTTTGTGAACAGCTTGGGCTTGTTACAAATTGGCTGTTTTATTCGCAGAGCTGAATAGCTTTACTAGCTGCTATTACAGAGTCTCTCAAGATGGCGTAATGGATGCCTGTTCAACGACTTCAAAAGAACAATGGCAAAAAAAACAATGTACCAGCAATCGCTATTCTTAATGTTTAACAAGTAATTGATGATTATAAAAAAATTCCTCAGGCACGTCACATGACGTGAATTACTTGGAACTCATGCTTTGGTTTACGTTCTGTTTTCATTTTAACATAATTGTACCAGTCGACGAAGCAACAATAAAGTATTGGCTCGTCGTCCATATCCTAAGAAGAGAAAATAAAATTTTCCGGTTTATTCTGAATTATAAAAATTGCCAACCTCATCTTTCCCAGAAAAATCTTTTTCAGAATTTCTATCTTTTTATATATTAATGTTTTTTTTAATGCACAAACATCCTTGTTAAAATTTTTCAAGTTAGAAATCGTTTTATTGGTCATTGAATAATTTTAGAACCAAAATAACCAATGTCGTAGATTCTATAGACCGAAAATAGAACCTAGCTTATTTTATTATACATATGAACATAAAACACCCCTCTTTTATTTAACGCAGGAAGAAAAGGTCTATTTCAAGATTAAAGGTATCGATAGAATTGTGAGTAAACGGTAAATTCTCGGATCATTCTTACTTTATCAGCGATCGCAGCAAGAGTGGTCAACTCTTTCAGGGTAGGAATCGGTGCCAGTTCTCCACTCTGCTGTCTGGAATCATGTTCACCGACCTTTTCTTCTATTATGGCATAATCACTTTCGTCTATGCTAGATTTAGAACTTTGCGTATCATCCGATACACTTGTATCTTGCTCCATGCGAATCTGAAATCAAACAATTACATTTCATATTAATTAACTAAATAGTTCAAGAGAAGCTTTAAAAAATTATACCAAATAAATTATTTAAACCACAGTTCTAAAATAAAATTAATAATGTTGATATTTTAATATTCATTCTCTAAAACTTCTATTATTTTTTTCGAAGAATTCAAATCAGTGAATAATTGTAACTCACAATCTAGGTAAATTTTTACAAAATCTCACATATAACGAAAAATAAATATATATATATTATGGATAAAATGGTAATTTAAAAAATATATATATCTTATATAATTTAATAATAATTGTTTATGCTCACGCACCCACTGCCACTGGTCAAAAAGAACCCACGCTTGAATTAGATACAGACACATAACGAAGATCGATAATATACACATTACAAAGTTATGAATAAAGATAGGATGCTCCAATATTTCTTCATCAGTAAATTCGGTAACGTCGATGTACATATCGGCATGTTTCATCTCCATTATTCCTGTCACAAGCATCAGAATAGCTCCTGATGTGCATATTGTGAGAGGCTTGCAGGTTCATTTTCACAACAACGCATAATTATTTAATTTACTATATTTAATTTAATTTACGCGCGCGCGCAGTTTTTTTATTTATTATATTACATCTATATTGGAACAACTGATTCTGGATATACGTTAAAATAAGTGAAATTTGATGTGAAAATAAGTGATTTTTTTTCATTTTATCACATAAGATTGCCATGACGACAATTAATAAATAAATATTATAATATTTTATAGTATTATTAATATTAATATAATATTATATTAATTAATATATATGTATATATATATAAAAATATATAATATAATACTATAATAAATAAATATTATAATATATAGAGAGAACTCGAATTGTGTGTGCATTAGTATTACATCTAAGGTCGTTTAAACTGTGTTATATTGTGTTAAGAATAGTACTTAATCATTAAGACATGTCGCATATATTTCACATGTCTTTCAAAAAAAGATTTACTATTGCAGGCCTGTCGTGAAGAATCTTTTTAACAAGCCAAAAGATCATAAGAACAAGACTCAGCAGCATGCAGATAGGATAAATGAAGAAAATGGGGTTTCTTTCCTCCGGCAATGCTGAGATTGTATCATCCTTTTCTCGCGCACGTTTATTCATATAATGATGCACATGATGAAAAATTTCGATAGATGATGTGAACACCTAAAAAGATCTTCCGTTGTAATATTTCCGATGCTTAATAATAAGAATACTCAGCAATAAAAACAAATATACGCAACAATCTCTCTCTCTCACAATAATAAAATTAAAAGCCTACATAAATATTGATTACGAAAAGAAAGCAACATGATAACAAAAAGAAATTCCGCACTTTTCTTAAACTTTTGCTAGGTGATATTTGTTTGTGTATTATACCAATAACGTTCCTAGCAGGTTTCTACTGATCGTGACAAAACCATCAGTTGAAATAGAACATGGGTAATCGAACACGGGAAGTCGCCGGTTTTTCTTTCTAAAGCGATTAGAATTTGCGGAGTACATGCTGTTAGCAAGCGTGCCCATGCGTAAATGTGTCGGATATGTGTCTGATGCTCGACGCACATGTCGTATCCGATTACATAATAAAAATATCAATGTCACGATTATCGTTATACTGAATCACGGCGCGACGACAAGAAATCCCAATTGAAAAATCAGGTCGGTCGCATTGTTTTAAGCATAAAATTATTTTATCTTGAGAGGCACGTAGCGATACTATCTTAAGTATTACGTGTCATGTTTTTTATCGTACAAAAGACACGATGACGAAATATTATATTCCTCTCTATTTTGTGTGTATGCGAAAAATATTTTTAGATTTGCTTCACCTCGTTTCAGTAATAAATAAGAATAACCAATTCAGAGTTTCATTATTTCTTGCAATATAAGCACGTGTATCTTTTGTGATACACTTTCCTTTTAATTTTTTTTTTTTATGTACTGAGGCTAACGTATGATTATATTTTTTATTATCGGCTTCATTTTCTTCCTCCGGTATAAACATTTTGCATATATGAGAGGATTAAGTTACGTCTGCACACGAATGAAATAAATGTTTCAACACGTTCTATGTCTTACAAGTTGAGCAAAGTGTAAACTGGCGTGTACGATATGCGAAAGATCCGTTCTTCTCTGAAACTTTCTTTCGCTGTGATATATAGCCGCAAGCTTGGCAACTTCTCGAAGTCTGCGAAGCTCCAGCTCAACTTCATCCTCCTTAATCGATTCTCTATTTTCGGCTTGACTCACCATTGAGTCGTTAATTATTAACGACTCAAATTGTCGGCAGATTTCCTTGTCAGTGTAACCTAAATGTGACTGAACCTATGATTGAATTTTCTGACAAATGAACAATGACATCCGCAATCAAATTGTACCAATTAAAGCGTCAAGAGTACAAACAGACACAGAAAATCAATTTCAATTAAAATCTCAATTAAAATTATTACGTTAAATCATAAAATCAGTTTTAGGTGATTTAAGAAGGTAAATGTAGAAGAGAATTATGTAATAAATATAAAAAACATAATTACATAATTACACATAATTTTTCTTTTTAATAATATCATTTTATCATAAGTAAATTTTTATGACACTTTTAACTATCGATTTCAATTTCAATTTTTAAGTGTCTTGATAGTCTTTCTGTTTAATTAATATTTTGAAAGAAAAATTATTGTTTCTCTATAAGAAGATGAAACAAATGGCAGCAACTATTTCGAATGGGATCACTTCTTCATTTGCTTCATCTCTGTCAAAGTTAAAAGATAGTTAAAAGAACGTACATCATTCTCGTCTGATACGATAGATATATGTTTGGTTTGCAGGTACCGCGTTAAGTCAGAAGGCAGATAATTTTCTCCTTTTAATTTCAAGCTTCCTTGAGGTTTACTTTTATTTTTTTTGCCATATTTCGACATAGCATGTTTATATAGCTGCAGAGAGGAATCTTCCATTCTCTCAAGTTAAATTCTACTATTTCTTTTTATATCTGCAGACATTAGAGACGATTCTTAGATTATTCAAGAAAGAAATGATTCTACCTTTCACATAATGAAACACCATAAATTACGAGCGCTTTTCTTATACCTTTGATTTTCTATCGCTGGCGTTTCGTGTAATCGCTTTACGGAATCATTGCCAGCTTCATGAGAGTTCAACAAATTTTAAATCTTCGACAACTACAAAAACGAAGTTTTACGATCAGATTTCGATACGATCGGCGAACTCGCGACACTGTGAAAGACATTTTGAGAATTTTCCAATGGAACGTCCGTGCTTTTAACAAGAGAATGGCGAGGATGTAGAAACTTACTGGCACTATTGCCGAAAGTGTTCCCGAAATAGCGTGCTGATCTCTTCCGGTGATATATTAAACGATTCTCATATGTGAAAATCAAGATCGATGTGACAAATATATTATATTAACGTATTATGTGTTTGACGTTATTTCTGCTCTATTTTAAAGAAAATTAAAACGTACGACACAGCTTTTCATTCAAATTATTATTAGACTCGCAAGCATTGCACGATATAATAAATTCTCGAACTATTAAAATATTCTTCTTTTCATCTTTAAATACGAAGAAACAAATCAGTTACGTTTAATTAAATCGTAAACAAATTCTAAACGTATCTTGCAAAAATTACGAGTAAATCTTCTTTAACAATTATAATTTTATTATTAATATTTTATTATTAAGATACTATATTGTTAGAAAAGTTAATGCTTTATACTTACTTTCGAAGAGAAAGTAAGTTTTCTCTATAATAAATTTCAAATATATGTTTAGCATAACGAGCTATAACGATTGAGAAACGAATACGGAACTAGATTTGACACTACAGTTTTCCGAGAGGGTATAAATATACTTTCCTTGATGAAAGTAAGTGCGTTGTAAAGAACTATAAGCTTTATGATCTCCTCTTTTGAACGTGTGCTCAAACATTCTTACAACACTTCTAAATATTTCCGACATAGTACAACATTGATCATAAAATGAAATCTTTTTTTTTGTGAACATGTTAAATTCCTATTCACAAAGGAATTTTGTTAAACTTTTAATATTTTATAAGACTCGCCACTATATTGTCATCGTAATTTTAACAATATCGAAATGGATAAAAAAATCTATTTTACTTATTATTTTTCACGATTGAATGTTTAATCTTTGATTTTATAATCCTTTCCGACTACCCAAATAAGAAAATTACATTATTGAAGATTGTATTATTGTCAGAGCTGCACCCTGCAGTTGCATACGTTGCAATTGCAAATTGCAGCTCATGGTTGATTTTCGAATGCCCGGTGAGTATAAACGCGAAGATACGATACTTTATTGTTTTACTTATCCTTCGAGTTACCGTTCAAGGTATAATTATAATCACATTACGCAACGCTGTAGCATGCGCATCCAGGGAAAGACCGCATGCCTCTTATTTTAATTTAACTTCACCTTCTCCGTATAGTCGTCATTCTCTCAATAACTTCCTTAGGAAGAGAGAGAGAGAGAGAGAGAGAAGAGAGAGAGGGAGAGAGAGAGACAGCACGTGGATGCTCCATGTAATTGAGCCTTTGAATGGCGCCTCAGTTCCTTTCTCCATCATCATCCAGACGACCTTGGCGGTGCGATTGAGCAGAAAAATCCAATTCGCTTCTTTTACCAATATTATTACCGATTCAATAAATCTCGGGGTAATCGTCGACGAGACGTCTGCGAGTAGGAAGACACCGCACGAGGAAGAAATCAATTTTCCAAGTAAAATTTATTTCTTGCCGCCGTCGTGTATAAACACACGAGAAGTAAAAACGTCTCCGCTCGTCTAAACAAGTGGCTCTTAAATAACTTTCTGTTACACAATTTCTACTTGTATTTAGTAATTATAAATGGATATTAATGAAAAAAATCTGCTCTTTGAAAGACAAGTAAGAAATGTGTTAATTATACGAGACATCTCGAAGAAGAAATCATATTTCTCTGGCATGCACACATTCTATTGAAATATACATTAGTTCAAGATATAAAAATTTCTCTGCTATGAAATAAAGAATACTTCACACGAAAGATTATACATGCGTATAGAGAAAATAAATATTAGCCGAGGAGTTTTCGCAAAAGTTAGTTATGGCCGGAAGAACGTGATTTCGAGATATAATAAAGGGAAAAGATTTCTTGAAAAACCGAAGATTTATTTACGCGAGTAAAAAAACGTAAAAATAGTTTTTTTCCTGACGATTCAGATCTTCAGTTGTATTAACAATAAATTCACGTTGTACAATGCTTCGCATTAGAAATGCAAAATCAAAATTGTTCAATTCCACATGACTGCTATTGTTTCCAATACACTACTACGATAAGTAACAAATGTGGAACTAGCTGTAAACGGAGAGTTTGCGCGATGAATCAATCGGATCTACGTATTTCTTGACGCATATCGAGAATTTAGACGTTCATTTTCACCTGCGCAATATTCTCCTCGGAGCTGTCGGAAATCTCGCGCGAGATTTGCGCAACGGGTTCTCCTCCCCTGTTTACATCGTGAGAAAACGGAGGGGATTGTTTATATCTCTCCCTCGGAAAATACGAGAGGCAGCGGTAAAACGTGGGCATGCGCGAAGTAACAAAGGCAAAACTGCATAGGACGCGTAGAAATTCCCACGCAGAATAATATTTTCCTTTGAGAAAGGAAAATATGACATGGAAGAAGAAACAGACGGAGATCTTTTGGTCCATGAAAAATAGCTCGCTTAATACGCAATTTCGTGCTGATCCCCAAATCGCTTGTCCGAATTATTTGAGAATTATTTGAGATGATAAAGTAATATGAAAAAATATTTTTATTTCTGTAATAAGTGAGACTAATCATAATAATGTCAGCATCAGCATTCCTCATCTCTGCAACATTTGATTTTTGACCGATAAAATATCACATTTTTTAATTCAGTGAGTAAAAAGATTATTGTAAAAATTTAAAACCGTCGTATTTCAGTCAAAAAATAGGGTAACATGGAAACAGCAGAAAAAATTTGAAGAAAACACTTCTCTATGAAGATTCATTTTTTCAGTGTAAAAAATACCTATCACAAGATGCAATATACAGGGTGGCCCACATAACTCTTAACAGCTGAATATTTCGGAAACCAAACCCGTGAGAGAAAAATTTTTTAAACAAAAGTTGTTTGGTTTCAAGGGGGCCATAAGATGGTACCATTGGTTTGACCTTGAAGAATTATTTGAAAGTCACATAAAAATTACCTCAATTTTTTTAAATGGCATTCCCTATTTTTTATTACATATTCTTGTAGCTTATCTCGAGAGCTTTCCAAAACACTATAATAAAGTATTTTTTTATTAAGTATTTTCCGAGTTATAAGGGTTGAAATAATTTCTTAATTTTACATAAACTATAAAATATCTCGTAAAATATTCACCTTTTGATGACCTTACCTCAATACTTTTATGCACAGAATGATGAGAGGAATCAATTGGTGTAAAGAAAACACATAGTTGTTGTTAACAAAAAGTATGTAATTGTTAGTTACAAATTGCATATTTTTTATTAAAAACAACTATGTGTTTTCTTTACACCAATTGATTCCTCTCATCATTCTGTGCATAAAAGTATTGAGGTAAGGTCATCAAAAGGTGAATATTTTACGAGATATTTTATAGTTTATGTAAAATTAAGAAATTATTTCAACCCTTATAACTCGGAAAATACTTAATAAAAAAATACTTTATTATAATGTTTTGGAAAGCTCTCGAGATAAGCTACAAGAATATGTAATAAAAAATAGGGAATGCCATTTAAAAAAATTGAGGTAATTTTTATGTGACTTTCAAATAATTCTTCAAGGTCAAACCAATGGTACCATCTTATGGCCCCCTCGAAACCAAACAACTTTTGTTTAAAAAATTTTTCTCTCACGGGTTTGGTTTCCGAAATATTCAGCTGTTAAGAGTTATGTGGGCCACCCTGTATATATATATATATATATATATATACTGCAATACTTTTTTTTATTATCAAGAAAGATAATTATATTTAATGCATCTGTAATTTTTTAAAATGTGTAATAGAAATTAATGAAATAAAATTATGAAGAATGAAATAAATTCAGGATAATTTATTTCTTAGTATATTTGAAACTCTCTGCAATTGTAAGAAAACAATAGAGTTGTATGGAAATAATATCATGTCATGAGTATTCATGTCATCTTTGACATGTTTCAACTTTATCTAAACATTCTAAGAACTAGCGATTACACTAAAAGCAAATATTGTCTTAAACACTAGACGTAGGACTTTTAATAGTTTAGTAAAGATTATTCTCCAAGTCACTCGAAATAAAAATGATAAGCTATTGTCTTACTTTGTAAAAGTTTTGATAGTCAAAAAATAATCTGCTCTTTTGTTTCAAATTCTTTTGTCTATCCTAAGAGTAAATAGAGCATTGTTAAATATTTGTGACAAGTTAATGCTAAATAGCTCTTGTATCAAATTTTAACAGTAATTCCCATATTACAATCTCCTCTCATATTACCATATTATCTCTTCTACCACTGTAATAAATAAATTTTGCTAAAAATTAAAAAAATATCATTGCAACGCAATTTGATATGACTATAATATGCTTTAGACCGGAAAAAGTCTCGAGGAGTTTTAAAATAATTCGTATATCTTTAATTGTGACATCAATTTATAAATATATTAATTTAAACATACATAATTAAATATCTCTTTATAAAATTAGTACATTTATATGTTCTCTTATCCATACAATTCAACACAAATGGGGCGTAAATTCTTCGAACAAAAAAATTATTCGGACGCAATGAGTTGATTTCTCCAATGAATTTACACAAATTCATCGACAGTAAAAGTACATTTCGGTCCAGCCTTGAGTCAGCTTTTCACTGGACAAAAGCTGGGTGCCGTGTTTGCAACGGGTTAAGCGACCTTCTCGCGACTCTCTTCGCTTCACGTCTGCGAGAGTTCCGTCGGCGAAGTTATTTTCGGTGATCGCCGCCACCGCTTTGCAAAACTGCACTTCCGGTATGCACTCACGGAATGCATCGTAAGCCGGCGAACCTCCTGTACCGTTTTCGATCGTGTTTTCACATCTCTTACCGTCGTCGCTGCCGCAGTTAACCCAGTTACGACGACGGTGATTACTTATTGCTTTATAGCGGGGTCGCAGTTATTAACGCGCCGCCGCACGTTTGCCAGTACGCTATCGTAAGTATAAATACGCTGTCGAACACTAGGCTCTTTGTCGGAAAGAATTTTAATATTAACGTCACGCGGCATCACGGCGCGGAATTACATCGTCCTGACGGGAGTCGTTCCGGTCGAACTCTTTATTTTATACGCTGCGTAAACACGACTTTAACAATCTGATGTCACACCGAACGATGTCGTATATCAATTAATCCTTTCTAAATTTATTTTTTTTCCCTGGGCGCGACAACTTGTTCTTACGATGACCAAACCTACCGCGCTATTTCCTTATTAGGAAGAAATTTCGAAAACGAATGGAAAGGAATAATAATTATTTTGAAATCAAAAAAACAATCACGTTTATGTTTTCGAGAGTTCTTAGTTAATATTTCTTATTTAATTTCGCTTATATTTTACATTAAACAAAAATTGCGCGTAAGAAATAATACTTATCTCATTCTTATATTAACGAATAATACTTTTTATATATATATATATATATATATATATATATATATATTTCTAACGTTTTTTTAAAAATTATAAACATATCAGTTTCTTTAAAAATTCTAAACAATTCAGTTACTATTCGTCAACCTTTCCAGGATTTACGGGAACATTTGCTTTCTTTAAAAAATACGGATGAGCTCGAGAATAAGTGTGACACAAAGTAGCGTATCAAATGGTATTAGGTCCAGTAAGTCGGATTTAACTGTAATCTTTTAGATTAAAGATCCTGTTAGAAAGTGAAACGAATTCTGGCTTTGAGAAATCCAATCAGAGTATGGGGAAAAAACGGTAAAAGCAATTACGGTAGTAATATATAATTCCAAGAAGACCACATTTATGACTCACCACTTGCTTGACATATCCAGATATTCGAGAACGACCAGTTGCATCTGAATTTAATAAAGCAAATAATCTGTTTTGTTAATTATCATTTCTCCAAGAAAGCTTAATTGTTAATTGATACACGACATAAGTAAATTTAGAATTTCGTTATTTTTCTTATATAAAAAAATTTAAACTTCTGAAAAATAAATTGGGAGATATTTTATAAAACATTATTTTATAGAATTTATTTAATAATATCGATTATTTGGAAATAACATATATCTCTCCGAACAAATAATTAGAAGATTAATTATTTGTCAAAATATATATACATTCGTAAATATTCTTTAAAGAATGATAGAACATGCACGCGAAGTTTGAAGAATTGAAATTCCTCTGAGCAATTAATTAACTCGTCTATTAATTACTGTCGTTAAGTAAGAACAGCGGGTTAGAATCAAAGGAGCACAGTACTGAATGGAATCTTTATGACTGCAAAGAAATAGAAGAAGAAATCAGATCTTTTACATTTCAGCAAACTTAGTCTACTTGGACTTACTCCATTTTCTTTCTCAATTATTTCACGCAATGAAAGCGAATGCTGACTTCTTATCTTCATAACGTAAATTTAAAAATCGAGTTTTACAAGAATTTTCAAACACTTGTTCTATACATAGTTGGAAGAAACTACCTAATCAATTTCTCATACACGTTATCGATGTTAGATTGATTTTCTTAGTTGGTCAAATTAAATTACTTTTTGGACTTTTGCGAACACAAGCGTGACTCGCAGAGCAGGAAACAGGAAATCCTGAGTCGTGAAGCAGAAACGTCGAAAGCTCACAGAGCCTCCACTGTCTAGGAATTCTCGGTCGGTGAAACGAGATTAAGCGAGCCAACCGCCGCGACCAGCTGCCTTCTCCCTGCAAGGAGGGATGCAAATGAGGGAGATCTCTTCATGCACGTACATATCTATCTACCATGTCTCTTTCTAAATAACTCGTTGCAGCGCGTACATCTCATTGTCAGTATCGTTCGCAATAGCGACGTGCGTCCGTGTCGTTTTTATCGGCATCGTGTGTCGCCATTAATTATGGACGCAGTCCAAATAAGAACACATACATAAACGAGTATTTAATGAAAGATATACGATAAAGAGCATCGTAAAAAAGGTACGAATGCGTCTTCTTACCGAGACGTTGAATCAAGTCTTTCAGAATGAAAATCGAGGTAATTAGAAATAATTTTAATTAGAAATAGTTGAAAGTTTTTGCAAGCTTTTAAAAATGCTCGAAACATCTTTTTTGTTATTATCTGAACAACAAATAGAAACAATTTTCTGAAAATTAACAGAAAATTAAATAAATGTACAGCTTATTTCGTTGGATTTTTCCGTAAGTCTCAGGCTAGAAATATAATATTTTGAAGCCAATCCCAGTAATTTAGAGAGCACAGTAAGCATAATACGGTGACACACAACGCTTTATGTGTCGGGTCGCAAGCTGGTCGGCCGGATTATATCACCTCGTTGTGGAAATTATAAGCACGGATTTATCTTGCGAATGTGATTCTGCTTTGCGTAATACAAAGCGCGTGACCGAATCGAGAGGGATAGGAGAGGAGAGAGGACGAGAAAGCAAAGAACAGCATACGGTACACGCGGCTGTATCGCCGCAATTGCAGCGTGCACAAATCGCGATCGCTAATCACGAAGCAGCTGGTCGACTCCATGGCGCATTAAAGGTCGATCGATAACGCGAAATTGCGAGAATTGGAAAGCACATTGCGCAACGTTTCTCTCTAACAGGCATCTCGAGAATATATCTATCAACATTTGAGCCGGTTGCAACGTCAGATCATATTAACTCCGGTTACCTAAAACTTTTTTCGCCTATACATAGTAGACTTTCATCCAGGAAAAGACTGTTGCTTGACTTTTTTTCATCTGCATACATGTATAATAGATTAAACTTTCATCTGGGAGGAGGTAGCGCCTCGCTAAAAGTTAATTATTCACGTTTTACTTTTGACAAAAAATAGATCGTGTACATCTATAAATAGAAGAAAAAATATTTCCTGAATATAAAACATTTATTTGATAGCAATTCTTGTCGCAGACACAAATATTGTTTGTATCAGATGCACGTGCATTTTTAAAACATGCTGCAATATTTAATCGTATGGATTATAACGTCCATGATGATCGTTTTTAATTTAAAAATGAATCAGTGTAGTTATCTCTTTTACACCGCAGTACAAGAACTGCGTGTAAATTCGATACCATACGAGTTGAATTAGTCTAAACTATTCATGGAATTCAGCTTTAGATGACCATCGGCTTAGGCATTTATGATTCATATATTGCGCGTAACTTCTATCGATAACTATTCAACGTGCACGTTTCTCTTTCTCCCTCCCTCTCTCTCTCATTCTTTCCCCGTCTCATTAGCATGATTTGTTTCAAAACGGAAAGACTTATCTTCAGAAAATTTCTTCCGATCCCGAAAAGCAGGGAAAGCAACAGCTTCTTCTCCCTCCTGTCGACTCCGTGTACATTTTCTCGTATGGGTGTGCCTAACCGACAATCAAACTTTCATAACTTGTCCATTAGCGCGAATTAACGCGCTGCACTAACTCATCTAAATTTCGCTGATGCAGCGTACCTAATTTACGTGCGAGCGTTGACCGCGCGCGTGTCCTGGGGTTGCGTTGGCCCTCCTTTTCCCCCGAGGATGCGTTCGCGTGAGCAAAACGGTAACGGGAGATATCGGGAGACGGAGATCGTGCAGATTGGGAGAGAATGAGTACGAGAAAGAGAGAGAAAGGGTGAGAGAGGGGCGAGAGGCGAGAGCGGGGCAAACGACAGAGGACATTTAGAGACTGATGGCACAAACCTTTTAGGCAAACTAATGCATTGGACCTGTAACATCACAGAGGCTACTCCAACAGCTCGATCTGTCCCGTCCCGCACTCCTGATGCCCCTGTTGCAATACTCGTGTACAAGCGTGTACGTGCCAGCGAGTTCATTATGGGAAATGCATCGAGTAGCACGCGAGTCACTATCTCTGTCCTCTGTATATACATACATACGAACATCCGATGATGCGTGTACTCAATGATAACCAGCAACATGCGTCACGTATTTTTTTTGTGAGGACTTTGCCTTTACAAAACTACTGCATATATATCAAGAATCGAAATTAACTTATCCGTCTCTTATTATAAAGCATTCAAGCAATTATAAAGATAACAAATAAATAAAAAGTTGACAAAATTTTTTAAATTATAAATACTACGTAATACTACGTCACTTTTACTTTGCCCCATTTAATTTTATTTTTATTGATTCATTTAAATAAAGTTTTATTTATCTTTTTGTACGATCTTGTAAAATTCTTTTAAACAAAACCCCTTTTATATAGATATTTGAAGTTTTGCTAATTAACATTTTAGATAAAAAACTGCTTTCACGCTAGTAAATCAATAATCGAAACATATACTTCTCAATTTTGAAGTAAACCTTGTAGGAGAATCTAATTTAAGAGAGTTTTAATTACCAGAGGATATTTATACGAAATCCGTGATGTTAAATTTAGATGCTTTTTTCTCTCCCATATACGATTCAACGTATAAATTTTCAACGCTACGCGCATTTACACGTCATACAACTCACTCACAGGCTTCAGATAAGCGCGCTGTGCATATCTTTTATTTATGTTATTGTTTTCGCTTAACGTTTCCACGCGTTCTCCACGAATATCCGAGCGTACGTGCGCGCAGACGGAAGCGCGCGTGTGCCGGCGGGATTCATTATGGCAAATGCACCGAGAGTTCGAGCCCCCGTATGCGAACGCGCTCATGCACGCTTGCATACTGATACGCGGGAATGCGCGCGTGCAATTATCTACGAGCTTCCCCGTCTCTTCCTCCTGCGCGGCGTCTCACCCTCCCACACGCGCGGCGAGTGTACACATAATTACCGCAAGGGAAGGCGTAATTATTAATTTAGGTATTACTCCACAGACCTATATGCCGTAGCGCGTTCCTTCGCGAGACATTCCGCGCCGCAGCTAAGATTTCCGTTTCCTCAACCGGATTGACTTGGGGGAAAAAAGCCGAGAAAGAAACGACGCAATTTTACTTACACGATATTCTTGTCCGAACCCCTTCGCAATTAAAAGATTCTCTCAAAAGAACAAATACTCAATATAGAAAATTGATGCGAATTCGGAATACAAAAGTTGAAGTTCCCGTTCTTGTATGAAGTTCTTGTTGAGCGAACAGAATAATTTTAAAACTCGGATTAAGAGTAGTCAGGTATCTGCAATTAATTTTAAATTTCTAACAGTACCGCGGTACGATTAATTGCACGGAGTAATTTCCCAGTTTCTCGGTTCTTTCCGGCTTACTTAAACACTTTATGTGGACCACTCTGTACAGAACGATCACGATTGGCGAATCGATTTGTGCCTCGGGCACACCGCGCCGTCTCCGCGTGCGGAGCTCCATTTATTATTCTATTAAATTCGTAGTTTCCCGTCGGGGGCCCACCCCTGCCTAGAGCTATCTCTCACTCAGGACTTAATGCGATATTCATACCGAGACGAGCGAGTGGACCACGGCTGGGGTCCGGTCCATATACCCCGTCCGTAATTAAGTCGGACACCGCGCGGATTCTCCCCCGCGCACTTTTTCTTATCCCCGAGGGCGGAAAGCGGTGGCCTTTTGCGTGAATAGTTACAACAAGGTTGCAACGATAATAATTCGCCGACGGCCGATCTTCTTATCGCCACGGCGGTACCGGCGTCGATGCCTGTAATTATTTTAATAGTCGTTCCTACGATGACAGCGCGCTACTGTAATTGCCGCGTGCACATGGAATTGCGTTAACTTAATGTGTAACAAATAAATAATTGCGTTACCTAGAGCGATAAATAACGGAGCTCGGTTTGGAATCTGGCAGGATCGGTTTTGTGTATCTCGTGATCCAGAAAATTCCTCTTCTGGGAAGGAAGGAACCTTCTGTATGGCGAAACAAAGACGTATTGTCAAAAGATATATTTCTAAAATGTTTGCAGTATTTTTTATCTTGATTTTAATCACCGATACAGCCGCAAATCCCGCGCGTTGATAAATCGAGAGTTCAAAGTATTACTTTTTCCAAGATTCCTGCGACACCCGATGTAGGTGTTTCAACTTCTTAGACATTTCGAGATATTTACTTCCGGCGGTTCTGGAACATTATCGGGGAGATTCGCATACTCATCACAGTGAGTGCAGTGCTGCAGCAGATGCACCATTTGGAAAACAAACAGGCGTGCTATATGCTGAATGCACACCGAAAGGGCGACAGCTTGAGGGAGCGGCGGCGGAGGCGCGGCGGCGTCCGTTGCACGCTGATAACACAATTAGCTTGTCTCGTCATGCGCGACCTCCGATAAGAGCCAACCGGTACCCCGGTCACCCCTATCTTCCTCTTTCGTCGTCCCACATCTACCAGGATTGCAGCCGGGCGGTTGGATTCGTCCGCGTCAGGCAGGATCAAGCAGAGAACGAGAAAATCCCCCCCGGGACCACGCGGCGTTTCAGGGACGCGCGATAAGGGCGCGAGCTTAACCCTCTCTCGGACGCAAAGAGCTGTCCCGAGACTCCACATTACCTTCCGGCAAGTTTTTCTTGGCTGATTTATTTCGGGAGGGAGCACAGGCTCGCACAATACGTACACACATAGGTGAATTTGAGAAAGGAGCACGCGAGATTATATCCCAGACACGAAGTAACTTTCGAGCTCACGGATTTTAAATTTCTCATTTTTCTGATAAGCAAATATAAAAAAAGGTACATTTGTAGCAGACGTTACACTGTAAAAGAATCGATCAATTAATTGTTGCTCATTTGCGCTAATCTCGTTTAATCAAATTTCATCGTTCTGTTCAGCTAAACAATAATCACAAAAAAGTTAAAAACTTTTTTATTTTCTTACTCTTGAATGAAAAAAATTGTCTTATTCCTTACCGAACTAATTGTGAGTCAGACAATAATAATATAGATAAGAATTTACGAGATTTTCAGAAGAAAAACTTTGTCAATCCGTCTACATCTTACGTACATGCATTGTGTAAAGATCGTGGATGAAGAACGAGATATGCGTTTACTATGCTTTATATGTCTTTCTGTTTGGATTCTAAAACAAATAATAATTTTTACATTATAGTTCATTTCTTGTTCTGAGAGGAAACTTATTATTATTCTCGTCTATCCACGTGTCTGATTTTTCTGTATTTATTATACACCAATAGCGTACATAGGAAAACGTAAGTAGTTAGATGCATGTAAAAAAAAGAATCGTTACCAGTTAATCAGACTGAATCGTGGAAAAGATAATGGCTACGGTTAAAAATTTTCGAATTCTCTAATTCTCGAATAATTGATCAATTAGCTTACTGCTTAATTCTTACATGCAAGTAATTCTTTGGTTTGGTACATTTTCCATTACGGTGTAAATGCATAATAAATTGCATATTGTATTTCAATGTTCAAGAGTAAAAAATTTTGACTATCACCCAATAACTATTCGAATTAAATTTTCCTAATAATTATTTGAGTTAAATAACTTTATTTAAGTTTATGTTAAATAAAGTAATTTAAATTTCTTATTCCAGAATCGGTTAAAATTACCCTTAAACATTAAATAAACTTCGCTAATCATATATACTGACATCAATGTTAACCGTTCATCAATTCGATATTTTGAACATCAATTAAAGATGTAACTATCACTTTTTATTACAATAATTATCATAATTAATACTGTAATAATTGTGCAACCAAAAAATAAAAAAATAATTTCAATGTATACAAGCTCTTACAATAACTTTTATTACTAAATTTTACCTTTCAGCTTGATAATGTGAAAACGTATAGTTTAATATATTATAAATGTTTGATGTATTATACTCGAATAATCAGAACTTAACTGACTTAACCAGCGCGATTTAAACAACATATCAATATTTATGTTTAGTAAAGACACAATCGGTATGTCACATTTAGTACTCTTTGTGACACTGTGCAGATATAACGGCAGCGTAAAATGGGTCGAACCTGTCGTTCTTGGATATGGAAATATATACGTAAAGAAGAAAAAGAAAGAGAAAGACCTACATACAAGTGCAATCTGTGTGATAAAAACTTTACACTCAATTATGAAACTATAAAACGTCATTTATATCATAGTCACAAAATACATGACGACGATACAAGATGGAAAAACAACACTAACGACGTAATTTGGCGATATTTCTCAAAACAAGACAGATATTCTGCATATTGCAATACTTGTAACAAACTAATTAAGTGTGCATTTGACAAATGTAAATTAATAAAACACCTGTATAACCGTCATCGATACATAATAAAAGCAAAACGAGAAATAATTGCACGTACGTGGCTATCGGAACATTTCATATTCGAAAATTGGCATGCAATCTGCAAACAACAAGACTGTAGATACAGTACCAATATATTTCGAGGAATAGATGGTCTAAGATCTCACTTGGATCAATGTCATAATATAAATAGATATTCAGGATGTGAAGAAAGAATTGAAGAACAAAAGACAAAGACTGATGGAATGGTGTAACAATCTGTAGATGAAATAAATTGTGTCAAACCAAGGTCTCTTCATGACAATATACACAGACAATATCTTGGAAATCAAGAAGATCAACAAGGTGTCTAGATATTATTCTTTTAATTATATTAATATACCATGTACAAGCAACATATAAAATATTGAATAACATCTAACATTTAAAAATATAAACTGTATAAATTTTAGCCTAATATTTAATATGTGTCTTTTATAACGTTACAATTATTCGAGTTAAACAATATAATTTTATAGTTTGTTAATTCAAATACGTTGTCATTTATCTATATTCAGTAACTGATAAATATTTTCGTGTGCAAGTATTACGGATTTTAATAATAGTAATTGTATTTGGACATTCCATTTTAAGTAATGTAAATAGTAAGAATCATAATACAATAATCAAATAATATGTATGTAATATGATTTTGTAATTCTAACTATATTAGTAGTTTTCCGATTTTTAATCTCTCTGTGTATACATTGCAGCTATCAACACAATGGACAACAAGGAATCATCTGAATCTTATAAAATTTGGAAACCATATATGTAACACTAGCAATGATAAAAATTTTGACGAAGATGTTGGAATATATATGAATACCTAGATACACTACTGACAAAAAATTATATGTTTGGCACTGGTATAACCTTAACAGCGTATGATTTAAACATCAATCTTCTGACAAATGTTATTTACTAATTGCTTCATTATCTATTTAGTATCTAGTATAATAGTTATAATTTCTATAATTAATGAATTGTGAATTTTTTTATACACCAATGTAACAATTTATTTATATTTCTTTTGTAACGTTTTCTTATGTAATGTATGCAAGAATATTAATGCTGCAATAAGTATACACATATTAAAATTATAGAATCCAGACATTATAATACATTGACATTATTTAAAATAATTATTGTGTACATAATCGAATTGTGGTGATCAAATTATTTGGATTATTCGAATATTATTCTAAATTTAAACTTGGGATATATTTATAATACTAGTTTGTATATAAAAATTTTATTTTATGAAGGATAAATTATTATATTTATACATAGTCTTAAGTACATTAAAGAAAACAATAATATATGTTACAAAAGTGTTGAAACATGTTCTAAATTATGTTTATATACGATTAAAATTGTGTTGAAACATGCTTCAGTGTTTATATATGATTAAAATTATTTAATTAAAATTGATATGTACAAATAAATCGTAAAATAAAAAAGGACATATATTTTAATAAACAAGATAATAAATAATATTTTAGTGAAATCACTGCGCGTGTGTCCGTCTGTCAGCTGCGTGCGGTGTGTGTAATGTCTGTGTGTGTGTGTGTGTGTGTGTGTGTGTGTGTGTGTGTGTGTGTCACAATCAAACGAATATTAACCAATTAATATCAATTAATTATTCAATCGATGAATATATATGACAAATATATAATTCACATATTTCTATTCTCTCTCTTATATCTTACACATAAGTACATGAATTATTGATTATTTACATGAAAAATATAAAAAATCTTAATATAATACATTTCATGATTTAGAAAAATTTGCGTTTCACAAACGTAGTGCAAAATGGTTATATATTTGATCTAAAAATTAAATTTGCTAATACTCTCCCTATATGTAATTAATCGAATAATAAAAATATATTAGTCATAGCTTTTAATATCGTAATAATATATTTTATACGATGTAAGCAAATAAATCACAAAATTACACACACACACACACACACACATCAATTTAATACATGATCGTGTATTTCTGTTTTGGTTTAAAGGTTGCGTTTTAAAAGTCCGTTGACGGTGTGTCCGCTAGAGACGAGAAAATATATATAAGTTCATACAGATAATATTAGACACAAAAGATCCAGCCGGATCAAATATTAACAGTGTCAAATATTAACAGTGTTATTCGTTATTGATTATTATCAGAAATCGGTCGGTAAAAATTGATTTTAGAAAGTTGTGAATAATTAATTTTTTTCAATATATCAGGGAGTCCGATATATAATAGGTGTTTGCGAGTCTTCCACCACTGGGGCTGATGCCGCTGGAAAAAAGACGTAAGTAAAGAAATAAAATATTTGTTAAAATGCCTTTACATGAGCCTTGCGCAATTCGTATAGGCTTGTCAATTTTACGTATTTCAAATTCTGACAGTTCTCATGGCACGTGGTTTGACGAATCTGACGAATCGTGTCACTTGTCGTGCTATGCAAACCGTGAAGGTGTCACGACAAGCCATCGTCGGAAAAGGGAAAGCGCTAAGAATCCTGATGTCTCCATAATAATTAATATTATTCTTTTATTGTTACAGTATTACATTAACAACGAGCAGGACGTAGACGCAGATGCAAAAGAGGCGCAAGATATATATGTATATATAAAATTATTTATAAAAATTATTATTACTATTAAGTTTTCATTATTGTTAATTATTTATGTGTATTGTTTATTATTTATTAAGTGTTTTATTAGTTTTATGTTATATGTTTAATATTTTTGTTTAATGTAAACAAAATTTTATTTTAAGATAAAGAAGAAATATTAGAGTAACCGGAGGATATACTGAGATTATCATACATTATTATCATACATTAGATTATTATCATACATATTTAAAACAATAAATTCTAAAATGAGCACTCATCGTGGCCCGTGATTAACAATAGCCATCACGACTAGAAAAATTATTAATTTGTTATTTAATAAAAAACATTATTAACTGATCATTATTAACGCCACTTGACGTAAAAAATGTATAACATATATTATTACATATTATTATATATATTATATATTATTTTACATATTATTATATATTTATATAACATATTTGTCTATTCGTTTACGTGTCATTATACGTCACATTTACAGATACCATTTGTACTGATGCGTGTACACATACGATAGAGACGTTAATGTTAACCGTTCATCAATTCGATATTTTTAACATCAATTAAAGATGTAACTATCACTTTTTATTACAATAATTATCATAATTAATACTGTAATAATTGTGCAACCAAAAAGTAAAAAAATAATTTCAATGTACAAACTCTTACGATAACTTTTATTACTAAGTTTTAGCTTTCAGCTTGATAATGTGAAAACGTCTAGTTTAATATATTATAAATGTTTGATGTACTATACTCGAATAATCTCTCAGAACTTAACTGACTTAACCAGCGCGATTTAAACAACATATCAATATTTATGTTTAGTAAAGACACAATCGGTATGTCACATTTAGTACTCTTTGTGACACTGTGCAGATATAACGGCAGCGTAAAATGGATCGAACCCGTCGTTCTTGGATATGGAAATATATACGTAAAGAAGAAAAAGAAAGAGAAAGACCTACATACAAGTGCAATCTGTGCGATAAAAACTTTGCAAAACGTTATAACTCTATAAAATATCATTTATATCATAGTCACAAAATACATGACGAAGACACAAGATGGAAAAACAACACTAACGGCGTAATTTGGCGATATTTCTCAAAACAAGACGGATATTCTGCATGTTGCAATATTTGTAACAAACTAATTAAGAGTGCATATCAGATACATAACTTAATAAGTCATCTGTATAACAATCATCGATACATAATAAAAGCAAAACGAGGAATAATTGCACGTACTTGGCTATCGGAACATTTCATATTCGAAAATTGGCATGCAATCTGCAAACAACAAGACTGTAGATACAGTATTAATATATTTCAAGGAATAGATGGTCTAAGATCTCATTTGGATCAATGTCATAATATAAATAGATATTCAGGATGTGAAGAAAGAATTGAAGAACAAAAGACAAAGACTGATGAAATGGTGCAACAATCTGTAGATGAAATAAATTGTGTCAAACCAAGGTCTCTTCATGACAATATACACAGACAATATCTTGGAAATCAAGAAGATCAACAAGGTGTCTAGATATTATTCTTTTAATTATATTAATACATCATGTACAAGCAACATATAAAATATTGAATAACATCTAACATTTAAAAATATAAATTGTATAAATTTCAGTCTAATATTTAATATGTGTCTTTTATAATGTTACAATTATTCGAGTTAAACAATATAATTTTATAATTTTATAGTTTGTTAATTCAAATACGTTGTCATTTATCTATATTCAGTAATTGATAGATATTTTCATGTGCAAGTGTCATGGATTTTATAAATAGTAATTGTGTTTGGACATTCCATTTTAAGTAATGTAAATAGTAAGAATCATAATACAATAATCAAATAATATGTATGTAATATGATTTTGTAATTCTAACCATATTAGTAGTTTTCCGATTTTTAATCTCTCTGTGTGTACATTGCAGGTATCAACATAATGGACAACAATGAATCATCTGAATCTTATAAAATTTGGAAACCATATATGTAACACTAGCAATGATAAAAATTTTGACGAAGATGTTGGAATATGAATACACAGATACACTAGTGACAAAAAATTATATGTTTGGCACTGGTATAACCTTAACAGCGTATGATTTAAACATCAATCTTCTGACAAATGTTATTTACTAATTGCTTCATTATCTATTTAGTATCTAGTATAATAGTTATAATTTCTATAATTAATGAATTGTGAATTTTTTTATACACCAATGTAACAATTTATTTATATTTCTTTTGTAACGTTTTCTTATGTAATGTATGCAAGAATATTAGTGTTGCAATAAGTATACACATATTAGAATTATAGAATCCAGACATTATAATACATTGACATTATTTAAAATAATTATTGTTTACATAATCGAATTGTGGTGATCAAATTATTTGGATCATTCGAATATTATTCTAAATTTAAACTTGGGATATATTTATAATACTAGTTTGTAATATAAAAATTTTATTTTATGAAGGATATATTATTATATTTATACATAGTCTTAAGTACATTAGCAAACAGTAATATATGTTACAAAAGTGTTGAAACATGCTCTAAATATTGTGTTTATATATTAAAATTGTGTTGAAACACGCTTCAGATATTGTGTTTTTTCATTTACATGCAAAATATAAAAAATCTTAATATAATACATTTCATGATTTAGAAAAATTTGCGTATCACAAACACTAGTGCAAAATTGTTATATATTTGATCTAAAAATTAAATTTGCTAATACTCTGCCTATATGTAATTAATCTAATAATAAAAATATATTAGTCATAGAGCTATTAATATCTTAATAATATAATTTATAAGATGTATGCAAATATATCACAAAATTACGTACATATATAAATAAATTTAATACGTGACCGTGTAATTCTGTTTTGGTTTAAAGGTTGCGTTTTAAAAGTCCGTTGACGGTGTATCCGCTAGAGACGAGAAAATATATATAAGTTCGTACAGATGATATTAGACACAAAAGATCCAGCTGGATCGAATATTAATAGTGTTATTCGTTATTGATTATTATCAGAAATCGGTCGGTAGAAATTGGTTTTAGAAAGTTGTGTATAATTAATTTTTTTCAATATATCAGGGTGTCTGATATGTAATAGGTGTTCGCCATTACAAGTCTTCCGCCTGCGCTGATAGAAAAAAGACGTAAGTAAAAAAATAAAATATTTGTTAAGATGCCTTTACATGAGCCTTGCGCAATTCGTATAGGCTTGTCAATTTTAACTATTTCAAATTCTGACAGTTCTCATGGCACGTGGTTTGACGAATCTGACGAATCACGTCACTTATCGTGCTGTGCGAACCATAAAGGTATTACTACAAGCCATTGTCGAAAAAGGAAAAGCGTTAAGTGAATCCTGATGTCTCCAGAATAATTAATATTATTCTTTTATTGTTACAGCATTACATTAACAACGAGCAGGACGTAGACGCAGATGCAAAAAAGGCGCAAGATATATATGTATATATAAAATTATTTATAAAAATTATTATTACTATTAAGTGCTCATTATTGTTAATTATTTATGTGTAATGTTTATTATTTATTGAGTGTTTTATTAGTTTTTATGTTATATGTTTAATATTTTTGTTTAAACAAAATTTTAGTTTAAGATAAAGAAGAAATATTAGAGTAACCAGAGAATATATCGGAGGACGACTTTATCAAACATATTTAAAACAAGATCCTAAAATGAGCACTCCTTCGTGGCCCGTGATTGACGATGGCCATGAGGGCTAGAAAAATTATTATTGCATCTCGAAGATTCTGAAATATATTAAACGTAAGTTTCTCTATATTCATTGTTAATAAAGTGCATCTTTTGTATCTGTTATTTAATAAAAGACATTATTAACTGATCATTATTAACGCTACAATTGATGTAAAAAATGTATAACATTTATTATATGTTACATATTATTACATATTATTACATATTATTATATATTACATATTATATATTATATATTATTTTGCATATTATTATATATTTATATAATACATTTGTCTATTCGTTTACGTGTCTCATTGTATACTCATTGTACGTTACATTTACAGACACCATTTGTACTGATGCGTGTACACATACGGTAGAGACGTTGTCATGGAAACGCTAAAAACATGTAGTGTTACGAATATGTAAAGATACGAGCGCCAATTGAGATACGAATTTACACGATTTTTAAAAAAGAAAATTTCTCAATCCTATGTATATGTACTTGTAACGATGAATTCGGGAATGACGAAAGAGACACGTGCACTTTTACTACGTTTCATACACGTCTCTACCCGTATCAGGTTTTAAATAATTATTTTTACATTAAGAGCCATTTATGGGTTTCCGGTTCCGAGAGAAACCCCATCATTGCCATGTCCCTGAACATCCACGTGTCTGATTTTTCTATATCTGCTACTACATATGGCACAAACTGTGCGTACGACATGATCGTGATCCTTTTCGCATGGATATTCGTATTTATGGGGATAGAGGGTCGACCCTTCAAGGGAGATACTTTATTGAATCGTATATCCGAGGCTAATGCGAGGAGCTTGCGAAAAAATGCTTTACTGCGAGAATACATATATTTATTGAATATATAATAGAATATTTATTGAATACAGGCCATTAGTACAAATATTAGTACAAATAAAGTATAATTCAATAACAATCTTGTATTTTATAGTATCTCTTCTATAAATTCTTTATTGCTTTATTGTACATTTAATTATTTTTTTTTTTTTTTTATAAAAAGAATTGTTCGCAGAGAAATCCTGTTCGCCCGCGTCGCATCGGTTAGTAACTTCACTCAGCCCTTCTGAACTTCGAGAAAATATAGAATTCAGAAAAAAAGGGAGAGGCCAACGGATGGATGAAAAGCATCGGTCGCAGGGGGTGGAACACGGTGTGGTAATAGCATAAATCCGTGAACTGTGTGTAGTCGGTTCCCGATGGTCTTGAGGAGGGGGAAGGGACAGGCAGGCCGGAGGCAGGCTGAGCGTTGGAAGAAACGACAGTCGCCACTCGACGCCTGCACCGAACGGGAGGTGGTTCCGCGAGCACTCGGCCTTTCGGAACTCCGTTTTGCCACCCGCGTGGAAAAAGTCCTCGCCAGGAAAGAGTCTCGGAGCGAGTCTTCGACCACGAGTAATTCACGTTGACTGCAAATTCGTTGCACTTGGTATAAGAGAAAGAAAAAAAAAAGAGACGAAAGAGGATCTCGGAATTTTCGCTACTCCAAATTTCTTCTTTCTTTCTTCCTTTTGTTTCTTTTTCACGGCAAAACGATCGCGAGAGGAAACGATGAAACATCGCGGGATCGTCTTGGATCCAGTGTGAACGTTCGGAGGAGAGAAAGTCCACGGTATATCGATCGAGGGATCAATCGATCGTGTGAGGGAGCGGAAGCGCCTTTTCCGGTCGGCGCAAATTTCGGCGGAGCGATCGCGTCCGATCGCTTCGGCAAAGAGAAGATCGAGAGGACCCGCGTCGCCGGCTGAGGTGTTTCGCCTGTAATAGCGATTCCGCACACGCGACCGAAAGCAGCGCGACTCGTGAAAGTGCGCTGGCGGCGGCGTCGGTCTGTCAGCCGGACAGGTGCGAGAGTAATTGACACGAGGTGAAGACAGTAGGGGGAAAGAAGAAAAGACACTTGGAGCGAGCGAGCGGACTTGTTGTTCTCGAGAAAATCGATCGAGGACGTTGATGCAAAATAAAGTCAAGAGGAGACAGACAGAGATACCTGGAAATCAAATAAACATTTAAGCAAACGTGTGTCGAAAGGATCGGACGTGCGATAGTTTATTATTGAACGAGACATAGCGACAGACAAATAGAGTACTGTTTAAACATTTAAATGACGGAGAAACGGATACAGGAGGGAAAGACAGAGAGAAAGTGACGTTTCTTCGGTCACACTAAGAGCGACCGAGAGGAAGGGAGAAAGCAGACGACGGGTGGGCCTGAAACAGGTCTCCACGTGACACGGACTAAAAGTTCGCCGGCTACAGGAAAGGATCGGTGCTATCGATAACGGAAGCGTTGTGCGCGAGTGTGATACATTCGATTGCATCCTCACTTCGCCTTTTACTTCGTTTTCCTCGGCTATTCCGTGAGAAAGTGCAGGCCTGACATCCACCACGGGGGAGGAGGGAGAGAGAGCACGCGGATTACTCCGGGATCAAAAGAGGGAGAAATTTCGCGACGAGCGAGAAAAGGAGAAGGAGGAAGGCCGTACGAACACGCGCGAGGAGACGCGATAAATTGATATTGCTTTATCGGATATCAGCGGGAACGAAAGAGAGAGAGAGGGGAACAACGGATCTGCGCTTCCCCGGGCGAATCCGCGAGCGTGGTAAGTGCGTTGTTTCGTTTACGTACACACATGTATACATAGATGTAAACACGCGGCGGAAACACGCCGCCGGCGCTCGGACGGAAATCGATCCGTCCTCGCGATTGGTCCCCGCGGATATCGCGAACGTCACGTATCCTTACGCAGGACTGCAAATTGAGGTAGCCGGTGGTTTGGGTTCGCACGGGACGATCGCAAATATAACGGAGAAAAAAATTTCCACATAGATTGGATTCAGAGTTATCACTGTACATTTCTGAAACTCCGCGCTGTGATCGAAAAATACAAAATAATTCACACATTCTAAAAACTGTGTGTTCTAAAACTTCTAATTATTACTCTCATTGATATTAATTTTACAATATTAATTTTTAGAATGTTTGCAATATTTGTGACGCTTTCAATCTTATTTCATTCGAAGCTTGTCGCAAACTCCACACGTGCGCACATCTGAATTTTAAATTACATTAACGCGAAATTCTACTTCATTTCGTTGTCGATGTCTTAAATATGTTTTTTAAAGTTTAAATTTACAGTCCAAATTTTCTATGCGTAACAGAATATTGCGACAAATCAGTATCAGCATCGATCGGCAACGTTACACAGACTGACCATTACATGACTGATTAATTAACCCGCGGCGTGTTGTGGGTTCCCGCAGTTTGTTTACTTGTAAACAAATGATGTGGAATCAGGCTAAAAGCGCGATTGTTGATACGCCGGCCACTCTTTGCGTAATTACTTACCTCTGCGATTGTCGCTCATTAATACGAGGTAATACGCTATGCGCGCGGACGAAGGTGCCGTGTAATTAAATCCCCTTGTATCCAAGAACAATTACGCTCGTTAACGGAGCGCACTTGGCGGTTCTCAATTAGTTTTTCGAGTATGATTCCGACGCGAAAACACAGATTTAACCTTTTAATTGCGAGAATGACTCTACTTACTTCTTTATGATCTGGTCTGTCGAACGAAAACTATTTGTACATATTTCGCAAAAAATCATATAACGCATTGATATAATTCGCTTTTTTATGTAGATCTTATTTGAACATTATCACATTACATTTCGGTCAAACTGAGTACATCTATCGAATTACCATTTTTCCGAATATGCTGATATTTTCTTTATAATTCTAAGATAAAAAACTCTGCATAAGACATTGATTTAATTATCGCTAACAATCGTCGACTATTTAGCAAGTCGCAGCACACACAACATACTGTTTGATAAAACTTCTTTATACATGTTATTGTGCAACGAAAATTATTCCATTTAGCATACTCGTTATTCGTTGGACGCGAGAACGACTAATTATTGATTTTTATATCTTTATTCTCGTCGAATATATGTCATGCGATAAAATCCGGCGAAACGCGCCTTAGCATCATGAAAAGATGTCAAAAAATTTCTCAACGAATTAGTGATTAACTAGTGATGGCTTTCTGATTAAAATAATGACTTTTAACAGCAAATTAAGATACTTGTTTGAAATTTCGAAAAAGAACATATTTTGACAATATTTTGATAAGATAAAAGTTTTCGAGAAAAGTCTTCGTATTTAGATTTTCCAACTTCACAAAATTTACATAAAGTTATCGAAAGCACTTTCACTCGACCCTTATATCTTTTCCTTGTCCAAATAATCTCTACTTCTATTTCAAAAAACTACTTACTCAATACTACTTACAACTTACTACTCAAAATACTTTCACTAGATAACAAAAAATGATTGTTCATTACTCGCACTTTACTTTTTAAAGATGAGTCTTTCTTGTCAAAGATAATGAACGAAGAAACGATGATAAACTACTAAGAGCGTGACATCAACGAACAGATAATTCTATAAAATGTTAGGAACTTAATGTCCTTGATCATTAGAAGTGAAACAGCCAGACTGAACTCATGGTTCAGATTAACGTTTAACTTATGTCGAAATACTTCCTATTTTAATTTAAAGTGTTTCCCTCCGTAGAGAGTCTTGAATTGTTAATTTTTTATTTATTAGGGTGAAAAATAATCGATTTTTAATCATTAAAATTGTAAAAAATTGCAACTTTAAGCAATTGCGTGAAGATTCGTTAAAAACACATCGACTATTCAAAAAGTATCAAAAGTATTGGTCGGTAAAAAATATTTATTGTACATGAAAATAATTTTTTTATCTCTTTTTCCTTCAGTTATCGCAAGAAATAATATACCGGATCTATTAATTTAAATCGATTGTTAATTATGTGTTAATTTAATTAATTAAGTGTGCTAAAATATTCTGTCGAATTGAAATGCGGGTAGTCTGCGTTCTGGTATCGGGTTACTATCTAATCCAGTTCGACTAAGGTCACCGATACCCGGTTAACGGAGGTCAGGATCCGCGTCCAGATCGGACGGTAAAGAAGCCAATCTAGATCAAAGTAGATTGCCGTCACATGACGGAGTGTCAACTTCCCAAGATGGTTCTTTAAAGTTTGAGTAACATATGTTTTACGTATTGTGCTAATTAACTTTGCAATTAACAATAAGAACAAGTAATTAATCTTAACACTTTTAAATAACTAACAACTTTTATTTTATTTCTTATTATTATCAAGACTTTATTATTGTTAACTATTTACGATATATTAATATATAAAAATATTAAGATATAATGTTTTCTTAATACTTAAGACAATAATTAAACAGAAAGAATGCATAATAATTACTTTATGATAACGACACAATATAATTATTATAAGTGTCACTTTTTTGTCTTAATAGTGTCATAACATGCAATTTAATTTACAAATCGGAATATTTACTATAATTTTCGTACTATGTTCATTATAATTGCTATAATTTTTTAGCCTAACCTTCGGCGCTAGTAGAAAAGTTAAAGAGCAGCATTCATCTTCCGCAGGTGCACGCTTTGCAACAATATTATGAGTGCTACACATGAGTCGATCCTGTTTTGTAACATCGAGACGACTCTCCATTGCCGTATTTACTTTGCTCTCGATTGCGTGTACACAAAAAACAGAAGTGCGGATAACATCGCTCTGATTGACCGTACACGTTCAAGTGCACTGTCGCGTCATCACCAGTTAACATACGCAGTAATTAACTCACATATCGGGTAATTACCTCATCTATCGCGCGATCCGATCTTTCCGATAAGAATCTAGCATCGTAAAGCACGCGACATCGCATACAATTATCTTTGAACTTGGCAAAGCTAAAGAGCTTAAAATTATGTTATACCGAAATCGTAACACATAGACAACAAAAGATGACAGAATAAATGAATAGAAGGTAATACGATTGATTTTTAACACAAGTTACACTACATTTACATTAAAGATTAGGACCTTTTCCTGTAATAAAATTTTTTTTTACATTAAAAAAAATTACAGGAAAAGATCCTAATTCGAGAACTTAATAAATGTTAGTAATATGAAATTCTTAAGACATTTAATGCAATGATTACTCGCTCATGTGTATAATAGACCTCGAAATTGCTCGTATAATTTTGTGGCACGGCAATCGCGCAACACTTTCTAACGAGAGATCGGAATATTGGACTCGATGTCGATCCCGACCATATAATCCGTAGATTCATCTCACGTTTTTGGATTTAACGACGAAAGTATACGTGCCGTCCATTCGGGTCGACCGTAACACTTCTTTTAGTGCTTTCCAACGCGTCAATAGATCAGTGTTAATGTTCGTCCGGTCCAGATACAGAAATTCAGACTTTTTCGGCAGATATTGAGTAGATGTTGGGAGATAGCTCGAATTGTTGTATTTAATAAATGATCAAGAGAAAATCCATGGATATTTTTCAGAATTATTATATCAGAAAGTCCTTGACTCCTCAGTAGTCTACATAAACGACTCAATTATTCGATTTTATATTATATAACTGAAAAGATTTGTATCCATATCATTTTATTTACTTCTACTTCGTCCTCGATGTTACATAATTGAATGCGATTTTAATCGTTCCTAAATTTGATTAAAGTCGACATCTCAGAGTTTATAATTTCGCATTCTAAGCAGAAAATACTCGAGCGGCAAGAGCCTTCGTTTTTTATAAGAGAAATTCTGCTTGAAAATGCACGCTGTGTTTATTCGAATATCATTTGGGGACATTTGGATTCGAATTTACCCTCCTTCGCGTTGCCCTTCCTATTAAAGGCAGCAGCTGCATTTAGACGATTGCCATGGAATTTTCGTGGGTCTCGGGTACGTAGGCGCGCGGATAAGAGGGACCGGGTCGATAATTGTGACAGAAATTCAATCCTTTGCAAGCTGGACCTAATGCCCGCCACTGACCGCCAATTCAATCAAGCGCCCGCCAATCGCGGCCTCCGGAACGGGATTTTAGCCGGCGCGCAGTGCCGAGGGATTTCGTTACGGTCCGCTGCCGCCAAATAAAATTCTGTGGAACGTGTACGGACCAAACGAAAATAGGTATTAACTACTCGATGGCGTACGTGATGGCTTCAAAACACTCGCCTATGTAAATCGTTCGCTAACGTCCACCGAAGCGCGACAGCAGCATCCAGATTGGTGAAATGGATTAAAAATAAATTAAATCACGAAGAGGTCAGTGACACACCACTCAATTGCATAAAAAAAGAGATATTTCGGAAGTCTATTTAGAATGTTGACATGCCGCTGCTAAAATTTTAGAAGTAGATGTTTGTAGAATTAAAGTTTCGCTTTTGTTTCTAAAGAAGTTCGTAACGAGACATACTCAGAACTCATAACTTGGAATAAGTACTTCTTAATATTTAAGAATGCAACAAGAATGCATATTTATTTTAATAAGTAAGTAAATGGCGATTAATATGTCTATAACACATAATATTGATATTTTCGATTATCGAGCGAGATTTAATAATGATTTTTATAATTTATTTTTTTATATATTACTAACAAAAATTATTAGATGTAAAACCCCACCCGATGATTAAAAAAGGCAATATATATTTATTCTATACAAATATATATTTTTTATTTAAAATCATGGAACTTGAACATGAATTAAAAGTTTCGCACACGTTGGTTCTTCTTCTTTTTCTTTGCCTGCGAGGTTTTTAATTGAAATTGCTCTGAAATATTTAGATGTTGCAATATCGTAGCAGAAGCAGGAGGCTTCGTCGCGCGTTTCCTTGTCAATGCGAGAATGTTCACGCTCTCGGAGCGAAATGCAAGAGATGATGACATGCGTGTTCGTGATGTTTTCCCGCGTGGAAAAAAGTGTCCAGCAACGAGCCAGGAAGTGTCGAGAATGGCTCGACATTGCGGTACATTGTCGCATGTACGCGAAATCGTGACGTTATATGAGGATGTTAGCATCGGTACATTGATGTTCGATTTAAAGTCGCTGAATCGACGACTGATGTTTTCGAAAAATGAAATTCTTCACACTTGCAACACCGTGTAATGCAATTGCGTTGCTATATACGCGCAATTTTAACTTTTGATTTAAATTTTATCAGATTTGTAAATGTAACAACTGAGGCGCAACATATCCACAGTACGTATCGTTAAATATTATTATACGTTGTTTTGGAAATATATTTTCAATTTATAAATAAAATATTTTTTGTACTCGCATTTAGTTCGTAAATATCTCCGGAAATTATTACTTGTGGAAATCATTATTTGTTGATTGCAAACACAATGCGCTTGGAGAGTTGTATGTGCAGTTAAGAGATAAACGCCGATAAAACCGAAACGCTAGCTCACAATGCATAATATTTTGCGCGTGGTTTATGTGACGGTTTGTACCGTTACGCGAAGCACAATTCGAGGAGGCAACTTAACAAGGATTTGTTTTGTGTTGCGCGGAAAGGGCCACGAAGAAGACTCCATTGTAACCACTTTGTGGGCGCAATTATGGCATCTCCGCTAATTCCTACACCGTGTCGACGGGTCGTTACACGGCGCGCTGATTTTCTGGTAGCCGGAAATAGTTCCAGTATTACGTGAACCGTTTTATTCACAGTTTTTAGAAAACACCTTGACCGTTTGTACAAGGTTTTTAAACTTCCGTAAAAATCGTGCGGTTCAAAAAACCAAATTAAATATGTAAATTTTACTGAATACTATTAAACTAGGATTAAAAACTAGAATATTAAAAACTAAGATTTTAAACAAGGCAATTTCTAATGAGCTTAGAATAGCCTGTAATAGCTTATTAAATAATTGTTTGCCATAAATAAATAAAACCCAATGTAAGAGGGAAAGATCTGACTACGACGAATGGTAACTTCGTTTCCTTGTGAAAATCGACGGTCATTCTAACGCGATCGTGCAGGAAGTATCGCTACCATCTCGCTTTCGTGCTTTCATCCCACGGTGGCGAGCGGTTTCAGGTTCAAGGCTCTCACCGCACTACCGTTTTGCGTAGCTGTTGACGCGTGGGCAGCGCCTCGATTTTTGCCAGCGAATTTGGCTCGCGGCTGACCTTGTTCGGGGACTGCCGCGGTTCGCCAGCGAACTGGGGAAAGGAGTGTCGCCGTTTGGTGCGGAGGTTGGAAGGTTAATACAGGCGGCATTAATTGCGCATAAAGGGGAGGAGGATGGCGTTACATAACGCCAGGATGTCCGTTCGTGTTTCCATAAGGTATTCAGCATTATGCACCTATCGTCTTGGAACAGCGAATCGTATGAAACGCGAAGAGGCGTCTGATTGCGTGCAATACTTTCCGATATTCGAATGTATGTCGAATTGATTGAAAATCGAAACGCGGTCATATTTAAAAAAAAAAATCATGACAGGTCTATCTTTCAGATCGTGTTATTTATTTTTTATCGATTTTAATCCTAGGAAAGAAATAAACGTTGAAAAGATCAAAGCGATAAGAATCAGCGACGATTATCCTAAGTGAATGATTCTAATGACACAAAAAATGTCTATCGCAATAAAAATGCAAATAAGAATAGTGATCACTGTTACACACAAGTGTGACATAAACATAACAGTTTTTCTTCTCATTAATTAAATCTTCAACTATTCTGAACGAGTGCAATAAAAAATTTCTTCGATGTGATTGCAAAGAATATCGACACCGTTCGCGAAACTTTCTTCCATTGAACGACGTCCCTTTCGTTGCTGCACGGAGGAAATAATCAATGGAGAGTCGACGGCGCAGGAAAGCGTCTTCCTTTTCATTGACCGGCAGCACCCGGGAGGTTCGCCATTAAAGTAATCATAAGATTGCATGGGCAATTACGCGTGACCAGGTATTTAAACGGCAAGGAATACCTGTCGTGAGCATTGAAATATGACTCAGTCTGGAGGTAGCTCCGGTCGTAGCTTCTTTTGGAACGGATATGTCCGCGGGACCGCGGGATTCTCGGAATTAGCTGTAAGGGATCTCGAGCGTGCCTCCGACACGAACTCGCCATTGTCGGTAGGTACACATTCGAACGTTCGAGGGGACCTTTGCACGACGTGTGTACAAAGGATAAACGAATGAAGCGCTATAGTCAGGTCTGTTTAATGCCGCGATGACGAAGCGACATTGAACGAAACTTGTCAAAGAAAGAAAATAAAACTGTCGGGGAGGAGGGAAACGAAGGAAAATTAGAGATAAAACAGCGTATTGGGTTTTAAAAATATTAATATAAGAATTTAACTTTTTAGAATTATCTGATCGGAATAGATCTTAGCACTCTTCTTTTCATATCTTCATTCCGATTTCCTTTAACCTGCTTTATAACAATTTATACTTGACATAATTTAATTTGTCTTTTTTGTCTTAAGACCTGATATCGAGATCCGATTATGTCTGCTTAATAGATAATATTTAGAATAATAATAATATTTCTACTTTTAATAAAGTCTAGTTTAACTTCGATGAATTTTTAAACGACATCTTTGTGTTTGCTCGATCGTGAAACCTATATGGCCTTCTTGTTTCCTTTTAATTGTTAATAGATAATATTTAGCATTCATCTTTCCCAAGCGAATTGGTCAAATTTAGCGAGATGAAACCCTTCTTTTGACACCGATCGGGGGGGGGGGGGGGGGGGAGTCCGGACAAAGTTTACGGTCGACCAGGCACCGACGTAATTCACTGATGCATTTACACGGACGACTTGATCGTCCCGCTCGTGCGAAGTCACCCGTCACACGTTTTCATTCCATATTCGATGTGAGGCGAAATCAATTAGACGTGACTTAATTATAGGGGCGTACGTTGCACGCGCACCATCTGGCGCGGTGATTAACGGGAGAACTATTTTCTGTCGTTTACATCGCGGTTTCCCGCGTGTAACGGTTCCCACGGGGTGTACGGCCGGGAGAGTTCCCGTGAAACGGATGACGCTTGTCGCTCATTTGCCCAGTAGAGCGGCCGTCTTCCTTTTGTCTTCGTGCCTCGACTCGAGCGACCGACAGGAAGCGGCCGAGTAACTTCCTTCGCGAAGTGATGATGCAGAGGTAGAAAATGCGTCTATTCAGGACTGATTCTGCAGTCCCCCCTCATTGGGGACTAGAGAGTGCCTACTGTTAGTAAGATTACTCAGGAAGTCCGTTAAACTGCACACTGGCCACTGTTGAAGCCGGCAGTTCGGAGAGTCAGCTGAACGCTGACTGCACGGACCCTTCCCTCTTTAGAAAATGAGATTAAGGTTGCGGATCGAGTTTCGGATGAGCTTAGCACGAGATTATGGAAAAGCGCGCAATCATCAACAACGCGCCGACGACACACGTTGCCACGACGGCGCGTAAGTGGGACAGGCGACGTGTGTGAGTCAGTGTCGAACCCACACCGAAGATGACCATCGCGAGAGGGATGGGGCTTTCTCAGGGCCAGCGACCGCCGTTGGCGGATGAATCTCGGCTTCGTATCGAGATCGATGCGGTCGATCGCGAGATCACCCGCGTCTCGCGTTACAGCGGCGGATTGTAACGGATCGTCCGCAACCGCGGCCGCGATGACCATTCTAATCGGGTCGATTCTACATGCTTCAGACGGAGCGGCTTCAGTTCAGCTTCAATTTATTATACGTAGAAGAAGTCTCGAACGGTAGCTAAATGTCCCTCATCTTCTCTCCTTCTTATTATCACGTTAACACGTCCTCGAATTTGCATGTAACTCGCGAATGGTCTATACGGGCTCCGTCGACGTGGTCACACAATCGGATAAGAAGATTATTTTCTTCAGGACGAAGGAAAGAAATGGGCATTCTGTTCACGCAAAGGCGATACACAAGGTACCTATGTTTATGCAACCGATATGGCGCGCAGGGAACGACACGGGATGAATCGATAAGACACGTCGAAGTAAAAGCAAGACGAGTTTCAGGCATCGACAGTGTTTTTCGACACATCATTCGAGCACCGATATATAACTCCGCGTCGAAACGGACGTAAACGTCGCTGATCGGGGACTTATCGCTTTTTTTCCGGTGTGAACGATACTTAAATCATTTTGAGACGATGCTCTCTGTGCAAGGCGGTCTGGTAGCCTTAGGCTGTCGGTCACTGACACTGTTTCACAACCCGTGCCACGGGCTTCGACAACTCGTGTCCTCACGTGATCGCACGGCGGAACCGAAAAGCGGCCGTAAATCCGAACGGATGTTTCATCTCGATTCCACGTGGGATCATCGTCCTTGAACTTATTTCGAAACACCCTACGACATGATTCATCAAATCAGAAGGAAATCTCCACTGCGAGTCTGGCATTAAAATTTTTTACATTTTTATTGACAGACTTTAAAATTTTTTACAATAAATTGTCCTCTAAAAAAATTGTCCAAATAAACTTTAAGAGATTCATAGTTTCTCTCAGTTTCTTCAATTTTATATTGAATGTTTGAATTGGTTTTAAGTTATACACGGAAAAAATGATTAGCTACTATAGCAAAATTATTTATAAAATATGGCAAAAGGTTTTACTAAAGTATTGACAAAGTTTTGCTGTTATTGCAAAATTATAGCTCTAGCTGCAAATAATAGTTAGCTGTCCATATTTTACAAATAATTTTGCTATGGTAACTAATCTTTTTTTCCGTGTACATTTCTTGAAATGTGTGTGAGTAGCAGTTATTGTAAATGTTATAAATTTTCTTGTGCGACAAGGATTCCAGAGATTTCATGCGTGGTTAGAAGAGGAAAATTTTCTTAAGAGGCGAGAAGCCAAAAGACTCAGATGAAGGAGCACAAAACTTTTTCGCGACCTTGGGGAGTTTCGACATAAATCATGTCGGTGAGTGTCGAGGAAGAGCGACGCCCGCCACGCTCGATGTGTCTCCCCAAAGGGCATTCTAAAATTGGTCTTAAGGTTGTCCAGGAAACCGCAATACCATTTCTTCCCCCTCAAGAAACTTTTCTTGCGAGATCGTTCTACCGTTCGTTTTGCCGTGGATTCCCACAAATCTCAACGATATCTATCGCGTAATAAAATGAACCAGATTACGTCGAAGAATGAAATGTTCTCGGGATAATGAGATTCGAGTTCTTGAGATTCGAAGATGCGATTTAATCATGCAGTTGATGGCAATTAGATTGACTTTGCCGATGACACTTTGATATTTCGGAGCAACGACCGTACTAACTGATCGTATGGGTTACGCTCAATTTGCACTTCGAAGAAATGCAAATCGTCCTAAATCTTCCTATTAGGTCAAAAGCCATTGCGCGAATTGCAAAAGTAGAACCGAGCTTCTCTCGCAAGACTAAGGGGTTAACAATCGGGTCAATTCGTCATCTAAACCAGTTAGTCGGAAGACCAGATACGATCAGCAAGACCGATAACTTGTCTAATTGAATTATCTTTGATCGATCGTGCACATGAGACCCGCTTTTCACACAATGCATTTTAGAAATAATGCATAGTGGATGTTAAATTTCAGAATAAGAATGCGAATTTAGAAATCAATGGAAAATGATACTTTTGACGTTTAATTTTTAGTATAAATATTTGGCTTTTTAAAGAAATTCTAATTTACATTATCTAAAAATTATTGTCATTAAGAGATTATATAGGAGAATAAAAATAAAGAGAGAGAAAAATCGATAAAAAAATGCAATTTTTTCTTTTTTATGTACACGTGATGGAAGCATTCATCCTTGTGCTCTTAGCTGTTATGTCGTTTCTTATTACTTCGTAATTTCAGGCTGTCGAGGTCAGAGAGCGAAGCGCGCAAAGTGCGTACGATAATGCGCATATATCGTACTTCCTCGCAGCGATGTCGCGTTATGTCGTGTTATGTTTCAAATTCCTGCGTCGGCGGACTGTTATAATTGCGGTACGTAATATCGCGATTGCGTAACGGTCTGTCTTTCTCTCTCCCCCTTCCTTTCTCTCTACGTTTTCTCGCGCCTGCAAGAATTTGCGCAAACAATGACGCCGGCTGCGCACTTCCGGGATGACGAGCGGTGATAAATCGCGATCGAGAGAGATCAAACCGCGGCTGATTACCTAAAACAACCACGATGAACGCTTGCACTTACATAGACGCGATTCAGATGGTTTACTTAAAACTTCCGTTCACGACTACGCTTTCATTAGAAGTCTTAAATATAGTCATCATGAATGAGCGAAGCGGATTATAGTTAGAAACTCGCCTTCGAAGAAAGTAGTGATCGTAAAAGTAATTGCAGCTTCCTGAGGAAGCAATAAAATGAGTTTTTAATTTGGAATGCGATTCACCATATCGATCTGCCGTTGTTATAAGCATATTGCACGTCTATTTCGAGCTGCAAGAAATTTCATGGAAATTTCTGCTGTCATCGGTCGTTATGTTCGCGTCTATCGCGCTTTTAACGGAAAAAAGCATCTGCCATCAGCTTGACGGCTCCGTCAAAATTTTTATCTCTCCTCGGTTATAGGGTAATCCTCGGCCATACAGTCTGAGTTCACTTTGCAAACACTACCGACCGTTCCGAACGACTCTTCTTGAAAGCTCCAAGAATATAACCGCCAAGAGCTTTTACTCACGTATGAAAGCTTAAGTTCGATTCATAATTTTATGTTCATATATTGAATTTACATTTTTCTTTTTGAGTGCAGTAATATTGTTGAGTACAATAATATTATTCCATAGTGAAATTAGAGAGTAATATTTAATTAATAAAAATACTGCTGCCATGATATTCCGCGCGATATTCATACATAGAAAATACTTAAATATTTAGGCATACAAGAACACTTCCTCTAAAATTTCTAAACACACATTATGGACTTGCTATACATTTTTTTTGTAATTTTCTATCTGCCAATGAGAACGCAAAATATCCGTCGTCTTAAAGAAGTGAATATTTTTGTGACAGCTTTATGCCGAAAACTCACACGCTCGATCCTCGATCGTTACACACACTTTTACTCGAAAGAGAGAACGAGGCGAAACGTAGAAACCGAAAGCTTCTTTTAACGCCGTGTATCTTGGAGCTCGCCCAAAAGCTTTCCAGACAGTTGGGCGCATAACTCGACATCTCGCGAGAAGGTTATCGAAGAAGCTCATCCTTCGGATCTGAGAATAATATTTACGGTAGCCGAGATTGATGGTTAAGGTGGATGAGATCGCACGTCAGCGTTGAAATTAAACGGAAGCTGCGGAAACACTGCGAACTTAGCTAGTTCCTTACCTCCACATGAATTATCTGACATCTTTTACTTGCCAATAAAACAATTTTAACGCTAGCTGCGATTTTTAATTCAATAGACGAAACGAGTATAATGTCGAGGTTGCCTAAATAAGCTACTGATTTGAAATTTGGGTCGACATTGAGTGTAAACACGTGTTGTTACATTGCAGTCTCGGCCTTGGTCGCCGATTATGTTGGCACTCCTCGTTATCAAACGTTGCGTAAAAGTTTTTGATTTATAACGGATCCATAGTGATGCTTAGGGAGCAGATGTTCGACGAACGCAATAAATCTGGAGCGAACGATTACGAGCGAACTTACGCCGCATGATGGAGATTGAATTGGGATAAATTGCGATAGGAAAATATACGCGTATAAATGATAATGCGGAAAATATACGCGTATAAATGCGTAATACAAATACAAAGTAATTCATTGTAATTAAATTCTCCTTCAAAGTGCAATTAATCGATTTCACACAAGTGATCCAAAGTTTGATTATGATAAATTGAATTAATCTCGCTTTCACTTAATACTAATAAATATCATTTTCAGGATTTCGAGTCTGAAACAATATCGTGGAAATCTGTTTTTCGGAAATAGTGTACAACTTGGAAATTACAATAACAAATTATGTATCCATGTGTGTAGATCGATGTGTAAAAGCCTTTTCTTGTATTTCTCGCTAAAAGCATCGAAAAAGTATCGTTCCTCTCACTTGAAATATTATAGAAGCTCGAGCGTTATTTAAGCAATAAATTCAGCCAAAACACATATTGCGCCAATCGTGAATAATGTTTATGAACAAATATATCATACCTAATAAATGTATCATGCACACAGTTTTGACATAAATAAATGATCCTGCTAGACTATATTCAGTTTCGATCCTCGTCTAAAAGCTTTTGCTCGATTAGGCGATATATCAGCTTGACTCAGGCGAATTTCAGCATGTCCATTACATTTTTCTTTTTTTTCAAACATCTTTTTTAACACTGAGATGTATATTCTGCCTCGCTTATTTTTCGTGCTTTTACTTTTACATTTTTTATAGTATAATAATAACTTTCTTATAACAAATATATATATAACAAATATATATTCTAATAAATAATAAATATCTTTTAATTCATAGTGTGTAAATTTTGTTATATCTCATATTTCAATATTTATGTACATCAATCCGCGTTCACTTCCTATTTTTATCACTTTGAAGAGACGGATGTGGGTCTCAATTCGCTACTACCGCCGATTTTACTTGTTTATCGAGGTGTAGAATACCTCGGAGTATCGGAATATCACTGCAAAATCGTACTCGAAATCCGCGCAACGCCAGCATCGAGAATTGCATCGATCACGGTGGCGCATCGTGGCCTGGCGTTTTTTTCCCGCACCTCGCTGACCCTCTTACCTTGACCATGGCACTCCTGAATTCCTGTAATAATTCCTCTTCGGTGCAACACAAAAGTAAATACTGATCGCACTTCTCGTTTTCTCATTCCGACCGTCGCCGTGAATTTTCTTCATTCTCGCCACTGCCGGAAAAAACGCCGGGACCAGCCTTTCTGCCGGACGACCTTAACAAGTCCGAGTAAAAACGATTATTGAAAGCCGAGGGGTGTCCAGCGGCGTGCCGATCTCAAGGTGGACTCGAAATTAAACCGTCTCCGATGGCACGATACTGCGTTTTGATACGCGAACCGGACCTACATGATCAATGTCAATATCGCGAAAGACTATGTCGATATCACTAGAAAGACCAATGTCGTTCTCTATTTTGAAAATAAAAAAAAATTATATAAGAATTCTCGCCATTTTTGTGATAAGAAATTATAGTTTGTCATGTTATTTTTAATTCTACGTGTTTCGGCAATTAAACACGAGATTTATAGACGGCACGCTGGATTTTATAGCGTTAAGTTAAATGTGCAAGGGACTTTCGCCTCATGCAAATTCGAGATATTCGTCGGAAAAAGGAACAGTTCGAGGATTCGCATGGTCATCTCGGCAAGCCAAATGGTCTTCGTCCAATTAGAGATTCTCTTCGTTTTATGGTCAATTACACATTGAGAGGGAATTTTTTGGTCACCATTATGGTTCCACGAAGTACATTTGTCCTCACGTCCATTATTTTCTTTTTTTGATCGATCTGACGAAGGAAAGTTTTCTTTTGCCTTCTACGTGACTTTGAACGTGACTTTCCAGAAGTGAAAGAGCACTAGAATTCTCCCCAGACAGGTATGTTACTTATTGCTGAAAGTCCATTATTGATATCTATTTGAAAACCCGAAATTATACAAAGCTTAAAAATAACTATCATCCTGAGACTTTTTATTCAGAAAATAAAGCTTGATGAATGCGTTGGAGACTGTAACATCTGGTATATTTTCGACTTGTTTTTTCCAGTAATTTTCCGTTCAATGCTGATATGTCAAGGAAGACGACCGGATGTAGGGTCTTTTTCTCTAATATACTTGACACGTATCTCGTGTCGCAGTCTCGTTCAGAAAATTCAGCTATTCTTCGATAAGCGAGATAAAGTGCACGAGAATCGCAAATTCCTGCATGGTCAGCTTCCCCATCTGTAATCTCGTTCGCGTCATCGTGTGATTCGGCACGTTTTTCCAGTATTGTGGAGTATTCTGATTATATTTTGGCACCGCGGTCATAGTGTTTAACTGCATTTTAACCTTAGATCACATTTCTTGGTTTCGCTGATTAAGCTAAAAATTTTAAAAACAAAATTCGGTATATTGCAATATTTTTTTATGATATATAATGCATCAGAGTCAAAATATAATATTGATGCATTAAGATCGCTGATGCATTACGATTTTATTTTGATTACTTTATATAGAAATATGAAAAAGAATGTAGATAATTATTGATGCTTTCAAAAAACAATACATGACTTCACCATGAAAAAGAAGCAAATATTATTTTGAGAAAGACAAAATTAAAAATTCGAAATCTCGCTTTGTTACGCGAGATAATGTTATAATTAATCTGTTTTATATTTCCTAAGTGCTTCAGATATAATTTTTATTTATTATTTGGATATTTAAATAGAGGTAATAGAGTATTTAAATATGTAGAATATTTAAATAGAACAAAGAAACATAATTAAAATAAAATAAATAATAAATGCTGAATGTAAATTGCAGTTACGAGATGAAGAAAATAATTGATGATGAAAAAATTTAACCCCCGTATAAAGAGTATTTGTGATTACAACTACAAAGTCCGTCGACTCGTGTGCGATTTGTATCTCTTCCTCAACCGGAAGTGGGACATATCACCGGCGTGATTGTGTTTACCGCTTTGCGTCACGCTCATTGTGCTTTATTACAAACAGACGGGCGAAAAGCAGTTATCTACTTAGATTTTATAACTCAGATTAGAGCAATAGATCAGAGTAGGTACCCGAAGCAGAAGATTCAAATATTTAAATGTAGGAAACTATCCGGTTCATTGATGTATATCAACATGTGTTCGTAAATTAAAATAAGTTTAAAGATGCATTCTAAATTTATTTTAAAAATATTTTTTACATTCGACTCCATCGTAAAATATGCATTGATAAATTTTTCTCTTTTCTCTTTTCGATGAATTTCCGGCTTTACGAAAAGTCCGCTGGTGTTCTAAAATGCAAATGAAAAAATAGTACCAGCGCGAAGGAAGATGGTCATTCCCACGTTTCATCCTAAATCTCCGGTGAACTCCTGCCTTTCAACCCCTTTCCTTCCGTCCTTCCCGCCGTTTCCGCTCGTCCGTTGAGCCTCGCCTCGCAAATCGTCACCGTCGATTTCCATAATTTCCGCGTGAATGCACGCGCGTGTCCCATTAACACCCCGGCTACGTCCGGCTTTTCAAAAAAACCGAAGAAACGACGTTTTACAACGCGCACCATTTTGCCGTTCTCCATGCGAGCGCGAGTTCACTGTATCATGGTGAATTATGAATGCCGATATCGCGACCCTGAATCCCGATGGTCCGAACCGTCCGAACAGTCACTTTATCGGTGGCAGCGAATATAATGTCGCAATTAACACAATGTGTCGTATAGCTAATGAGGTGAGAGTTGCAGTGAATTTTGCAATTTTTTCGAAAAATAACATGTTTTTGCGAAGGGTAATACAAGCAACAATACATAAAATGGCCTTTTCAATTACCGTTGTAGAATATCGAGACGCATTACACTGAATCATCTTTTTTCTTTCCTTATTAATTTGACTTTTAAATTGTTGAAATGAATAATATAATAATGTGACGATTAATAATACAACATATTAAACCATGATCAAATTTTTACCTTCTATTATTAAATAATATTAATAATATTGTATTATTAATATTTTAACTATTTTATAATATTATAATATTATAATATTTTAACAAATCAATCTTTTAGATTATGTATCAGAAGTTACAGGAATTGTAAGAGATGTAAAAATTATAGATGGTTTATCGTCTCTTAAATCGTCATCCATAAGGCATCTAAACTAAGCCTGCACTTCAATTACCGTCCTATCATCGGTATGAAATAAATAAATTTTTTTTCTCAAAGAATCAAAGCTCAATGAGAGTGCAAACGCATTCAGGGCGCATTCCTCATCCTACTGTCGTATGCATCGTCATGCGCGCTTGTAGTGACTTCCTATTTATCGTGATCTCCGTTTTCCTCGTCACATGACGACGATTTTGAAGTGCTTCGCTGACTTGATCTCGCGTAATACGAGACAACCTAAATTAAACGAGCCGCCTTGATGTTTAGAACATGTTAGAGCAATTATCAGAATGACTTATTAGAGCGAGAAGAAACGGCGGTGAGACTTTGTGGCGCTCATCAGCTCGCTAATCAAACGATAACTTGCAACTGTTATCGCAGCCTGAAAGAGATCTATGCTGTGTGTTTATATTCATCTTCTTCACGCGGCTATATTTATTAAATTGAGCCGAATCACACAAACACATACCACCTAAACATAAAATTAAATAAAAATTTATAAATATAAATTTATAAATATAAAAATATAAAATTTATAAATGTTAATCTCTTTGTTTATTGTCACACTATTGGGCTCTGGAAAGGTATAATTTATAATTTTGATTTAGAAATTGAGGAGCCATATTCTATGTATTGCTATATATTTATATTTTATAAATGTATATTAATATCATGGAAAATTGAATAAATAAGAAAATAATAGAATCGATGAGAATTACTTCTCATTTTATGAATACGATTTTTCTCTCGAATTTTCTCTCGTTTAATAAAATCGAAAATGTTGAAAATTGGGCATTCTTAAACACGATTGATTCGTGATTGAATCGTGAAAGGTGATTCGAAATTTGCTTCATAGTTACAGAAAATATGTTTCAAATGTAATCAGATATTGACTAATTTAATATATGAACGTAAATAACCAATATTAACTAATATTATTAGTCTATTGTAGATTAAGGATGGAATTACGTAACTAGATTGCCTCAGATAATCGGATGTATCCAACACATCAAAAATTGAAATTCCTTCGAACATTGTGGTAGGTTCGGCACGCGACCAGATTCACGACGAATGTCACGATGATGGTTCGCGCCATGCCTCGGCCAAATGTTCATGCGAATGTCAAAAATATCTTAAAAATACCCGAGCGAGCGGTCTGTATCTCGCATCTCTGTCAGACATGCGGCAGCTTCTTCTACACAAGATACAAGATACGCTTCGCGTGCATCTGTGGCTTCAAGAACGGCAGCTCTTCTGAGACAAACTTCCGTAATCGCACCTGCTTTCTAAAATCATCCGAGAAAACTCGAAATAGCACACGCAATTTTTAATGTTGACAAATATTTACATTTTTATTGGAATTATAGATTTTCTAAAATTGCCATCCACGAGAACATCCAAAAAAAAATCTATGCTTGCCGTTAATCTGTACGAAATTGCCAAGTAATATCGCAAGTTATAAATATGAGATGATTATAAGATAAATAAAATAATATGCTTAGTTAAGATAGGTGAAAAAATTGGAGAAAATAAGATTGCTATAGAAAATTATTAGGAGTTGAAAATATACTTCATTTAATCCAATTACATTATATACACATACAGAATTGGTCGAAATCAATTTCGTAATCAAATTGTGCGAGTCACTTCTGAAGTAAGAGATCGTCTACTTTCGCCAAAGACGCTCGAGTGGAGTCTTCGCGACGTTACGTATGTGACATTACGAATCGAACCAATCTTTCTCTTGACACTATTACCACTAATTGTTTTGCACTCGCGGCTCGCAAACTGTATGCGATCGTAGGATGCAGAAGTATTTCATTATTATTTCATCAGCACATGGAGTAATCTCTATCTATCTCTCAGACATTCGACGACGGTGGGAATCTCAGGAATTCGAGCGGAAAACTATTCAAAAAACCACGATAGGCGATACCGATCGCATGAGCGCGTGCGGCGCACGCTTATTATCGCCTTCAATTTGATCGGTCGGCTACGCCGAGCTTGCCGGTGTAATTATTGCGCATGAATTGTTACCTCCGTCTGTCGTTCCAGAGGAAACGAAAACGCTCTTGGCAGGAGAGCCGAGCGCGGCGCGAGCTCGAATTGCGAGAGACTTTGCAAGCGTCGAAGTCTATCAGAGCGTGTCTGAGGGAGTTGCATTGATTTTTCATCGATTCCAGTTTCCAGCGGCGGCTGGCATTAGCGGCCAGCGGCCGTCCTGACAGTCTCGATTAACTTTTATACGGCTCTTACATGCAGGCCATTTGGTAATAAACGCGTTTGGCGAGCGTTTTCCTTATCGCATCGGCAATGTTCCCTGTCGTAAACTTAAAGAATCCTTTTACCTTTTAGAACTGCTACTGGTTCCGGTATTGAAAGTATCTTCATAACTATGCCGATTAGGGATATTAAAACGAAGGCCACTTGAGATTTATTGAAAATCAAGGCTGTCATTATCTATTTATATATATTTATCTATTTATATATATATATTTAAGTTTAAACACGCTGGAGTCCTCTTTGAACCACTTATATGTGGACATTCTTGTAAAGGAGAAGTAAACTGCTTATCTCACCCATGGCGCTCATATTTCACGACTAGCGTAACAGTAGGAGGTCTTAACTGCTTACATTAAGCATGTCAACCTGCTCCGTTCCCTCTAACTTGAGTCAATAAATCAAAAAGCTACACATTGTTCTTGTTATTTGCATTCTTTAGCATAATTATTCATTTCGAACCTGTGATCTTGCAAGAATGTGCCCTAGATATGAAAAACCCTCTTGTCATTGTAGCATTTACACGCTCTGGCAGAGTTACTTTTTTCCCTTATCAAATCGTATCCCCTTTGTAAGTGGCAGAATACAATGATATTGACAAAGATGAAGACTTTTTAACGTTGACTCGCGCACGCTCGCGCAGCTCGCGTGAATGTAGAGATAAAAATAAAAATAATACGTTGCAACCGGGCATATATAATTAGGGCGATATCACGACACTAGCCGGTTTATACAGTGGACATTTCACGTTATGGTATTGTGGTTGTCCGCCGTTTTTCTTATTTTCAGTAATGAACAACGACCGGCCGACCAGTAATACTCGTCACGCAATTGGCCGCGCGCGCGCGGCGAAATATCGGAAGTGGACGATTTGCCGAACCAGTTTCCTGTAGATTTTATACCGCACTCTTTTAAGCTGATCGTTCCGCCACCGTGATCACGCGCGAACGCGGACGATAAACGCGATTTTACTCCTCTCTCTGTCGCCGCTTCTCGTTTAAAATTTTCGCCTCTCGTCTCGCATCGCTTTTTAGTATCTCACGCGCCGGTCTTTAGCGCCGACTGGGCCGTAATAAATCCGAGGATCCCTCCCGATGTTGTCGCCTCGTATCGCCGCTCGTTCTTCTTCCCGATCGAGACCGAATTACATCGCGGATTGTCGTAATTTACATTCGCGAATAACATATTCGAGACCGAGAGATCGTTCCGCGCATTCTCCGCCCGCTCCCTCAACTCGCGCGCGGCTACAGGCGCCGTGACTCGCGGAAACATAACTCGCGATAAAGTCGGGCGATCGCGCGAGCGGATAATATACGACTTTATTTTACGACGTGCTCGGCACCGCGCCGATTAATTAGTTTACATGAAACACTGCTGATGCTATCAAAACAAGACAGTTGGCCTCAAGGTCCTCCCGCGTGTCACGCTGTGTTCGCCAGCGACAACGATGAAAAGGCAGTCGTTAAATAACGTTGCGATCCGCGCACGTTAACTCGCCGCGTCGCCCCGATTTCGTCGTTTTCTTTTTTCTTTCTTCTTCAGACACTTTGGAGCGTTTTCGTGAACATGTTGCACCATTTTTTTAATTTTTTCCTTGCCGACCGCGATAATTTAATAATCTTTCCTTACGAAACAATTGTAATTTCGCGTGTTCCTTGTATGTGGAATAATGTTTTGCGACACAAGGTAACGCAGTACAGGTAGTATGAATTTAACGAATTAATTGTTAAGCTCTTCATCGAAACTCGAGATGATTCACCGTCGACTACTGCTTCGATAGAGACTACCATCTCTTTGCGATTTCTGAAATTTCAGCATCAAATATCTTGCTAGAAGCTGAAAATAAGGTTATTGAAATTTATTTGAAAGGAGAGCGAAGGACGGCATTATTATATTATATCTGGACTAATAATTAATTTTATGGATCGAGTTTTCACTAATGGTTATTTTTGACATTCCTAATGTCATATAACACAAACATCTTTTGAAAATCCTGTGCGACCAAAAAATATCTTATTGACCCTTTTTTTAATTAAATAAGATTTCATCCCATGTTATAATTGTAACATAGGTATAAAGGATCAATTAAAATCTTCTAATTGTTAATCGTTTATGATGAAACGATTAGTTTTTTATCTCAGTGACATCAAAATAAAGATTGTAACGGAAAGACAGTCAAAGTGCATTCTAAATATCCTGAATACTCCAAGTGCATTCTTTTTAAACATACATACGTATGGTCGAGAAAGAGATAGAGAAAGAGAGAGATTATATAGATATATAAGGAATATATTTCTTCATGTTAGTAACGACGGAGAATCCGGTGGAGAATATATTATTCTCAATGAAATGGGAACGCACCTCGAGAAGGGGAGAGCCTTCGCTTCGTCAAAGAATTTTAACATTACAAGGATTACAGCGTAAAAAAATTCCTAAGTCGCGTGCATGCAAAAATATGCGACGCTCGTAATCGCTCGATGCCGACACCGATGTCGACGTGAGACTCGATTTATCTGAGAAGGCAGGTTCACAGCTCAACGGGCAAGAATGTTTTTGTCGAGCCTGGAGAAGGCGTCGATATTCGTCTCGTTTCTCACATTCTACGGGCCGTATTCTGAAAAACGAACTTACGCTCCGAAACCTCAGATCGTCGTTCGCACATTAATTTACGAACAAATAAGGATCTACCCCCGAGAGTGAAACGATTATTGAATGCTTATTTTAACAATTATATTAACGAAATTAACGAAAGCCACCAACTTGTGATTAACAATGTATTATGCTTAATTATTCATTGGTCTTTGTCGATACTCTTATTTCATAATAGCCTCGTAATGGCACGGATCGGTGTCGGTTTTCTGCGGAATCGCCGATACGTGTATAAAGAGCCCCATATAAATGCAATCCGCTGCTCCAGGTCGGCGTAGTAACGGAGTCTCATTTCTACTTTCAATTTGCCTTGAACTTCTTTGTCTTCATTGCTCGCCGCGGCCCGTTGAGTCCGATCACTTGTTCCAGAGCTTGCATAATCTAAATACCTGCCGCGAGATCTTTGCTATTCGCGGAATAATCGAGATATCGTTAAACCGCAAAGTGAAAAGTTTATCTGCTTCCCATAGACGGCAGAAAATGTTACTAAAAATCACGGTACTCCTAACGGTATCATATAACACGTCTTCGGTGTTTATTTCAATCCTCGAAGAAAGAATCTCGCACAGAATCTGTTTAAATAATTGCCAGTGTTTGTAGAAGAAACATTAAGTTATCGAATAATTGAGAATTGTTATCGTTTCACTTTATGTGCCTTTTAACAGTATTTACATGAAATGAAAGAGAAATTTTCGATGATCTTTTTAGGTAGAAAAATGGTAATAGGGGCTCGGCGGAATTTCCGCGAGACGAAAGTCATTTCGGTCCGTGTAAGTGGGTTTTAAAAGCCATCACACACTTTTTTACAAGCCGCCGCGGCACATCTCGATACCTCCTATCCTCTCGTTTGAACAGACGTCGAGATAAAGCCGCCCGAGATGAGGACCCCGTCAGGAAGGTAGAAAAAAAAGCTATGTTGTGATCATGCTGAGAAAAGACATTTGATTCTAAATATAGCCAGTTGTCGAACGGATTTAGAAATCCGGTTCGAGTCACGTTTTTAAGCAACGCGCGTGATGGAACAAAGGAATAGATGCCGGGTTTCTCCCCCGGTTTCGCAAACATCCCCCGGTTTCCAAACATGCGTCATTTTTTACGTCTCATCGTTTAACAAAGTCCTTTTTACCCCCCCTCTCCCGAAGGATATATTTTCAACAGAATGGTAAAAATGTTAATTTCAGTGGAAAATTAGTGTGATTCTTGAAAGCTAAACTGAGAGTCCGTTATACGACGTCAGTCTTTCATCCATCAGTACGAAAACAGGTGGCGAGTTAAATGAACCAGTTACTTGTCTTTTTTAACAAAAGAGAATGAAAGGTAAAATAAGTACGTATTGAACTTGTCCTACATATTGTTTTTTTATGGACAATGTATTTTACAAATGGTATTATAACATCGAATAAGAAGACAAATCGAAGAGAAAAGCTAGTAGAATGATGCAAAATTGTTTAAATTATTATCTCAGTTCTTAACACTAGATTGCCGGAGCGAGTCAATTTGACTCATTTACGATTTAAAAAATCTGCGGAAAATGTATTTTAAAAACAGAATATATATGTAAAAATTGTTTTGAATAAAGTTTCTTTAAAATAAAATTTTATTTTTTTTAAAAAGCTTCAATTTTGATATTTGAGTCAAATTGACTCATTTCAAGCAAAATAAGTATATACCCAACATGCGGCAATCTAATGTTAATTGATTCTGTCAGTAATTATTTGGATTTTTGACACATGTACAAATCGATAATCTACCGATTGCTCCCGTGCAATTATTCTCTTTAGCATCATCGACGCGATGTGCGTCTAAAGAGCGTCTAGCGCAGAGTTGCCCTAAATGCAATTTACTTCTTTCGTGTGCCGGAATCATGCCGCTTCTCACCTTCTTCGCGAACTTTCGTGCCGCGATGACTGACTTCCTGGAAGAAATACAAACGTTGTGCTCGATTTTCCAGGAGTCAATCAAGCAACTGGTATCGCAGACCAGGAGAGAGCATGGATCCGGTCAATCGCCAATCCAAAAAATGAGAAATGAGTAGCGCGAAAAGTATAACGAGGTATGGAATCGCTATTGTATATCTGACATCGTTATACCATACTCCATTTTTTGTTATCCCATAACGGACATTGTTTTATACGCAGCGTCCCAGATACGACGGAAAACGACGAACAAATAGAAACAACGTTATTATAAGAATAAGGTTGTAATTGACTGTTTTCCTTTTCGTCTGTTAATACGATATATAAATTAAAGCACTTATTGAATTGGTTGTGAATTAGCACAGCCTCATCAGGGCTCATCAAGATTACGTTTTTACTAGACGCGTTTGTTAGCGTTTCCCCTACTTTTTATTTTCGATAGGAAACAAACGCGGTTTCTCGGTTAGGAAGAACAGCGAGCGATGCATGGAGGCAAGGTGTAAAGCGGTTATCTGCGGCTTGTATTGTTTCCTGCCAGTAAGAAACGTCTTCGTAATGCATTCTCCAAGCTGGAGTAACGCTAGATCTTGCAAGATGCAACGCCAGCGGCACGTCGTAAAACCGGCGTCTGTACTTGGCGCAGAAATAGCATGACAACAATAATACAAAGATGTTGATTAACGGCGAATCTCTTCGATGCTTCGTATTATTATTATTATATTATTACACTCGTACGAAGCGTTTAAAGAATATTAATGTCAACCGCTGCGATGCACTGGGAAAATCATTCACTCTCTCGTTGTTTGCCAAGAGTAAAGGGCGAAATATAGCTATCCTGAAAATGTCATTAGGAAGATATCGATGTCACCTTTAAACGTGAGAGGTAATTGCTGACTCGCATAGCGGAGATGATTGCAAAATGCGCATGACCAGCGCGATTTGCGCGGAAACCTCGGTTTTTCAAGAACATTCAGTCATCTGAAGAAGACACGTACAATCGCAACCTTGAAGATGATGTATCCTCGCATGATGTGGGTTTTTTGTAATTCTCGCTTGGGATCCTTCAGCTGAGAAAATGCTAAGAATTGTCATTCTGAAAAGGAATGAATCTATTTTTCAATTTGCAAGTATTATCTATAAAAACCGAAATAGCTGTGCACGACTTCTCAAAGTTTTAGTTGTTTGCTTAATTCAGTTATAACTTCAGGAAAGTGATTTACGGTAAAAGTTTTCAGTAGGAACTAATATTTTTCTAGAAACTTGTAATATTTGCTGTAAGTTAACTTGTTACCTGTCATATAACGATGTCGACCCGCATAATTTCGAAAGACCCCAATAGCGAGCGTGAAAGAGCTTCGGGGGCTCGGGGGCTGATGTTAAGGCGAATTCGATCCGACGAGAGATACGACGACGTCGAGCCATCGCGATAAATTTCGGCACGCTTTTTCTCTTCGCGTCGTGTACTTCCAACACGAGCGATCGCGTCATATAAATATATCTTTACAGCATATCGACGGTAGCATATCGCGGGGACGTCCCGTGTCGACGTTCGGATTTAACATCTCCGCCGTCGCGTCTGCGGAATTCAACACCGACAGCGACTGGTGTTCTATTGTGTTATGTGTGTTTTCGAAAAAAATCCAGTGTTTTATATATTTTCTTTAGGAAATATATCGCCTACATGATCATACTCGAATTAAGAATAAGATAAATAAGAAAAATATAAATTAACTTTACTTATTGTTAGGACTAATTTTAACATTTATCATATATAATAATTTATATATAACATATTTATCATATATAATAATTTATATATAACATAAATATATATTATATTTAATAATATTATATATAAAGTTATTATATATAATAAATAATATAAATTAATATTTATATTATTGTATATACCTAAATATTGTAATATTTATTACAATATTTACTGAAGTGTGTGAGAATTAAATAATTTTTGGCTGTCGGATTTTGTTGTAAAAGATGTCTTAGTTCCGCAGTACGGAATTGGTCGGAAATTTTTCTAGACAATTTTCTACGAGTATTTTTAACTGAAAACTGATTGTTTATGTTTACACTTTAAGCAAAGACAGCCACGAAGAAAGAAGCTACATGATCCAACAATCCAGACTCATAAGTCAGTCTCGGGAGCAGGTGTCTGTGATTAACGTTATCGAAGGCAACGCCGATTCTGTACGTGGTAGCGAGCTTGGCGACACGCCAGAGCCTCGATTCTTACGACTCGAACTTTCGGCCGTGCCGATTATTACCAGCGCGTTTTCCAACCTCCTTGGACGGCGGCCAGACATGTTGCAAACATGTACTGGAATTCCCGTTGCGGACCTTCGAGTCGCGCACACGACATGTCATGGACTCGCGACTCAAAACTTCTACGCGGACCAACTCGACACGTTCCTCCGAACATGATTTCCGCGGCGAGCATGATAACGCAGGAAATATACAGGGTGTCTGTTGCGCTGACATAAAACGGTCGTGTACTTCCAACACGAGCGATCGTGTGTACGAGACACATTTTATTATCAATAAAAAATTCAGGACTCAAATCGCTTTAAATTTTAAGTTCTAAGTTTCGTATCGGTGATAAGACACTCTCGTAAATTTGTGAAAACTTAGTAAGTTTGAAATATTTATCGAGGTACAGTCATCTATCTTTTTACAATGTATTAATTAATGTTTTTAATAAGATATATGTATTTAGTATACATTTTCTTCAATAAATTTTACTATCTTTTGTACCTAATATCGACACCGGGAATCTCCTTTGAGGACGCACGAAACGACGCGCGAGCGAGTTCGCAAGCATATGATTCCATCTCGGCGCGTCGGGATAGTGCAGCGACGGCGGTGAGAAAAATAAGACAGTGAAGAAGAAGATGAAGAAGAAGGGAGCAGAAGCCGCCGCCTCCGGGAGAGAAGGCCTCGAGGTCGCGGCTGCGTAGTTCCCCACGGCTGCGGCTCCCACGAGCTCAGCCACCGCGAGTGTATACCGCCGCTTTCCAGATCAGATTCATTGACCCCGCTGAATCTCTCGGAGCGGAGACTCGGCCGCACGATGCTTTTTCCTCCGTGACACAAACGCAACCGGCCCGCGACGGCGGTAAAGCGAGAGATCGGAACGAAAAATATATACGGCCTTATCCGAATGAGCAATACGCAAAGCCAAACACTGCGTGCTAATGCACTGAGTAAATTTAGCGCAAACAAGATTACGTAAATGAGAAAAAAAGACGGGAATAAAAGGAGATGATCCCCCGCAATGATGTGATGCGTTTCTGAGAAACGAGACGTATAGAAGGAAGAATGAAAGAAGAGGAAAGAATGGGAGATAATGTACTTTGTAGAAAAAAAAGTAGTAGCTTAAGCGCAATTGAAATATTGTATGAAACGTTTCTTTGAGACAGATATTTTTTCTTCCAAGTGACTTCAGCTAATAACACTTTTGAATAACAATTTTGAATAATAATAAATACCAAAATGCTCTCATGTTTATACATGATATATGTACACGAGACGAGGCCCCCTCGATTTTCGTCATGATAACCTGAAATGAAGGTTAACGAGCAGAAATAAATTATGACATATAATAAATGATGCGATAAACAGGAAGAGCGTCCCATATTCCAGGCGTGAAGTCAACCTTTGATTTTCGATTCGATGTTAACACACATCAGAAGACACAAGATGGTAACTAAAAAAAAATTATTGTCTCATAATTCTGACGGTGATGACGTTTCACAAACAAAAGATACGCATATTGAGCGTCCAGTGTTATAAGTAGGTATCAACAAGCGATTTAGCCACTTTTTAATGAATTGCCTCTTGCGACGAAATAATTCCGAACGCCTTTAAGACGCTAGAAAGAAACTTTCATGAAATTTATTGGGAGAAACATCCAAGATGTGCCACATATAACTTTTTTTTCTTCAAATCATTGAGTCTTATCTAAGTAGCACTCGCTAACTTCTATTGATAATTTGAGCTGTTTTTAAAATTTTTTATTTAGCCTTAGCAACGTATTCTTTTTTCTATGAGTGTTTCAAAAATTGCCCATTAAGTGTAGCTGCCGATTCCTTGATGCTACTTGTTATCTTCTGTGTGTGTGTATGCAGCAGAATACAGAACGATCTCAATTCCTTCGCCAACATTGATTGGCGTGATTATTGGCTATTCCTATTAAATCAATGATCACTTATTCTCCATTAAATCAATGTCGCCAAGACGGTCGCACGAGGTCGAACATCGGACCAAAAGTGTGTCACATCTGCTTCTCGAAGAAAATCCCGCTCACGTCTTATTAAAAGCCTAACAGTTCGGATCGCCGGGCGAGGCCGTCCTGTAACCGGCGAATTACGGTATCGCATTTGCTTTAAGCAGCATCGAGCTTAATTCCTTGTTTTATCACTCGCCAATTACATTAGTTGGCTGCGCCTGTCAGGATACGATCCTCTCACTGACAAGCTGGTCAACCTTCGCGGTGATATGACGAAATTTCGGATTCGTAGCAAAAAATCGACGAATTTTACATATTTCAAAAGATACAAAATTTTTTTACAGTTGAATAAATACATAATCCAATCTCTTTTTTGTTTATTTGTTAGGTTGAGCGGTCGACTTAATTACTTCTGCTTACTTGATACGTGACGTAATGACAACCTGCGTGCTAAAATTCGAAAAGTGCAAAGGAGATTTTTGCACAACATTGAATAAATAAGTCTAAATATAAATCTTTCATTTCATTATTGGCGAGTTCCGATCTCACTCTCGATATCTTATATAAAAGACTTGCTCGATAAAAAACTTTTAACTAACATCACAAAGCAGTAAATAATAAAACCAAAGGTTATTCGTTTATAAATACACCATTGTAATATACAAGTCTAAACTAATTTACTAGACTAATTTAGTAGACAATGCTCTAATATTAAAACCAATATTTTGTGGTTTAAGATAACACGTGATCTATAAGGTACCGATTACTCCGGCGTGGATATCTCGTAGAAGTCCGTCGTGAAAATTCAGTCGCGCAAGAAAAAGCGAAAGCTACTCGGTTGAACAACACTCTTGCAACAAGTACGCAAGAAACTTGGTGGTTGTTCGGTCGGCAGAGTGCATCGGACACGGGTACGAGGTGTATCGCAGCTAGGATGCAACAGGACCGAAGCAGAAATACACTCTGAAATATGTATGTATATACGACCACGGTCAAACTGCACTCAGATAAACTCAGCCGGGACGCACCGGGATATGTACGAGACCAAACAAAGTGCATGCCGTCGGAGATGTAGGGGAATCTTAGCGGAGATACACCTGCTGTGCGATTCTCGTACGCGAGTCTCGGCTACGGGGTGTCTCGGAAACGCTCGTGTCACACTTTCGAAGCTCTAGCTCGCGATTTATGATCTTGATATGATATATGCTTCTCTCGACGAAATTTTAATCGGAGGACACTGCATTTTCTGTCTGAAGCTTGTCTGAGAAATGATAAAATATGTGGCAGTAAAACATAAACGTGAACGTTATATGGATGTAAATTTTTATTGAAACTTTCGGTTGAACTTTTAGATTCTCAAAAAACTCAGGATGTTTAATATATAAACTAAGCATTACTCGACTAAAGACTGTTTTGATATTTATTTTTAATCATCGCAATTGCTAGTATTAAGAAATAAAGAGTTAAATTTTTTAATAAAAATGTGTTTTAAATCTCATCTCTGTTTTAATATACATAATAATATACATAATACACCTGCGATGTGCAACGAATTGATGAATGCATAGTGAAGAGTGCATAATATTGGATAAAAAAAAAGCCCGTCTGGAGCATCAGTTAATTTTATCGCAAAAAAAGGATGAAATGTAAAACACATATTTGCTAGATCATGCATTCCTTGCTGATATTTGATACAAAGTTTTGAACGGTTGACTTTTTTTATTGCTTTCTGTCACCGAGCATTGTCGACAACTCGCTACGAGAGAAATCAAGAGAGACGCAGGTTTACTAATCACCCGAGAAACGCCGAGATTACAATCCCGAGGAATGCGCTTAGAGCTGTCGTTTCGAAAGACCGCTACTCTCACATTCTAGCTGCACCGTATTATATTCATCCACGCGTACAGATTTGTGGTTTCTGCTAGCACTACTTATCTATCGCGAAGTCGGGCTCGGTTTTATCGGTAATTTAATCACGTATCGCGACTTTTCATGTTGCAATCAAGATAGCATTGTTATAATAAAGTTATAATAAAACGATAATACGATGGCACTATTTGGAATTTTATAAAAAGGAATATCTGTCTCAAAGAGAAAAAGAATACGACTATCGTGCGCTGAAGTATTAGCTACTGAAATGCGGTGTCTTGATTGTACCTCGGAATAATCTGAGTGGATACATTGCTTCGCGTTATTGAATTCGTTCTGGCGTTGCGTTATTTAGAGAGAGGTCAACTCGTGAATCATCGTAGATTCGGAGGTGAGAGAAACGACGAAAGCTGAAGAAGACGCGGTCAACATTGGTCATCTCGAGGCCACTTAACCGACTGAGAATAGTAACTCAGAATAAATCCCTGCACTCTCCGACTATATAATTTACTACAGGGTGTACCAGATTTATTGTTCCTCAGCATATTTCTTAATGTACTTCCAGTCGATTCAATTGTAACAAAAATATTAAACATATATAATATTTTACACTGACTTTTTGTCGAAATTATCATTTTCATCAAAATTAAAAATAAGATGATGAGAGAAATAAAAAACCTCGCTATTTTAAACTAAATTGTAAAGCATGCCGCTAACTTTTCGATTAAATGTATTCTACAAAAAATTCATGAATAATTCGAGATATGATAAATAATATTATATATGTGTAATATAATATTCTTCAAAGTGTGTACAATGTAATCGTGATCCGCTTCGAGTAACCCGAATGAGAGGCGTGCAATTGATGCATTTGGAACATCATTCTGCAATCATGCACAGCCTCCGAAAGTGATTGCGTCACGGCATAATGAACTATATTAAGAAAATGCAGACACTTTATGTATCTCTCGATGAAACACAACAAACAATTTGCGTCAAGTCGAGTAAACGTCATAGATCCTTTTTTTCCATCGTATCTCTCTGCCGTCACGCTATATTTCAATAAAATTTATAAGTTAAAGAGACTTTTCAATTTGCTGAACATTTAATAAAACTTTTAAACTTTTACAGATCTTCTCTCTTTGATTAAATAGTCGTCAATCGATATTAATCTTATCGATTTTATGTTATATTACTTTTTTAATTCATTTGTAATATTCTTAAAAAGAATCAATTTTATACAATTTTATCGATTTATTGACTATTCAGTTATCTTTCATATCTTCATAAATTATTCCATCTTTAAAGATTAAGAAAAAAACTGAATGTAATCCAAGCAAGAAAAGTTCGGCACGAGCGATAATTAACGCATCTGGAACGTCGGAGTGTAAATGTTAGTGTTATGGATTACGAGAGCAGACGCAAAACAAATACACAATGTTTTCTGTGTCGGTGACGGCAGAAAGATTAAAGCTGATGGATCTTTATAGCCGGTTTATCGCAAAATACTAAAGCCTTTAATCTTCCGCGCAGTTCTTCAAGATTTGATATTGCTTATGGTATAAAATAAGATAATAGTAAGAGCATTTATTCTTATATCTTTTTACATGTAATACATGTTATCTGTATTTGAATTTTTTGTTTCATGCAGATTTTTATGAATGTAAAGCCGGCCATTCTTATTCTTTACAATAAGTTCGCTTTATGAATTCTCTCTTTTTTTAATGTATTAAAAAGCTTGCCGAGCCGTTTAAGTCCGGCTTAAAGTAGTTAGTTATATAATTTGTAATAGTACTTCAGATTTCCTTTATTAAAACACTAGAAAAAAAATGTTACATTAATTGTTACACTGAGTCAATGATGTTCAAGTAATTGCAAAATGCTTGATATCGACCTATTTCTCAATTTATCTCGGATGGCGAAAGGTTAATCGTTTTCCACTGTCAGCTGTGACCAGATTTGTCAAAGCAACAGACGTCGAAAAAATTTAGTGATCGTATCAATGCGAATAATTGTAGCTGATATAGTGCAAAAATTGCGCGATAATGTTAGATGTATGTTAGAAGAAATTTCTGTGTGATGCTGTACTGCTCTTATTAATCTTTTTCCGTATGCTGTTTCAGATTTTGTTGCATGTTAATTTTTTATTAATTATTAAACTTAAAATTTTTTTTTACTTAATTATATTTATAGAGAACAGTTACATTATATTTTCGTAAATTTAAAAATTTAATATACGGATCTCTCGTGCATAAAATATTTTTTCTTTCTCAAATAAAAACCTAGAATTCTTTGCTAGATCGCTCTTGCTGTATTTGAAAATTTATAGAAACCTAAAAAAATGTTAGAAGTCTAAAGAAAATCCTAATAAAAATCATTCATAAGAAAAATTTGTACATAAATAGTTTTTAATGTAACATAATAAAGCAAATTAAAAATGAGAAGCATAAATATACAAGAAATATCGCAGTATTAGTTTGGCTTTTTTACAATTAATCTTCTTCAATTCAATCAGTTTGATTGAATATCTATCTGGTTGTGCAATTAAGACTTAAAAGATTTAAACAACGGAATTCATAAACTTAATTAAATTTACCGACCAATAATCTTGTTGTCCAATCAACGTCACATTGAAACATTTAGGAAATTTACTACGGTGGACGTGCTCACGTTATCGTCTAATTATAATCTCCTAAAGAGTAATTAATGGATTCTCTGATTCATTTCTCCCTGTCCTTTCTCCCTCTCCCTCTTTCTCTCTGTTCTCCCTTTTCGTCGAAAGTGACAACCCTATCGGAGAAAACTTCTGATACAGAAACGGTTAGTGATTGGTATATGTGAGCAATAAAAACTGCTGGTCATTGACAAGCGCGGATAACAAATTGTTCGCGTAGGAAATACTCTCGCCATCGGCTATCAGTGAAATGACTTAAACTGACTCGTCAGAATGTACGAACAATCATCGCCGAACCATTCTTTATTCGTGCTCCAGTCTATAAAATATAAAAACTTTCTCACACCGAGTCGGTATTTTTATTGTGCTGCGCATTTGACATTGAATGACAGAACGATGGCATGAAACACGAAAATACGAAAACACAAAAACGTATCCAGGGAATTATCGAACAATACATGTAACACAAGTGATAAATTATACACGTTTTATGAATATTACACATAGTTTTATATGCAAAAGAATCGGCACGATTTAAAACATATAAAAAGAATTTAACTTTCAATAACTATAATCAAAACTATAATTATATTTTGCGTACATTATAAAATCAGATAATAATCTCTAAATAAATTTATTTCTAAGAACTCTTGATTGGTCATAACATCACTCCATTCTCTTTTTATGCTTTTGATCTGACACTCTGTAAACATTTCCATTCGCACGTCGGAAGCTATTAATTAATATGTATGTGTATGGTATGCGTGTACGCGCACGCGTAAATTCAACGCTATTAAAATTCTCATTAATTCCTCATTCGAGCTACACTCGATAGCATGAATAATATTGAAGAAAGAAGCAGGGAACGAAAATGTGACGGAATAGCTTCAGTGCCTGGACGAAAAGAACAGCTCGAATCTCGAAAAAGTTTCGACGTTTGGTCTCTTCTCTTGTCGCGGGCGTGTTCGACATTACTAGGCTGTATCTCATATCACATTCTTTATATATAGAAGCACGTATTTTCACGAGATAACACATTTGAAATCTTTCGTTACGACGGTCGCGTAAAGTGTTGCTTCGCGTCTGTTAATTCTCTTTCGGTGACCTCGTGTCCGGCAAAGCAAGAACTTTGGATATATTTTATTTCGTCTTGAATCCTATCTTGAATCACAGAATTTACAGCTGGATTACCGTGTTTGCGTTCATATACATCGCGCAGCGTTAAACGTGATATACTCGCCATTACATGCCTTTTATTTTCTTCTTCGACTACGCGCATTGCACGTTTTGTTTAGCAAGCGAACGCACACAACTTTGTCGGACGAAGTTGAAGTTTCGGGTTTTACTCGAGTTTGTCTGTCTCGATCTTCCGGGAGATCGCCGGAAAATCGCAATGCGTGAGTACATTCATTCTTGCTCCCAATAATTAAATATATTTTTTGTTACACAAAAAGGTTTTTGTCTAAAATAAAGATCTTAGAAGTTTTTTATTTTTTTGTTATTTTTCTAAACAATGTTTCACTTATCTGTTCATTCGTTCTCACTCTGACATTCTGTTTGAATTTTCTAAGTTTGTTAAAGAGATAATTCGCCAAGATTTTTTTACGCATCTTTATGCACGAGCGAACCCCAGCTTTTATTAGCACAAAATATCACCGATTTAGTGATTGTGGCTAGAATAGGCTGTAGAGGATAAGTACTCTAATTCAACGATCTTGCTGCAATCGAACCTTATGCGGTGACTACAACAAGACCTTAAAGTGTAATTGATCAATCACGACTTAAAACTTAAGTCTTAATACTTTAAAATTACAGATACCGCATTACAGCTTTTGACAGAAACGTACTTCCACGTGCTTACGCGTCGCGGGATAGGGTCGTTCTAAAAGAAAACGTCGATATCTCGCATTTATCTCGGCTATCTCAGCAGACATGTAGAGAGCACTTAATTCATACTCGCATAAATCATACACCGGTGGTCTTTTCTCCATCACGTCGGCATGCTCCGCGCGATAACGATTATCGGTGTTTCACGTTCAAAATATTCCTCCATTCCGAACGTATCGCCGATAAACCGGCGATACCGAGCGTTAATCCAACTCCGGACTGTCAATATCGTACCACGCGCGGAAAATCGCATTTTCCGTCGTCAGCGAAATTATTGCGCGGCGACGACGAGGTACATCGTAAACGGGTAAAAGCCAGACGATGGGCGCTTCCTGCCGCCGTCTGACATTTACCTCGATGTTAACGCATCGACTTTCGTTGATTGGAAAGGCTGATAAATATGGTCGCGCGAAAGACATTCAATCTCCCGCCGGTCGTTACGCGCGTTTTATTTATGGCGTCAATTTCAGTGGTCGGTAGGACTTGCATTGAACTTTTTGGAATGCTAACGGGCTCGCAGGAAACTGTATTTTACATCTGCATCGGGACATGTTCATAAATTGAGTCGTTTAACTTCGTCGTGCGATGTGGACACGTCGTGTCAATTTGTATCTGCTCTTTCTTCTCTAAAATTCTTCGTATTTCCTTGCCCGGATTCGTGACACTCTCGGAATAAGCTCCGCTCGAATAATGAATTCGTTTTTCTCACCGGAAACGGATAATTTAATAAACGACGCGTGCGTTTCTTACGGTAAAAAATTCAACTAGATTACACGTACGCGGTTACATTTATTTTGTTAAGAACTATCAGGCGGAAGAGAAGAGTTCCAAAGAACGCACTTGCAATTACATATATTTCGCACAAATTTGTTCTGTACCGATCTCGAGATAGTGAATAATAAGAATTATTCCGGTATAAACTGAGATATACGACATTTTCTCATTCGCAACGCGAATAAATAAAGTATCCGTCGCTTCTGTTATTGCTACTGAAAATAGAAGGCGAGAAGGCCCTTGGTATAAGCCCCGTATTCCCGCGAGGCGACGACAACGTAAACGATCGGGAAGTCGATTCTCGTATTTGTACGTCTTATTCACGAAGCAGACATAATCCCGGCGTGCCTGCGTAACGGTAAAAACAGATCGGCGTGCATTCACTTTTCCTCGCTGTGTGTACGCACGCTCGCGGACGCATTATCCGGCCGCATATGAGGCACGCACTTTAGAGCGCACGCCTTTTAAGGATATATGCGAACGGTAACGTGTCAGTGCCTAGTAACAAGCCGAAACATATTGTATCTCTCGAAACCCCGAGAAATACAAACGACGTATCACACAATGCAATTGCGCACGTTAATTTAATTATCCTTTTACGTATTCCTTATACGCGGAAGTCTCGGTTAAAAGCGAGATGTAAGAGTAATTGAAGAGCGGAAATGGGGGATGTGTCAGAGGAGCGCTACGTTCTGATTTTTTCTCTACCGACGTGTAGATTGTACAATAAAACGTATGCCAATATATGATTGTTATCTCTATGAAATATACTTAAATATTTATATTAAACATTTACATTAAATTAAATTAACTTTAAATATTACAGTAATGAATAAAATTTACATATTTTTCAGAAATTATTAAAAAATTGTTTATTTCGAGTTCTTTATATGAAGTTAAACGAATCTTTAGTTATAGTATAGGATAGTATAATATATAGTATAGAGGAAAGAGAGGTCTCCGAATTACAGTATAATTCTGCCATATGATTCGCTGTCGGTTTACACATGATCCCGCAAACCATCATGTTCGTCTGATGGACATATTTCAGCTCTTGCTTTCTCGCGCATCGTTCGATTTATCGTTTTACTATCACAGTAAACTCGACGATTAATTGGACATTCGTTCGGCAGTCGAGTAAGTTGATAAAATGGGTAATCGATTTGTGGCACGTGGCATAGTATGTCACTGAACACAAGGAGATTGGAGTGTATCCCGTGACTTTTCCATTACATGAGCGTGCCCCAAGAGGATCGGAAACAACTTTCACTTGATAATAATAGTCGACTCATTCTTATTCTTTTCCGTGCACACTGCACTATGGTTACCAGTCGTTTAGAATTCCCATTCTAATTATCCTAATCATATGACTCGTAGAGACAAATGGATTTCTAGGAGGACCTTACAGACGCTCGAAGCAGATGTGCAACATTCTGAGAAATTCCTGAGGAAACTCGCGGCCCTAAATTGCCTCGGGGAATGATGCGTCCGGTATACGCACGCCGCTGGCTAAGTGGCGTTTATTAAGATTAGAAACTGGGTTAATATTGCTCCTTGGGACGAACCGCTACTTAAGTGAAAGCCCTGGTGACTCAAGTTAATTCATCGTCGCGTTGCGTAAACGTATTACTAATTTCTCCGCTCAATCATTTAAACGCTTACTACAATATACGTGTATGAAAACACATAGAAAGCGATTAATTTAATCTTCCTATCTGTTGACAGACTGATCCGATGTTTCCAAGAACGAGGGACAGGTGACAAGCAAAATTCAGACGAGCGGCCTGAGACACCTTTCCCGAACTTCGTGAAGAGGCTTCAATCAGAAACACGAGGACGAAACGATGTTGAGTCTACGGCGAAGGCATTCTCGGTGGAGAATGTTCTCCATCTTACTGTTTCTCGGAATGGTCTGCAGTGGCGAACTGGCGCCTATCCATGTACCTGAAGAAACGTTGTCAGCATCGTCGTCGACACCCAAAAAGAAGGACATCGGATCTCTGAACGAGCACTGGGAAACGTGGATCCTGGTGGACTCGCAGAGCGGCTTCCAACCCAGTTTGGATTCTGCCACTCTTTTACGAAGGATAACGCCGAAGAGCGTGTTCATCGCGCCGGTGTTACCCGCCTGCCCAGAAGGTTATCACGCAGACAAGATGGCCAGGTGTGTGAAGAGCATAAGCATTAACGTGACCGCGCACAAGGACTTTATCCGGGAACGGCTCAAGCTTATGTTCCCTAATACGCAAGTCTCCAAGAATGATCAGAAAAAATCGACTGGTCCCCTGCAACTTAATATCCCTCTAGTGTCCGACATTAATAGTCAGCTGAATTCGACCCTCGAATTCGGTCAAATATTCTCGACAAACAAACCGATCGCGGTGTCGACTCGCAATGAAACTTACTTCACGGGAAGCGAGACGAAACCGGATGAGACAAGTCTGTACGTCTTGAAGAATGACACGACCCTGAACGAGGAGAAGTCGACGTTTTTTCTTGGAAATTCAAATTCGAAAGATGTTGGAAAGATTGATCGGAAACCTCCAGCGACTGTTTCAATCGTGGAATTGATCGAGGAGGTGAACAATACCAATCTCTCGGAAGTAGTGGACTACAAGATTCCAATGGACAATCTGAAGATACTATTGAACTCTTCAAGCGTGAAGAGGATCAACGCGAGTGATGGCACAGAAGAAAACGTCATGATAACGGAGAAACAGAAGAACTTCACTGAAACGCCCGCACAAGTGTTGGTCTCGCTTCCAAAATTGACAAACGTAGTAGATGATCTGTCGTTGATAAATGATACCGCCGAGCAAATCGCGCAAGTGTCCAACTTTACCTCGAACCCCACGAAGAAGAGCATCACTGTCCGAATACCAGACTCCACTACGCTTCCTACGAAACAACTGACATCGACGTCGATCTCGCTGGATGAGCAACGAGATAACGAGACGTACGTGGAAGACGAGTTGGAAGAGACCTCCAAGCCGAACGAGTCGCAGGAAGCGGATCTCGTTTACGACGAGGAAGAGGACGACATAGATTATCCATACAACACAGACGTGCCGGATGATGAGGACTCGACTGAAGGCGAGATCTTGAAGCATGGAGAGGCTGGCATAACGATTCCCACACGAAATATCGAGCGACTCGATCGCGATCGCCATCAGCGGCAACGAAATCAAACCGCAGATCTACAGAAGAAGATGCTCGATATAGGTGATCAAGTCATGATTCGCTTTAACGATTCCGCACCTGCGGAGGACAAGGACGAGGCGGGGAGTAACATCTCTAGCGAAGTTAGCATTGACGGTGACTTTATTCTCGAGACAACGATCTTGGACGTGAACACCGAGAGACTGCAAATCACCACTCAGTCGCCGGACGTGACGGAAAAAATCGTCGAAGAGGACAAAAAATTGTTCGGCAAGAATCCTGATATCGTCCCGGAAGTCATATTCCCTCAAGACGTTCACGGCGCGGGATTCACCAATTCACACGGACACGACCGAACCGAGCAGCTGTCTACAAGAATCAAGAATGAAAGGCATGAGGAACTGGAAGCTGCACCTTCTTCGTCCGAGTCGCTGTTGTACGATTCACCGGAGGAAGACCCGATAACCGAGATCCACATGATCAACGACAAACAATCGAGCGGCAAAGAGAGTGTGCGGCAGGTAAATTCGAAAGACTCCCAGTCAAACGTCCCGGTGAGCAGTCCCAAACGGACTACGATGAATCTCGACTCAGTCGAGGATTTCGTGAAATTTCCCGACTACGTGATGCAGCCGCAACGAAGTAATTACGTGATGTTCCCGTCTAGCGAAGCCAACAGCATACACAGTCCGAGTTATAAGCAGAACTCGCGTTATTCCACGGACGACGTCAGCTCTTACGGCACCAGCACCAAGAGCAGCGTACCTATCCGTCAGAAACCAGTTTACTATCTGACAGCATCAAGTTGGAAGCTGGACGAGAGGCAGAGTCGGAAACCGGATTTAGTTCATTTCTGGAGTAAGATGCCGCTGATCAGGGATCCGGCTATGTATCCTCCCATCTATCAGGACGACGAAGCGACCGACGATGACCAGAAACAATCTCACAACCGATTCCGGGAGCGACCGTCGCGAAGATTGAGCCCCTTCGCAGAAACGTCGCCAAGGAACAGGGTGTCAACTCAGAAGCGAAGGACGCCAATTGGCGGGTAGTTGTCTTTACATCGCTTTCCTCAAAAGAAATATACTGTGTTTAGAACTGTGTCAAATGACTCGAGAACGATTCCAAAATTGCGTCAAATTAGTTCGTGGACTATTCGCCGCGTTTAGATCGCAACCGTACGAAGACTTCGAAGAAATGAAACCATCGAGAAGAATTGTTGACGAGAGATTCTGCGGCAATCTTGGAGAAGTTGAAGAGTCAATACCCACGTGTACCGCGTCTAGTATTTTTTTGCTCAGCGAATATGTTGCAAATCGTTGGAACTTTGACGATCTCAAGAGGAGTGATCTGGAATCTAAGTATCTTCCCTGGAATCTAAGTATCGCTTTTCCGATTCTTGTGTGAGAAGAAAACTGGACTCGTTAAGAACGGAGGGAAATTTAGAAGCGTACTTAGACATGTATTATGTTACCGTCACATCGTGTTGGCGAGTAAACTCGTAGCCGGGAAAATCTTTTCGCGGAAAATCTCACAAAGAATGCGACTTAATATATCTATGCTACGCAATTAATAGTGATAAGCATTGGATAAAGAAAATAGCGAAGCAGTAGCAAGTAGCTGGCGCAAAAGATTTGCGCACTCGACGAATTTTACGTTAATGAAACGTGCAACTTTCTTATACGGAAAGTTCCAACTGCATCGTGCGTTTCAAAATAAAGACATCGATGAATTGCCAAGCGTTGAATATCCTTTGTGAACTCGTTGCGTTTGGCGATAGCGAAAAATATTGAATTGCATGAAAAAATGAAATTGAAAAAAATGTGTCGCTCTTTCGAATAGTGAAGTCGATCGGGAGGATTTCGAACTGATATTAATTAGACGAAACAAACAAGCAAAAGCTGAGATTTTCTACGGTACCAGAATGCGCTAAAATAAAGTAGAAGAAACACTGCCCAAGATAACTTTTAAATTTTTTACAAATGATTTTTTACACTTTTTCGACGTAGAAATTAACAATAATCCGCATTTTCGTCACATATTTAATTTTATATATATCTGTATCTTTACATTTTTAACTATCAATCTTATTAATATAATTATTTTATAAAATTCTATTTATAATGACTCCTCTTTTACTGTTGTACTAATTTCATTATTTTAATGCGAAAGATGGATTTAATGAAAATATGACGAAAAAATTGTATCAAATACTGAATAAATATGCAACGAAAATGCGAGATAATAAATTCTTAATATTATACAAAATATATCGCTGATTAGGCTATCGCATGATGAAATAGTCATTAATTCAGCCAAGTTTTATGCGAAATATCGTTGATGAATCTTTATTCTCTGTGCAGCAGAGAAATAGTTATTAGACTCGTCAGTGTTTATACTAATTTCGAGATAAGGATATATGGCGTTTATGAGCTCGCGATCGATATATCGAGCTCATTTACTAACGGAAGTGTTATTGAAACACAGACTGATCTTTAGTTATTATAGAGTAGTCGATTTTTGGTCGTACGAAATTTTGAACATCGTGTTGCTTTCTTCAGTAAAAAAAAAAAAAAAACTTTCGTGTAGCATCAATTTCATACTCGTCGTTACCAGCTCGCCATTATAACCCAGACAACACGCATGTCTAAAAAAAAGATGTTTTAAAGACATTATGTCTCAACGATGTCTTTACGACGTCTGAGTTAAGTTTAGAGAAAGACATGTGAATCACTTCGATTACTCGATCTTTCTGCAGATTCTTAAATAACTCAATTTTATAAACGACAAGCGTGTGCGAATGTGTTTTCATCTTTTTGCAGATTAATCACGAATACACCTACATTAGTCAACTCACAGCGTAGAATAAGTGTTTTCGGTGTCACTCACTCGATCGTTGTTCCACGTCGATAGTTTCAAAGATTTCGCTCGAAACAGTCGAAATTAATAATTAAATTAACAGTCACGAAAAGATTCGATAAATCTTCTTTATCGTATCGTCATCTTGTCTTTCATTCATAAGGCAAGATAATTATACTTTTTTTTTAATTACACGGCAACATTATCCCAAGCACTGCTATAATAAAAGCTCCGGCTACAGTGTGACACGCAGTATAAGCAAGAATACTTAAAACTTTCAATTTATTTGAGTAATATTAACATGATAAATGTAGAATACTTTTAATAATTTTTATCGATGCATAAAAAAATTGCAAGTCTCTTCGTAAGTTAATTTATTAGCTCTACATATATATTAGGCAATTAATTTAGAATAATGTGCTGTTGTCATTTTGATACTCCTGGAGGCCACAGTTCTAGCTTTCTTTCTCTTAAGAATTTAAAAAATATAGGGAATGTTTACATTAGAATAATATTAAACAACATTCTATTCAAATAATGTATCAAATCCTTAATATTTATATGTATCAAATCCTATTAATACTCGTATATATTAAAGTTGTAGCGTGGTTTGATTTTAATGTTGCATACAGTGTCGCTAAAAAGCCGCGGCTTTTATTGTAGCAAGCGCTAGCCTCGTATCTCAAGCATCGGAGACATTTCAAATCAGCTTTTTGTTATTCCTGCATGTTTCCTGTTACGAACGCTGCAATGAAACCGAAAGATTTTACGATACTTGACATTGTGCGGCCAGTACGTCTACTGATCTACATGCGTTTTAATGTGGTGTGTAATGTCTCTCGTATGTATTATTGAATGTCGATTCGTGTACATATTAATTTTATTATTGAGAAATGTATATATGCATAGAGGCATAATGTAGGCATAATATAAATAAATAAGTTAACAGCAGAGCACAGTCCCGACTGCGTATTAATCGTGTATTAAATCTTATTGTATTATTTATAGCGAAATATATCGATGTATATTGCATTTGTCGTGTTGTATAAGGTCGTCTGTTAGATAACGGAGTGAGAGGAGTTATGAAAAAAAGAATTGCATACAATGTCCGTATGATCAAATTACCGTGCTCTTTATTTGTACAACCTGTCCATACATCCTCACATCCTATAATTGAAACAATCTACCTATGAATTAATTAATCAGCTCAGCTCGTCTTGAGACCTTTAAATCCTCTAGCCAAAAAGAATTTCTCAGTCGACTCATCTCTGGTAGCATCAGGCCTGACCACTCTGACACTACTATAAAACTTTAACAGGTTCTCTTCAAACTGTTGCGCCTTACCACCGTCCCAGATTTTTACAACAAGCGTACCCTGAACTTTACTAATTTGCAGCGCAAATCTCAGAGCGGCGTACGCAAGTAACATTATATTGTCGTGGTCTATTTCCCTCACACCAGATGCATTTGGAGCCATGTCTGACAAGATAATGTCAGCCTTGTCCCCTTGCAACAACTCGCTTAGAGTCTCTTGCGTCTTGACACTCATGAAATCCATGTTTCCCAGGATGGTCGCGCCTTCCACAGGATAAACCGGAAGTCTATCGACAGCGTATACCCTGCCGACAGGACTTTCCTTTTTGCCGTGCGCATTGGTCAGATTAGTGGCGACCTGCGTCCAGCTGCCAGGTGCCGCTCCGCAATCTATGACAGTCAAACCTGGGCTGAAGATCTTGAATCTCTCGTTGATTTCCAAAAGCTTGAACGCGCTTCTGCACCTGTAGTTCTCCTGCTTCGCTTTCTCCACGTAGGGATCGCGCATCTGCCTCGTCAGCCATAACTGCGAGCTATGTTTCTTGCCCTTCAGATTCTGCGGGGTCTCCTTGAACAACGCGCAATCGGTGTGCACGCTTCTCGTCCGTGAGATGATCCTGTAGAGTGAATTCATCCCTCGGGATGTAGAATACAAATAATTAATCTAACCTGACCGAGCGCGCATCGCTCAGCAAACGTTCGCAGACCGTTTTGCAAATCAATATCTATCTGTCAGCAGACTGAGTGCCGTACATTCTCAATAAATTCTGGTGTAATAACGCTCGTGCGTACAAATAATGTAATTAAGGAGCGTAAACACGTGTGAAAAACAAACTGACGGCAGAACGAACCGCGATACTGGGCGCGGCCATGTTGCCTATCGTAAGACTGTACTCTCATTGGCTGTCGTCTTTCAGTTGTCACACCTGAGGTCTGTTCTTTATAGCAGAACTAGCTGCACTAGTTCTCCACATTGGAATACCGAATATCATTTTGATTATCAAAAAGAATTAGTTTTCATCTTTTTTAATAAAATTTGTTATGTGCAGATATTCAGATGCTTAATAAAAAAAGTATCAATCTAAGGATGCCGTCACGGCGATACATGCGGCGTAACTTGCGTAGTCTAGTATTTAATTTAGTAATTCAACAGAATTTCTGTCATTTTGTTTTTTGGATTTCATATGGCGCGTATTTTTCAAGACGCGTAATTTGTGAGAACCAATCGCAAACCAGTATGAAACAGAAAGTTAACAGGTTTGTTCGCGTCGCTTGCCCCAACATGCTCCTACTCGCTCCAATACGCTCCAAACTATAGTATTACGTTACGTATACTATAGATTGGAGCGTATTGAAATGAGTAGGAGCATATTGGGGTATTGCGACGCGAACAAACCCAACATTACAACAGAAATTCTGATTTCCAATTCTGAGTTGTTGTCACCGTTGGGATTGGCGCCGCCATTACCGGTGATCACTTTTCCTCTCACCGTTCTGGCTGCACCCTCGCGAATTTACTTTCCCTCCATATATTCTTACCTCCATGGTATATACATTTACGATTAATATATACTATATCTCGTGTATATATATATATATATATATATATATATATATATATACACACATACACACACATACTTCGTAGTTCCAAAATGGCGCTCATGCAAAGACCATAAACTTATATACATAGACCGGCCCCTACCGTAAGAGAGAGCATGGCAACATGTACGGTGCAGACATAACTTCCCGGGGTAGATCTGTCCTTTTCTTTTAATCGTTTGGTGGGGATGAGAAACCTTCCTTTCCTCCTCACGTCGTTTATCTACAAACCTTGGACTATAGAGATTAAACTAGAGTGCGCAAAGGCTACCGCTGTAAGTGGGCGCGATAGAGGCTAAGAGAGAGATGAATGCAAAAAGTTCCCTCTGTCTCTTTTTAGCCAAGCGCTGTGATTAGCTCCCACGCATAGGCTCCGCCAACCACGCACGCTCGAAAGGGGAAAAAGCAGACGGCTAACAATGTAGCCAATCACAACGTTCGGCTAGAAAGAGACAGAGGGAACTTTTCGCATCCATCTCTCTCTTAGCCTCTATCGCGGGATTCGCACTCTAGTCTAATATCTCTATGCCTTGGACTCTACTACCCTTTTCAATCTATTGATATCTGGACAATAGCGTTTTCTACTGAGAAAACTAGTGCAACACCGATGCGCACTGGAAGCCAATTAAGGGTGCAGAATTTTTAATCAGGTGACTTAAAGCCATAAACGTATAATAAATAGACTGCGCGTTTGGCTGAAAAGTTGTTTTCACTTTAGAAAGAGACAACATGTTTTGAACCAAAGAAGTAAGAAAATCAGGAAGGAGGCTTTCTAGTAACCCGTGAAACGGAAGTAGCCTCCTAAGATGGCTGCCAAATCGTTAAGCGCCATTATTTGAACCTCTATTCTCGTGACCTTTACACGAGATTTATATGTAGTAATATTTAACATGTAAAGTTTAATATTGCATTTTTTTAGATAATTAATTCATACATATATACTTTTGCAATACATAATATTTAAGGCTCTTTTACTTATGAGATAATTACTAAATAGCAATTATTCCATATTGTGAAATAAAAAACCAAAAAATATACAATTTTTGTAAAATATATTGAAATACGTTTCAATAAAACAATACTACAGTTGATAGAATTGATATGTAAAATATATTGAAAACTCAATCTGTTTTGTTAATTAAAAAAAACATATAATCTGAAAATGAATTACACATAACCATTGCATATATATAAATGAGGTAACTATATGTTTAGTCATGACAACTGTCAAATTAATAATATAAAAATAAATATGGTGCAATCCCCCCTCCAAATATTTTCCAGTATATATATTATAATTTTATTCTATCAATATTGTTTTATAGATAAACCAGAGAAGTAAGAAAATGTTTTCTTACTTCTTTGAGATAAACATTTGTGTTTAATATTTTGTATGAACTGCGTACTTTTTTACTTCTAATATTATAATCCGAGATAGTAGTCGTGATTCGAGTGTAGGAAAAACATAAATTCAAAATAAATATTATATATATAAATGTTTCAAATGTTTACATATAACCTGCTTCTACTTCGAAATGAAACTTAATTATTTCAATACAAATTTTACTCAAGAATGATATGAAAATATTTTCTTATTAACTTAGATTTGCATTTTTTATTAACTTGTATATTTAAATAAATTAATATATTGGCAAATAAGTATAATATTATTTATTGTATCAAGTGGTTTCATTTAATTATGCGTTTTACTGGAAAACGTCAAATTAATAACTTTGATGTATTATAAAAATTGTATAAAGCTATAATAGATTGTGTACACAATTTATTATATAAAAATCATATAGAAATTACAAAAGGTAATATTACAATTACAATAAGTTGTGTAAAAATTGTTCAATTATTTTTCCAAATTTATAATTATATTCAATTATTTACAATTTAAATTAAGTATTAATTTTATTTAATTGGATTATCTCCATCTCATTACTGTCTGGATAACAGTTGGTGAAGTTTCTGTAAATAAATATAAAATTATTTATAATATATCTAGGTCTTAGACAATAACATTAATATCATCTAGTGCTGGCAGAAAATTACAGATGTTTTTCGAAGTATTAATTGATTCATCTATTGTTTCAGATGTAAATTCTGTAACTGAAAAACATATTTATATTATTAAATCAATTCAGCACATTTGTATTTTAATTCAATATATTGAGAGATTTTGTTACAATATATCTAAACAATTTAATTAATTTTAATGATTTAATTTGAATTTACTGATAAATTTCTTGAAAAGATAATATGTCCCATATAGTCAGATTGTAGTCATTTAAGTATAAATACTATACAGTACATGCTGTTTGCAATATAAAAAAAAATAAACATGAAATTTTTAAGTTATGTAAACATATATGTACATTACATAAATAATCAATTAATTTTAGAGGACAATGTATATTTTGTAAAAATAGCATGTATTGTACATATGTACATTGATGCTACATACATCATAACTTAAAGTTATATGAACCATAAGAATAGCTATTGTTAAATAACTGAAATAGAAATGTGCGTTATTAAATTACTTCAATTATTTATATATTAAGAAAATAATATTTAACACGTTTATAATTCCAAACGCAGAACTGTTAATTTGATAAATATATACTTACTATGTGTCAATGAATCATTAACGGACAGTTGTAAATTATTTTCATTACTTTCAACATGTTCAGCGTTTGTCTAAAAAATACATATTTTATAAATAAATCAAATTATCACGTTGTAATACATATTAATAGATATACATACATATTTGAATCGATTAATGTGAATTGATGGAATAGCAGTTGTTTTTAATTTGACTATACATGATGTTCTATCAAAATGAACTTCTTCAAAATGTTGTGAACAGATTGTTGAGTTTGATGTTGGTGCCCATTCAAGTTTATCAACAAAATTAATCCATAAATTTCTTCTTTCGGAATCTTTTGGAAATCTGCAAATTATTTAATACTTTTTCATGACTTTTGATAGGTTTAAATCGTATATGTATATAAAGTAACATTAAAAACAAACGAACTTAATGTTAATATTCATTTATTTGAACAATGCAACTATTCCTTGATATCAAAATGTGTAAAGATAATTTCTAAATAGCTTATTTATAATACAATAGCAAAAAAACTATCTCTATAAACATTTTAATATATATAATAGAATATGCAAAAAGAATAAGTAATACTTACTTATGAAACGTAACATTTTCAGGTTTCTTTCTCGTACAGCCACACACACAACTGACCATTTTTTTATAATTTTTTTATAATAATATGATGATTTTTAAAATTACTGTTAATGAACTTTATAAGTATAGGCTATAGAAATGAGGTTATGAACAATTATTGCAAAGGCAATCGGCAATCTAGAAACAAAAAATCCCCATATTTACTCAAGTTACTAGAAGGCTTCTTCCGTTTCAAGCGTAACCATGGGATTCTCGCCAAATACTCCTTCCTGATTTTCTTACTTCTTTGTTTTGAACAGTAACTTTCTCTCTCTCTTTATTTCATTAGACAAAGATGAGATTAGTATTCAACATCAGTTGTCTCTTTCTAAAGTGAGGACATTTTTTTAATAGGGCAGAATAGAGAACGCGCAGTCTATATATTGTTATACGTCTATGCTTAAAGCTTAATCCTAATTGGCTCTTGTAAGCAAACCAGTAGACAATAGTATCGTGTGCCGTTGGCTTTACACTATATTATACAACAGTGCTCGGAAAACTTTGCACATTTCGGTCAGATTCCGAAGCGGCGGAGAAGTGACCGCCTAGCGCTCCCCCGACCCCCACTACAGTGCGAGCCGATCGCTTCTGTAACGCTGTGCCTCAGGAACGTTTCTATATAAAAGATAGACTGGGGCGTACTTACCGCTAAATCTTTGTTAATTATAATTTTTAAATAATGGAATTATATAAATAACAAAATATAAAAATTTCTATTATTAATATATTTTATATGCAATCTATAATGCACGTTTTTATAAGTTATAATATATTTTAAACAACAATCTAAAATGAACAATTAATAATTTTTCGTATCACCCATGAGTATCACCTATGAGTATTATTGATACGTTTTTTTTCAAGTGGTTTCCCCAGTAGACCTATTCCACTAAAAGATAATTAAAAAGTTAATGAAACACGTAGCTTGGCAGAAAAACAACATTTTATCGTAAGATATATAAAAACGGTGTAATAGTAATTACGTAATAGTATAATAATCCTACTCTGGATTATTCGAAGAATGGATAAAAAAGATATATGCAACCTTTTAATAAGATATAGTAGTAAAATCGTGTAAATAATTTTAAAAAATTACATTAAAATTTTTATACAAATTGGTTTCGATTTTATTTTGCTTTTTTCGTTTTTATCTTATGATAAAATATTGTTTTTCTGCTAAGTCACGTATTTCAGTAACTTAATTATCTTTTACTTCAAAAATCACTTTAAAAAACGCATCAATAACAGTATCTCATGGGTGATGAATAGATTGGAAATGTTACAAGTACATATTTGTGGTGTTTAGCAACATATTTTTTTTTAAATCAACCATGTGTTTTCTTTACATCAATTGCTTGATTTCATTATTCTGTGCAAAAAGTATCAAGATAAGATTATCGAAAACTGAATGTTTCTCAAGATATTTTGTATTTTATGTCAAAATACTGTATCTTTCAAGCCTCGTAACTCAAAAAGTACTTTATGAAAAAATACTTTATTACCGTGTTTTGGAAAGCTCGCGAGATAAGCTACAAGAATACGCAATAAAAAATTGGGATTTCCATTTTAAAAAATCATATTGGCCTTGAACTCGCCTTGACCCCTCCACCCAAGGTCAAACGGATATGATTATTGAATAGAACTTTTAAAACCTTACAACTTTGGTTCGAAACATTTTTCTCAGAAACGATTCGAGATATTTGACTGTTTCCAGACTTTTCTCACACCCTGTATATCTTGCGCCTCTTTCGCGTCTACGTCTACGTCCTGCTCGTTGTTAACCTTTTAACAGTTTTGCCCGAACACCGCTCGGGTGCTGCGAAAGGTAACTTTTCTATAATTGATTTGAATACAAAATTGTTCATCAAAAATGTACTTATTTTTGGACACAATATGGCAGAAAAAAGAAACTGTTAAGGGATTAATGTAATGCTGTAACAATAAAAGAATAATATTAATTATTATGGAGACATCAGGATTCACTTATTGTTAGCGCTTTCCCTTTTTCGACAATGGCTTGTAGTAACACCTTTACGGTTCGCATAGCACGACAAGTGACGAGATTCGTCGGACCATGTGCTAAACCATGTGCCATGAGAACTGTCAGGATTTGAAATAGGTCAAATTGACAAATCTATACGAACTGTGCAAGGCTCGTGTAAAAGTATCTTAACAAATATTTTATTTTTTTAATTATGTCTTTTTTCCAGCGGCATCAGCCCCAAAGGTGGAGGACTAGCAATGGCGAACACCTATTATATATCAGACATCCAGATATATTGAAAAAAATTAATTATTCACAACTTTCTAAAAATTTAATATCTGATAATAATCCATAACGAATAACACTGTTAATATTCGATCCGGCTGGATCTTTTGTGTCTAATATTATCTGTATGAACTTATATATATTTTCTCGTCTCTAGCGGACACGTCAACGGACTTTTAAAACGCAACTTTTAAAACAAAACAGAAATACACGATCACGTATTAAATTTATTTATATATGTATGTAATTTCGTGATATATTTGCATACATCTTATAAATTATATTATTACGATATTAATAGCTCTATGACTAATATATTTTTATTATTAGATTAATTACATATAGGGAGAGTATTAGCAAATTTAATTTTTAGATCAAATATATAACAATTTTGCACTAGTGTTTGTGATACACAAATTTTTCTAAATCATGAAATGTATTATATTAAGATTTTTTATATTTTTCATGTAAATAATCAATAATTCATGTACTTATGTGTAAGATATAAGAGAGAGAATAGAAATATGTGAATTATATATTTGTTATATATATTCATCGATTGAATAATTAATTAATATTAATTGGTTAATATTTGTTTGATTGTGACACACACACACACACATACGCGCGCGCGCGCGCGCGGTGATTTCACTAAAATATTATTTATTATCTTGTTTATTAAAATATATGTCCTTTTTTATTTTACGATTTATTTGTACATATCAATTTTAATTAAATAATTTTAATCATATATACACAATATCCACATATATACACATATAAACACAATATCTGAAACATGTTTCAACACAATTTTAATCATATATAAACACAATTTAGAACATGTTTCAACACTTTTGTAACATATATTATTGTTTTCTTTAATGTACTTAAGACTATGTATAAATATTTACCCTTCATAAAATAAAATTTTTATACAAACTAGTATTATAAATATATTCCAAGTTTAAATTTAAAATAATATTCGAATAATCCAAATAATGTGATCACCACAATTCGATTATGTACACAATAATTATTTTAAATAATGTCAATGTATTATAATGTCTGGATTCTATAATTCTAATATGTGTATACTTATTGCAGCACTAATATTCTTGCATACATTACATAAGAAAACGTTACAAAAGAAATATAAATAAATTGTTACATTGGTGTATAAAAAAATTCACAATTCATTAATTATAAAAATTATAAATACTAAATACTAAATAGATAATTAAGCAATTAGTAAATAACATTTGTCAGAAAATTGATGTTTAAATCATACGCTGTTAAGGTTATACCAATGCCAAACATATAACTTTTGGCACTAATGTATTTATGTATTCATATTCCAACATCTTCGTCAAAATTTTTATCATTGCTAGTGTTACATATACGGTTTCCAAATTTTATAAGATTCAGATGATTCCTTGTTGTCCATTGTGTTGATAGCTGCAATGTATACACAGAGAGATTAAAAATCGGAAAACTACTCATGTGGTTAGATTACAAAATCATATTACATACATATTATTTGATTATTGTATTATGATTCTTACTATTTACATTACTTAAAATGGAATGTCCAAACACAATTACTGTTATTAAAATCCGTAATACTTGCACATGAAAATATCTATCAATTACTGAATGTAGATAAATGACAACGTATTTGAATTAACAAACTATAAAATTATATTGTTTAACTCGAATAATTGTAATATTATAAAAGATACATATTAAATATTAGACTGAAATTTATACAGTTTATATTTTTAAATGTTAGATGTTATTCAATATTTTATATGTTGCTTGTACATGATATATTAATATAATTAAAAGAATAATATCTAGACACCTTGTTGATCTTCTTGATTTCCAAGATATTGTCTGTGTATATTGTCATGAAGAGACCTTGGTTTGACACAATTTATTTCATCTACAGATTGTTACACCATTCCATCAGTCTTTGTCTTTTGTTCTTCAATTCTTTCTTCACATCCTGAATATCTATTTATATTATGACATTGATCCAAGTGAGATCTTAGACCATCTATTCCTCGAAATATAGTGGTATTGTATCTACAGTCTTGTTGTTTGCAGATTGCATGCCAATTTTCGAATATAAAATGTTGCGATAGCCAAGTACGTGCAATTATTCCTCGTTTTGCTTTTATTATGTATTGATGATATTTATATAGATGTTTTATTAAGTTATGTTTGTTAAATGCACACTTAATTAGTTTGTTACAAGTATTGCAACATGCAGAATATCCGTCTTGTTTTGAGAAATATCGCCAAATTACGGCGTTAGTGTTATTTTTCCATCTTGTTCCGTCATGTATTTCGTCATGTATTTTGTGACTATGATATAAATGAAGTTTTATAGGTTCATAATTGTGTGTAAAATTTTTATCACACAGATTGCACTTGTATGTAGGTCTTTCTCTTTCTTTTTCTTCTTTACGCATATATTTCCATATCCAAGAACGACGGGTTCGATCCATTTTACGCTGCCGTTATATCTGCACAGTGTCACAAAGAGTACTAAATGTAACATACCGATTGTGTCTTTACTAAACATAAATATTGATATATTGTTTAAATCGTACTGGTTAAGTCAGTTAAGTTCTGATTTCTCAAGTATAGTAGGTACATCAAACATTTATAATATATTAAACTATACGTTTTCACATTATCAAGCTGAAAGGTAAAACTTAGTAATAAAAGTTATCGTAAGAGTTTGTACATTGGAATTATTTTTTGATTTTTCGGTTGTACAATTATTACAGTATTAATTATGATAATTATTGTAATAAAAAGTGATAGTTACATCTTTAATTGGTGTTAAAAATATCGAATTGATGAACGGTTAACATTGATGTCAGCATATATGATTATGAACGAAGTTTATTTAATATTAAGGGGTAATTTTAACCGATTCTGGAATAAGAAATTCAAATTACTAGAATTTAACATAAACATAAATGAGGTTATTTAACTCAAATAATTATTAGGTATATTTTAACTCGAATAGTTATTGGGTGATAATCAAAATTTTTTACTCTTGAACATTGAAATACAATTATGCAATTTATTATACATTTACACTGTAATGAAAAATGTACTAAACCAAAGCATTACTTGCATGTAAGAATTAAGCAGTAAGCTAATTGATCAATTACCCAAAAATTCGAAAATTTTAAACCATTATCTTTTCCAGGATTCAGTCTGATTAACTGGTAACGATTCTGTTTCTTACATGCATTTAACTGCTTACGTTTTCCTATGTGCGCTATTGGTGTAATAAATACAGAAAAATCAGACACGTGGATATACGAAAACAATAATGAGGTTTTCTTTCGGAACCGGAAAGAGCTATAAATGGCCCTTAATGTAAAAATAATTATTTAAAACCTGAGACGGGTAGACATGTAACGTAGTAAAAGTGCACGTGTCTCTTTCGCCATTCCCGAATTCATCGTTACATGTGCATATGCATAGGATAGAGAAATTTTCTTTTTCGAAAACCATGTAAATTCGTATCTCAATTGGCGCTTGTATCTTTACATATTCGTCTACATGTTTTTAGCGTTTTCATGACAACGTCTCTACCGTATGTACACGCATCAGTACAAATGGTGTCTGTAAATGTAACGTACAATGAGTACACGTAAACGAATAGACAAATGTATTATATAAATATATAATAATATGTAAAAAATATATAATATATAATATGTAATATATAATAATATGTAATAATATGTAATAATATGTAACATATAATAAATGTTATACATTTTTTACATCAATTGTAGCGTTAATAATGATCAGTTAATAATGTCTTTTATTAAATAACAGATACAAAAGATGCACTTTATTAACAATGAATATAGAGAAACTTACGTTTAATATATTTCAGAATCTTCGAGATGCAATAATAATTTTTATAGCATTTTCGAGATGCAATAATTTTTCTAGCCGTGAACGTTTCATTTTCGAAATATTTGATCGTTTCCAGACTTTTCTAACACCCTGTATTTTATATATATATAAAAACAGAGAGAGTGCAAAACTAAATTCTTTTCCATAAATGGATAATCAACTCGATGATAAAAATAACATTGTTTTAAATAAAAATCGAATATTATCAAGCCGCATATATATATATATATATATATATATATATATATATATATATATATATATACAGTTTAATTCAGTTCCCCTTCATCCCATCATATCCTCGATCATATTTTGGCGATGAAATCGATAAGCGATCGCGAGGAGGCACTAAATGAAATCTCGTCACTGCATGTGCGATTAAATAATTATCGTCAGAACGATAAATCATGAAATTATTATGAGTTCAATCAACTTCCAAGATCGTCAGGCCTTATAACACTCAATGCTTCGATGCGTCGAATAACGAGTGTAGCACACACATATCAGAAAGAAGTGCTCACGTACAGTCAGTCAGGTCAGACACGTATGCAACACACACACACACACACGCGCGCGCGCGCGTGCACGATCGCGGCACGCTCGTAGCGGCAGAAAAGAGTGTCGCAGACCGGCGGCGATGTGATCGAGAGTCGCGAGTGCGAGATCAACCCGGATGTTTTCGTCGACGGAGTGATTCACGATGAACCTCACCGCAGGCAACGCTCACGGCAACGGCCTGCTCTACGCCGGCTTCAATCAGGACCAAGGTACATTTCACGCAAGTGCTCGACGGCGCGCCGACAGCGAGACGCGCCGCGTACCTGTCAAATCCATGTCGCTTCCGCATTCTAACCTAGCCGAGTCCACCCGCGGCTTATTCGCGGCAGATGATCACCATGCGACGTTACGTTACGCCTCGGTACCGTGGCCGCGCAATCTGCGTCGCGGCAAGAATAATTCAGCCTCGCGGCGTCCGTCGTTCCTAACCTCGCGCTGCAATCTGGAACGCCGGAGGACCGATCTCGTTGATCGATCGATCGGCCGAGAGCCTCTTCGCCGAGGAACGTCGACTCGCCGACGTCCGCGTGACTCGCAACAGATTCGCGGATCTACTCTCGTCTCGATGAGCGATTCTCTCCATTTCCACGAGAAGCTGTAGAGGGTGAAAGGATTTAATAAAAAACGATTTTAATAACGTTGCATCTCCTTTTCGTTTTCCTTCCGTCTTATCCCGACTCGAAACCGTTACGACTTCACGGTTGCGCTCTCGAAGTGAGCTCGCGCGATATCGCGTTTCCATGCACGAGTTTATCAGGTCCAGTCATTTTCTGTGCTTGTGTTGGCGTGCGTATGTATATCGTAAATATACGTCGATTAATATTGGAGCCAAGGAAAGAGACGTACGTATAGCAGATAAAGTATCGCTATATCGCTGTCGTTCACGCATTTGCAGGATGCTTCGCCTGTGGCATGGAGAACGGATTCCGAGTGTACAATTGTGATCCGCTGAAGGAGAAGGAGAGGCACGATTTCAGCGATGGGGGTCTTGGATATGTAGAAATGCTTTTCAGATGTAATTATCTTGCACTGGTTGGCGGTGGAGCCAAGCCGATGTACCCGACAAACAAAGGTTCCTTTTACTTTCTGTGTATGCAGTATGAATATTATTATACAAATTGAGGCCACTTATACTTTGTCATTGCAGTCATGATATGGGACGATATAAAGAAATTGTCAGCAATTACTCTAGAATTCAATGCACCTGTGAAAGGGGTCAAGTTGCGGAGAGACAGGATAGTAGTAGTGCTAGAAGGTGTTATAAAGGTTTATACGTTTACACAAAATCCCCAACAGTTGCATGTATTTGAAACTAATCCTAATCCACGAGGGTTGTGCGTTCTATGCCCGAACAGCAACAACTCCTTACTCGCCTTTCCTGGACGAAAGAACGGTCACGTTCAAGGTAAGACCTGTCGGAATTGATGCACGTGAAACACATTATGTAACACCGACGACTTGTATTTCAGTTATAGATTTGGCTAACACAGAGAAGCAACCCTTAAATATAGAAGCACACGAAACACCTTTATCTTGCATAGCTTTAAATCTGCAAGGCACCAGATTGGCCACTGCCTCGGAGAAAGGTACTCTGATAAGGGTGTTTGATACGCAAAACGGTAATATGATTAATGAATTAAGGAGAGGAGCGAATCACGCAAATATCTATTGGTAAGTACTATAGAAGAAAAATAAGATAAAATGTATGTGCACAAAAAATGTTAACTGACGCACGTTGTACTCCAGCATAAACTTCAATCACGATTCTACATGGCTGTGCGTTGCCAGCGATCACGGTACCGTACATGTATTCGCTGTCGAAGATCAAAAACTAAATCGCCAATCTAGTTTAGCGTCCGCCACGTTCCTGCCAAAGTACTTCAGCTCGAGTTGGAGTTTCTGCAAATTTCAAGTGCCGGGCGGTCCCCAATGCATGTGCGCATTTGGTCAAGATAACAATAGCATCATAGGTAAGCCTATGATACCTTAGAGAAATGCAAATTAAACAAAAATCGTTATATGCTCCGTTCAATCTCTCATCCCTTTATCCCTTATACAGTGATATGCGCAGACGGTAGTTATTACAAGTTCGTGTTCAACAACAAGGGTGAGTGCACGAGAGACTTTTACGCGCAGTTTCTCGAGTTGACCGACGACAAAGCGTGATTGGAGGATATATACAAACCGGCGGTAAACTCCTAACCGTGAGAGATGACTTTCGTGTTCCTTCATTGTTTTCACTCATTTTGGCCGAGTAAAAGAACAAAGCGAGCGGGCACGGCTCGCAGGTACATCGCATTCATGGATTGCAACACTCGAGCTGTTTATATAGGGGAAATAACGTTCATACCAAATGTTACGATAGAGGACCAAATGAAGAGTTCTATTAACTGTTGGTGATATCGTTGGTGAATTGGTGCGCGAATTTTCGAAAAAAGAAAAGAAAAGAAAAGAAAGATCGACAAATTGAAGAGACGAAAAAATATCTAACAGAGATTGTGTCAACTTGTTACACGAGCCTATTCGCTGACGCCTATTGATAGAAGAGCAAATTTTTAAATATAACAAACAAAGAATATTTTCCCGAGTGATAACGGGGAACATCGCAAGTTACTTGTTGGCGTGATACTCACATTTTCTTACATTTTAGATAAGGATGCTGCTGCAGCTAACTAAATCATTGGCCATCAATTGTGGCAAAACATAAATAATCATTTTTTGTAGCTTCGCGGTAAGCGCTCTGCAATGCAATCGTGTATCCCTATTGATCATGTGTTTTGTAGCTCCGCAAATCTCTTCGTTATATATAAATACATTACCATGCAAGAAGTGATGTACATCCCTACCTTTCGACGATTTTAAAATGTTTAAATTGTTTAAATCGCATCCGTTTTTGGTGATTTCGAACACATCTTTGTTCATAGATTGAATCATATCATATACACATCATATACATATATCGTTTTGAAGTATTGTAATTTTTATTTTTATGTTATTTTTCCATACATTTAATATACATATACACAAGAGATTCTACACTTTATATTACACGGATATTACCGCAGATAGCGAGGTTGTAATTTCACAAACAAGTTGGATTTAAATACGAAATAAAACTGATTATGCCGATTCAAAATTATGCCCCTATTTCTCTCTAATAAATTAATCAATAATTTAATATAGGTTTTTGACATTATCAAACTACCGAGCGCAAATTATTTGAGAAAATTTCACTTGCTTACGCTAAAAAATTAAATTCAGTCTTGCGCGTGAAAGGAAGTGCACACTCGCAGAGAGAACTTACTTTTAGATTCGTGATGTTTTTATCCGTCAGAATTCCGACGAATAAAAATCCGGAACGCATGTGTATCGCATGTAAGCGTGGATATACAGTTTTTTGAATGAATGACCTAAATACTATCTGTGCGTCGTATTAAAGAACCACCTCTTAACCCGAACGTAAAGAAGCATGCGTGAACTTTAACAAGGTAGAGAGAAGGAGAAACGTTTAAATATAAGAAGCGCATTTCCTGCAGGTCCTCTTGATCTTTACACGAAATCTTTTTTTTTTATTCCATCCTATGATGATATATTTTTCATTACGAGACCTCCCGTCGATCTAGCAATCAATTTTTTATTTTCGAGATAATGCACTTTTATTTCACGATTTTGCAATCGTCTTCTCAAATTATCATCCTAATTTCTGGACTTGTCTGAGAGCACATGTTTTTTTCAAAATACATCTATTCCACTGAGAGCTCGTCGCGAAATCTTATAATTTTTACGACATTATGAGGGTTTCCCCATCCTCATCGACAAATAAATTCTCCATTGTTATCTCATAATATCTTTAAAGTTCGTAGGGTTTGTTCACAGAGACCTGGATCACTTTTGGTACCTCCAGTGATACGGGCATTGCGTACTTTTTTTTCATACTATGTACCTCGTGCATAAGTCCTTTCTTCGTCTCCAGACTCTTATAAGTACTGTACACCACGAACCAGATATAAAAGCTCACGATTATCACGAAAAGGGCGAGTAGACCTGAAAATATGACATCTCTTAGTAAAAATCACGATAAATAATTCACATACTATAATAAAGTTAATAAGATCCTTTAATAAGTGTGAAGTTATATATAGATTATTCTAAAATTCTTGTTTATTAGTTATAAGCATAAGGGCCCAGTTGAATTTTCTGAGATAGACACGAAATTTAAGAAGAAATTCGTGGCGAATTTTCGAGCATTTTTAAAAATATAATTTTAAATTTAAACGTACGTTCGCAAATACCAGCTCTGCCGCCTAAAGTAGCGAGGAAAGGGCAATCCTCTTCAACCAGGAATAGTGAGATTATTAGAGCTGATATAATAGTGATCTTGACCATCATCCAAGGCGCCATAAAATGACGATTGTTCTGAAAATCGAGTACATCGTAAATAAAAAAAAAGACCTTGATCTTTGACTATTCTTTCAAGAATTCGACTACCGTCAAAGCTCCATAGAGAAGTAACATGGTAGAGACGAAGTGAATAACTGTGATGACGAGGCCGCAGTACATCGCGTATACCATTTCTGCAAAAAATCGTCCCTTTAGAAATTATACGTGACAAGAGAGGTAACAATGATTTCTTTTTTTTCCGTGTACGGCTTTTGTGTCTCGTGTAAATATATTATAAATGTTAATAACCGGTTGCATTGTGATGTGCCAGGTCCATTTTTTTTGTGTTGAGATGGTTGGACGATATCTCCTCCAAAGCCTCTCTCTCGAGGGCATCTTCGGTGTCTCTCACCACCATTTCTTGAATTCCCATTGCGTGCGCCAGAGCCAGAATGAAGAATATCATACTGAACCCGGACGTAAACTGTGACATTAAATTTATTAAAATTATACTCAGCGAAGCAGATTAATTGCGAGATAGAGGTTGTTGTTACCAATTGGAATATGGCAATTAGTATTGTGCCCTGCCTCAGGTTGAAATGATACAAAAAGTTCTTCAACAATCCGATCTTCATCTTGGCTTCTGAGAATTAACGTAGATTGCACTAGCTCTTCAAACACTTCTAAAATTAATTATACATATCTCATTAATTAATCACATCTTTGGCAATATACATATTATTATATATTTTAGTTAAATCACTTAAATCTTCTAAGAAATATATTTCGCTATCATATTGAAGTAGATTTAGAATTTTATGACCAGCGAGTTTATACTGCAAACAAATATGGAGACCACTTTTTTATAAATAAAATACAATGAGTAACAACAATAATATCATATCAGATCATGTTTCCCATGCTTATCTCGATAATTTTACTGATTAACAGTCACGAGCCTGCCATCCCTTGGCAACCCGTGCAAAGACATCGAGACGCACATTAAAAAAACCTTAAAGCTAAATCGAAGTCGCAATGATGATGGAAGTAGGTGAAAAGCACGTCGCCGTTTACCTTCGCGACAGGTGTGCTCCACCACCGCAAGTGTGCTCGAACCACCACCGTCCGCTCGCGATGGGAATCAATAACTTTCGTGGACACACCGCGACGTAGAATTCACGGCGTGGCGTCTTCGTATCGTGTAGTATCGGCGACAAGTTTTCGCTCGCGACACGTGCAACCGCGGACGAGCGAGAAATAATGTAGCAAAATAAATAGTGTGTCCTGGGGTCGATCTCGCCAAGGCGCTTGTAATACGTTCGAGAGAGGGGGTTGAAAACGACACAGGTTCACCAGCAGACTGCTCAAGCAGGGTGCGCACGCGCTACCGCATCCCTTGGGGTGCGTCTGCTCCGGATTGACCATTGTTTATTTTACACACGCGCTGCTTTAGTCCCAATTAATCGTATGGCGGATCATGATTCTTTTTAAATCAAACCTGTTGATTTAATTAAGTCTGATTAGCACGAAGTTTTGATGATCAAAAGTACCTTTATTTTTCATTTCTGTTTTCATTCTTCATGATTAATGGATCATTAATTGGATGTGAACGCGTCTATTTAAGAATTAATTATTGTAAAGAGAATATTGAGTGTAATTTTAATTATTGATTGAAAATTTAATTTAATTGATCACATTTTCATAAAACTGGAAGAAAAGATAGAGTATATTGAATTAGGATGAAATAAGTGTTATTATTTGATATTCCGGATTGAAATTTAAAAATCTTAGAAATTTTAAAGTTAAAAAAAATTAATATAAGAAAGTCAACATTCAAGAGTCTAAATGTCTCAAAATATACCCAGATATAAAATATTTAAATTCGGAATTCGAAAATACAAAGATTTATCTTAAAGTCTAAAAATGCAGCAATTAACTGCATTATTCCAATTCTTATTAAATTCTAAAATTTGTACAAATTCGAGCGAATTTTTATTCATGATGTAGTAGGTTTGCGAACCACTGCAGAAATTATTAGATCCACTCGTGAGTAATGGCTTGCGATTTCGAATCTGAAAGTTAGTTCGATGGAGTTGAGTCATTTTTCCAAGTAGTCATAGAAACGCGACGCGCGCCGTACCAGAATGGTAGATTATGGGATCGAGGGGGATTGAATGCGTGATTGTCGCTTTGTCGAGCCGTAAGGCCGCAAGCTCGTGACCGGTGACAGTTCATTTTGAAATTAACGTGCTCTCGGTAATTCGTGATGGAACGAAAGTATCAAAAGGTCGGTTTGGGGGTGGGCGTGTTTCACAATCCTCCGAGAGCGAAATACAGCGAGGAAACGAGAAATCTTATTAAGCGTAAGTAAAAGTACACGTGTTAAATGTATTGAGCTTTATGTAAAAAAAGCCAAGTTGTTTTTTATATAATTCTTAACGTCTTAATATATAAATATTATAAAAGATATAAATATTAGTGTTAATGGAGGAATCCAAGTTAACGATATTGCAAAGAAAAAAGATCCAGGAAGCGGTAGACAAGGGTGAGTCGTTACCGCCTTCCATTGACAGAACGAAAAAAGCAAAGGATAAAGCCGAGGATTATCAAGTAAATATCGTAACGTGAAGAAACCTCTGGGAAATAATTTCAAGATAATATTCTGTAACATTTTTCGCTAGGTTAAATTTCCTAGTGCTTGGAGGAGGCGTTCACAGGATACGATTATAAGCAGCGGTGCTTACGAGAGAGAACAATATAGAAGGACAGCGCCCTTACGTAAATATTAAAAATAATAGTTTCTTCAAGAGTTAGTAGCCGAAAATATGAAACGCGCATTGAATGACATGAATATTATGCCAATTAGCCAACAAGGAGAAACAAAAACGTCACCTGGCATGTATGATGGCTTATGGAAAGGACATGCCGGAGACTCCTCATGGTCCCAAAATTCTGCACAGGGCTAAACAAGAGACGGAAATACCTGACAACGCGGATTTTCTGAATGACTGTAAGTTATCACAGTCTCTCTCTCTCCCTCTCTCTCTCTCTCTCTCTCTCTCTTCTCTTGCGTATAATATATGTGGTAGTGTACACATCTTAAGAAGGATTTTTTGTCAAAAATTTATTTTTGAGGTTGTCATTATTTATGATAATTGAGCAGCAGAGCATCTGAAATTTAAAATAGATTTTTGTAATGCGTGTTTTTGGAAACTAGTGTCGCGACGACAAAACGTATCGTTCTGTTTTTCATAGTGGCTCAAGGGATCCGCGAGAGAATGGATTTCTTACACGACATGGAGAATCTGGGAATGGGGAAGAAGTATCGACCCATAATACAGCAGGAGATAGCACAGAAAATACGACTGATGGAAACGCTGGACAGTCAAATGTCTAACGAGCTGCGAAAAGAGACTTGTGAACTCAAGCACGAAAAACCGTCGCCGAAATTGTTTCCGCTGACTGAACCGAAGGCAAATTGATTTCCCTTTTTCATTATAATCTACACGTAATGCGTGAGTTACATGAAATAGATCGGATGTGTGTCAAATGTAATCGACTGTGTTTTTTATCATATTTCAATCGTCTAATGAACCACAAGAATTTTACAGATAAAAACATGAAAGATATCAAGTAATATGATTTCAACTATTTGAAGTCGTAAATAGATAAACTAATTGTAAGACTTATAATTTCATTCTGAAAATTCGCAAAATTTTCATATTTAATATGGATTTTTTAAAAAGATACATACCAATTTCATCAAAAGATTCAGTTTTTTTCGCTTCTCTCCTCTTATTTTTTATTATATTTTATATGTTATTATTTTGTGTGTGTGTGTGTGTGTACATAAAAAAAGATCTTTATATTTATTATCATATTTACATATTTATTAATAATAAATATAATTTATATGTAAATTTATATTTATGTTTTATATTATTTTATATACATTGTTGATAATTTATATATTGAGAAATTAATTTTATTCATGTGGTATCGATAATTTTATGCTTTTAGAGAATCCTCCAGTTTCGGGATAAAAATAATCTATTTCGACAAACTTATTAATTTTATTCATGGTTATACCAATAGTTTTTATATTCTTAAGGATTTCGAAAAATAAAAACAAACTCATTTATATTATTTACTACTATATATTACTGTCATCGTAAAACTGCCGTTTCCTGATTAAGAAAACAAAAAAATAAGAAAGATATGCAAATTGAACGTATGCTGATGTATGCAGTTTTTTTACGAGTCCGATGCACTTCAGAGTCCAGTATTTTTTATTCCTATTCTGTAACTCTAACGACAGTGTCGTTATCGATACATTGTCGTTGCACAGATGTAATACGGTAAAAAAGCCGCGCAACGACAATGTAACGATAACGACACTGTCGTTTATTTATTAAAAACTCCATTTTTTATTAAAAAACTCCAGAATAGGGATCGGTTTTCACCGCTTCACGCGGACTCCGCGGCGAGACGCCGCGATCGCGCGAGTAGTGTGGAGCGTGGAACACTGCGAGAGCTTGCCAGCACGAGGATCGGCGTTGCGTCGCCAGTCTTCCGTCGCGCGGCGACAGCGTGTGTCGTGTGGGTGTCTTTCGCGCGCCGTTATCGCTGTCGTTGACGTGTCGCAACATCGTTCGTTCGCGAGTGCCGCGAGTCCGCGCGTCACCAGATCGTTCACACTCGTGCGATCGGAACGAGAACTCCAATTCCGATGCCGTAGTACCGATCGACTCACCTACGACGGCTGATTGTTTTTTTTTCTCTATCTTTCTCCCATTTTCTTTTTCCACCATCGATCTGCCGCACGGATGATCCACGGATGATCCACGGATGCTCCAACATGGCGTCGACCGATCTGTCGTTCGGTAAATAATGAGCCTCTCCGAGAACCCCGTAACAGTCTCCGTGACAAGGTCTCCCGCGAGGTCAACCGGTTCTCTCGTTGGCCGATCGTCGTCGCGTCGCGTCATCGCTGCCTCGCGAAAACGCGGTCGCTCCCTTCTCTCTCTCTCTCTCTCCCTCTCTCTCTTTCTGTCTGTCCTTCTCCCCCGGATGTCCCGATCTCCTTATCAATGCGAGCGCAATGAGAATACGGGACACGTCGGGCGGACGTCTCTCGTTTGCCTTCCGCTCGCCGAGAACGAGCCTCGCGACCGGCAGCTTCCTCTCTTTCTCCTTTGCTCTTTTTTTTTTCGCTCCCAGGATCGCGTGTCCGGGATGCGGTAATCAGCTGATCTTTAAAACACCTTGATGCAATCGCGTATGCGTGATGGCCACGACGACGATAACGGTAACAACGGCGCGTGTTTGGTACCATCTGATTTCCGGTACCGTTAATGATACTTTACTTAGATATTAGGGTTCACCGAGTTGGATTTTCATCGCGTGTTTCCGCGAACGTGAATCTAAATTGGAATATTATTGAAATGTGCATTTTAAAAGGAAGTTGAAATACGATTTTAGCGTGTCCGTGTTAATGACGCATGCTTATGACGCACGAGGTGTTTCATAATCACCCTGGGGATGACTTCACCTTGGGATTTCATTAAATTTCTCTTTCTTTTTTTTTTGCGAAATTTTTTGCGAAAGTTGACAAATACAGGAAATTTATGGCATTTCACCTCCAGCAAACAACAATTAACAGGAACATAATATCAATGTTATAATTTCCCACAACAATAATGCAACATTACACGTGCGTGTTACAGTTACATTGTTGAGAAGTTATAACATTGATGTTATGTTAATTGGTGTTTGCTGAAACTATACGTGAAGTCGGATTTCAAAATCGTTGCTCTCAACGTTCCAATATTTCTGCATGTCATAATCTAATATATATTCTAATTATAATTACACATCTAGTTATACGAACATCGAAACTCATGACTCGATAAATCAGCTTCTAAAGTTTCACGCGAATGTCGCAGAAGATTTCGCTGCGTAGGTTCTAACGTAAAAACCTGAGCGCAAATTCGGGGCGATAGAGAACGGCGGTGTGCGCCCTGAGAAAAAATCAACGCGGTAGATTCCCGTGAGGAGAATTCGATTTCTCGTAAGAAACTTGGAGAAAGTCGCTCGGGTTCCTTTTAACAAAAGCACAATCGTTCGCGGGACCGACCCGCGAACGCATGCACGTACTCCGGCATTTCGTCACGCGCGACCGACGAGAGCGGTCGCGGATAGAGCGGACGCCGCTCTCGAAGGCCTCGTTAAAGCCGTCGAGCGAGCGAACGGTAGGACTTCGTCCGGGGAGACCTGTCTATTTCTTTTTCTCTCTCTTTCTCTTTATCTCTCACGTTTCTCTCCCGCACGAATCCCAGGCTCTATACCGGCGTTCTACAGAGAAGTCCACGAGAAGGTCTGCTCGCCCACCAGCGGGAACGTGAAGCTCGAAGTGTTCAGGTCCCTGCTCGTCAAGTCGCAGCTAAGCGGTTCCATTGTCAACCAGGTACAGCCCTCCTGCGTCTTATTTCTGAATAATTTATTTATTTATCCTACTTCGTACTTTACTGTTATCGATTATTGTAGGCGATTTTGTTTATCACTGAAGATCAAAATCAAGATCATATTACTGACCGGATCGCTTGAATTTTAATTTCAATAAATTATCATCACGAATACTCCTTTTGTGACTCTTTTTTATATATAGGTTGGTTATTTTATTTTGTTTTGTTTAGGGGGTATTTTTAATATGCGATAGGTGGTAAAGAAAATTCTTTCGCGCTTTCGATTATCAAAATAATAGAATGCGATTACGAATACAGTCTGGACGATTCAAGGTACATTTCTCGATTACATTTTTAGTGTAACTTTAATTACGACTTACAAATCATGTAGACGAATATATTTATAATTTTCTTAGACACTAACTCCACTTTTTAATTCCACATACGAATCACGCGATTAGTTTGTAACTGCTTCAATTTTCTCCGCGTTTTGTTTTATGCAGTTAAACAACGTGGCTTGTATAAGACCTGGTCTTTTTTATCAGTTACTATAAATGTCAATAATTTCCTTACCTCGCGAGAATGGGATTGAATAAAAAAGGAAGAAGGCACTCCGTCAGACCGTTAAAAAGAAATATATTACACTGTGGAGTAAATCCGATAGCGAGTTTAAATGCGGCTGGCGCACTCTCACGGGTTTCAGTTTCTAACATATCGTGCGACCTTTCCCAAGAGAAATTTACTTGTGTTATGTTTATATCTCTATTGCGACCGCAAGACATTTGTATATATCGAGAATTGTATCTTGCGTATACCGAGAGAAATACAACGAGAAATCTATTTTTCATACAGCGAGAAATCTATTTTTATTCTGTACTTTGATGTCTGTTTTCCCCGATTTTTTCGATTTTGATCGTATCGAGTAAACGAACAATTTTAATTAATTAACTTAAGAGGGCATTGTTATTGTTTAATCTCTTAACTTGTTCTCAACTGCAAACCTAATAATTAATTTTTTGCTATCGATTAGAGTTATTATTATTGAAGTTTATTTATTACTTGGAGTTATTACTATTGACGTTTGTTAATTGGCAACACTGTTCTTATCGATCTACTATTTATCACAATAAAAAAAAGTAGACCAAGAGTCATTATCTATTTCAATGTTTATTACATTAAGATAATCTTGTTTTTAATCGCTCCGTTTAATCGCTAGATTTTACACGTCCTGCATTCACAGCAATCAATGCAAAAGGAAAACTTTGGAAAACTTTTATCATTTTTATAAATAATTATGTACCCTACTTTTAATAATATCAATAAAGAATTAGTTCACCAATCAATGGGCAATGAGTTTTGATCCATCCTGTATATATACTGATTTCTTGATTTTGTTCGAAAAACATTTGCAATAATTGTCGATCAGCAATGCGTATCAATTTCATCCGCGAACAATAAGTAAAACGTTAGCTGTTGAAATAGCCTTTGACTCGATTTTAATTGCCACATTAAATAAATTTTAATTGATTAATTTAAGATTAAATTTAATTAAAGATTTAATTCCTTGATACAAAGCTATCGAAATAACCGACGATTGCAAACTATCATGCTCGCTCGCAGAAGATTTTCTCTAACGACTTTTCATCGTTCTTAAAATTATCGCGCACGACGAACAAGAAAATTTAGTCCGATTATCATTCGACTTTCTACTCGGAGAGATAACCAGCCATTTTGTCGCTAAATATATGTCGTTTCCAAGCATAATAGTGTAGCAAAGTGAATATTTATCAGACAAAGATAAGGTAATCGCAAAGTGGGAAAACATCACTTATACGACAATTACATACCTGGAAACCTGCTTACATACCTTACATACCTGCTTACATCAATTTCGAGTGCGACGTTGGGAGCGAAGAAATTCGCGCGAATGATCGTTATCGCTTATTTGGATCGGAAAGGATAATTTGATTCGATCTGCATAATCCGGCCCTCTATAATCCTCGTTAAAGCGTAACGTTTTCCGTCTCGCGTCTTTTCGCGACTTATGTCACCGAGAAAACCAACGTATCTAAGAACACATGGACCTTATTGTGACTGACAGGATAATTTGCTGAATCTACGGTTTCTCGTGTTACCGATTCCGTTGTCTGCGTTTTGGCGCGTTTACTCTTTCGAGGAAAATCTCCACGACCGTGCGTGTCATTTAATGGAGATAACGATGAGCCAATTGCTATTTCTAAGCATTACTGCTGTCGCTGGTATTTCACTCTTATCTAATGCATACGCGCGTGCATATCATCAAACCTGAAATCACGTCTTTCAACGCGGCATAGAAAATTCCAATGAACCGATTAATTTCTTCAAAGTATATTTTCTTTCATCCTCCATTATTCATATTCGTGTCGCAACGTTACCGTTACTTACGGTTTCGTTCCAGTGCGTCATCCAGTTTCGCTTAATATGCATTCAGATTCAAAACATCCGAACGTTTGTATTCAATATTCGTGCGACCGAAAGAAATATTCTTTAGGCAGTTATTTTTCTAATTTCCATGTTACATAATTCTCCGTCCGGATTGCGTCGATGCATTCACATTATCTCACGTTGCAGTTCAGGACGTTCATCCTGTTTTCGGTTTAATCTTTCAAAAGTTGTTGATGCACCAATTATATGCGCAGCACGAGTGTGAATCCCTAAAATCCGATAAAAAATATTTCAGGCGCCGTATTGACGGAGCCTTATCATCTTTAATAACACGCCCATCGATGATAACACGCATGTACGCCCCTTCATAATGATGCAAGATTATGTGGCAGGGTCAATTGTATCGTCGTGTGCACTCTGTGCTCGCAACAACGTCACAGACGCGTTTCATGTTGGCGAGTGGCCTACTCACCTTTTGCCTGTCCGTTTGTATTGCACTTAGGAATTCACTCATGCAGATTTCACGGAAAGTCCCTGGATTTTGGAAAGTTGTGTTAATGAATTTTACACATTAATCCTCGGAGGAACACTGACTTCGTGCAAAATACGAACGTCTAATTTCTGTCATATAAAGTGTAGAGTGATAAATTTCTAATGAACTTAAGAAATAAATTTTAAGTCGTTTTTATGCAAAATATTTAACGAAATAATATTTTTTAATCACCAGTATTACGTAATTTACAGAGTTTAAATCACATTTTAAATTTCCGTAACTTGGGTTACACTCGAAACTGCGTAAAAATATACAATTATATAATTTTATCATCTGCTTATATATTTCCGTTTACATATCTACATATCTGAATGTAAAATTACTGCGCAAAATTTCATCCAATTAAAATTTCAGAGATATAGATATTCTGTTAAAATGTTAATTCATGTCCAATTTTTTATTATAGACATATATGGTAGCTTCGAGAATTTTTATAACGCGAATTAAGAACCTGTTTTCTGCAAAGGTTTCACGAAAAAGTCAGTACGGCTCTGCGACACCGAGAAATGTCACGTCGCATCGTAATATCATTCGCCGTCCGTTTCTCATTCATTGTGCTAACAACACAATCAAAATAGCATTACGCAGGGCCGCGCCGAGGTGTTCCGTTGTCGCGAGTAGAATAGCAATCTTTCCAACTACAGGTTGTCTCAAGATTTACAATGTAAATTTTTAAGACAATAAATCCGTCACTAAATTAAAATCATACAGTGACTAAAAATTAACAATAAAATAATATATTAAGAGAATCGCATTATGTTGAAAAGAAAATTAATTTTTAAATATAATTTATGCTTATAAGACAGATATAATATTTTTTCTATTACTCTGGAAATAATAGAAAAAATATTAATATTCCTGTTTTACTAGGCCGACAGTATTGGCAATACTGTCGGCCTAGTAAAACAGGAATATTAATATTTTTTCTATTATTTCCAGAGTAATAGAAAAAATATTATATCTGTCTTATAAGCATAAATTATATTTAAAAATTAATTTTCTTTTCAACATAATGCGATTCTCTTAATATATTATTTTATTGTTAATTTTTAGTCACTGTAGTAAATAAAATCTTGGAATGTTTGCATCGAAAAAGAACAGACTGAATTATTTTGCAATATTGTTAAAAAATGTATTGTCAAGAAATCGGAATACGGTATGTGAAGAATCTTTACTTTCTCATTTTACTAAAAGGAAAGAAAGAGAGAAAAGAAAACTGTATCCCCCGTTCCAGGCTTTTGCGGAGATGATTTACTCCGAGGCTATATAATTTTACGCTGCCTCTCAATTAACTGCGATAAGATTAACGTACGCTTGATACTTCCGCACGCATACTTTAATATTCGTTCCCAACGCTAAAAACAGTGCGGCGCAACAGCCGGTACGTTTTAACGCAAGATCGTCTTCCTGCTAGGTGAAATCGTTTGATTGCTGTCTTCCGCATTGGCACGCAATGTATGGTACTTTTATCGAAAATTGTCTGCCGTTAAAACCATCGAAACAAACGTCTTCCGTTTTTCTACAATACGCGTTTCTCGTTTTCCACGGCTGTCAAGCTTACGATCCCTGACATAATTTGCGATCGATCGCTAATAAACAATTTTTCATTTGGCAGTCGAACGTACAGAGATTCGGTCTCCCTCACATTTCAACAGTTTTACGAGAGAATAAACGTCTAACGAGACGCGAGACATGTGTGATTTCGATTGTGCTGCCGTCGTATTACAACTCGCGATGAGATGTTTGAGCATCATCTTTTCAGATTATATGTCTTGGGTATGCAAATGAGAGATGATGAGGTGCGCGTGGAGATGTTGCATGACGGCGATCTCTACACAGGACGTCGTTCACGTGCGTCCTTACACAGATGTCATATCCGCCGCTGTACTCATGCAATTGCATCGAACTGTATTGACACGAATGTCAGCGCACTCTCACGTTCTCGTGAGCACCCTCCTCCTTTCTAAAAATATCTTCTAGTAAGAACGTAGTATTTTTTTTAAATCAATATGTTACATTGTATCAAAGGCATTAATCGACGTTGATACAATTCGTGAACGTTTCTCGGTTTTGATAACGAGTTGTGCAATCTATTGGTTGCGCAAAAATATTTGTTCGATATTGTAAACGTTATTATTTGAATCTTATCATATCGCTATTACGATACAATGAGATCATTTTCACGTTCAGTATTCCACGTGGACATGTCCCGCACATGAGATAAAAACAATATTGCTCTCTCACATCTGTTTCACCTCTTTCCATCACCTGTTTACACGACGTATTAAATGTACATACGTTGTATGTACATAAATAAGTCTTTTTTCCTCGTTCTCTTGTCTCTCTCTCTCTCTCTCTCTCTCTCTCTCTCTCTCTCGCTCCTTCACTCTTCTCTTCCACCTTTCTCCCTCCCTCCCCTCTCTCTCTCTCTCTCTCCCTCTCCTTCCGATTCGTGAACGTTTATGGACCTTCTCTCTCTCTCTCTTTCGTATCTCTCCATGAATATGTACTCTTTTTTTCTCTTTCCCACATGAGACTCCTCCCTGTGAATACCTCCGCTCGTGCCTCCTCGGCATGTCTCCTCCGATTTCCTCCCTCGTTATTTACGAACTCTATCACATTCTTTCGACGAACAGGACACGCACATGCATGGCGCTCGTGCGACGATTTGCTGATTCCCGTTGTTTACTTGCGATTCGTATCCAGAATAAGGAATCTATTATTGTCTCAGTATTCCCTCTCGGCTTGAACTTGATTGGCGATTAAGATATAACGACATTCGAGAGAGCAACGAGAAGACGAGGGTGCCCGCAGTGGCGTAGACGACTCACTCTTTTCGACCTACGCTTTTTCTATCTCGTATCTTTTTTTGATAGATTTGTCCTTTTCCCAGAGGAGACAATTGAAAAATCCGACCCGATTTTTGGTCAGTAGATTTGAATAATTTATTATGTTATTTTCTATAATAATTTATTATTATATTTCTATAATAATTTATTATTTAAAAAATGTCTCTCTTTCTAAAGACATAAAAGTCAGCTTGTGCACATTGTCGCATCTTCTCAAATTATAGGATTATAATCAATATCATAAGAGAGGAAAAGGGAGAGGGATCTTTTCTTTCTTTATATTTATGCCTCTGGATGCACTTTTGTTCATTCAGCCTGCACACACACTCGCGTCCTCCGTTCATTGTTTCTTCAAGTACAAACGGACGAGGGATCGAGGGGAGAAGGTAATAAGGGGAGAAGGGGCAACATAGGGAAGGAGAAGGGACGCGATGTGAGGATGGAAGTAGAGGCGGAATGTTGCGGCAAAGTAGAAAAATCTCCGGAATGCAGTTACTTTCATTTATGGCCTAATCCTTAGGCTTCCCTCACAGAGAGTTCGCCGTTATGCCGTTACTCGGGCACGAAGTCCACCTTCGTATCGCCACTGCTTTCTCGGAACTATATATCTTCCTTTCTTATCACCCGTGATTTTGAGCGAACAACCGACTATATTTCTGTTTAAATGTTTTGTTTACTTACCAAAAATAAGAATCAGATATACAAACATAAACTCTTTTAAAAGATTCCTTCTATTCTTCCTTAGATATGGAAACTGGTAGACAGCAAGACGGGTTATCTTACAAGAAGCGGACTGTACAAGGGTCTGGCTCTCGTCGCTTTTGCTCAACAAGGAAAGCAACCGAGCGACAAGTTGCTGGAAAACTCCGAATCCCAAGGTTAGCCAAATTTAAATCGTTGTTCTTCGATTTATGTCGAAATATTAGGCGCATAAATTCCTAAATAAAAGAATATTAAAATGTTTAGTTCAGTGAACACTATTTTGCAATAATCTATCAAAAGTAATATTTTATGAGATAAAGACAGATATAAATTCTGGAATTCCAAACAGATTCTACTTTTAAGAATGCATTTTTATCAAGAAGTATTTTTTAAAATAAAGCAACCCCTCTTCATTTGAACCTTAACCTCTCTTTATTTAGTGTAATAAAAAAATGTGAACTATAATAATAATTGTGACCGATGAAATTGTCAAATCGCAGGCAAACTCGCCGAGCGTGGATAATAATTAATTAAGTGTTTGCGTAACTCGGTTACTTTTTTACAGCGATTCTTTTACGGTATCTCGTTTATTTCTTTTAGCTTAGCTTGCTTCATAAACAAGAAAACCATACACATACAACAGTCTCCTATGTCGTTAACACAGTCCGTATATAGATTGCAAAGAAAGTAGGTCTTGAATAAGTCTATTATCAGACAGGTGTTTAGATAATGCACGTACGTGCTTCAGCAACATGTCAAGAAACCTGTAGGCGTTACCGGAGTCATTGACCAGCAAAATCATTACCGTTTTGCTTATCGCTAGAAAGTCGCATATTATCGCTACTCAAGAAAATTGCGCTGCAACTTTAGAATACCATTGTGTTGTACATGACAAGTACATTGTTTTATAATTTGCTTATAAATAATTATTTAATTATAATAATTATTTATTTGCTAAAGAAAAATTAATTTTATCATTGTTTATACTCGTTTTACTGTGTAAGTTATTATTAAAAATTTTTTTAGTATTCTTCTATATTAATGTAATATTAGATTAACTCTCATTAAAACTTGTCCCTCAATATCTATTTAAAAGAGGATTGTTTTATAAGAATTGACGTTGTTATCATAGATTAGATTTTTGCTGGAATATATGTATTCAGATCTTTCGAAGAAAGAAATTTCTTAAATCTTTTACTCGACAAAGGATTATAGCAACAACTTAGAAAATAACTTTGTGACCTGTTCTTGTTTTGAAGCCGCACGACAGAATCATTCTCATCATAGAGCGTTGAATTATAAATGCACAGAACGAAGACTGCTTTATGAAAGTCGAGTCGTGAATGGTAAAACTGTAGGAACATAAGTACGTAGTCAAGGTATCGCGGGATCAGAAGACTCCTTCGTTATCGAGGTTGCGACGATGATTATTTGTCAAGGTGTTGGAATAATAATGCCGTGAGATCTCGCTCGTCATGAAATAAAATCAGCGAAATGGAACAGTAATACGAAAAAAGAAGACTCTTCTTCTTTTTTTCTCAAACGATTGATGGATTCATTACTACAATTTCATTTTTATTTCGACCGAAATAATAACAGCACCACGAAAATGGATTCGACGGTATCGGAGGAATTGTTGAATTACAAAATTTGGTAGCGTTTTAACTATTCATGTACAACAGGAGCGAGAACAGTGGAAAAGACTTGCGATGGAGAACACTTGCAGTATTCAGAAAAAGTACAATTTATGATTAAAACGAGAGAGGAACAAAGATATTGATAAGACGAAATAAATACATCTGAAAAAGTATGTTTTTCGATCCGTCTTATATATCAAACTTTTGCTTAATTATCTTGAACAAATTTCATAAAAAGCACAAATTAAAGTGAGAAACAAAGATATTGATAGAAGAGACAATATATATGCTCCTAAAAGAATATGACTTTTGATCTGTTTCATACAAATTTTTCTTAAGTTACTTTTAATAAATTTCACTTAAATTGTAAACACACAAAGTGAAATATATTTTAATTATATATTTAATTGTGAATTTTTTATATATATATATATATATATATATATATATAATTTTTGTGAATTATATGAATATAAAGGAATAGGAAAATTTAAAAAAAAATAGAAGAGATCAACTCGAAAAAGCGGCCATGTTCTCGAAGCCTAGAAATATTTGGTCTCGTACTGTCGTATTGGAGAATTTAATTCGTTGAACCTAATGTACATCAATCAAATTCTATTGCTACTAAGTAATCGTACTGTCGTTTAAATGTGACCTCGAGAGCTACCAATCGGCAGCTGTCAGAAAATGCGTCCTTTGCTCGAGAAGACCCTCTGATTCGCAGAATTACCCGTCCCCGCTCTGGGAGATCTGTCGGAAGTGACGCTTCTGGCACAAAGGCTGCACCGGGGCAATCCCGCAAAGCTGAATCACACGTACTCCGACATCTGTAATCTGGACACTATCGAGGTCAACCTCGTTCCCGAGAAGAAGGGCATCTTCCTGAAGCACGTGGAGTATCAAGTCACTAGCAAGGTATTACCGGAGCTCACGTTCTGTCCGTAGAAAGCACACGAAAGGACGTAGCGCGTATTATTTAGACTTTATTTATTTATTTAAATAAAACCTTATCTAGATTTTATCGTAGCGAATAAGAGGAATTACGCCGTGACGAAGAATGTCAACTCACACGAATAAATTTCATGTTTTTAGAGGTTCAATTCTATGGTCTACAGGCGTTACAATGATTTCGTATCGTTATACGATCTCCTTCTAGCTCGGTTTCCTTACAGATTGATCCCCAAATTACCACCGAAGAAAATCGTAGGAGGTAAACACGCATACATAATTGTTAATATAAACTCGGGAAAAGTTACATAATTTTTTGTAGTTAATTGGAAATTTATAAACAACATTTTTTTCATTTCGCCTCGTTACAGCGGACTCACAATTTCTTGAAGAGAGGCGACGCTCTCTTCTGCGGTTTCTCACGCTGATCGCTCGTCATCCGGTAGTGAGCGAGGACCCGATCGTGCAATTTTTCTTCACGTACACCGGGGACGAGACGCAGCACAAGATCCGCGAAGTATTCAGACGCGTGCCCGATGAATTTGCTACGTCCGAGCTGTCGTCGAGGGCGAAGGAGCTGATGCCGCCCGAGACGCTGACCGAGTTTGCGAACAGTCGCGATCAGATACGCGTGATACTCCTCGGGATCTCCCGGCTGAAACACATCGCTGACAGCTTGGCGATCAGGTCACACAATTATGCGGTGGATATGGCTGAGCTGGGCAATCAGCTAAGCACTTTGGCCACGGAACAGTATGGTACCTGGGTCACCGGCGGTTCCAACCTTTGGCAAGAGATGAAGAAAGGGTTTCATGTAATTTCGAAGTAAGGGTTCAATAAGAAAAATGCGATTGACATTTCACATTGTTTTTTTCGTTCTTTCTCGAAAGAATTTTTTAACGAAGACACTTGAGATTTCACGTTGTCGCCACGTGATGTACAATACAATCGTTCCCTTCATTTTCAGCTTTAGAGGAATTTAGTTTTTAAATTTTCGCGGAAATTTTAGAGAATTCAACCTGCTGTCGACCAGAGCCCTTCAACAAGCGGTCAGAGAAGAGACCATGGTCTGCGAAAGGCTGAATCTCCTGCTTGATATTTTAGTCGCACACAGGATGTTGTGTGAAAGACACGAGCGAGGTGTCAGTGCTGATCACCAACGTGCCCTGTCTACGATGCTTTCTCTCAAGAAGCGGCAAATGCAAGGTGTTATTCGCGGTACCGACGTACGTGTCAACTTAAGATTTATTAGCCAGTAAACCATGACTCTCCCGCGCTCATCACACAGACTATAATCGACGCGATAATTTAACCGACAATCGCGTTGTCGCAATTGTATAATTACTCGTCAAGTTTGTAGTAGTATATAATTTGAGAAATCGCGGAGATTTGCTGTTGTAAAGAGTAAGCGTAACTTCTTGCGGCCTTACGTAATTCGTCATAGTTGGCGAACGCGCATTTCGAGAAGAGTGTACGCGATTTTATCATATGTCCAGGCCGACACCGTCGAGTACCTCGAAAACAAAATGGTCTCCCAGGAATCTGTAATCGCCAACGTCGAACTGAGGAATTGTTTCTCGCTGCTTTGCCTGCACATGGAGACCCAACTCGTCCACGCGCATCTAGAGATACTCGCCACTGTGCTGCAAAGTCTCGTGAGTGTGCAGATTCGTGGACATTCCGAGGTAAATATCACCTCAGTAATATGAGTACTAACATTATTTGATGATTAACAAACGTGTTTATTTGCAAACAAACCGAAGAGGTCTCGGTGAGTTGTTGCACAATATTTTTTGATATTTATATTCGAGACTCTTTCTTCTTTTATCTTCTTTTTACGATATATTTATAGCTCCACTATGTTATTGCGCTATTGTTTTCCGCCACGTCTAAGCAAATATCTCTAGTATTAGAACACATACGCATACATCAGCGGATCTACGATCAAATTGCTGATGCAAACGTTTGTTTACAGTTGGCTGAAGTGTGGAAACTAATCGAACCGACGATTACAAAATGTTTGCCCGAGAAGTTAGCAAGCGGATCAAACGGAGGATAGCGAACAAGAATAGCGAAGTTTCGTCCCGACAGATCACATAGTGTTGCCAAATAATTGATAATCGAAATTTATATACAATTCCAATTAAACATGACCGTTGACAATATGATTGTCGAAGATAGAAAGAAGAAAAATGTACAAAATTTCCAATATAATTTTCCATTAATGACATTGACCACATTCTATATCTATTTACATATAGATTCTATATCTATCTGATTATATAGATTCTTGCAGCATTTGTGTATCCTTTGATTATCAAGTGATTAAATATCACGCACGACATTTAAGAGACATTTATCTTTTATTATTATATAACGATTATTATATAATGAAGAATCTCGAATATGTATAGTGCGTTCAAGTTTTAAACATTCCCTGTTGTGTACTTAATATATTTTATGAATCAGCGAACGATATTATATATATTTTTAATTCTCTAACGTTAAACCGCTATGTACATAAGAACTTATAGGTTGTATATACGCGCATCGATATATAGGTATATCGATGCGTGAAGAGTGCCTAAGTATTGTAAATATATATACATATATAAACTCGAACACATTTTGCAAGAGAATTTATATTCATTTCATATGTACACATAAATAGCATGAGAATCTTTTATGTGTCACGTTGATCGTGGCTGCTCTCCATGTATTACGTATATTAGTGTCTCAGAATTATCGTTATTTCTCTGATTTGAAATTTTATTTTAATTTACGTTTGTAATTTAATGATAATTAAAACATTTGATAAAAATTAAAATTCTGAAGCTCCATTAAAGTTTTTTAAGGAAGAACTTATATAATTCCAGAGTCAATCAAGATATTCATAAATCCGACGATAGTTCCGAGACGTTTTGCATGATGCTCATTTATAACATTATGGTGAAATATATTGTTATAAAAACACGTTTTCATTTTTTTTTATTTTAAAAAATCAAATGATTTTAGCGTAGTGATTATCTCAGCGAATATTGAATGTGAGAATATTTATTAGCGGCAAAAGATCGAAAGTAATGCGCTTGTTATCAACAAAGACATGGCAGTCCACTATAATAATACCCCCAAATACTCAAATAGCATATTTTTTCATAGTTTTTTACACAAATACGAGCCAATGAAGATGCGTTTTATTTTCGGAGGTAACACAGTCCACTGCACCAGCTTGAACCACAACATCACAGATGTCGGCACGAGGATCTCGTCTAAAGATTTTGATGAATATCATTTAGGTGTTCAAGATTTCGATAAACTTATGCGCATTTTACATTAATTGACGTGACGTTTGATCCCAGATAAGATCTTAAAATAAAAAAGCCACAGAATTTCATTCAATTTTATTCGACGTAACTCTTGTTCCTCGATTTATATCAAGGAGGGCACGCATTACGTTAAGGTAGCCGCGAAACATTAATTATTGCTGGTGGTCAGAGTAGTAATTTGTAAGGACACCGAGCTAGCGGCGTCGTCCCTCGTAAACGGGAGCGTCGAATGAGTCGTATCCGCGCGCCCATCAATTCGAAATAAGGTCCTTAAAAGCTTCATCGAGCATTCTCGTTCCTCGTCTAGCACGCGTAGTGCTCTTTGAACGTCCAGCATTTTAGATTAAAGACGGTTAACCGACCCTTTCTCTTCCACGTATCCTGTGGTATCGTCGAGAGAATAATATTCGAGTTTCACCCGGGTGGAAGTAACATTTGCCTCTGACATTTCTTCGCGAAACGACTGTGACGGAGACTTCGCGTAACACAAATTGATTGATACGTCGGATGAATATCCAAGTATCTAGAATTGTCTCCCAGAAAAATACATATACAATAAGAAGTACATCAAATTAAAATATTATTTTCTCCTTACAACGAGCCTTGCAAATCCTTTTCTCCTTTTGAAGTAAGTATTATGAAATTCCAAAACATGTATTATATAAACATTAATATAAAATTAATATTATTATATAATAATAATTTGTGTAGTTCTTTGATAGTTTCTCTATTGACCCACAAAAATTATTCGTATTAACAGAGCGTAATTATCAATTACCTTTTTTAATATTTACCCTTTAATAATTACCTTTTTTAATAATTTACTTTTTTCCCTTCAAGATAAAGGCATTTGTTAAGAGTATCAAAATAAACACTAACTGAATGTATGCAACATTGAATGAAAAATTAATTATCATTATATAGCGACGATCTGTGTGATGTTTTAATAATTAATCTACAAAAATCATTTGTTTTGATAAAGTGTAATTAGCGTTGCGATTCGACAATGATTGACAGCTGCAACGCGATCCTCGCCGGTTCTCCGCCACGCTCAGAAAAACTCTCCGACCGTCGCGGGAGAACTCTTCCGTTGCACTTGAATGTCAACATCATCAGATAACGTTCCTCGGCAAGCAATTGAGAATTCGAGAGTAAACGAGTTCCCTTCCCCGCAAGCGTCCTCTATCGTCGGGGAATCGTTGAGGGTGGAAGGGTGTATACGCGCACGGGAAAAAGGAACGGGCTACTGAACATTGCAGAGGCAATTTTCCCCGACAATGCCGGTTACTTTGTTCGTCCTCCGTGCGTGCATGCTTTGTAAATCACGCGTGACTCGGATGCATTCTGTTTCTTTCGCCGGCGCCGCCGGAGAAGTTCCGAAAGAGCGCCGGCATATCGTGGCGTAGTTTTCAGGGAGGATGAGGAGGAACGCGGAGGGACCGTGGTGAAACGCGATGCATTAATTAGACGCCTTAGGCCATACCTACTAATTTGCCTCCTTTGTGCTCTACATCGCCGTTCTCAACATCGCTGTTCGTCCGCGTTATCCTCGTTTACGCGTATGTAATTCAATTGCCTAGACAGAAGATTCTTTCCGAAGACTCCAAGGACGGTAGCTTTGTCGCTTTTGTTTCGCGACATTTTACGATTTTTCGCGTTTTACCTGGATTTATTATTTTGCATTGTAAAAATGTACGACTGAATTAAAAATCGACAGCGCATTCGAGCTGTGCATGTCGTAATCGGTGTCCTCGTTCTTTCTAATCTATTTATCTTCATATCATTTGTCCAGTTTGGACAAAGCGACACGGGTATGAAAAGTTAATATAACAATTCTGCTAATTGCCTCTCTAATTATAAATGTTTAGTCCCTTTCTAATTGTGATAGTTGTTTCTCCTGACAGTTTCATGAAATATGGAAATACATAAGCATTAAATGTGACAATGCGATTTTTGACCGGCGTGGATTTTCTAAATTGGAACACCGAGAATAAAATGGAACTTTGCATGTGAATGATGTGTACGTCCCGCAGCGTGAATGCAAAATTGTCAAGAAGAGCTTCGTTAAAAGTGTAAAATTTTCTTCTAAAAACCATCCTTTCTCCACTCATCTCTTAGTTGCGTTCTTGCGTTAAAGGGTGACTTTTGCGGTCATTGGGCATTGTTGAATTATAGACTTGCGCGCTGCAACGACGCGTGATGCTACCACCGAGATGCTACCAACAAGATATAGAATCGTCTCGTTATCCATGACCAGCTAGGCAAGTGCGGCTCGTTAAGGGGATTCCCTTTGACGAGCTTTTTTTTTCTCTCTCTTTCTCTCTTCCGCTCGCTACTCCTACTCGCGCATCTCGTTTGCAGGATTTCACGCTGCTGCATAAGGAGATGATACGATTAAAGTTGCGCATTTGCAATTAGACGTATGTATGTACATAGCGAGGAGAAGTGTAATTAGATGTAAGCTTGTTTATTCGGAACAGAGATGTTTTGTCTGTGTTGGAAGCGGTACGTTACGGTTGTCGGCACGTGCGCGATTAAACTCGATCAGAATCCTCTATTCGTTGAAATTGACTTAGCAGATTTCTTGCTTCCGGTAGAACGGTAAAACGGGTGGGTGGATGAAATCGCGTTAACGCGGCACAATGGTTGTTCCATTCGCGTGATTAGGCGCGATTTGTTGTCAACCGGATACCGTAGACTCCAATTCGATAAATTTCCTTTCTCCATTTGGAGCGACGGGCGTTAAATAAAGTTTGCAAATTGAGATTGCGCGATAACGGCCGCGGAAGAATTAGCTTCTCGAATCCTGTGGCGTATTCGACAACGGGATTCCCGTAATCCCGAGATTTGAAGGAAACACACGCACCTCAAGAAACGTCGCATCATAGACACGCGCCACGGATAAATCGCGTATCCACTCGTTCGTTTCATTTTGGATTTTACGGACGGACGAATCGGTAACGACTGCAGAATTTTGCCGGCTGCGACCCTCGTACCTTCGTATATCGCGCACGTGAAATTTTCTGGCGAGAGTCACGACGATGGCTGACGCGTTGAGAAAAAGCGCCTGTGGTTTTACAAAACGGTGAGCGATAATTTAATCCGAATTTGCAGAGCTCGTGCCAGAGAAATCCGAAGCGAGAGTGGATCGCGTAAGCCATGGTAGCATTCAGAGATAATTATAAAATCACTGGATGATGATAGAATTTCGTACTCGATCGAATAACTCGCAAATTTCCTGATTTAATATGTGTTGTTAATAATAATTACTCGTGTGCTTTGTACTGGCGAAGAAATAAATCCTGTCATTTTCCTACTTGACTGTTGTTTTATCGAATAAATCACTTAGAATTATTGCCAAGAGAGAGAGAGAGAGAGAGAGATGCTGAGTGAGGACATTTTATGTCATGTTTTCTTTTATATCACTTCGTGTGATACGTCCTACGTAATAATCTTATCCAAGTATTGTTATGAAAAAATTTTATTTTATGCTGGAGTATTCTAAGATTTATACAGATGTGAGATATATGATATATATTATACATACATATGCCCAGCAATAAATGCAATTATTTATACGGATTAGCATGCGGATAGCTATGTGGATTTCATGATCTATCTCATATATCTTCATTATGAAATGTTTAAATGATATCTCTAACAGTACTAATATCGCAGTAGAATATCTGCGTTGGATAAATTCATTCCCGAACGAGAATTCGTTTCATGCAGCTCGCACATAATTCGTCCGGAATGATCGTCAGGAACGAATCGTGCAAAATTCGCTTTTGGGGGTGGGTTCGGTGCACCGCGGCAGGAGAGAAAAAGAGAGGGAAGCGGAGGGGTTACACTCTTTTGCCGAGCTCTGACGATCCTGCCTGGTTTTACATTCGGTGCGCCGGATTTTTATTGTCGACCTGTTTCGCCGGAAGGATGTTGCTGCCTCCGGAGGATTTAAAGCGCCATCCCGGTATTCTCTATTCTGTGTTGCGCCGCGGGAATAAACCCCGCTGGCTGCCTGTAAAACGCATCGGTTTTTCAGCAGTTAGGTTACTTTCCGCCACGCTGAAGACGGTGTTGCTACACGTGCCTTGACACATGATTCTGGAGACAATGACGAGAAGGATGCAAAGAATGTAAAAAAAAAAAAAACGAATTAAATTAAATTCTCAATATTCATACTTTATCATTTTGATTGATGTCATTCATCTGGTGATGTGCAAGTTTCCGCAAAAATCTTGCCCCCTATTCGTAAGTAACAATTTTATTTATCCGATTAAGAATTTGACTAAGACATTACAAAAATTATAATATATTAAATTATAATATAATACATTATATTATAATATATATTGTAAATTTATTACATATACATTATACTATAAATATTATATTAATTAAGTAATAATTATATTAATTAAATTATAATATAAATTTAATATCATAATATAATATATATTAAATTTATAATATATTATAATTGTTAAAATATTAAGAAACAATAAAATATAAAAAAAATACATTAGATTTATTAAAATACGAATTATTTTTTGTTTTTTTACTTATGTATGTTTCAATTACAAGAAAATCTATTATTTCGGTGACAATTTTATTTATTCTATCTAAATTTATTCTATCTAAAATTATATTATTAAATATATAATAATATATGTAACGTATGTATTTTTTATACGTATTTTTCGTATGATTTATTTTGCATAATCTGAGTTTCTCTGTATTGTAAACATCCGTGTTTTTCGACTTTGGACCTTTCAATGTCGAAAATCAGCTTATTAGCAGTGAATATGTTAATTAATTAGAGAAGAAACATAATTTACGTCAAATGTATGTAACGTTAAATATTTCATGAGAAAAAGCTGAAAAGCACAAATATCCGTGTAAAGGGGAGCCTATGAAATATGATACAACATACCACGCGCCTAAAGGCTAAATAAAACACGCTATCAACGGGTTACAAAGGCTATAATCTAAATATCATAGCCCCTAAAAATACCTTCACACAGTTTCACGTGTCAAAAGGTTACTATCCACGTAATGTATAGTGTAAAAGATATGCACGTCAGAACTGCGAATTTGATTCCCAGACGATTAATCAGGCTATTCATAAAATACGATTTCGACTTGGCGCTGATTCATGCGAATGATTTGAATGCGAAGGCGCAGCACCTTAGAAATATAACGCAAGAATCATTATTCACAAATATATATATATATACATATATATATACAATATATCATGTATATCGGCTTAAAGAAAGTACATATAACGATCGCGAAACTGGAGACAGTAAATTCGTCTGAATGCGAAAATAAATGAAAGCGAGCGTCTCTCAACATCGAAAGTCAATGTGGTATATTTATCATCATACCACTTTACTCTTAGTTAAACAGACGTATATCCGATATTGAATAATCTACCTGCGCTATCAGGTTGACAGCACACTTCAAGTTTACCGTAATTGCTTGTACGCTTCTTGAACAGAGGCGAAGGGCATGGGGTATAGATTGCGATAAATATAGACTGTAACCGACATGCTGACAATATTATCGAAAGGTAATATAAATTATAAAATGAAACTGAATACAACTGCATCTTCAATGTAATAAAATAATTAATTTTGTTTTATTTCGCAATGCATAAAACCCATAACGGGTATATTTATAATTTTATATAAACGGGTATATTTATAATTTTATATAAACTGCATAAATCTCCAAAATCTATGAATTCTCGACCGACCTTTATTTAATTGTGCAATAATTTTTCTAGAAACAAAGTCGTATAATACACGCATTAAATATTTTTAAATATTTTTTTTAATATATGAAAGGCACATTTTCAAGATAGATTCCGGATAATAAAAGAATTAGCGTAGTCATATCCCAATACTGTATCTTCGCATTAAATTATTACAAAGTTTGCGACTGTTTAATCAAGTGAGTTCGAAGATATATGCGTTTGCCAAAGTCACAATACCTCATGCAGAAATTGTCTACGTTGCTACGTCTCTATTTCCGAACTCTGTTTGTTCTTCGTTAAAATACGCGATCATTGAATAATCCCTCACAGTTGACAACGTTTAAAATTTCCTTCAGCTTAGTACGCTCAGTTCAAGCAGACACAAGAGATAAAGAATATAGTTTTCTGCACTCGCGATAAAGTGCAATTAATACAATATATTGTGGTAAACAAAAAAAACAAAGACTTTAGAAATAGAAAACGGAGAAGAGTCTTTATTCTTGAGGAAATGAAAAAAAAAAGGAAAAAAAACTGCGTCACGGATATGATTATTGATACGAGAAGCGTCGTAAGAGATGCGTAAGTATGCACGAAGGAGCGATTGGCATAATCGCCCGGCTCGGCTCATAAATTACTTAGACATCGATCATTATTATACAGCTTGTAGTGTCATTAGCGTAGGATATCTTATGTTATCGAGTAACGGCGGATTTGCATATCAGATTTCCGGAGCCGTCTTAGCCGATGCACTCGACATTGATTCCCGCAACAAATTCCTTCGAGATGTAGCGGGAGCAAGAATAACAATGAGATCCGAATGGTTTGAGATGTTTCTTCGAATCCTCTTTTCCCATAAATCTTTCTTTCTTTTTTCTTCTCCAATAATGCCAGGCAAATGAGTTTTCTAATAATATCCGCATACTCAGATTATATCGCTCTAAAGTGAACGTAATCACACGCAAAACGATCATAAAATAAATTGAATAATAAAAATAGAAAAAAAGATATCTATCCCCCGTAAAAGGAAAAATTGAAAAAGTGGGAAAAAGAGAAGAGAAGATGGTCTTGCTTCCCCGGTCCTCCTCCCTCTCTCCTTCGCTTTTCATTGCTTTGCATGCATACGGAGTGAAAAAAGATGGACGAGCGCACAGAAAAACGGCGAAGGTGAAAGGGAGACGCGACGACGGGAGAAAGACAGCGGATGCTGGGATCGATAAGCATTAGCGACTATTTCACAAGCACAGAATCCACGGCGTGGACCATGCACAGCCCTCTTTTTCATGCTTTCCACTACCCTCTCCGCGGCTGACTTCGTCTTCTCTGCTCCGCCCTCGCAATACGTCAGCATTGTGCCGAGAACACCCTGTTGCAAAACACGCCGCCCTCCCTCTTCTTCGTGACGGAAAGGCGGGGGTGAGGAGAAAGAAACAGAGAGAATGCATCTAAAGCGCACGGATGCAAGTCGTGCATCGGCAACGCTAAGGTATATAAACCCTCGGCGGAAAGCGCGAGTCACGTCCCGTAGACGCGAGACTACCTACCTACCTACCATACCTACCTATCTCGCGCGAACCTTTCAGTCGCATGCAGACAGTGGAATTTGAACTAAGACAAATAGTCATTGTTTCGAAGTTAATGCTTCGTCGATAGTTTTTCTTGACGGAAAATTCGGACAAACAAAGGCTTCTCAAAGTTATAAAAATAAATAATAAAATCCCGTTTATCAGTTTGCAACTTCAATCTCGTGTCAATTTAGTTGATGCGAGTTTATAGTTTAACGTCGTTTGTTGAGAATGAAAAGAAAACAATAAAAACGTGCAGAAAACAGTGTGTGAATTTGCACTTATTGTTAAAAAGAATCGATTGCAAACTTTCCGAAGAATCTGTAAGTAATTTGACATGCATTGCGATAATCAATTCGTGAAATTCCGTTTTATAGAAAATGAGAATTATGTCGCGATAACATCGTTTCAATGTCTAAACTAAATACTTTTAATCTGTCCGATAAATAACAATAACGTACTTTGATGTTCAAATTCGGGACTCGATTCTCGAATCCCGAATTGTCACTTTAAAATAAATACGGTAGCTTTCGTTTAACTCCTGCAAATTCAATCGAAGACGGAATCAATGGAGTTCAACCAGTTTGATCACTTCGATATGTTCACCCTTGGCGTAGAACCACCCTCACGATGACCTGATTTCGAGGAACTAGTTCATCCGTAACTTTCACGCTGAAAATCCGTGCGGCCTATATTACCTTTGTTCAACTCGTCAGGATATTTTATTATTCCCTCTACGGATAACTCGCTCATAAGACTTATCACTCATAAAAAGTATATCAATGACAGAGAGAGAGAGAGAAAGAGAGAGATAATAGAAAGAAGGAGAAGAAAAGTGTGTGTTATATACAAATAAAATTATGTATGCAAACATGCATTTTTTAATACTAGAACTATCAACGATTAATTTCTATATTGGATTGAGTTGCAGATTTTTAAATAAAATTCTAATGCATTTGATAAATTTGAATGAAATACATTTAAATTTTATTTAAAAATCCACAACTTTATTAATTCAAATATAAACTAGACAAAAATCTTCACAAATTTATGAATCAATCCAGCATATATCTTTAAAAAAAGAAATGAAAGGAGAAAATAAATCGATTAATTTAATCATCGTATCGCAACAAAGGTCACTGAATATCTCAGAAAACATATAAATTTGAATAATTTCATAAAAAATTGCAAATCAGTTATTTTGATTGTTTTTTCGTAGTTTTGATGTTAAGGAAGTTCAAAAACTTGTGAATATAGATAATTTATGTGTAGAAAAATAATATTGACAAGAATCAATGCAGATTCGATGTGAACAACATGAGTAACACGCTTGATATTTTCGTCATCTTTGTACATGTAAAAAATTGATACAGGGAAAAGTAATTAAGATAGTAATTTGGTATTTAGTACACATACATTAAATTTCTGTCAAATTGCAACATGCAAAAGATATTTGAGAGCAACCATCCCTCATAGGACGGGCGGTTAGTCAGACGTTCTGCATAATTTAATACGGTAGCGAATAAACTCATTTGTAATATGTACGACGCGATGCATTCTTTAAAACTGTGCGAATCGTTTTGCAGCAGCGGCACGCGCAGTAAGAAATTGAGGTGACATGCTCTTCATATTAATGCACAAGCGGCACATGCGGCGTTAGTACGACCTGATTTCGCGACGCTGCAGTCCGGTAAGAAGCCGGTTAATCAAAAATAATATTCCGTCGTTATATGCGCAGAAACTCGAACACGGCCGGCGATAGGAACAGCATAATATGCAACGATTAATTGCGGTATATTTATCGTCAGCCGTATTTCGTAAATTACGATGTTCTAAGTCCACTGCTAAGGCCATCGTGCAAATTAACGCTAGGCATTACGACCCGCCTCCTCTTGGCCTCCTTGAGAGAGAAAACGTCCGCTGTACCACACACACGTACAGAAACGCATATGTGTTTACGCGCATCTAGTGACATGGCCCGTGCAAGAGGATAGATATTATGTTTTCTCGAGAGCGCGTCTTGCGCAGCCGCGTGTAAAATGTTCGACTAGCGAACTCCTTTACATCACCGTACCGCTGTAAAGGCGAAGGAGCATGATATGCGATCAATTCAAAACGTAATTAGTTTCGTTCAACTGAATATTCGAGTGAAATTTCAGAACGCGAAAATTTCAATGAATAATTCAAATGTAAAATACGTGGATTTACGGATTAAAAAATGCGCCAATCAGTATCCAAGACTCCCGAGAAAAATATCGAAGTCAGAGTTTCAAGGATGATTAATTTAAAGATTTAAGAAATGGGGAATCGTTCAAACATTTCAGATCTTATGAGAAGAACAATTACTCGTGTGTTTAACGAAATGTTCAAATTTCAAAAAAACATTAAAGAAAATTTTACATTTAAGAATTTGAGAACTTGATTCAAGACTTTATATAAAAATAACGTTAAGAAACTTAAAATAGAAAAAGATTTAGAGGGGGGGGGGGTTGAAATTTTGTGATTGTAAAATTGACATAAATCTTGTTCCGCTCTGTCCCCAGTTCTTTCTGTTTTAAGAATCTTTACCGAAGTAATTATACTTGCGATTTCTCTCGCAGTTAATGAAGGTGCTGAACGGACAAAGTATGCAAAGGGCAAAGTACTAATTTACCATATTCCTGTCCGCTATGCGGGGATTATGCGAATAATGCGCGAAAATTACGCGAGCAATTAAGAAGGTCGATTAAACGTCTTTGAGCTTTTATACCATTTAAATGTAATCTGTGAGTCTTAATTCGTATACCATTAATTAGATGCAAAATTGTTGCGCAAATAATATCGAGCAATTTATATGCTGAAAATAAACTGTATTTATTGATAAGGATGTTTGATTAACGACGTGCTTTAAGCCCGTGCCTTAAACCTCTTCTATTATCGTAAATCCATATTGCTTCGATTACGTAGTTGCAATTTATATGCTTGATTAAGCACTGCGCGAAATTTTCCTGGGACAACGTGAACGTCTATACTTCGCGCGCGCGTTCCAACTTTTCCATTTACGCGGAACGCGACAGCAAACTGCATATTACGGCTAACTACAGCGAAACGAAATGAAGCCTTTATTATTAACGTTTCCCGTTTTAAATGTTCGCGTTTGACGAGTTTAGCTCCTCCAGAGCCGGCGAAAAACTTGAAACAGGATTAGCGATTTCTCTGTAACGAGAGTTTATTTAAATATTTCACGTTCAACACAGTGTATTGTCATTCACGCGGATTGAATTTAGCAGAAGTTTCATCTCCTTTCACTTCCACTTTATTACTCAAAGTGCAACGTCTTATAAATTAAGCTCCGAATTAAAACATAAATTTAACAGAGATTTAAGAGCTTCCGTTTTTCTTCATATTTTCACGCAAAACTTGATTCGCGAAAAAATTCTTTTCTGTCGTAAATAAATACAAAGACTATTCGCTCGTGTTGGCATCGAAACAACAGTAATTTTAGTTTCTATCGTCCGCAGTTCGCAGGTAGCTTTTGCAACTTCTAAGGTACTCTACATGACATTTTACTTTTATCGCTTTGCATTTGCCGGCGATTCACGTTCGGTTTTGTTGCACTGAGTGATTCCAAACGCATTCTGGGGACAGAGAGTTTCTAGTTTCGCGAAAAGCGAATGGGAAATATCTAAATTCCCACGTGAGGCGTCGTTAGCGAAAGTAATGTGTCCTCGTGGCGCAATGGCGCGTTAAATACTGCAACTTTCAGTTAAATCGTGTAACCGAATAGCAGTAACAACCTATGTCAAATGCGTCAAGCTTCTATTTAGCACAATCTCGCGATTCATCGAAATTTCCAATTTATCTGAATTGTTAATCATCAATTGTTAATGTGCAACTAGCACGACGCAATCACGGAAGCGCATCAAGTTTGGTATGCTGAATAGTATTAATATATGATAATCTTTGTCATCTCTATCGAAATGGATTTGAAACAGTGAATAGGAAATTCTACATATTACAAAAAATATAGTCACGAATATAGATATGTGGTAATCTTTGTCATCTCTATCGAAATAGATTTGAAACAGCGAATAGGAAATTCTATATATATTAAAAAAAACACATATTTTAAAAAATATACATATAGTCTCTCTGTGCGCGCGCACGCGTGTGTATGCGTGTGTGATAACCTTTGTCATTTCTATTGAAATAGATTTGAAACAGCGAATAGGAAATTCTATATACATTAAAAAAAATAAAGATAACAAAAACACTCTACTACGTATATTTTAATGCATTTTTAAAATGCACGTAGATTTTTCGTTAAGATTAAAAAAATATATATAACATTTTTTCTATTCGCTGTTTTCAGGTTGATTTCGATGGTAAAGATTATCATTATGTATTTTTAAAATTTATGTATGCGAGTAATAAATAAATAATAAATACATAAAAACATGTTTAAGTCTTATAAAATATTATAGTCAACTATTACTGTTTAAGCATTTCACAATTTTATTTCGATTACGAGTTAACGCGATCAAAATATTTTATATTAAATATTAAAATAAATAAATTCGCTTGCAAGTTTATGGCGTTTTATTTCATCCACCACATGTATAAATAATTATCCTGTGCGGACGCAACGAATTTGAAAAATGAGTGGCGCGAAAAACAGGCCGTCAAAACTGTAGACGCGCAAACGGATCGTAAAAACGCGACAGCGCGGTCGTTTCGACGTATCGATATTTTTTTCCTCTTTTTTTTACGGAACTTCATATTGTAAAAAAGAGCATACGGAAGAGCGCATCGCTTTTCGGTACCCGTCGCGTCGGCGGAAGTCGTTTCGTGGTGTACGATCGCGTGATATCGAATAACACACGCGATATCCGGCGTAAGAATGTAGCAAGTTATTCGAATCGTATCGAATAAGCTCGTATCGACTCGTACATCGCTATATCGGATGCGGCGGCGGTACAATCCTCTAAAACTTGATCCTCGCCGCGCCGCGATAAGCTTTCGTGTAAATACTTCCGACGGCTTGGCTGCGTACGAAAGAAAACGGTGCGCGAGAAAGAGCGAAGTGGCTATTTCGCAGCCATCGTCCGCCCATTTCGTTGTAACGACGAGCGCAAAAGAAAGGCACGCCTTTGAAAGCACAAGGCTGGCGAATTTTATCGGAGTTCAGTAATAGGGGTCGGGCTTGTATCTCTTTTTTTAATTACAAGCACGCACGCGTGCACGTCGGTTTTGAGATTTTTTCTTACCGTGCCCCGCTGCGTGCCAGACGGTCGCCACAATGATTAACCTGATAATCGATATCCTGATAATCCCTAGCGTATCGAAAATTGAAGCAGAATGTTCACAATGATAATTGATCGTATAAATATAAATATTAAGAGATTACATACCTTCAGCCGGCTGAAAAATACATGATTTTTAGGAATTTTTTAAGAGCGGCAATGTAATAAATTAAATATGTCAGTGTTACATATGATTTATTAGTTCTTAAAATATAAGAAAATAATTTTTTTATAATTTTTTTATTGTTTGTTTTATGGCTCCTTAGACCCTTGCCACCAAAGTCTGCATGATTCCGCCTTGTGAAATGAATAAATATGGAAAATACAAAAAAATTATTGTAAAGTGATGTTGTCGTTATAGTCTTTTGAGTCAAATTTTTTAATTTCAAAAAAATAAAAAAAATTAAATTTTTTCATGAGAAATTTTACTCTCTAATTATGCATAAAAATTTTACTTAACAAAAATTCCAAAAATTGGCTCGAGAGACTATAAAGAAAAGTATTCTGAGCGATTTAAAAAAAGATCCATCAAAAAATATTAAAAACTTTTTGTTGAGTTATCATGTCGACCGTGAGGAAAAACACGGTTTTGAGAAAAACGCGTTTAGTTTTAGGTCAGCATCTTTCTGTACAGTGCGCGCGCTCACATTATTCATTATATCTTCGTCATTTTTAGGAATATATCTTTATAATTTTTTTTAAAACATTCTGCAAACTATAGAGAATGATAAACAATAATATTTAAAAAATCGATTTTTTGAAAATTCTGAATGTAACCACCCCTTGAGACAATAATTTCGAGGAATCGAGTTTTAAGAAGGTATTTTTCACTATAAATTTAGATTATATTTCTGAATATATTCTAAATCCGTTATCCGTTACACGACATTGTGAGTCTAGATTGTCACTAGTATAGATATCGAAGATGTGAGCTTCTAGTGTTAATAAAAGAGAGAAGATCCCATATGCAATATATTAATCTAATAGCCTATAAGCAAGACGTGATACAGCCCTTACATCGGAAAAAATCGTGCGCTTATCTCGGGCTTATGTGTTCACTATCGTTGACCTTTACTCCTGGACACTAATTCCGAGTACACGTAATCCGCACGAAAAGTCATTTCTAAAAGGGAACCTCATATCACATCGCACAAGTTGGATAAAGTTTTCTTATCCCTGCGTTAATTTTATTTGCGTTGATGAGGACATGTGTTTGCTGTTTTTCTGGCAAGAATTCGATAAACTCCGTCGCAATTTTGGACAGGAAAGCAATACAAGCGAGCACTCAGTTTATTTATTTAGGATTCACTATATATTCCAATAGTATTGAAATTGTTTAGAGAACCGTAGACGACTGTTATTAAGATAAACTTAATATACGCGAGATGTGTTTAATATAATACAATATTTCATATATGCATGATACAAAAATGTTGCGAGAAAGATCGCAGAAAGAGATCGATCGATTCGCGATGACGTTAATTTCCCAATACGACGTTATTCCGGTATATCGGGAGCACGGTGGATAACGCGACATGTGATTCGTGAATCACGGACTTGCACGCATTCGTGCCTATCCATCAGAATTAACGGCGGCGCACGCATTATTCCCGCGGTCAAATCTATCCATCTGCTCACAGTATATTGAAAGCGCAGAAATGCGCGCGACTGCATTATCGGAATTATTTTGACGCGTTGCGTCGACCATCGGGTGCATAATGTATGAATATTTCGCGTTGAAATCTTTCTTGGAATCCTAATTAATAACATAATAATATATTGAGAATTGAGAATCCTGGCAGCTAACATTTTTTAACAGCTGATGCAATCTTGGCTTTTTGCAGGAAAAAAGGTTATAAGATGCAAAATGTATCTGTCAGAATATAACGGGATTCAACAAAGTCTTCTTGGCAAAATTCATATCGACATTCTCTGACTTCTTGAAACCATAAAATTTGTAACGATATTCTAGTGACGTAATCCCTTACGTTCATTTCGTTTCAGATAAAAAAATTTTTCGAATTTGCTTGATAACAATAAGCCTTTCCTTATTTCTAAAAGAAACGCATTAAAAGTCTCTAGAGAAGACTGTAAAATCTGTACCATAAGATTCTTATATTTACACCTAAAGTTTCCCGTTTCTCATTTTACGCTGATATTAAACGCGATATCTCAGTATTAGAAAAGTTATCCATTTTGTTCCAGATTTAATACCAGAATTTTTTTCTGAGGCTTAATTCTTGGGAAAAAAATAGAAGTTAAATACTCGTAAGAGAGGCACGTGTGAAATTTTCCTTAAAATCAAAGATTGATTTTAACATTTACCACAAAATTTTAGTCATTTAGTAACTAAGTATATTTTAAAAAATAGATAATTTTAGAATATGTTACACAATTTTAGAATATATTATTATGTAGGGTCTATTAAACTGCTCTTTTCTAGCTTAACTGAAATAATATAAGTTTCGCAGTTTTGTATCTCAAAATACATATTTATCTAGACCCAATTGTTGTATTAACAACGATCTCGAATCCCCTGCAAAATCGACCTCGGGTCCTCGGGCTGTTGTTGTCGCTGGTGAGGACGGGAGGGCAATCGGGAGTACGCCGTAAATGGTTTTTGCACGCAAAACAGCGCGTATAATGCCGATATAAATTGCGCGGAGGCTTAATTAATTGCGGCGTTCGCTCGCTCGCACGAGCCCGACAAAACGACTTGGCCTGTAGGGATGTATACACACGGAGGTTGCATGTGCGACTGCATACGGGCAAAATCAATGGCCGCAGACCGGACGGTTCTCTCTGCCATTCTACCTTTCCATCTGTCGCTCCTCGCCACCCCGCGGCCACATCTCTGTCCCGCAATCTCTTGTCTCTCTCTCTCGCAAACGACAGGACATATCGCGAAACGTATGTCACCCGTTCAACGGCTGACAGCCGAGCGGTGCACTCCAATTAAGGCTAATGACTTTACGCGCCCCTGCACGTCCCCTTACCTTTAATTGTCACCTCTTGTCCGTGTTCCTGCTTTACTCTTTCGGTCTTTCGCACCTTCCCTCCCGCCCTCTTATTTTTCTCTTCACACTCTTTCTTCCTCGATTTTATTTTTTTACTCTCTCGTCGATTGCGTCGCATCGGATGTTTCGTCGGCGTACGACGGCCAAGTCGTCGATAGAGGTGTCTAGGGAGTCAGTGGGTGGAAACGCGGGAGTGAATTAACTCGAACCAATGAGGTCCATCGCGACGAAATGAAATTAGGTACGTGAGCGTAATACGATGGCAATACCGAAAGTAGCTCCTTTGGCGTACGCTCACGACAAGGCGAGAGCTAAAATTATCGCGACGCGCCGGGGGCAGCGTGAGACTCGGACTCGAATGTCGTACTACGTTTTTCAACAGGTACCTTCCGTAAAAAATTAGATTAAGTACCAGCAAATTTTACGAAATAATCTGTTATTACTGAAGCAACATATATCTGTGATAAAGTCTCTAATTCGACTTTGTTTTAGGAAACGTTCCTAAAAGAACGTTTAGGACGTTAGGAACGAGTCAACCGCTCTCGCGGCGACGAGATCAGAATTTAGTATGATTGCATGCAGTAATGACACGAAAAGGAGAATGGTGAGAGGCTAAACATTCCTTTTTCGGATTTCCCAAAAGAACAACTACAACAGAGATATGGGAATGAGCGGCTTGCTAGTATTCGTCAGAGACACGTGAGGCGTTTGCGAGATTTACAAGGGACGCAAAATCGCGATTACCCGGCGCGAGGCCTACATCCTGATGGTCAATAAATGTTGTTTCTCAGGCCAGGTACATATATTCGATACGCCGATGGTTTTACTTATTACCGCAGAACGAGAAGTATTCGTTACCACTACGTGAGAGTTGCAGCATGCATGAGAGTTGCACCCTCCCCTCTCTTTCTTTCTCTCTCTGTCTCTATCTGTCTACCTATCTATCTCATACCATTAATAATTCCACTTGCGGTCGTTTCCTTTGATTACGAAACGAAGAGAGGACTGCGGCGGCCGCCCTCGCGCACGTTTGTCTGCCTGCTCGACTCTCGATGTGTTATACGACACCCAACGGCATTGCTCCATCCCGCCGCGGTAGGATTGCGCGGTACAATAGTCCATTACATAATGGAATACGGACGTGCGATATACCAGGGGGCCGTCGCCGCTGTGTACGACACGGGGGTCGCAAAGGAGGCCCTTTCACCCTCAACGGGACCTTTGGGGACTGCATCACGCGAAATTTCTCATGTGACACGATTCTCAATGCGATAAGGCTTCTGTTTCCTCTCGTTGCGACCACATTGAATTATCGAAAATGAAAAATCATGTGAATTCTTTTCTTACATTATACGCTGTGACGAATTAATCATTCATGTGTTCAACAGTCAGACTGATAAAATATTTTCAAGGAGAATTGCGTAAAATAGTATAATAAAATCTTTGTCTTTTGCCTGTCAATTTTATTATTTCTCTCGTTTTAATATAATTCTGGGCTCGCTTCCTTATTCTTGCAAAGTTGAGGGTTCAAAGAGGCGATAGAAAGTTTATAAAGTTTCACATAGATGATAATACCAATCGTCTGTTGCTCGCACGTGGACTATTCATCGCTTTGAACGGACTAAACGAAAGTTTGTGTGCACCGTTTTATTCAACCCGGCGGGAAAGTTCAAAAGCCTCCAGATGATGGAAAGAATACAAGAGTAGATATGTATTCATTTCTACATGTACACGCGAAAACATTAACAATATTATATTGTATCGCGATATATGTATATTGTCTTCCTTTTTGTTGTTATTGACCACTGCGGAAACAATAACAAAAATCTGAGAATAACATCTTTTGTAACAGTTAACGTGAAAGGAATTCGTGTGAAGAGGATAGACCATCATCAATTTTTTATTCTATCAATATTCTATAATAAGAATAATCAATGTTATTTTAGAATGTTTTATATACATATGTCGCAGCTCTTATTGCAAAATCAGTCTTTTGCAAAACGTTTGTATTCAATTATTGTGTTGCGTTACCTTACATAATTAATACATAAAATATCTTATATAATTATTAAAATAATATAACGCAAATAAATTTTGATACATATAATAATCACACACATACACACAAGTATATATACATATATAATTTCTAATTTGAATATAAAATCAATGATAAGTTACGATAATTGTCGAAATACTAAAAGCTTTTGATTAATAGATATATCAAACAGTATGATTATTTTAATTAAGTTTATTTTTCTCAGAGATTCCTGATTCCTCGACACTCGGAGTATTTCTCTTCTCGCGGTTTTCCGGCATAAATCTTAACTAACCAGTTCCTAAGCGCGAGTTGATCTGCGGATACTCTGCAAACCAGCTGCCAGCAAACTCCGGAATTTAATGTATCCAGCGCATTCCGGAGGTCGTTCGCGGTACGAGTGAATCCGCATCGAAATTACAAGGCGTTGCAGTTAATGTCCGGTGCGAGGATGTAATGCGTGCAAACAAGACTTTGTTGAATATTCGATATCCCCTCCTGTAACTCGATACAGTTTCAATTCAAACTACGTGCACTTACAATTCGACTTCCTCCCGCTCGACATTAGGCTGCTTTTCTGTTCGCGTGCTTCCTCGTCAAGACAAACATTATATATTCGAATATTCTGATGCCAATGATAAATTTTAAATATTTCGAACTTGAGGTGATAAAAAAAGTAAATAAAAAAAATTCTAAAAAAAAATTGTGTAGCTATTACATGCACATATTGCATATGCATGCATATTTTGTATTACGACTAAAAGTGTCTTAAGATGTTTAGATCCTAAGACTTTATTTTAGAGCAAGATAATTTGCTTTTGATGGATGACATTTCAGTTGAATGAAAATAAAGGGTTCGTTCTACTTCTTTTTTCAAAAATACTATGTACTTGACTTATTCATCCTTCATTGCATATAATTTACCCGAACCATCAACAAACTGTGCAAATTCATCTTAAGCACTATGAGATGCGGGCAGTGATCCGGCAAACCGGTATGATCTCGGATTATTGTTTGCAATGTAAGCTTTACATCCAGTGCTTGGTATACGTTCTTGCATGCGAGTTCATAGTAAGAACCATATAATACCATATAATAGATATCGGAACGTATCTCTTGATATTCTGCCGCACCATTCCGCGTATCGGGGTACTTAATAAAAGCGTATTGTATTTTCTGTACGATAATGCAATATTACTCAATCGGGTTATCGGCAAACATGACATCGTAATATTTTCGAGTAACAGAATTAATTACAGAAATAATTCTCAAATTCATATATTATCTTAAATAATTTTATAATAATCGTAAACAAACTCGTCCTAAATCTTCGAAATTATTAATATTGTACATTGAAAGTTTTGCGATGTTATAATTATGCTGATTGATTCGAAAGTTCTGCGAAAATTGTCACTGCACATTTCGAATATTCGACGTCGCATTGTCTGCAGTCAACTGTAGACCAGTAAAGATAAAAACAGTGGAGGATGCGACTCGTCGAGTGTGTAAAGGGGCAAAGGAGAGAGGTGCGCGGCTCTCGAGCTTTCGTCTATCGCGAGATCTGCTCTCGCCCTCTCGAAGTACGACAGGATCTCGGGGAAAAAAAGCACTCGCGTGCGGTTGACAAATTGGAGTATCTCTCCGTCGACGTCTTGAAGAGTGCGGTATGTCGACACGGGTCGATGGTTTTCCCGCAGGTAAACACGGTGGACGCACATACTAGCAAAGGGCGGACCAGACAGTCGGCGAAGACCCCCGAAAAAAGAAACAGAAGACGACGCGACGAAAAGGGTGAATACTTTATTTACGTGTTTCTTTTTCCCACAACGGAAAGGAAAAACACGTTTGTGGCGAGATTAATTTCTCTAATTCTGGCGTCTAACGCGAGGGGTCTAAAAAAATAGATACGAGAACATGTTGCAAAACTGGAGATCGCAATTCAAGGATATTTTCTGAAAGAAAAAAATTACTTTCCGATGTGCGTTTCTTCGATTACTGTGTTTATTGGTTGCTCTTATGAAATATTAGTTTCCGTAATTTGTAGAAAAAGATTGCAGTATCTTTGATATTCCTCTTTTTCCGAGTGTGAAATATGATATCAAAGTAATATTGTATTTTTTGGCATCTTTGAATGTTACATATGTAATATAACCTTTGTCTTTCTTTTATTATCGATCACGTATCTTTTATTTTGCTATTTTTTATTAAGGAGTGGAAGAAACACCTTGGGGATTTGATTATCGACGTATTTGTCGAACGGAGTAAAACGTTGAGAATAGACCGGTGGGATTAAACGCATTAATTATTAATGATTATAAGCAAAGTACCGTTTCGTTGCTTATAATCTCTAATTAAACCTATCTCCCGAGGGATATCTCGACTTACGACCCTCTTGCAACATAGACGAGTCGTGATTGTATATCGGAACGTAATGAGAACATTTAACCGCGTCAAGAGTAAACTTTAAGAGCCGTAGCCGAATTCAGTAATCGTCGTCACTACGAAACCCGCTGGAATCAGCATTCCGTCGAAACTATAACGCGATACACGCAACGAATAACAAGTGAGGTCCCCGTCTATCGAGCGTGACATTTGACGATATCAAATATCGTTGAGATTTCTCAATGAAGACCTCTGAACCTGTGACGTGACGTCTGCCCTTTCGCCAGTTATATGTGGCAATTAGTAAAACCGAATCGGTGTCATAAATCGTTACGATTCCCAATTTAGCGATCGCTCGTATTATATACAGTTAAGAACATACGGAAAAATCTTAAAATATACTTTATTTTCTCATGTCATGTATTATCATTATTACCTATATAATATTTATTTCGAGAAATGTAGCAAGAGATAAAGTAAATCTACTACCAAAAGTAAATTTATCTTAGAAAAGCTTTAAAATTCAACTTGCACATGTGAGACCGTCGTAGCATCGAGATACGACGTGCCGTTACGGAAAAACGGGCATGGCGTTTAAAGAGACGACCGCTCCGTTTCCGGCAGCAAAATTCACGCGCCGACATTATCTCGTCGCGATCAAATTTATTCGACGTAGTGTCCGCGTGGAATTTATATTCGACGCGGAACCAGGGGTCGTGCATCATCGGCTTAAGTTAACGAGGCGATCGCAAACACAAGCCGCGTAGCTACGCGCAGCACGCTTCAAGTCTATGCACGCGTGCATACGTAGTTACATTGTGTATTTATGTGAATGCGTACAATGTAGATGTCTAAAATTTCTATCAAATGTGTGTGTGTGTGTGTCGCGAATGTGATAAATGAACAGAGTCGTTCTTCATACAAGTCAATTTTTATAAGCTGCAAGTCTTTTTTTCATATTTATTGATTTTTGGACTTGCGTAACTGCCACATACTATTTTATATATGTTACCAATGTTTTCGCATACACATTTATGTTTACAACGCTAAATGGGGAGGAAGGAAAAAGAAAGAGAAATTCTTATGCTCATTTATGATATATAAAAAGATGTAATGTGAAAAAAATGCAACAGAACTTAAATTAATATTACGGAGAAAAATGTGAAAAATGTTGTCGCAGGAAATTTAAATTCATTAACAATTCATTATTCTAATTATACCGGATAGATAATGCACTGTCAGGTTTGACTAAAATAAAGTGAAGCTCTCTCTCGTCTTATCTTTTATTAGAAACTACATTTTTCACACACATTTTTCGTAAATGGACGAGCTTACCCATCCATAAAAAGTTAAACGAAATTTTTTAGTGAACTTGGATCGTAAAATGTGTATATATACCTGAAATACATATATGAGACATTTGATAGCAGCTGTTGAGTGTATAAGACGTCCAAGACTTTCATTCTATCATCTTTCAGATAAAAAAGAAAGCACATATAGCAGCTTGTATAATTAAAAATTAAATTCTTTAAATGAAAATACATAATATTATAAAATTAAAGTACATAATATGATGTGTGATCACTTTTAATTAATTTTCATTTAACTTCATCATATTTAATCCTTAACAATGTGTGGAATTTTACAAACCAGAACTTGGATATTACCTTTTAGCTCGTTACGAGAATGTTTTAACTCAATAATTCTTTTTCCTGTTTGCTTTATAGGAATTTTAAATATGACGATATAAAGGCATTAATAATATTATTTTCGAAAAACACAAATATCTCCTTATCATTAATACGATCTTTATCACGTTAAGACCATTAACGTGGTAAAGAAAATATAGTAGATATTCAAAAACAAATAACGTCATTCGAGTACGGCTAAAAAACTCAAGTTCAAAGTAAATGAATGGACATACATGCGGTTAGTAAATATAATCAGAAATCACACACCCCGCGTATGTGCGCAGGTATATGTATTATATACATATAACAACACAAACGCCAGACCACACGTGACCTTTTCTACTCGTCGTACTCGCTCTCGAGAGTCTTGCGTGTCACCGTCTCGTATACCGCGTATTATTGTATTGTGTAGCCAGTGGAAAACCTTATGGAAGCTCCATGGGAATCGGCCAAATGCTTTCCACTTCGAATACCGCGTTCCACAAAGGAATAATACTCGCGCAGCAACGGTAAAAGGTCGACTCCGTTAATTTTCCTTTCCTACATAAAAGTGCAGTAATTTTCTACGTGGAAATATTCTACAAGACGAAAAACATATACATCCGGCGAATGTCGGCGGTACGCTTTGTAATCCGCCATTCTCACAGTAACATTTCGCGGTTTGTGCTGGGGCGCATTATATAATTATGTCGTACCGCATTAACATTAATACGTTGAATAAAAAATGCTCCAATATCATAACAAATTCATTATGAGATACTTTCGCAATGAACCGCGTAATAGTTTTATTTAATTAAACGTTTAAACATTTAGAAATTACTGTTTAAATTAGTTTGTTTCTCCTTTTAATACAACTTTTAATATAATGTTTCCTCTTTTTATAGTAACTTATATATATTTAATATTTTTCTATATTGCATAATATTGCATTTCATATTTTTGTTAATATAAAACAAAATAATTTCATATAACAATAAAATTCAAGATAAGTCTAATAATTTATTTAATAGAAATGCTTAAAAAATTTTTAATATTGTTTTACGAAACGGTTTGATATTCAATGTATCTAAATGCATTTTTAACTTTACAGACTGATCTAAAATTTTCTTACAACAAATTTATAAATTAAACAATTATTAAGATAATTTATTTACACAAAAGATAAGATTCAATTCTCTTTTTTTAAAGACGAATCTATTGATTATGCTTTGGGACTTGGTCCATTGATATCTTTGTGTTCCTCCCAAAATGTTGATACCATCAAAGTATTATAAACACATCTAATCTGACTTAGGCAAGTCAATGAACCGATCTAGTTGCAGCGTAAAACGATCCAATTGCGTGTCATTCTCTCAAAGCTGAATAGATTGCTTGACTCGCGTGCTATATTATCTTGAATTTAGCACGAAAAAAACTTCCTTGAGGACGCAGTTGCTCCACACTAATCGTGTATTCTTAATTCTCTTCGTTTCTTTCAGCACGCGATGTCAATGAGAATCTAATGCTTCCACGAAAGAATCAGACTTCTCACCCGTTGCGAAAGGCGAAGCAATTTGTTTCGTATTGCGTTCGAAACGAATCACCTTCGCCTTTCGTTCTGTATTTTTGCAAGAAATTTAGAATCGATTAAATCAACTGTATTGTCAAAGCAAGCACATTTGTTTTTAACAGTACAATTAACACTTTTCAGTTGCATGATGAATATTAGTTTAATATATCCAAGATAATATCATTAAATAATGACGACTATTAATTTTATTGGTGCGTAAATATCGAAGTGCCACGAACAGTTCACTATTATGCGATTATTCCGATTGACCCTAATGCTTGTTAATCTGCAAATAACCTTCTGCGAGAACCAATTGTTACGAATCACTAATCACTTTAATTCAGTGAAAATAAGCGAATGTCATATAAATTTACATACATATAAATACATACATACATACATATAAATGTATATGTATGTATGTATGTATTTATTACACTTCTTGAATTTTATAGAAAAAGATATCACATATTTTCTATCTGTGTACATTCTTGTACAAATATCTCAAAGAATACGAAACTGAAGGAGAAAAGAGATTTGGTAATGTAACTTCACAGTGTTTGCACCAATTATTCTTTCATTAGTAGAGTTGATAGAAAAATTGCTACCAATGTATGCCGAGATTGTTACTTTAATAAATTTCATAACAAAATAATTAACTTACTCAACAACTCTTATAAAAATTACTGCGAATCGTTTAGAAACAATCTATTTTTATCGATTCAAAAACTTTAGTTTGATAATAAGCGCATGAATATCGTTGCATCAATGATTATAATTATATGAAGTGAGATCGATAAATAATCCTTATCTCTAATGAGAAAATGGACAGAGAAAAGCTAAACTTTCATTCTTAATGATGTACTTCAAACGGTTGCCTATTATTTCCACTCTTATTCGGAATAAACTTACTTCATTTAATTCTACACGAATAATAGAACAATTCTACAATTGTACGACTGAATTTTTGAAAGCTCAAAGAATAAATGTAAATTTGCGAAGATATATTACGCATTTCGTGCATTGTACCATTTCGCATCCATCAATTTCCAATATCTACCATTTGTAAATTATAGAGAACGTCGGTCATTCATTTGTGCACAGTTAACTTTCTAAAATTATCAAAATAAAGAAATTCTATTCTTTCATCTTTAAGTGAATGCATCATGACTGCGTAATAAAGATCTTCTTAAGCAGGCTCATTTGATATTTAAGTGTGTAAATTGATAATTGCGTAACAAATAAAAAAAAAGTTATGTTTACAGATCTAATTTCTCATTTTCTTCCACAAAGCTTTTTTTGTGTATACTCACGATGTCTGCATGCGTTCTCGAATTAATAAACTCGTATTGTATATCATTGTACGCCCCGTGGAGATGCCGATTTTCTTCCCGTCGAAAACATCGGTCGAAAACGTTGCGATTGCCATTTGCCGAGTCTCTCTCTGTTTGCGTTTGTGTTCGGACTTTTTTAGGATCGCATAATTGAATTTCGCTGGGAAAGTCCGAGCCCGGGGTTCGCTATCAATGATATACGACGAATGCAGTCGTTTCCTCCCGCATTTCTGCCTCCCTGTCTGCTTCCACCCTCCCCCCCTCGTACAAACCAGGGTCTCGACGCAGGAGCCTATTTTCTGTCGCCATTGTTTAGTCGGTTACACGACCTCGCGAGACTTTCCTTTTTTCCCGTTGCTCGTCCGTTTCCCCACCGACCTTTTTGTTAAGCCCACCTCCACCCTCCTAACTATTGCTTCCTCTTTCGTCGACCCCATCGTTGTTCTCCTCGTGTCGTTACACCTCGCCCGCATCTTTCCTTCTTATTTCGTTCGCTCTACACCATACATTACGACATTCGCATGCCGTTTTATTGGCAACGCCAACTTCCTGTTCATCCCTCAAATAGAACGACACAAGCTACCACCCCCGCTTCTGTCGCAATTTTGGGTGCTATACTTAACTTTTCCGCACGGAGGCGGATAAACTGTAAAAATAAGTACGACCGCTTGGATTTCCACTAGGTTAAATCTGTAATAGCCGATTAAAGAAATATAACAACGAATTGCTATTTTTCTGTGAAAATAATTTATTTATTACACGAATTTATTCCGAAAAAAAATTAAAAGATTTTTATGAAGCACACTTTTATGGTACTTTTAAAATAAAAATGTTTACAAATGTATTATAGTAGTAAATGTATTATTACAAGTAGCTTTTTATTTAAATAAATAAATTTTATTTTTTATTTAAATAAATTTTAATATTATTTTAATATTACAACATATATTATACTTATTGCTACAGCTATTTCTCGTTTAGATGCTTATATAAAATTTATATTTTAACAATGGTAATTACAATGGTTTTGCAATTATTTGATATAAATTTTAAGTTCCTCCATAAATATTCATATTAAATTATATGTAATATTAATATATCATTTCGATATCATATTAAAAATTAAAATTATATGTAATATTCAGCTGTCCGTCGTATCAAAAACCGTGCAAGTTTTAGTCACGCGAATTAATCCAATTGATGTGATTGTCAGCGAAATAAATTAATTAATCTCAGTCAGAGTAGTTGCGGTGCATACAATGTAGCCACAAATTCACGTATATGCACTAAAATTTACACCGTGAAATATTTTGATTAATTTAGTGTATAACTGTGCTTAATAAAATTTTGAATACCAACATTTTTTTCCACGATATTTCGATATTCGATATTAATCTCGATAATTGACCTCCAAATTAAAATCCAAATTGAAATCGAACTTGTATAAAAAATATCAGGAGAACAATGTTGTGCAATAACACATTTGTTACATGGAGATTAAATCACAAAAAACTTTGTATTTCAATTGATTGAATACAATTTTACAACTTTATTATGGTTTGAAAGGTCGATATCTGTATTGAAAAAAAAATATTTTTAAACTATTGAAGGATTTTTACATCAATCATATCTTCATATTTACGTTACACCCAGTAGACACACGCGCATGTTTACAGATTTCCAAACGTTTGAGATAACGTTTTCGCGGAAAGTCGCGGTTTTTCGATGATGCACGCGGCGTATTTATTCGCCAATTAAACGCCTATGCAATCTGCATATTTATTTTGCGCGACCGTGACAGCCGGAATCGCGAGTTCAGATCCGTGAAAGTGACAATAAAACGTTATAAATCCGATGAATTCAAATCGCGATAATTACGCGACGAGTGTGCTCGAGGTTCGTTTCCAAATACAAAAAGGATTACTTTCAATGCGTTGCTACCAGAGTAAACTGATTGCACACTGCTTGGTTTTCTGTTGCATTTTCTATTGCGAACGATACGAGAGTGTCGCAAAAATAAATAAACCGGTTACATCAATCGAATGTATGCGTACATTCGATATTACAAAATAAAGTCTTACAAATTCAAGTTTGTATCTCCAAAGAAAACAAAATTTTTTAAAAAACTCCCTCGATACTTAAAAAGTTGAATTGTCATGTCACAGATGTGTGTACATTTATTAAATATCCGGTTTATTAATATTGCTTTATTAATTTTTATAACTTAAATTTTAGTTAATTTCAGGTAATTTTTACGATGTTTTTAATAATTAACAAACTATTAAAATCTGCAATTTTACCTTTTAGTATATTAGATGTATATTATATATAACAAAAATTTTATTATACATACAATAAAAATTGTATACTTACTGTCTAATGATACTTTAGTTCTTCTTTTCTTATTAAAAATTATATAATTAATTTAATTAATCTGATAATTAATCTATTCTAATACATTTTCGATTGGTGTTTTGAAAATTTGAACTTTTTTAATAAAATGATATTAGAAGTTATTTTTACAATGACTGTTTTTTATATCTAAATAGTTTGCTTGGTATTTAAAATCAAACTTTCATTTATTTTCCATCTTTAGAGGCACGATTTTATAGAATAATGTATTATAACTTATCATCATAAAGTTTGTGATACCCGGATCGTCACAAAATTACATTATTCTTTGGGTCCGTAATTTATCTTAAAGAACTCGTAATTTCGCCACCGCAGTCACGCAACGTCCTTTATGATCATGGATACGATAAATACTTCCTTGCACCCCGCCCGATGCTTTTATGCGTCGTGCATTTAACGTGTTTGACGTGTTTACGATGTTGTATGAATTAATGCGAAAATGCGAGTTTCATTTTGCTATTAAAAGCAAAGCACCCGAAAGATAAACCTTTGTTATTCAGAACGGTAGAATAAGTTTTATTATTTCAAATACGTTAAAAGGCTAAATATAGTTATGACGTTGCAATTAAAAACTGCGTCTCTAACTTTAAACGGAATGCTATTAACAATGAATAATTTAGTCTAGAAGAAAGAATGTCTGAACAATCTAAAGAATAACAAGAATATAGAGAAAATATTAACATACAATACATGATATAAATTATTAAGTATTTCTTCTCATGTAGACATTAAAAGCCTCCAATTTCTCTTCATTTTATTTAAAGGACCATTCATTTCTTCATCAACTAAAGCTAAATCTTTTCTTTATTGGTAGATTCTATCATGTTATATGTCATGGCTTGCCAAAGGCTGTACTGAGACATAGCATTTAATCCGCAAGATGTTTCGTAACTTTGCGGGGACTCATTCAATAATCTCTTAACCTAGTGTTACGCCCGACGTTAAAGAACGGAAAGGAGCAATATAAAGATCCCTAGATAAACCCGTGTCCGTTCCTCGAGGTCATTAAACGCCGATAAAGACCTTAAAACCGTTTCCGTTTCTCTCGCCCGTTCTGCCTATCTTTTTTCTCCCTTTCCGCCGTTATACGATAGATTCCAATGTCCTAAGTACACTTCCCATTTAGGTACATATTGCACGTGTACACTGCTACGTGGGCAGCGCTGAGTTGGTGCCGCTTAGATATTTATCGTACAATAAATTGCGACGAGAAGAGGAATGTGCGGAGGTGGATTTCTATCGCAAAAAGGATCAATATAGTCGGTTCCTCAGTCATATAGGCATGACAAACCACCAAGAAATTTTGGAGTACAAGGTCGGCATATAAACAATCCCCCGTTCGTTTCTTTCCACGGACATAAACGTGAAAAAAGAATATTTCAAACTAAGGGTAAGTGAAATTTATAGCGCACTAACATACAAGCTCAGAGTTCCGTTCTTTCGACTAATAACAGTTTCGTTCGTAGGTACTGATATTGGAAACGGTATGGTGGTCGTTTTTTTGCTACGGTATTTTATCCGTAGTGCTATATAGTTTAGAACGGGATAGTACGCTCTCGCGGAGTGAGAGAGGAAACATCGTCACAAATTTCTAACCGCGTTACTAACCAACCGGTCTGCGTGTCGCTGAATTGCAGGAGCATAATTCTGCGACCACGAAACAGTCGAACTTGCGCGGAAGCAGGACGCGGCGCAAGATTAATATTAAGAAAAACAACGCCGCGTTCATGCATCACGCAACGAGGCAATATCAATTTAAACTTCGCACGGAATCTTGCGGATAGCGGTAAATCGGAGGTCGCGTAAAAAACGCGTCGGTGATCAGGCGCGGTCGATTCCCCTGTCCGATACGATGCGATTTAGTTTGAACCAATTGGGTGATAAGCGCGGTAACGACGCGAATGCGTATCGGGAAAAATGTGCAAATTGGTATAAATCGACAATGAATTTAATGCAATCCCCGCGAAGCGGAAGAGCGTTTTAACAGCTCTTTTAGGAAGAGGAATAGCGCGCGCGTTTAAAATACTGACGAGTAACCATCGGCTTTCCTTCCCTTTAAAACGACGTATATCTCTCGTATCCCTCCCTTTGCGCAGTATCCTTATATTAAAATGTGGCGCGGGGTTTATTACGGAACCGGCGTAATATTCCTATCCTTGGCGCGGAGCGTATTCGTTACGCCATCAACGTGCGTTTCGTATTACCTTACGCGCTCATATATACAATATAAGCCGACACTGGATATTATTCAATTTGCTATGACAGAAAGGATATGCACCTCGCGGACATAGGAATGTAACGAATGCTTGAAATATCGGCTGTTGGCTCTCGAACGTCCTTTAACACGAGATCCGAGAGAAGCCTCCGAGCGTATTCTTTATTCGCGATGACTTTATTTGTATACTTTACGTCGTATTTATGTTGTACAGTCTCTCTTTCTCTCTTTTTCTCTCCATTTCTCCTTTATGAAGGAAAAGATTCATTTTCCACTGCTGTGACACAAGTATTCCGGTCGCTCTGCGATCGTCTAGTAGCCGTGCTGGCGAGGCATGAATTTTTAAATTCTAATCGCGAAGCGACGCAAAACCGCAGGTTTTGGACCCCGAATTAACGCGGTCTCGTCACGGCATCGCTGTGCCGTTGATGGGACAAGTGATTGTCGATTTGCATGATTATCTCATGAATGAACAATTCGATTTAACCGCGGCGAGGAAAGCGAAAATAAATTGGCAAAAACATTTAATAGAAGGCGGCGCCTGTGATACGCCGCATGCAAAAAAAATTAATTTTTGTCCCACTGATTAAAGTAAATTGACTAAACGACGATTGAATACTAATTAACAACTATTAAATGAGAATTGCACACTGCGCGAGTAGTGTTAATATTATATAATGTGATTCCTATGCAACTTGAAGATTACATTATTCTAAAATTAATATAATATTAAGTAACTATTATTAATAATTACGTAATACAATAAAATAACTCCTAATTAATTAATCGGTTGCAATATACAATAGCATTAATATTAATAATTTGCGAAATGACAATCAGATCTTCACTTTATTCTTAAAGTATAGTTACGTATAGTTACACAAATTACGAATAATCACATTTAAAAATCCCTAGAACGGTATTCTTGACAATCGCAAATGAAACGTTAATATATACAATTTTTCCTTCGTAATGTCACACATAAGTCACAACATGTGTTTTTAAAGAACCGTATAAAGAACGTATTAATAAATATAAATAAAAACTAAGTTCTAAAAAAATAAAGTTCTATAAAAATTAAGTTCTTAAAATAAAGCGTCAACATCAAAATAATAACATCAAATTAATAAAATAAAATTTTTAATAAATTGTAATATAAGTTCTAATAATTAAAAAATAAGTTATGTAAAAATGAATATATTGAAGACATTATATACTCTTATTTTACTCCCATTATAAATCATCAAAAAATGTTAATTGTAGCAAAGAAGCGAAAAGTACCAAATAACCAAAATAATTTAATATTTTAATTAATTAATAATTAATCAATTAATAATTAATCAATTAATATTTAATCAATTAATAATTAAGTTAAGTATCAATAACTGTAATTAGATATAATGAGATAACGCTTTTCAATTCTTCTTTCTTCTTAAAAAAAACATGTGAAAGTAATTTTAAATCTCGAATGTTTTATTTTGATGTATAAGATAAAATTAGAATTAACGCAAGTTGCCTGATTAATCGACTGAGGACGACTGCTTCTTATGCGCGCTGTGTGTATCTAATATTTATAAAAATCATATATTTGCCGATGTTGCCATTATAATGTTGAAATGTTCAAAAATATCAAAAATATATACGCATTTCGAAATATGCATACCATTCGAAATATGTGTGTGTGTACATAATATTGTGAATGAGTTCAAGAATAGAACTTCTTGCTCGATTCGATTGTTACGAAAATCGAAATTTCCAAATAGACACTGGATACGTGGATGCAGCCTTCGGAAAACAATAACGTTATTTACGCCTCTTGAAGAATAGGCGGATGTCATCTGCGATAGCGTGGTTCTCTGGTATAGAAATAGGAATACATATGTTTTTGCAGGTCGCGATGAAATATGCTCGAGAGCGCGCGCCGAGTAGAAACGACCGGCGCTGGTCAGACGCGGGTGGTCCGTATCGTCGGGACGTGCGCGGGGACGGGAAATATTGCGGACGTGAGGACATCGCGCTACTCTTAATGTACGAGCACGTACCTATCTACCAAGGAAAGGAGAAAGGATAGGGGAAATGCTATATATGTATGTATATATATATATATATATATATATATATATATATATATATATATATGTATATATATATATATATATATATATATATATATATATATATATATGTGTGTGTGTGTGTGTATATATATCGCTCTTTCATCCCTCTACCGTCCTTTCTCGAGGACACGATCCTTAAACGGGCGCAACGAGAAGTACTGAGTCGTGAACCGGTGTGTCTCCCGCAATGAACGAGTGGCATGCTCCGGCGAGACGATTCGTGGTCGCATACAACGACGGAGAAATTTCAGAGACGCCATCGGCACGGAGAAAGTACGCCCGTTACCATTCTCGAGATGTGGAGTACGCACTTTCCTTGTAATTGCCCGAATGACGTCGTTTCTTCGTACGAGACGGGAACACGTTTTATTCGACGATGCTCTCACCGATACGTGAGTACTCCTATAAGCATTAGCTCCTACAAACGGCGTATTCAAACTGTAACTGATCGATTGCTAAATCTAGAATCTTAGGACGTTTTTGTATCTTGCGTTGTCGAGGAATATTTCTCTGATGTCACAAATAATTCCTTTCTAACTTTTCGTATGTTTTTTTTACGTTTATAGATGCACCCAATGATTGTGAGGGAGCGAAATCAAATCTAAATTTTTAAGAATTTGCAATCTCCAGAAAATCAAAATTCGATAAGTTCAGAGTAGTAGAAATCGCGAAATAGGTAGGTAGTAAATAATGAGCTTGAGAACGACACAATCGACTAATCGTCGCATAAAATCTTGATGAAAAAAGGATAACATTTTTTCACGCGACTTCCTTACATTCTTCGACAAATTCTTCGTTAGGATCACGTCGATAATACGACGATCAGCGCGTTCAAATTTGATCGAAGCAGCAAAAGCTCATCAGCCGTTTTGCTTTGTGACACAAAAGAAAAGGGTTCTGCCTTTCTTCTTAACCGTCGAGGATATTTCGATCCTAGCCTCTTCCTGGCACGTAAATTTGTCGCCCGCTATAAACTTCGGTCATCAAATTTGCGACCAAAAGTCAAGTGTATAAATGTGACAAAATGTAGTTAATAGAATAACAAATTTATTTATTATTACATGTAAATAATTATAGTATGTAGTAATAAGTATGGAAATAAATATCTAAATATCTAAATTATAATAAAATTTGTAAATTATAATAAAACTTTCTTCTCCAAAGATTTATAAAAACTTAAAAATATTTAATTATTTAGCGATCATCTCAACAATTATCGACAAAGATAAAGATATCTAAGAAGAAAAAGATATCTAATAAGGTTTGATTAAATACATACGTTGTTTGAAAATGGCACGTTAAAAGTTCACAAAGCACTTCTTAGAAATAGACAACACCGTATCAGGCGCAGTGTTGAACATTTTATATCCAATCTACAATAACTATCGAATTGCGCGATAATTTCCAATATTGGACGCGACTGGTCCATAAAACGCAAACCTTTTCGCGCAATATCGCGATTGTTTTCTCCAATTCTGCAGAATAGTATCAGTCGAAAAACAACATGCACTTATTTTAGAGTTGCGCGCTCTTAAGTTATTCGCTTTTAAGTTAATTTCGTTAAATCGTGTAATATCGTCGTTATAACTTTGCTAAAAACAATTTAAACAGATTAAAGAATCCCTCAAAAAATGTAGTGAACTCTAAATATTCTGTGTGTTCGTTTACAGCTGGTCTACTCAATTTTTATCCGTCGGAAGTCAGTGAATGATCATCATTCGAAAATTAAAAACATTCTTCAAGTTGCTGTTTGCCAATTATTAATTTAGGACCAAATGGATCGATCGATTTTTTAAAATATCAAAAAGAAAACGCGCTAATTTCACCGACCATCAGCGACGGCGTGATGCTAGCGAGCAAACCCGAGGCAATTAATTAATCAGGCAATTTAAATGCGCGTACTTTACCGTGACGCAGCCTCGACGCAAACTTGTTGCGTTCCCCATTGTATGTCGACGACATTGTATCGTCGACTGGAAAATATTGATTTAATGTAGCTTCTGGATGGCTGGATGGCCGATGAACGTCATTAGATGCCTTCACGCAACGAAAAATCGCCACGATTCACAGTCGTAAAATATTAATTTTAAAGTCATTATACATGCCTATCAAATAATAGAATAAATAGAAATAAATCTGCTATGTGCAAGGTCATTTATTTTTATAAATACAGTTTCCATAAAGTATGTATTTAATATACTTTAATATAATATTGAACACATAGAAGATACAATTGAATTCGAATATCCTTGTTTGTTTTTGCGTCATTTTTACTAACTGGAATATAGCGAAAAGATTTTTTTCCTACCTATCTTAAGTACTGTGAAATAATTTTTGTGTCATGCTTAGTCATTTAATTGGAGATTAGTGCTGGTAATGACTGCCTATAGAGAATATGTAAATGAGAATTTATTATTAACATGAATACTACTGAGAGTATAAATCTGGTATTGCTCGATTATAATGGTAAAATAAATGGTGAATGAGTCATAGAGAATCGAATAATAAAATTAAATTTAAATTTAAATCTCTTTCTTTTTTTTCGTTACGTATCAGTAATCTAAAACAATGCTTTTTGGTAAATTTCTATGTGTATCTTTTTTCATTTTCTTACAAATTAGAACGTATTTAAGAATTATGAATAATTTATGAATTTTATATTTACGAATCGCATTTATTACTGTCTCTTTAATTCATAACTCAATTTCCACAAAAGTATTATACAATTAAAGCTCACAGATTGCTGTTGATTATTTATTCTCTGCAAAACTATGGTGGATTTATACAGTGGATTTATAGAGAAATAATATACGCGCCGGAATTGGCGCATATCAAAGCGCATATACTGTCCTGAATCTGATTCTGCGTGCAATATCGCGAGGCCAATTACTTAAAATTAAAATTTCACACGCACCGGCAAAGTTTTTGGCGGGTCGTCCGGATGAAATTGCGGTATGAAATTCTAATTTCAATTATTCAGAATTGCCTGTCACCTACTGCCAATTTCGTTGAAAGACGCCGTTGTGTCTCTTTTGAATGTGTCTGTGGAAACACTCTCTCCCTCCTCTTACTATTTATTTAGATTTAATATTTCAACTCAAAGCCGAGTAAAATAGTATATTTTTCCTGAAATGCAAAAACAAAAATAAAAATGAAAAGATATTACTATTATACTCAATATACTATACAATTTAAAACAGTTAGTGTATCTAATTTTGACCAATTTTTATGAACTTTAATATCAAATGTAAAAATAAATTTTAACCAGCGAGAAAAAAAATATATATATATATAAAATATAAATCTAAGAAATTAATATTTAATATTCTTTTTTAATTTTAATTATAGAAAAATGTTCCTGCAAGTATTACGAACAAAATTTATTTTAAACTTAGCGATATCATTTTAAACTAAAACGATATAATTTTTAATGTTTTAATCCTTCTATTTCGACAATATGACATATACTTTCTTTCAGCTAACGATTAGGTCGACGTGCCAGACAAAGCTTCATTATTCATTTTCAACTTGCAGCTAATCTTAGCCGATTCATTTCCTATCCGCGTGACATGACGGAAAAGAGCGTTTTCGCACAGGCCGACCACGAATATAGCCAATATAATTTTTGCTTTGGCCTCGATTTCAATCCGTCCGCGAATAACGTCACTGCAACATACGTCGTAAAAGCGACGGATCATCGAGCGGGCAAGTGGATTATTTCAAGGCGAGCTTAACGAGATCAGCTGCGAACGATATTAAAGCGTTTACGAAACTTCAATATATGTGCTTGCAATTTAATACACTAAACAAGAGTTCTTTATATGATTGAATATGTTTAATTAGCGTCATTCTTTAGTTCAAATATTTATGTTTTTAAATTAAACATTATACGTCAATAACATTAACAGATTGTGTTTTGATTGAATATTTTTGTGAATTAACAAAAATATTTGCTTGATGACTGCCGTGTATAGTTGAAATATTTTTTATTCAAATTTTTATTCTCATTGCAATGTACAATATCAGCCTGTGATTGTCAGTTTTGTACACTTTTCTCATTTTTAAAAATGCTGTGGAAATGTATAATGTAAAACATTAGCTTATCCTTTTAAATGAATTCAAAATTTCATCTTTAGTGTGAAAACAAATCTATGTCAATATAAAGATTTTACTTCCAAAAAAGATAAGTTAATTTGTTTAGAAATATTGTGATGCCATATCTGCGATGCAATTTATTTACGCAACAAACAAATGCATAAAAATCAAATCAATCAAGAAAAGGAATAATAATAAAATTTAATAACTTTAAATAGATCAAATATGATATACATATGTATATATATGACTTGTCAATCGTTATAATTAAAATATTCTAGTCTATATTTTGTAGTTGTTAGTATTTACACCCATTCCGCTTGAATATCGAACGATCGAAATTCTATTCACGTAAACTTCACGAAATTCGTTTATCGCGAAGGAACATCGTAGACAGATCCTGCTCAAACCTCTTAAAAGCGCATGGAGAATATGAATAGTTTTTAAAGGAATAACCCGATACGCGCGTCTGTCTCTCATCGCTGTCAGACACACATTCGAACTCGAAGGAACACGTATCGTGACGGCCTTTGAAGTGGAGAATAGAAAGGAGGCAAAGTGAGGGAGAGAAGACGAAAGGACGCGAGAGATGCCCGACGTCTGCATCTCAATGGCGCGTCTCCTCTTAGACGGGGATGCACGTCTGGAGGGATGCACATGGAAACCGCGATGCACCGTCCCCTCTCTGTGTATGTGCGCGCATCGAGGATTGCATTTGTACGCGGCGCGTAAATACACCGTCGCGCGCTTGTAAACAGCATATTTTCTGACTCACTAGCGCAGACATAACGCGATGCGCATACTTAGAATTCAGTATAACACACGAGCCTCTCACTTCTGTCATTCGTCTCATACAGAGCTTCGTACAGGTCGCCCTTTCGATCTCCGATCGATTCGATGCATCCGTACGGCGCATTGAGTTACAATGTACCCGAATATTCGGACATTACTTTAGTGAGGGTATATCGCGTTTCCAGGATGGCAAGAATATAACTCGAAATAGATGTTTGATTCTCATCCTCTGAGAATCAAATTTAATTATGCAATTATTCTGAAGGAAGATAACGCGAAGTGTGCGATTTGGAAGAAGCTATGCATTAGAAGATACGAAGAATGGTTATAAGGAAATGCAGTTTTCATGGCCGATGGCAATCATTAACAAGATTCTCAAGAACTTCTCAAGAATTTACTGTTGTCATTAAATTTCAAAGTCGTTTTCAGAATGGAGGACTTAATGCGTGTTCTTTGCAGATAATTAAAGTATTATGAGCGAATTGTTGAGTATATTGCGGCTATATTACAGCGGTGTATATATTAGACATAACAAAAATCACTGTTAGTTAGATCTTGAGTAGATTGCGGTATTGTAGTCAAAACTGACGACCAAATCACACACTGTTACGCTCACGATTTGAACCAAATTTAGAATATAGTTAGATTAACTAGATACGATTTCTGGTGAAGCCATTTTAGTGCATAGGCCTTGGTTATCCCTAGGCAAAATCTTAAAACTGCGCTGTTAATAGTGCTTTAATAATGACAAGATTTTCTAGATACGTTACTGTACATTTTATTTCAACGCAAACATATTTATTTATAATTTTAACGTTAATCTAGTGAAAGAAAAACACAAATAATCTTTTTATTAAACAAAATTTTTTAATTTTTTTTTCTCTAGCGAAGTAATTAAATCATTAATCTTTCCAGTATAAGTTGTTTTATAAATAGCACTTTTTTGGTGGTACATTCACTTGCACACTATTAAAATTAAAGTTTACTAAATAAATTTATTTCTGTTTTTATTTCAATCTCTACTTGGAGTGTTTTTTCTTTTGTTTTTCTATTTGGATTGATAACCGAAAACTAATTTTGTTTTTCTAGAAACCTGATAATAGTTCTTTATTCCTTTCTTTATTCTAAACATTCTAAACATCAAAAATCATCATGTTAATCAACAAGGACCGGATTGTTAAATAAAAAATTTATTATTTTGTGTTGTAAAATAAAATTTTGTTAGTAAAATAAAATTTTGTTTAATAAAAAGATTATTATTTGTGTTTTTCTTTCACTAGATTAAAAGACGTAAAATTATAAATAAATATGTTTGCGTTGAAATAAAATGTACAATAACGTATCTAGAAAATTTTGTTGTTATTAAAGCACTATTAGCAGCGCAAATTCAAGATTTTGTCCAGGGATAACCAAGGCCATCAAAACGGCTTTACCAGGAATCATATCTAGTTATAATCTAACTATATTCCAAATTTGATTCAAATCGGTGAGCGTAACAGTGTATGGTTTGGTCGTGAGATGTTATTTTCCTTTAGAATTTTGACATATTTTAGATATTCTTACAGCTATACTTTAAATTAAGATACTGCTATCAAATAAGATTTTTATTTAATATTAAATAAAGAATATATGTATAATATATTATTTCTATATAAAATAAAGTAAAGCTGAATGAAAAAATGTATAGGTATTCAATTAATTTCAAAAATTGACAGGAAATATTACTATCTTCTTAAAATAAAAAATAAAAAGAAATACCATTTAAAATTTTGAGATTTACATTTTGTATATGAAAGAGAAGCGTCTACGAAACTACTTTTATTCGGAGATCTTTGTATTTTTGGTTACTGCAAGATTAATCACATTTGAGAGTCCAACACATTATAAAAAATTACGAGTGCACTATATCACGCGTCATAAATTATGAATACCAAACGCGCTACAGCAATAAGAGTAACTCACAAATATGTTGTGGCAAATAGCGTAGCAGAGCTTGGCCCGCTGAGGATTGCTGACGTTTAAATATATTATTTGACGCGTGACGTAGAACGCGCGTACTCTCTATGCGTCTTCCTTGGTATATCCGGTAAAATAGAATTTTATATAGCGAGGAAAGGAAGCGAAGACGACTGCGAGAGAGTGCGATATCGTGCCTCTGCAAATGAAAATAGCACAGCATATTGCGAATTTCAAGAAAATATCTTGCTCGCAGAGCGACCGAAAATGCACCCAATTATTCATCCTATACTCTCGAAAAAATAAAATACCGTCTGTGTTATTAACTTCCTCTAATTGCACGTTGAACAATCATTATTTCCTGATCTCGTCGAATAAACCTGTATGATTGCTTCTGTTTGCCGCGCACATAGTATGCAGAAAACAATTTGATGAACAATACAGCGGAAAAATATACTTTTCTTCGAGAAAAAATGAATTAAATTTGAAGAATAAAGTTCTTCATATCTATGTAAGTCAGATTCAGGCTAGACAAGAAAATATGAACCAACCCCTTACAATTTAATTTGTGACCGTGCGTGCCATGGTTAATCATAACGTGGTACTCGCGCGCCAAGAAAGAATCAAGATCTGTACACTTCTCTGTGCAATAATCTCCCTTTGCCGACCGTCTGGTAAATAACAATATTGTGAAAACTTTCATAGGCATAATGGTTGGACAATTGGATTTTTATCAATATATATTCAATATTCGAGTCACTCGTAGTACAGATTGTATATATGTTGATAAATATATATTGATAAATATATATGTTGATTATTATTTGGTTCATAATCCGTAATATGGCTTTCACTTATAAAGTAAAAGATTAATCAAAATATTTTAATTAATAAATGACGACTAAATTATTTTAAAGGACATCAAATTTTGTTAAATTTTTAATAAATATTTTTATATTGATCAATCTCATGAATGATCTACTCGAAAATAGGGAAAAAATGCGTGGATATCGTCATACAAAATATCATCTCGAACTTTCGCATTCTGGGACAAGAGTATCGAAAAAGAGAGGAGTCGATGCTGAAAACTCGGAGAAAAGTCCTTATTTATTTGCAGACGGAGGCAGCGTGCGAAGATGAGACGACATGCGAAGAATTTCGAATAGAGAACGTAAGCCCGCATCCGGGCCAAACTTTGACCCGCACGCAGGCACGTAGACATACGCGTACGAAGTAAAACTTGAGCAAAGTAACACATTTTAAATTGTTCGGGATTTTTTCAGTATTTTGACAAATAAAATAACACATTAGAGCTTTAAAAGGATATTAGATTTTTAAAAATGATGCATACATTACGACAACAATTGGTCCTCCAATGTTGCTAATTTATCATTTTTCGAATTTATATGTTTTTGATGTTCAAGTAATTCGAGTAATTTTTATTTTTGCGTCGAAATAGTAAGTCATGTTTAACTCTGCGTCGTAACTTTACATTTCTCAGTATTTCATGCGTACATTCATAAAAAGGGAAACAAGGGAACCATTTCGTATCTAGCAAACGATCGTACGGCACTGCATGATAGTAGCATGCGCTCGCAAACGATTTCGAGCGTATGTATGCACGACTGCCTTTGTGTTAGCAAGACGCGAGGCGTATACCCCGGATCAAAGGGAGTTTCTCCCGCGACTTTGCAATTCGTACCTTGCTCGTACTTCACTGCCGCGACTGGAGACCGCGAGCCGAAGATCCTTTCAAAGGAGGTCACTACTTGAACCTACGCTGCGTTCGCAATCTCTCTTTTCGGGATAGGCAGAGATAAAGAGAAACGCTTAGAAAATATAGTTTCTCGATATGTGAATTCTCTTCTATCTCTTTCTTTCTCTCTCTCTCTCCCTGTCCGTCTCTTCTTTGCAACGACCAGAATTACATCGACGCAAACAGCGAACTTTCATTGCCGCAAGCTGTTCAAAGTCCTTTCTACCTTGCTGTTACCGCGGATCGATGACTGGTAATCATAAAATACTTTTCACTCGGATGAAATTAGCGAAATAATGTATTTGGATAACGGTATTTAACATTGAACTGTGAATTTTTATGTTAATTTTTTCTTTATAAAATGATATAACAAATAAACAGAGAATATTATAAAAGAGAATACTTTCAAAATATGTTATCGGTGATGAAGAGAATAAAATTATGATTTTGGAGAATGTATGTAATAACAATTTTAGCATGTATTTGTCAGTATTATACATGTACAAAATAAGAGTGGAAAATGTCATTTACAAAAATTTACCTTGCCAATTCGAAAAATTGTAAATAACAATTATATTTCTCATACAAAGCATGCAAATTTGAATAGATGGGCAAATTTTAACGTTCCACATACATATTTAATTTTCCTATACATAATGTCACGTATAAACTTGTTATTTATCGTTACGTTTTATATGGTCGTGAATAACTTGTTACCGTGTACCGCGCGTACAAATTATTTACGCTTTTCTATCAACGTGAATACGTCACATCCAATCTTTCTTCGTTTTATAAAGCTTCGATCAATCCTTTTTCACACATTCGTGAGTATTAAGCGTGAGTATTAACGTGTAAAGGTAAACGAGTCGGCGCTTTTTTAAATTTCGTATTAATTGCCGCGTTGATTAGTGTGTAGGATCGTTGCAATTCTACGTTCCTTTAAGCAGAATGCACTATTAACTCGCGACGGTCGTCTGATCATGGCGATGAGTATCTACTGCATCTCTAATGCTTTGAGCTGACGGGCCGACTAAAGCCGCACGCTTCCACTGCGTGCATGGAACTAAATCGCTGATAACCAGCTTATAGCCAGGCTGCAGTGCATATTCTAAAGAGAATGTATGATGGCTGAGTGAATATAATCGCGTGCACTTACTGTCAATTAGATGTGCATTAGGCGAGTTCGAGAGTCTGAGCTTATTTTTCAACGCAAAGATCACAATGTTGACGAACGATACGCAGGTCGAGGAAGATAGACATGTACGACATCATACGTACATTATGTGATAGCGCACGTTGTGATAGTTAGTTTTAAAGAATTTCTATTTTAATTGTTATCTTCAACAAATTTAAATAATTAAATAAAATAGTTTTTAATGTGTGATTAAGATCTCAATTTATATTTACGACAATTAATCCTGATATTCCTGATCGAACTCTCGGATTTGCAAGCCGGTATTATCGGAAACAATACATTGCTAAGAGTGATCAAGCCGCATTATAGAATATGGATAATTAATGATCAAATTAATGTTAAATATTATGTATACATTCACAGACCCCATTCATTAAGGTAAAATTTATTCGTATTCGTATTGATATTTTAGTTCTTTTTCAGAAATAAATAATGACAATGCATCACAAGCAAAATTAATTATACTTTCGTAATAGGATGAGACCAATAACAAAAATTACGTCATATCGTTGGCGAAATACAATTAACATAATTACATATTGAACAAAAGATAAGGGAAATTTTCGCGAAATCCGACAATCTAATTAGACGTTCAAAAATCCATGTCCGCGATGTGAAATTTATTTATACAGCATCGTCGAAAGGTATACGCGACTTTAAATCAGAACGTAAATGTATAAATACGATAAATTATTCGGGTAGGATGGCACGGAGAGTGGAAGCAACGAATGAAGAGCAAACCAATTTGGCGCGCGTGTCTGCCGTCATATTTTTAGTGACCCATTATAGTGTCACGTACCGATGTTTACCAGGTACATTAATGTACGTAGAAATTTGCATGAGCAAATCTAAGGACAGTGAGAAATTTTTTGAAATAATATCATAAACGCTAATCTGATAGACGAATAAGTGTACATTTTTTTAACTAATGATTCAAGAGGAGAAATTAAATATTTTTATTTTTCTTTTATCAATATTTTCATAGCGTATAACTTTATCTATTTAATTTTACTCGATATGTTTAATTTTAATAAACGTGACGGCACCACAATTTCATTAAAACCTTCTTTAAAGTTATCCATGAAAAAGATTGTACTCAAGAGATCTTTTTACCCCAAAAAGGATTTCTCTTTAAATTCGCATAACGTGAGAGATATTTATTTCGATGACCGATACACGACCTCACAGAAAGAAGTCTTTATTGAAACGTGGAGAAAACGTTCTGCGACAATTCTGAGACGCTCTTTATATATGTGTTGTTTCGGGAATAGATATTAAAGTCTAAATTAAGATGTGATGCAAAACCGATCTATCTTGTAAGCTCTTATACCTGCATATTTACGACATCGAAGTGTCCGCGTTCATTTACATGCTCTGCATGCTGAACTGATCGAATTTCACGAAAGTTTCAACACGGGGCAACCCTATATGCGCATAAAGCTAGCTGTCGGATACCTTCTATTATAATATGCGCGCTGTAAGGCCTCGATACCTGATATTAAAAGTGCTTCAGAGGACCATCACACATTTAAATAAAGCAGCGCGATGTCACGCGAACTTCGATGTAAAGAAGTCCCATAAAGTTCGCGTACCATCACACGCTTTTACCGACGACGGTTCTCCTTTTTCTTCCTCTTTTTTTAGTTTATCATTTGCGAACTTTGTCTCTTCTACTTTGTGCTTACGATATTACGCGACGATTGCGAAACTGTATCCGCTATGTAACGCTATTTTTGAACTACAAAAATATTATGACCTTAAAATGAGACTCGAAAGTGTATCTTGTATTTCACGATTGTATTGTTAAATAATTGTAACTAACGATTGTAACAAACGATAGCGAGCAATTATTAATGCAGAATAATTATATACTGACAAAATTAAATACCATCCATCCAACTAAAAGTACATTAAATGATAACATCAACGGAGTAATTATGATGTAAATACATTAATCTGTAAATTATATATAAATTATATCTAAATTATAAATCTAAAATAATTTTAATATTTAAAAAAATAATTGTTTGCATCTTTCTCTACTCGGATTTTTTATTCATTATCTTTAAATATTTTAAAATGATCATATGTTAAGTACCTGTCTAATAAATGTATATATAAAGGATGTCTCGTAAAAACTATAACGTTTAAAAGCAGATTCCTGAGATTATTTTGAAAGAAAAAGGAATCTACTCTTAAGCAGTCTTACTTACATCCTGTATAACATTCACAAAAAATTTTCTTAAAGATAAACTTTTATAACATTTTATAAATACATATTATTTCTAATTTTTATTTAAATTATCTCAATGAACAGATCTAAATAATTCCGCAAACAACAGAAAACCTAAATAATGAATTATTCATTTCGTCACTCCGCTGATTTCTGGTGCCTCCTAAATCCTCTTTCCCTTCTATCAGATTCTCTCTCCCTTATATTCTCACAACACTCCCTTATTCACTCATTCGAGAAACCGTAGTTAATTACAATCGTGTGAAAATTAATTGTCAGAGTTCGACGATTGCACAACGCTTTGAGACGCTTCTCTTAAAATTAATTAAGACTCGATAATCCGTCGCACGCTGTAGTGAAAGACTCAAGAGCTGGATCATATAAATAAAACGGAGAACGACTATAGAAACCGTAATAACTCTCGCCACGTGTCTTCTACAACAAGCGAATAATCTATTCTATTTCGGATGTGTTAGTTTTTTTTCCCCTTTTGGATGGAAACCGTTCAGGCACTGAACCACCCTTCCACCACCAAGGTCACATCCGTAGGAGGATGTCATCATCGGCAAAAAACTAATCACCAAGAATTGTATGACAATTCGTCACTGCCACAAAATATATTATATTATAATTAATTATATAAACGTACGCCAAATATCCTATTTCTAATTTAAAATTTATACATTTAAAATTCACCTTAATAAATTGATCACCTTAATAAATTAATGTTTTATTTGATTGTCTCATAGCCGCTGCTAAAATACGTATTAATTATTAATTTTGGCTCGGTTAAACGATTTTAGAGATCTAATAAAAATATTTTATCCTAGTTTGACGAATATACTGCAAATTCATTGATATAATTTTTAACAGGGCTTTTCATTTTATTTAAATTTCAGAATGTTATTGTACGGTGGTTGCAGGAGATTCTGCATTTAATCTGTGATCAACGTGTAAAGCTTTAACGCAGCTAAAATTTTTTATTATTCCACCTTGGAATTATGGTTTTAAAACATATTTTATTTGACTATGAAAGTAAATCTTCTCTTCGCCAGTGACTAACAATCCAAAAAGAGAGGTATTAATTGACGGTGAACTGGCTATAATAAATCTTTATTCGTGTTTACGACGTTTCGACGATACTTCTCTTTTTGATATTTTATTTAATACCGCTAATATTGCATTGTATATTATAGATCTTCTTATTAGTCATAACATCTTGTCAGATGTGTTGTGATCCACAATGTGGATGCTCATGGGAAAATTTAGCACAGTTTCCCCTTGCTTTCTGTGCTGTATTCTCAGTATTTTTTGTCGTTGTCTTTTTCAAGAGAGTGGCGATCGAATAAAAACTGACGGTTCTTGGTCGGATTTGAACTTGGTCTTTGCCTCGTTAAGACAACGCACATCACTCTGAGCTACGACCGCTCTGAGCCACACTATATAATTATATTATGGATACATTGTGTAACTTTCTCAAAAACTCTATAAAAAACTTATAAGAATTATTTATTATTCACAAAATGAGATATACATCCTTTTTTAATAAATATGACAAATTCATTTATACATGGATAATATAGCTATCTTATATAAATATAACTTTTAATAATAGATTTATAATCTATAATAATAGAAAAGATGTCTTAAATGATCTCGGTCATGTGTGACATATGATGTAGGAATGAAAGTTACATTTTTTCCCTGATTCCTGAAATATATGACTCAAAGAATGTGTCTTGCGTTGGGAGTATAACTACTTCAGCTCCTGTCGGAAGTTTTATGGAATGACGTAACTTGTAACGTGTGCGACAGATGTGTGTGTGTGTGTGTGTGTGTGTGTGTTGTGTGTGTTGTGTGCGAGAGAGAGAGAGAGAGAGAAAGAAAGCGCGACAGATATCTCCTGAGGACAGCAGATATCAAATGAATACGACGACGATGTGCGGCACGTTGTCGCTGTTTGCCATTTCCGAAAGGACATTGGCAAAGGATATTGCAATGCGTTGGAGATGTTTTTAACCGGGGGGTTGGTAGAAACCTCACGGAACATTAATGACGCGCGACCACGGTGCACCTTTCGCAGGATAAACGTTGCTGGTGGAATTGTCGAGCGCAAACGCCTGTATAAACAGAATGAGTATTTTGATTCTGCCTCTGCCACGCGAACGTTAAGCCATTATCAGAACGAGAATGAAACAAGAAAAAGAGCAAAGTGTTTCTAGAGACTATGCTGCATTTCTGTAAATATCGTTCTAATGTAAATTCTGAAGCGACGTTTTCTCTCTAGAATTTTTTTGATGAATATCGCGAATTTCAAAAAATTATAATCTTTTAAATTGCAGACACGAGGATATATTTGTCGTAATTAATTCTTGCATTTTTATTGTCGTGAAAAAAAATATTCGTGTTTAGCCTAAAAATGATTTTAGTGTAAATTTATTCAACGCCTAAAAATTGTATTAGTACATACTGTTAAGTCTTGATTTTTTTATATTATTATTTTCAAAATCATTATTTTCAATTATATTCAATTATTATTTTCATCAATGTCACAAACGTCTTTACTAAAAAAACTGTATATCTCTCTGCGGGAGAGAGCCAGAAGTCTATCAATTACACTGAAATTCTGAAGACAGAATATTAACTTGACGGAGATACGGTAATCTCGTTGTCACAGAACTTAAGCAAACGGTGCATTATACCAACATCTAGATTGCTCATCCTGTCTGTGACACGTAATCGCCGGAAGTCGCCACTTAGAGATAGGATCTCGTGAGACTATTCTTGAAGCTGTCTAGTCGATCTATCTATTGATATCAAACGACCCGTCAAGGGCGACCGCGATGACGACGACAACGACGCGAGCGACGAACCAGTCGTTTTCTCGATAATGAATCTTTATTTAAGATATCGAGGTCGCCACTTCAGAGTAAGTCGACAGGCAGAACAAAGTCGCGGCAAGTCGCTGAAATAGTTCGATTGACCTGAAGAGAGCAATATCGAAAAAAGGGTGTCCCCTAGTTTCTGATGTTGCTCGTTTTGGCGTTAAGAAGATACGAAAGTCGATGGTGTGCTCCCGAAACGTCAAACAACATCGCGATAATAAACGTGAAGCAAATGAGATCGGATGAGCGGAAGAATTACGTTGGTCGATGAATTGTTTTCAGAAGAAATTAACAAACAAATGTTTTTCATACAATGAAAACTCTAAAACAAATAATTTTCACGTGAGTGAAAGAATTGCGAGATATGTTTGCTCGAGAGAATTTAATTTTATTAAGCATGAAATATCACGTGCTGTTTCACCGATCATTTATATTGGGAATAAACACTTAGCGAATTTATTTTTGCAGCCCTATATGTTCAAAAAAAGGATTACAGATTTATTGTTAGACAGTATTTATCAATTTGATAGATAATATGGGAAGGTCTTTTTATTTCTGTAATAACTTGAAACTAATCAGAGAGTAACAGACTTAACTACTCAGCTCATTTCCTCAAACATTTGATTTTTGGTACTACATTTTTTAATTTAAAAAATAAAAATTTTTATAAAATTTTAGGACGCCTCCACGTGGATGGTCCGTCGAAAATATGTGGATAGGGACATAGAGGGATAGATGGTTGAGTCAGGGCTTCAAGAAAATGGAATAATCATCAAAAACAGTAAGAAAAGTTTGAAAAAAACTTTTTTCTCTCTATAAATATTTTTTTGTACATGTAATATAAGAAACATTACGAGTGCAAAAATACTTCCCTTAATTACAGTAGAAATAAATGTTTTTAATGCATCTGTAATTTTTAAAAATATATAATAAAAAGTTAATGAAATAAAGTTTCATAAAATAGAATAAATTTGAAAATATAGAACTTAATTTACTCCTTGAATACTTAAAACTTTCTGCAACTGTGAGAAATAAAGTTGTAATATAGCAATATCATAAGTTTCCGTATTACAACCTTCGCCATGTTTCTTTACCTAAATATTCTGGGAACAGACTAGCGATTGTATTATACTAAAAGCAAGTATTCTATTTTAAATTTAAAAAACCCTGACTCTTAATAGTTTAGTAAATATTACTCCAAATTACTCAATTTATTAAGGAAAGCTAATTTTTTATCTAAAAGTTTTGTAATGAACAAAAAACAACGCTCTTTTCACAGTTTTTTTGTCTAGTTGACCAGAAATATCAGAGTAGATAGACAAAATTGTTAAGTATAAAGTTATTGCTCTTGTACAGCAAATTTTTTAACAGCAATTTACATGTTACTACCATCTCTTCAGATATTCACCAAAATGAAAAAATTTCTCCAAACACGTCCAAACACATCCATAAAGGATCCCACACATTTTTTATGGAAAATGGCTTTCAGTCGAATTGGCTGAAACTGTGGGAAAATGTTCGTCATAGCATGTTGATCAAAAGTCCCCATAGGCACAACACCGCAGGATTCACAGTTTCCAAGTTATGGGACCTAGAAGTCCCAAATTTCCAGGAATACTGACACTACGGGAGGTACTGGAGACACTACTAATCTCATGAGGAATGGAGAAATGGTAATGTGGCTTGTATCTATGGGTGAAGGGGTTCATAAACATGAATGAATAATATATTTACATTTATACGTATACATATAATCGTGTATATATATATATATATATATATATATATATATATATATGAATATATTATGTCCCTACTCACTCCACTCACTCACTCCACTCACGCCACTCATACTCATACTCATACTCACCCATACAGAACAAATCCCCAAGGACCGTCTTTGGGATGTCTTGTGGATGTCTTTAGGACATAAGATGTCCTCTGGATGTCTAGAGGATGTCCAATGGAGATTTGTTCCGTATGGGCATACTTATACTCGATCTCGCAATCGTCATTCACACCTGCGAACGTTTCTTTCGGCAAGGTTGAAGGCAATCCTGATTATGAAAACGTCCGCAGTATACATCCGCGAGTATACATGTATGTATGTTGATTTTCTTTGCCACGCTCTTCGTACGACCGACATGACGTTTCGATTGAAACTGAAGGCGGAATAAGGCAGGATGAGAACGGCGAGGAAGACGACGGGAAAAGCGGCGATATGATCGCGTGACAGGGTAGTAGACAAGGATGAAAAAGGGCAATCCTCAGGGGCGGGAAGCTGAGGGGAACGTACCAGTGACCCGAATACGTCGCGCTCGAGGGCACAATCTCTGAACATCTTCTCCTGGTAATGCTCTTGGCGCGCAGATTCCCATACTACGATCGGTCCAGCATCTCCTTCTTTCTCTCTTGTTTCTTCCTCTCGCCACTTCGGCTGTTCTTTTCTTCGGATCTTTCAGTTTTATGTGTAATGAAAGTTCTTGTATCGTGGATGTGCATTTCTTTTAAATTCTCACAGAAATTGGATTATCTTATCTAATTTCTCATAAATTGGATAATTTCATACATTATCAATTTTAAAAAATATCTTCATCTATTTCCTTTAAATAACGGAGTAAGGAAATCAGTTAATTCCACGGTAAAGTTTAATAAAAAAAAAGTTTAATAAAAAAAATATCTTCTTCTCATTTTAAATATCGATTTACGGCGCTTACACTGCCAATGATTGATATTTTTATTACAATGCTTACTTAGAACTCGTTCTTTTAATCACTCAATTTTAAATATTGGTAATTTAAATCCAAATTTATCTCTTTTATCTCTACGTACTTTAATTCTTTTGTGTATGGTTGTATTATCGTTGCAATTTCCATTAGCTTTTTACACGTAATTGCATGTTGCTCTCATTCTTTATAATTGTATTATTTTTAGTCTGTTTCCATTAATATGCGTGTTCTTATTCTGACCCAGACTATAAACCAATTTCAATCTCATTTTCTCTACATGCGTATGTGTAAAGGTCTTCTCCACTATGTATCCCTCGCTAATTCACGACCCGCCAGGTATACAACGCGTTCGTGAGTACACGAGTTCGTATAGTGAAGAGGGATGCGAGCAGACGTCCATGAATTTCCACGCTAATGAAAACATCCCGACTGCGCAAAGAAGAAGAAATGCACTTATACCTCTTTGAGATCTGAAGAGAGCAAAGAAAGCTCAATTAACTCGTTTCATCTACTTTCACAACCGTTTGTGTAGAATTAGAAACCAACGGCTTTCGTGAAATTTCTCTACTATACGATATTCTAATGTAATTACTCTACTTGTAAATATTTTTACGAACAAAATGATGAACTGAATGCACGCAGAAATATGTACCTGGCATTATAATTTAAGATTTTAAAGCGCAACATGATTAACTCAATTTTTCAACAACTTATACATAGTCAATGTAAATGTAAGTTATAATATTATAATAAATAGTAGACAAAAAGAGACTTTCAATTTTAATAGAGACCTAAAAGAAAGCTTTTGTGTAGCTTTCTGTGCGAGAAATTTCTGCTGGTACCCACGTGGTGATACTCACATCGGAGTAATGTCAACCGGCACAAGTCGTAGGTATATATGTACTTAACTCTCTCCGATTCTACGCACGTGCGTACGCGGTCATAACCGTAAATGTATCTACTATTGAATGGAAGCTCGAATGTGTTCAGTGAAAGCGTTGTCGCTTATAGCGCGATAAAGCGCAAACTCGAATGTAATTATTTATACGGGGTGATGTTTATTTGTACGAATTGTTCCGCCGTTCGCTCTCTCTGCCAGGTAGCCGCCGTGAAACTTAATGCAATAAAGAAGCGCGCTGCTTTTTACTCCATTTCCAAAGTTACTTGCAGCTGCAGTACGAGTCTGATAACAAATATTTGCTAAGTGCCCTAAGCGAAGCTTATGGCGAAGTTCGAAACTGGAAGGCTTGCCATTTAGGATAAAGGAAAATCGAACTCGCCGTCTGCCAAAACCATCGGCGAACGCTTAAATGCGCTACGTGTTTTAGCGCACGTGTCTCGAACAATATGTAACTAGTCGCTGTTACAGGAAACATTTTCTAATGGCGGGAAAGCTTTACTCGTATAAGCAGCTCCAAAGAGAACCAGCCAAAATGTCGCCAAAACTACGTGGCGAATTATGCGTCGACGCGCTTGCGCGCGCGGTTATGTCTCTCGCTTGGAATGATTAAACGGTTTTATAACTTTCAAGACCAATTACGAAGTTTCCGTTTCGCTCTTCGACATCTACACTCTATATCTATATATGCGAATTTTTCCTTCGATTAACTATTAACTGTACACGAATGAAACACAAATTCTTGATATACAAGTAAAAGTGAATAATAAATAAGCAACTTTTATTCATGAATTTTAATCGCACATTAAATCGTCGCATCAAACAGAATTTGTATCACTTTAACTTTAACAGAACTTAACTTTAACGTTAACAGAACAACTCAATTAAGTTTTACACATACGAAACACTTTGATAGATAGCGCTTATCACGCTTTATTTGAAAGTGTGATCAGAATTTTGGTATAAAATAATATAATGTATCTTGTTTTACCCTTAAATATTGTTGTCATTACATCACACCTACGTTAACACGAAATTAGTCGATACTTCGCTTATGAATCCGCTTCATTATCGCATGAATATTAGGATCCCGCACATACGCGGTCAATCGATCAGAAATTAACAGAACGAAGTCCCATTAATAACCTGACCAATTATTTCATCCAGTAAGTCAATTTTATCGCTTGAATTGATCTCTGTTTTTTCCCTCTCGCACAACGCAAAACGTCCCGCCGTGACAGGCCGCAACACGTAGCTTTTTTTGTCAATAGAGAAATTATTTTTCTGTTCCGTTGGAAAAAAAAATCATTGAAAAAGCATACGGTGTTTTTTGTTGTTTCCACCGTACGTGTTTCGGCCTGAGAGTTTTATGGTGCTCATTCTCGGATATATGTATATATAGGAAATTTAAGCTGCTACATACTATGTATACAGCCAACGTGCTAAATGTGATTTAAAAAATTTTTTCAGAGTTTCATTTTTTAACTGTAACGACGATCATTCTCTTTGCCAGTAACATTTTTACAATTCCAATGATAGGCATTATTTGACGTCAAACTGGCAATATGATTGGTGAGCTGCGAGCCGACTTGGTTTGTCAGACTTTTACCGCAGTGATTCACCAACTTTTGAAATCGAAATTCGATTTACATTTTTGGAGTTAATAAATCTAATCTCCACTTATAAGATGAAGAATTTATTGCGAAAAATATTACTATTTATAATTAATATTAATATTTCATTTTTTAACCGTAGTCGGATAATTAAAAGATCATCTTCTTATTATTCCGGTTTAATTTTCGCTGCGCGGTATTGTGTGAAAAAAATCTTATCTTTCATCCTGCGATGTGGGATTAAACTTCACGTTCGTAATTACTTGTAAAAATGACAGCTGCCGGTATTCGCACTGAGAATTAAATCAGACGTCGCTCGTCTCTCGTCTCGGAGGATATCTCCGTTGAAATTATACGCGGCCGGAAACGCGGAGAGCGCTCTCCTCGCGGTATTAAACATTTTTACGCGGAAAATGATATTGCACTCCGCCGCATTCCCAGGAGCATTGTAATATCAATTTAAGGAACGGCCGTAATACCAATTTAAAATTGGAAACCATGTATTGGCATTTGTACTAAGGCAAATTATTTTAAGCTAAAGCTCTTCCGTCAGAAGACATATGCGTAATGTCGAATATAGTTATACCAACATATGTAAATACAAAAATATTCACCTGATATATATCAAATATTATGTAATATTGTATATTACAATTAATTATATAATTAATTGTCGTAAATATTGCAAGTATTGCAATTATTTTCTTTGATAAGTTTTTATTAAATTGCGTAGTAATAAAAATTATTTATGTATATATTCATTAATTTTTTTTTATAATAAAGGTGCTTCGGACTTACAACGTATCTTTTATAAAAAAAAAAATTAATGTATTATTGAACGTATTATTGAATGTTGACTTTTTTTTACGAAATTACTGTGAACGATGCACCGCAAATTGTTTATTTGTGCCCAGTTATTTAAATAACTGGATGCAAATACCAATGTGTTAACAATAGCAAGTTAATGTTATTCCCTTTGTTTGTTCTTTTTTTCAAAATCCGTCATGGCAGATGTTAGAAATGCACTGAAATGCAAATTAGCCATATGAAGTTACACACAATGTCGCACAAACATATTACATCTGTATCTTGCTCAAAACTCGTGTGTGTGCATTTCAGTTCATATCTAAATGTAACCTGAAACTTAATATCGACAAACGGAGATGTGCGCGCATGTATATGTTACACTGCTATGATAACGAACGTGTAAATGTAAAGTTTCCGAGGGAGAGAATTGTTGATACACTGCCAAGCAGAGAGTTGTATCCATACTGTCAAAATTTTGTTTAAGACTATATTAAAATAAAATTCTCTTTCTTTCTCTTCTTTCTCATTTTCACGATTCTTTTTACAAAACTGCGTACACTATTTCATGTAAATATACATATAAAGTTTTTATAATCTCGTCTTTATTAATCTCGTGTTTTGAATAATTACAGGTGACACTTGTTCTTGTAATTCAATTTTTGCATGATATACAATAATAAAAAATCAAATAAAAGATCAGAAAAATATATCAAATAGTGAATTTCTTCTGTTAAGTTTTAAGGAATATCTAATTGGGAATTTGCCAGGAGAATTTGCTATATAAAGCTTTGTCCAGCAATAATAGAGTGCCAATCATGTACAGATTGAATATTGCATAAAGAGAGAGAGAGAAGAGGGGGGGAAAAGGAAGGGAGAGAAAGAAGATCAATTTTCACCTGTAAAATTAAATGCCTCACTCTGATGTGAAATTGAATACTCTTGTTTCGACATTCGTCGTTATGTGGACACGGTCTAATTGGATAAATTTTACAAAACAAGACCCGCGTCACGTGTTATTTTCGCGATAGACCCAGATCCATCTCGGCCGCATTAATGTCGAGAGATAAACGCGCGAAATCACGCGAATTTAATTTATGTTTCGCGTGAAAAATCGTGAGAAATGCGGCGCGACGAACGAGAATTTCCTCCTATCGGAACGAAGCGGCGCGAAAGCGCGACGAGGATCACGAGCGAGTTAGATTCACGGGGGCGAATTAATTGAACCAGACGTGGAAAATGCAATTCACGACGCTATCGCAGTCGGAAGCGTCGTGTACAGTACAGTAGTGTATGGCATTGCGCGTCGTGTTGCGACGCCTTAATTGCCGCGATAAAGCGGATACGAGCCATAAAAACGTGACACAGAGATTGACTTATTTTATCACTGCGACAATAAATCCGCGACGCATTGAAGAATTAATCCTCGATTGTATCTTATTGCTGTTATCAAGAAAGCAATTCCGTGTATACAACATACGTATATAAGACTATAATGCGTGTGATAAAAATAAAAAATGCATGATACGTCTACCCTGCAGTCATTCTGTCAAGATAATAAATTTACCTGTTATAAACACCAACGTTCTTTTTGCTTCTCAGATTACGCTTGGACAACGCAAAATATATTTTCTGCTACGTATTCAATAAAATTAATAAGTTCAAATGTGAATAATGATGTGTGGGTTTGTTAGAGATACTGCAACGTGATTTATTTATTAATTAATTAAATTTGCCGGATGTGCATATACGATTTTACAAAATTGCATTTTGCCAGGACGTGATATTTGTAGCGCGGTATTGTTGCGAATAAAGTTTCGTCGGTGAATTTAGCGACTCGGCGACCGCGCGATTCGTGTCGTGCGGTACACAGCCACAATCGCGAAACATGAGTCCAGTAGTTAGTCACTGTTAGCGGTTAACAATCGGATCGTGAAGTTCCCACGGTACTGTGGCGTGTCATGGCAGGGCGAGACGCAAAGCTATCGCGGATTAACCATTCGTGCGCGGCGGTGTCGAATAAAATTTCTTCACGCTCGCTGCCGTGCTCGTTTATCGAGTCAGCACGAACGTGTGGACCGACGCTGTATGTTTTATAATTTTACTTCCGAATTGTGTCTCGTGACACCTAGGAAATTTACTAATAGCTGTATATTTTTCATTGGACAACAACATATCATGCGTAATACTGTTTTCAATGTGTATATAGATATACATCGAATTTTATATATGTATGATACTATATATGTACATATACCATTAACCATCAAATAAATATATTTAATTGTTTTTATTCGTGCGTATTATTTTAAGATTTAGAATTATTTTTATTAAGTAATAAATAAAAAAAGTATAAAGACACGTATACGAAGTTCCAGTGAAAAAAACTTGATAAACTCGTATCTATTGTAACATTATTCGCTAATTAGCTGGTTATATAATTAAATATCGAACTATTCATTAAGAGAATAAAGTATAATAATCACAGACAAATATAATTTAAAATGTAATAATCATCAGCATTGAAAAGCATTGACATTTTCTGTCAGAGAATATTAAAAAATTCTCGATATTTCGCTTTCAATTTCTTTATTAATGACTCACATCAATCAGATCAATTTCTTGTCAATTTATCACGTAATATAATTTTGAATCTTGTTTCAACAGTACAAAATCACATATGAGAATGAACGACGCCAAGAGCATCGAGCATCGTATCGTACCAAACAAAATTATAAAAGTTATCTCGTAAATCGTTGCCTCGTAATTCCATCTGACAACTTTGCTGTCGATTTTTGCATAACGCTAATCCAATTAGATGTCATATATTTTTTCACCGTTATTTATTTCCTTTATTAGTATAACTGATGGACGATACATATATCATTTTTATTAGATACCTGTGACACGGGATTTCTTAGTTAAGATATTAAGTAGTTAAGACACTATGAAAACGGAATATTTGAAATTTATTAGAAATAGAATGCATATCGTTTATCCGAAATTCTTCAAGATTTAACCATCTCTCTTGCTTTAAGTTTTTCGATAGCAAATAGCCCAAGACTATTAACCTCGAGGGAATCATCGTTTTTCCTAATTCTGCTTTCCGTGTCAAGGTTCTGAGAAAGTGTGCTTTTTTTGCACGGAATCCGTTCTGTGTCTCGCTTAAGACCACCACCACCACAATACGGAGGTGAGAGGCAAAGTGGTCACTGACGGAAATCGGATGGTGAAGTTCTCGTGGCGCGCAGTGTCGCGTCAAACCCCCAGGCGGATTAATCTAAGGGACAGATAAATCATGGCGCTATCTCGTAACTACAGCAAAAACATTTATCTTCCGGCCAACGCGGCTGAAAGCGCGAATGCTCGCGTACGCTCCGCTCGGTCGCAAACCAGCCGCTACAATGACATGAATTGCGTGCGGCTAATTCAGTGGTGTGCAGAGTGCACATTTAGAAATTAATCCTTCTCGAGAAATGTGACTTAATCTCATACTTTTTCAAGAATAAAGAATGCAAAAAATAGTTTATTACGGAGAATTTTACAACTCATTTTCCGCAAATAAAATCTAAAAATTTTAGAAGCGCAATGTTAGCCCGAAAAACAGAAATTTTTTTTATGTATATAGATAGATTCGTTATCATCCCTTTAAAATATCGACTTCCGTTTAAACATTTTTCCCTTGAACTTGTGCCGAAACAGGTTAAAAGAGAAATAGTTAAATCTATTTACGTTTTAGTACATGTGTATCTATATTCTCAGTAGACGGATTGAAAATATAGACGACGCGATTAATGCCATAAATAATATTGAATAAGGACGCAAATAAAGCGGACAAACTGCTTCAACGTCACCATCGACCTTTCGACTCTTAACACTTCAGTGTCGCTTCTGGACACCGCGGGCACTTGGTTCTCTCCTCGCACAAGAACTGACGATTCTATCGTTTAAAATAGTCGCCGGCAGGCGACCGGAAATAAATGCGACGAGCACAAGAAGAAACACTTTGCGCGACCGCCGTCCGCCGGTCGGTCGCGGAAAAGCTGCGACCATTAGGGGATTAACGACGATAAAGTGACGCAATAAGGAGAGACGAGGCATCGTTTCAACGGGACAATGTGCAATCCTCCGGGATCGTAATGAATTACGGTCCGCTTTAAAGAGCCTTTTATTGTCGGTGCCCCGCGCGACGAGCGGTGTATTAAATTTATCAGAAACCTCGGCAACACGAACTATCAGCGGAAATATCCTTGGCTTACACACGCTCCACGCGTTGAAAAAAGTCCCGTTCCATCATCTCTTTCTCTCCGCGAGATGTCAGTTGTCGTTAAATTTTCCCCTCCGGACAACATGTTTGCTAAGTTACCGAAATGTAAACCTCCTCGGTACGTTTCAGCTTTCCGTTTCGGGATTGTAATCGAGGTTTTGTAAGGATACTCTTCTATTTATATCTTCTATATTTATATCTTGAACATTAATTTGTTTAACGAAATCAATGTTACCACTTTAAGAACAATAATAAGAATAATAATTGTAATTACAGCAAAATTTTATTATACATTTTTATAGGATATATCAAGTTCCTAGACAAAACATTTTTTATCTTAGAAAAGCAAAGAAATGCAGATCAATTAATTTCTTCACATTCTTGTCAATCCTAATCAAAATGGCAAATGAAATTGGACTTTTTTATGCGTAGCTCAGTAAGTAATTTTGACTGAATCATCTCGATTCATGTTATCGAGGCTATTACAGTTCGAATTATCTCTTCTGCAGCATAATTCTATAAAATCCTCTCTTGAATGTTGTTTCCAGATTTCTCGACAGTCGGTCTCATGGGTCTTGTCTGTCTTGTTCTTTCAAGCATGAGATAAATACATATAATAGATTTTTGTGTATATACATCTTTACAATATATGTATATCGGTCATTAAACAAGGAAAAAGAACCAATATTTTAGAAAACTAGCAGCAGAAGTTAATAAATTGAAACAAATTCAAACTCCCGATAGGCAATCAAAATTATTGTTTAATAAATTGAAAAAAAATTAAAACACCGAAAATGAAGTGTCTAAGCTCACGAAAATATGAAATAACATGTTCGTAATGAAACTCAAATAATATTTTGACTTCAGACAGAAGTTTCTATATCTTTTAATGTACGATTTCGGAATTTCAGCAGTCACTAGACGACGACGCACATAATATTCACGAACTTATGCGCATGCCAATATCTTTTCGCGATATGCTCATGCGGATGCACATGAAAAATGAACTGCGCATCGCCGCATACGAAACTCCATTTGGCATCCTTATCTGCCATGTATTATTAAAGATTCTACGCAAGAACGAGAATAAATGCATGAACACCTTATGTAAACCGAGGAGCATTCTCAAGCTTCGATTGCGTGAATTCCATTTCTCGTAGAAGAATTTGAAGCCGGAGTGAGCCGCGCGACGACCGGGAACGCCTCTGAATGCCTATAACTACTAGACGCGTTTATCGTTACCGATACGGCATGTGAATCCTCTAGTTTTCCCTTAGCGTAACTTTTATGCAAGCAAAAGAAATCGAATCTTATTTTCCTGTCGATCAATACGAATTTGAATCATTACAAAATCTTTTTGTATAAATTTCTCGACAAGCAAATCATTTTCACTATTATAAAAAGTAATTAGAACTAAACACAAGCGGAATAAAAGGGACATAAAATATATGATGGGATATAAAATGTTCGTTTTGGAAACGGGAGAAAGTTACATTTTCCGTAACTTCATTAGTAGCATTAGTAACATTAGTAGCATTCGTTGAATTCAAAGGTGTAAAGGTGTTTAAATTACCAGAATAATTACAATATATTTTTCTTGAAAGTATCAAGAACCATGCACGCCGTTAAAATCAGCTCGCAGATACATAGATAGAGCGTATTACTCGCAATGATTAGAGAGAACGTCAACGTTATTGACGTTATAGGCTATCGATATGCGAACACTAAAGTGCCCTAATAGCACTTGGCAGCAAGTGTTTCAGGAGGTTTTAAAAATTGATCGTTACATCGATCGACAGTAAACGCCATGGCACATACGGAGAAGAACTTGCCCCTCGAGCATCCTTCTATCGTTTCGCCGTAAATGTCTCCGATCGTTTCTCTTCGGGAGTCTGTCGCTGGTCACACCGGAGAGCCTTGATCCATTCGTCACAGCGACGATACCATGGACATTCGATCATTAATCCACGTGTCCACACACGTGAACATATTGTCCGCGTGTACGAAATTTGTATTCAGTATCATCACCTCAACTATCCAGAAACATAATTCGTAATGAAAGCGGTAATAAATATCTTGTTAGATTATTTCGAAAATCCTTGTTTAAATGTGCCTTCGTATTCAACATTATCAAAAAACTAGAACTGTGATAGCATCTTAACGATTAATAACATATAGTTAAAAGTATTTTTACATCTTTTTTAAATTTTCAATCTTGTCGTAAAACATCGAATTGAAATGCTACTTCGTACAAAAAATTGATTTTACTCTTTCGCAGAGATATTAGTAATTTAATTCATTTCTGAAGACATTCGGAATGCATAAATCAGTCGAGATTGTATAAAATTGTAACAATTTATGCGTATAACAATCGTAGAAAGCATTTGTAAAATGATGAGAAGTTATTAATTCTATTATTAATTCTGTAACTATTAGTTTTTTGGCATTTAGCTTATCGAAAACATTCCAAACAATATGAGTTATGAATGCTGAGATTTATGATGCTAATTGACATGAGACCTTGGAATAATCAAAATGTTTCATTATTTGCAAAAAGCCCGGGAGCGTCTCATTGCATCCCAAGAAACATATCTCGAATTAAATAAGATATTGACATTTTTCTTAAGTGCAGGATTATAAAATCTTCGAAATCAAAAACATTGTCCATCTAATGTTATCTCTATGATAATGTCAAGTACTTGTTTCGCATAACTATACAATGGATTAATAACAGTACACAAAGGATTAATAACAATTAGCCATTTATCACAAATGACTAGCGGGAAACGTAAAGTCATTTACGACATGATGAGGTTGCTAATGAAGCTGTTAGGCAAAATAAAGCAATTAGATATAACAGTTGTCACGTAAAGCGTCAATCAACCGTCGTCAATCTGCAACCTCGATTTTTAACATACCGTACGAGAGTTAGTCTTTGATAAACCTCGATAGACGATGATGATTAATGCTGATTAGATTTTGAGCTTAGTTCAGGTTGGTGATACTGATACATAACAGAGCAAAACTATATCATTATTCATCCAGACTCAAAGTGAGATAACTTGTCATGCACGAAGCGTGTTCTGAATTATAAAATTAAATCTTTATATTATAATTAGGAAGGATTTCTAAAACTTTAGGGACCTGTGTATTGAACTGACAGTTTTCTGTGGTTTTTTGTAGAAAGTAGAAACTTCTTATTTGAAAGTTTTGTGGATTAATATCTCTATCAGTAGTATTGAATCTAGTTCTCTCTCAGAATTTAATTATTTAACAATTTTATTCAGCACTCGAATAAAAACCTTTTTAATTATAAAAAATTGCTGCCATACGATTTCATGTAATTTCAGATTTTTCAGCTTATGAAGTATTACTCTCCATTCATAAATCCATGTTGAATAATTTTTAACAGATTAATACTCATTATTTTTGCTAGAAATATTAGTTGTCGCTTCGCAATATGATGCAAAAAGCGAGACATCCGAAATAATTATTACTTGAATAAAGTAAAATTTTCTAGCCAATTCCAGTATTGATAGCTTTTTGGAGATTTTCCAGATCCCTCCACCGGTTTGAGATTGCATCGAGAATTCTGTCGACGCAGTCAGCCAGCGTCAGCACGCAGCGGGATAACATCAGCCGAGCATTCGGGCGTGTCGGATGAATTTAGAATGAATAAACGAGCGAATTTTCAGCATAGACATGAAGCGCGATGCGGACTTCGGGACTAAGCATAAACTCGATCGTGCGATCCGAACTTTCAGCCGGCTTTATCGCTTTTCTACCTCGGTATCTACGGCCGAGGCAAAGTATCCCGTTCGATTTTATACTCGCGGGAAGAGAAATGGTGTGTAACGCGCGCGCGTTCGCGAGAGCGAGCCGTCGGGCGTGCGCCGAGATTTTTATTCGATTGCCGCGGGGCCGAGAATATTTTTTTTTTTTATCGACATCCAGTGCGCCGTTTGCGGCAACCATCGTTCTGGACGGGTATCACCGCATATTACAGTGCGTGGAAAAAAAAATCGTTTATTCATTCGCCTCGCAGCGGGTGTAGAAGCGATTTTGAAAATAACGAACACCGTAATACAAAAGAACGTAAGCACTTTCTCAGAAAATCTTTCGACTATTCCTATCTTTTATTCTTATATATAATTTAACTTTTTTATATTATATTCAGAAAAATATAAGGATAAGAGATAAATAGTCAGAACTGAGAGCGATTTTCTAAGAAAATACTTCGCAGCTGAATATTCTATAATTATTTATATTTAATAATTATTTTATATTCATTGGTACAGTTTTCCCAATTGCACAAGAAACTCTATAAATTTCTTCGTGACACGCGTGAGAGACTTCCAATAAATCGCCGTCTCGATCGATTCTTTCACAAACGGGTGAACTCACAGTTTGACATCCGTGGTATATCACGGTTAATCAACGCAGACCTCGGGTCTGCGCGAAGTGATTTATGTGGTTTACCGCGGCCGCCTGCCAATAATAGCTCCGGTTCTCACCTCCCATTCGCTCCTTCGTCTTCACGTGCGAGGTAAACGTAAAGTTTTCCGCGTAACGAGCAGCGAGCTGCCACCGCGTTAAAACAATACGTGAGTGCGAAGAGCGATTAACGCTGTTTACCTATAAGTGTTTGCACTACGCATCTGTAAACGGAACGAGTTGTTCGTCACGTTATCAGGATATTATCGATGTTTCTATATACTTAACCGTAACAAGGGAGATAAACAGATATAGATTTATACTATTCTCCATACTATACCTTTCCTTAATCGAAGTTTAGTGATAATAATAAAAAAATAAATTCTACCAATATTCTCCAAAATTTTCTACGATGTTCAATATAAAAAATTTATGTAACAAAAAAAGATTAATCAAACCGTAATTTCCTATTAAGTTAATCGACTCTGCTTCGAGCCATCTTCAGCGACGCGGTATTAAGAAATTAAAGAAATTTTTTAATTTTTAAAATTTTTTAATTTACTTATTACTACGTCGCTGAAGATGGCTCGAAACGAGCCAAAACGTTTGTAGTTGTATTATAATGTTAATTGAAGTTAAATAAAGTTAACTCACTCACTTTCGATTCTCAAGACCCACTTTTCTGTGATACTCGTTAATATACGAGATTTAGCAAACGAAATATAAAAACCAAATTAGCAAAGTGAGAATTTCAAATAAGAAAAATAAATATTAAGAGAAACACTTTTCGTTAAACTTTCAGTGCGATTTGACATTTATTTTACAATTACACAGCGGTTTTTCAATTATGTAGAAACGTCCTGGTGATACATCTCGGTTTAGAACGATGGTGAGAGAAAGATAAATATCAGAAACACGTTTCATCGATAGCTGCGCGTTGAGTTTCGGATCCTAGGCTATTTCTCTCTTCCGGACTCCATGCTGGGCAAATAAATACTTATGGCTACGCCAACCCAGTAGTTTTATCGTCCCTAAGCTCGACCATGCCTATATACATACGTTTCACTTAGAGGCCAGAGCTATACTCACTCGAAAAGGATGACAGGACTTCTCTGGACCGTAAGACTATCCCGAAATATATAGTATCTGGAAATGTTCAGTAATCTCACTCACTTTTAGAGGCTGATAGAGAACAAGCCGGATTCCACACCGATACAAAATATCGTTCGTGAAGATTTATGAAATATTTCTATTGTTTCTGAAAAAATTCTTAGGCGATCGAAATTTATTATCAACTAAAATCCTTTGCCGTAATATTTTAACAAGACTGTATATATTATCAAAACAAATTATTTCTCAATAAAATAAATTATATATTGAATATATTCTATTGTCTATCAATTGCTAATATCGAAACACTCTCTATCAATATTAACAATATGAAAACTGCATTTTTTCATTTTTTGTTTCTATTTCGTTTTTACATTAAATTTTTATCTACTCTATTCTATCTCACCTCTGTCTATCAAGTTTTCGATAACGACCTTTTCTATGAAGTTCCTTAAATTATCGTGCCCTTAGCTTTTTATTACTTCCAAGGGCTCCCTCCCGTGTTCCGAAAATAATCTTTATACAGGCGACGTCACAAGCGCGCGCTCACAAAGGGCAGCTCGGGCTATCTGACGCAATGAGTGTCGATCTTTACGACGTCACGCAATTTCAGGGCTGAGATTCCGTAGCAGTTGCTGCTGCGATAATAAAACGGAAACGTCGGGCAATTATTTAATTAATTCGAAGCCGAATGGGCGAAAGTAAGTACGTGCGATAAATCGTGCCGCGGACTTATTAGCCTTTCACGCGAATCCACCTCGTGCTTCCGTTCTTGCTCCGTTGACCCGAGAGATTCTCAATTTCCTGAAGACGCAGCACAACGACGACGACGACGGCGACGATGACGATGGAGACTAGGGTGGCTATCTGTGTACTTCTATAGAGCATAGCTCGTCGGCCCTGCATTATTAACCGAGACTTGTTAACGTCGTTTCTTCTCCGTCTTCCGTAGAAGCGACCACCCCACGCCGTAGTGTACTACAGTGTGACTTCCCTCCCGCAACCAATCCTCCTTACAGACATTGCGGTCTACCTTCGGTACACAGCCTTACGTAATGACGGCATTCCGCTACGCGCGACATTAACTCGTTAGCGGTGGAATTTTTCTTCTCAAACGCAAAGAGAAAGAACAGAAAGAAAGAGATAAAGTTAAATATTTGATAAAATTATTGGCATCATTACGGAAAATAACGGTATAAAAATTAATGAAAGAATTATTTTGCATCTTTCAGTAAAGATATCTTGATTTTCGGAGATCAAATCCTATGTTAAATAATTAATTTTAATTAATTTAATTGTGCAAGAATTTCAGATCAGTTTAACTATCAGTTAACGTGTTTTGTTGTACATGTTTAATGCGTTTAAGTTCTCATAACATATGTATAAATTTGTACATGTTCATGTGCATTATACTAATATAATTGCTAGTGTATAAAATGTACAAACTCTATGCCCATTGAATTAATTTATTCAACGCTCGCAAATATGGCTGGTTTATAATTAATCGTAATGATCCACATAGAAATAGATCGCTTAGTAATGCAAGTATATAGAAATAATTCATGAATCATGATATATCAGAGATATGCATATGCAACATATAAAATGTTATTTTAATGTATCATAAATAACAAAATATTTTCAACAAACAAAATATTTCTCAAACATACTTATAAAAAATATTGTTAAAAATATTTTTCTACAAATAAATATGTTCAAGAATTTACCGCTTTAAATCAAATTGTAAAAGTAAAGAATTTGTCATTAAATTTCAATCAGTCAATTTTCAAGAATCTATATACTTAGTTTTGTATTATTATTCGATGATGAAAAATAAAAAGTAAAAGCTATTTTGCACGAAAAAAATTGTTGTTGCTCTTTCTCTTAGTGATGACGTCCATGCAGAGACAAGCAAATTTGAAAGCTCCCGAAGATTGCAAAACGCCGCTAAAAAATTATATTTAATTACACTCGACGAGCGCCACGCTTTTCCCCGTTCTCGATTTTAATAAGGATTCTGACGGAGACATAAAATTTCACGACTGCTCATTGAAATTCTACTCGTTCCAACCCGATCGGTAGACACACGTGACGAGGCTGACAACCCTTTTTCTTAGCGTAGTAACCGTCGCCGAGAAGAACGAGACGAATTTCATAAAAACCTTTGGATGAAAATCCAATCAAGATGAAGCTCAGCTCTTCGACTTCGAAGGCGGAGGGTGAAAGGGCAATAATTCTTTCAGAGAATAGAAAAAGCGATATGAGGTATAATTTTATTATATCTCATTAATAAAAGTAATAATTAATAAAATATAATTTTATTATATCTTATTAGTATTTATTACATCTTATTACCTTCATTAATATTTCGTGATCCTTTAAGAGTATTTAAATAATTAAAAATATTATCTTCTCTCTTGAAGATAAATGTGCACGTACATGGCTTTTACAACTTCCATCTCGTAACACTTAATTTGCAATTTATAACCAGGATTGATATAAATACCTATAAAGACATAAATAAGACATAAATAAAGAAAGAACAGACATTTTATTACTAATCATTATATTACGTAACATAATTATTACGTAACGACTGATTATTATTATAGAACGAGTAATTACAAAACGCAATATAAAAGTAGTAAAATAAAATAAGTAAAATAAAATAAATACATTTCGTGTGCGCAACAACTTAATACTGGTTAATATCTGTCCATTTCTACTTTAAGATTGAACGAGCTTCTTGTGAACCTGAGAGATTACGATTTAAACTTCGAGCCAAGAACTATTAAGTAATACCATAAAATTATACGGGACTTCATTCAATATACAAATGGCAAAATATCCTCAAACGATACATCTCAGAGAATTTAATATAGAGCTAATATTTTAATAACCTTTAATACCCTGCACATTTGCGTAAAAGAGTTTATTTTTAAATGGCATAGGAATAAGAATCCTTCTTTGGATAGGTAAGTTCAAGAAGCTGTCGCACGAAGGAGAAAAGAAAGACTCGGCGAAATAGGGACTAGGAGGAGACTCCGAGGAATAGGGGCGAGGACGAAGCGATGGAAAAGGATTGAAATATATTCCCTTGTACCGCCGGAGGCGGCGTACTCGCAGTTGCAGTTATACCGAGCGCTCACACTCGTTTCCTTCCCCGTCTCGTTCTGTCCATTCTCGACTCCTAGTCTTTCCGTAGGCAAAACCTCTTTGCGCGGCAGTTGTCCTCTACGAGATAAATGCAAATGAAAGTAAAAATAAAATGTAGAAAGAAGAAGCGAGCGGGAGAAATTTGATTTACTCGTGATATAAACAAAGACGGAGCCGATAAAAAATGCGTTTTGGAATACATTAATGATATAAATTAATTAATAATTAATACGGTTTAAAAATTTGTAAGTTATACCAGTTAACAATGGCTCATATTCCTTTTCACGCGAAGTTTATATAACGCCAGCACGATCATTTCTGACCATCTTAAACATCACTTGCTTTACCGCTTGCTCAGTTTTCTCTTTCCGAGGATAGCGACAGAGGAAAATCGAGGTAAAGAAAATCGTCGTAGAATTCGCAGCTTGAAACTTGCTGTGAGATCGCAAATCGGATTTTGCGATTTATGATCTGCTCCTCCCTCAAGCAAATGTTGAAGGTTCTCTACCCTAAGTTAGATATTATGCGTTTCCTCGTTTTTAGATCTTCCACTTTTGAACCTGCAGGAACAACCCTGACGTGTATGATTTCATCTTCTTTTGCATAAATAGATTTTTTTTCAATATACCAGCGCTCTTACACGTATTGCAAGAGGATAACCGGTTACACGAATTTTTCAAACAAACTTGAAAAGAACTCTTTCCGAAATACATTTATATATATACATATATATATATAATCAGCTTATTAAAAAGTAATTATATCAAATGTATCTACAAATGTATCTACAAAAATATTTATAGAGTACTTAAAAAAATGTTAACACTTATATAAAAAGTAACTTTACCTCAGAGCTTTGAAGACCATTTAAAGAAGATTCCAAGAAATGTTGACAATGATGATGAATAAGTGAAAACTTTTTGAAGATAAAATACATTTACTGTGATATCTTGTGTTATCAGTACTGTTTTTTTTTTTTACTTCTATATAAGTATTAATATTTTTTTGAACCACTCTATATGTAATATAGTATTTTATATGTGTATAAGTTCAGTGGTTTATTTACCGGTAGACATCGATTGGTACACCTACAAATGGAGATAAGGTCCATAATTGGAGATGTCGAGAGTAAAGAGGTTAAACCTGACTTTAGGGTAATTTCCCGGGTTCTTAATGAGACGGGCTTCTGCAACAGAAATAATAATCCCCCGGCTCGACCTGACAACGGCGACGAGATTGCTTTTGAAGGCGCCGACTGGACCGAGAAGGAAGTTCAGGCCGTAACTTCCGCAGCGAAAGACGAGTGGCAGTAAAGACTCAAACGATAGCTCATTAAAGTAGTCTTCCGCGACAGCTGCAATCGGAGTCCTCTTATCCGTCAGTTTTACGTTAGCGTGTAATTAAGTTCTTACTGGTCCCCGCGGTTCGAAGTCACGAATTCTGCACGAGCAAACGCGAGCATCTATACTTTTATAATCCAATCAAGTTTTCAATTCTACGAACATTGGTCTCGCGAGACACAGCTCTCAAAGAATCTTTTTTTGCTTTAAGCCATAAATATTCGTCAATTGCATGGTTGCATATCTCTCTTTGACGGTTTCAATATCAAAACAAAGTTCTGTGTACTTGAACGTGATATAAACATGATGTACGTTATCTCGCATATTTTGTCGCGTGACAATTAATCAACAGCCGAAATTCGGTAGGATTGACCGCGATATTGAAAATAACGCGCCGCTGGAAATTATTCCATATTCGATAATTCATTATTCCATCCAATAAATAAATTAAGTTTAATCTGTTTAAGAGAAACTGTATGCATTTCAGTAAACCGAAATACTCTAGTGTCGAAACGAGACATGATATGATTATATTGCATATTGCATTGCCTGACTTTTAGCGATCCACTCCAATCGGTAGAATCGAAACGAAACGGTATCGAAAATAACACGAAATTATTATTGATTATCGTTGAACGTCGCGCGAGTGGTTATATAATATTGAAACAATACTTTTCTCTCCTCTTCTCTGTCTTTTCTCGTTTTAAAATTTAGACAGCAATAGATTCCCTACATAATTTTTCAAGCAGATAACACGTTACGGCATGTCCTTACGAAAGATACATAAGTTATCCTCATGCATAAAACATCATTTTCCATTGTGTCAAACGGAATATCTTAAAATAAACAGCAATCAAGAAAACTTCATTATCAACGTTTTATGACACTGTTATAACCGACGAAACGTATTTTGCACATCGGAATGTGAATTGAGTGCTGTAAAACTAGAATGTTTATTAAAATGTCTCTAATTATTTCGACGAGACAAATTATCGGGATATCTGTGTATTCCAATAGAACGTTTCTCAACATGCTGTATACATTATTAACTCGACAATGATAATCAAGCAGTGCCATTTATTTCCGCAATTTAGCTTTAAAGTGGACAATTCAAAAATACGATAAACGCACACATATTCCTCATGTCCATTCATTAACTTCGATATTTTTCTAACCGAACTGAAGCGAAACCGGCGCAAACACGATTTACGAAAGGAGAATATATCGCTAGTGAAAACGACCGGACAGAGAGCTCGTTTCTCATTATCATTCACTTTGGACGACATTAAATCTTCGTACAGATCATATCTCGCGATTTATGGGAGGAAAATTAAAACCCGCGCGCTTTGTTCGCGCTTCTGGTCGAAGTTTAGCGCTCGTGGCTACCTTTTTACTCCGACGAATAATGCGCCCGCGATTCGGCAGTTCCCTTGGGACTCGATGAATAAACGATGGCGATGCGTTCCCCGTCATTTTCCGCTGAATAGTCTTCAATAAACAATATGCCACGCCGAACTGTGCAAACGGGAAGACTGAAAAAAACATAACTTCCGACGTCCATTAATCGCGAAGTAATTAAGTTCAATTTTTACAGCGTTATTAAAAAATAAACGTGAAACGAAGTGTAACAATCTCTCTTTCAATTCCCGCTTTTTAATTTTAGTGCTTTACTCTTAAATATTTTAACCATCGTTAAGGGAAAATCAAGAACTTTAAAAGAATTTCATAGTAAAATAAGTATATAATAAGTATGTGTACAAAATATTACGATATATTATATATATATATATATTGTGTGTGTGTGTTGTGTGTACATATCTGTACAATTCTACCTCGAATACTATTTCTCTTTCAATGAGTCGTGTGCGATCGATGTAAGCCGAAAGTCCGATACGCTGTACAAACAGTAAACAACGGCGCTGCAGACTATTTTGATTGGCAGAACGCAGCAGAATTGTAAGTGAATGCAAATTTCCATATAATTTCAATTTATTCATCAGGAATGAGCTAGATTTTGGTTCATTTACTCAACACTTTTTGGTTTTATGTTTATGCGTGAATACTCCTAAAATCTCACGTTTATTCTGCATATTATGATTAATATTAGTGAAAAATAAAAATTAGATTAAATTTTCACATACGTAAGTCTCGAACTATATTACATCTCTTAATATTATCTCTTAACATTATTTTTCATATATTTATTATTTTATTATTTTGCAAGTTAAATTATAATACATTTATGTATTTATTTACAGTCATTTTCATTTTCATATCTTATTACCGCGAACATCTTTCTTTCCGAGATTTTCAGCTTTCAATCGCTAATATAGTCTTTAAAAAATAAAACTATTTAGTTGAGCGATATAATAAATTCGTGTAAAAATTGAGAAGTTCACCTTTTTTAAAAGTACATTACGTAAACGAATAGCCCGTCGGTTTTTGGCACGTTCTTCAGATTTCGCGGTTCTCCTCATACTGTGAAACACGTCGTTAGATGTTCAATTTGCAAAACATTTGCGAGACCGTTTATAAGAAAGGTGAGACGCGTGGGAAATCGAAGGAAAACGAAAAGGGAGGTAAAAGAGTTGGCTCGATAAAGACGGTCGTCTCGGTAGATGGTTGAGATCCCGACGTCACACTGAGAAATATTAAATTAAATTAAATTATGTATGAGTGCGAGAAAACCCCTTGCATCAGTCTTGCTTTTATAATGTTAAACATCAAATTTATCTGATTCCATTCTTTATACGACATACAATGGAAATAATTTACACTGATAATTTACACTCATGTACTCTTGTACATGAAATTCATGTAATCTTGTACACGAAAATTCTTATCCATTCTCAAGACCTCGTGCTTTAAATATCCCTCGATATATTTATGCAAATAAAGAAAGTGTCAAGATTTCGAGCATACAAAATGTCGAAATTTGTTCAGAGAAAGTTATTTTGTATGTATATCAAATAACTAAAATTAATTAAATGGAAATGTTATCCCTACCGATAGCTAAAGTATGGTGGTTTTACATTGCAATGATTAACATATAACAGTTTTATATTTTTTTATATAATACTTCTATCAAGACTTTTATGTAATAAGCGAAAGTATCAAGATGTATGGGACGAGGTTTGTCCAATTTAGAGAACGTCGCTGCGTATAGACCACCCAGCGAAATTTTCTCCAGAACGTTTCATCCCTCACGCCCGGGGCCTCGCCGGCACCGGTCTCGGTTCCATTACCACCGTCGTCGAGAACTTTCCTCGAGGGAAAATTCTGCGATTCCGAGATGTCGAGCGTGCTTTAATCTCCGCGATCTACGATTGTCGCGCGCGTATGAGAATCGTTCAAATAAGAAATGGACGCGGTTGTTACGAAGCGCGATTCGTTTAAAGAAGACGTTCAAAGACACACGCAGAAATTTATGTCGACCTGAAGAATTTTGCGTGAAAAATATGTTCTGGCAAATAAATAAGAAAGAACTGTCATCGTTTTTGATATTTTGATATCGTAAAAATGCAAATAGTTTGATAAAAGATAGTGAAATAATCGTAAATAATTTGATATGCTATATATTGAATGTTCTATCATTTATCACACCGCTCGTTCTCGCCCTTCATTAATAATGGATTCTTTAATACATTCAAAATCAATATTTTACTCTGAATTTTTTAAATATAATACAAATTCGATAAGTTTGATAAATGCGACAGCTATGAGACAAAAACATTTTTGTATTCTACATACATATTTAAACCAATTATATCATTATACTATTAATCTAAATTATATATCCATTATATATCCATTATATATCCATTATATAATTAATCTAAAATCGAACAAATTTTTACTGATACTGTCAAATAAAAAATTCTAATAGGTGTTTTGAACTTTGAATATAGTCGAGTTTTTAAGATATTGCTTTCGCGACAATGTAACCGTGGCAATGAAAGAAATAAAGAAGTTGGATGGAAAGAGTCGAAAGACGAAGGAGTCGTCATTTCTTATAGGACTAAAGGTAGCAAGGAAAACGGAAGCCAGAGAGACACATTGCTCTCGGATACTTCAACCGCAACAAAAGTTCACCCTGCTGCTTGATCTCGAACCACCCGGTATAAACCGACGGTAAAGACATCACTTCTCCCGTTCACATCTATCCACCTCGTCCAAAGTGAGAAAATTCTCCGCGACGCAATGGTCTCTTTCACTGCGTGCTTTGCTGACAAGTTCTCCTTGGTACAGTCAGAGAACAACGATGTTAGACTCTCAGACCGAAAAGAGAAGTGATCCAGTAATTACTCAGCTCTTAGATTAATGAGAAGTATTAGTGAGTGCAATTTTTTAATTCCACAGTGCTCGCCACACGCAGACTGGCTCATTACAGGCAAGACTTGAATATCTTTTGTTAATTATTTGGCGGGGATTAATTGTTTATTGAATAATCTTTAAAATTTTTATTCTACTTGAAAAACAAAAATTTACCGAATACGAATTCTACGAGATTTGCTTCCGACATTCCTGAGAATCACTGGTTAATTAATGGCGATTATCGGCGATGTCATGATATTTCTCTTGCGGTAACACTTTGAGGAGAGAAAACAAAGGCATAGTTTGCCGCTCATGGCAATTCATCTTTGCTCGCAGAGAACACGGTGAAGGACACTACAAGAGAATAGGACTGCGAGAAGGGCTCGAACGAGCGAGTCGTTCGAGAGGAGAGAAACAAGGAGCTGGCAGCCGAGGTCCAAGACTCTAAGACTCTAAGTGAATACCGAACAAACACTAGAACGAACGAAGAGACTTTCGCGGATCATCTGAGGAATACTTCCTCGTCGAGAATACAGTGTAAGATTATGCGAGAGCAGAGAGATTGAAAGGGAGAGAGAGAGAAAGAGAGAGGGCTAATTTTATATAACCTTCTTATCCGAGCGTCAGAGCCTTCATACAATTTGAATGAATAGTCTCAATTTCGAAGCCGATAAACACCGAAAAATAATCTCTACATTTATTCGAGATAGTGGAAACGCGATACTTTGCGTAAAATCGTATATCTTTAAAAAAAAAATCTTTTATATTTCATAAATTCTTTTAGGGCGTAAGCCCTTTTATACTTCTCCATGCAGAATATCACCGCTGATAATTTCAATGGTAGATTCTCTCCTCTATCTATTTGATATGTCCTTTAAACTAATTGAAACTACATCGTTACCAATTCGCGATTAAATATCAAGATCTCGTCGCTCAAATTCGATATAATTTTAATCCGTCTATTCGTTTATACCGTGTGATTGCAAGATTAAATACTTGCAGCTCGATTTATAAAGTATCCAATTAAGATAGTATCAGCCGTTTTCGCAAAATAACACAACTCGCAATATCTTTCGCGATCGATACCGACCCCGAAATGCAAATACCGGCGACATTTGTCAATGGTGTTTCCGCACGGTGCTTAATGAAGCAAATTAGCAGCCAGCTTGATTTCCACGTTACAATCTCGCAACAGTCATTAAAATCATGTAACAAGCTTGTACTTGCTTCAAAAAAATGCGTCAATTAACAAAGTCAATTTCAAAATGAAACTTTGTTCAATCTTTCCAATTTCTACATGCATAAAGGTTCGATACGATGCTGTAATGACACATTAAATATGTATCTGATTTTAATTCTATGAAAATAAAAAAGAGTGATCGCGCACAAAAGCATTTATCGTGCGAAAGTAGAGTCGATCAAATATTGGTAATGAGACGTTTCCCTATTTCGATCTGCGAGCAGAGAAGAGAGATACATGAAACACAAATAAAAGGTAGAGATAATACGAAACGACGGTATTGTTTCATTACGGCGAGCATCTGCCGTTCGACGTTATATCGGCCGACTTTATCTGCGCGGCGCACTCGAAGACGATAATTACCTTCCTTTTTCGTGAATCCCTTCGAATCTCGCACATCGAACACGTTCGAGAGAAAGAGAGAGAAGGAGTTCAATTATTTCTTCGCTCTCTGCGTGAATTCTGTCTTGAAGGAACATCGCCGTTTTGGCATGAGTAGAGCGAATAAGTTTCTTTTGTCTTTTAAAATAGGAAAAATAGTTATAGCGCAAGAAAAGAATATACACGTGTCAGGAAAATATTTTGACGCACAAAGTAATTTGTTGTCAAAAGAAGACTTGAACCTTTGAAATTAATTGTTAATGAAGAAGTAATAATAACAATTCCATCTATCAATATGTCCCATTGTCATTTAATCATTCTCAGAACACTGTGTCACTAAAACGTCGCTAAAATAAATCACACGTCGATTGATATGTAGCGCGCGGGATTGATACAATTGAAACGCTAGTTGTCGAACAATCAGTTTAAGCCTGGTAAAGGAAAGTAAACAGTGATGTTAAAACCGCGTCCAGCCATGTCGGCCCATCGTTTCGATATCGGCAGAAGCGCGTCAATGATGTATTTTTAGTCGATGAACATTGTACACCCTCTCTCTCTCTCTCTCTCTATTTCTCTTTCTCTTGTTGAACCGTCGTTAGCGAAGCTGCAACTACTATCGTCCCTCTTGGCTTTCTATTCACCTCCGCTTCGGCCCTCTTCGGACGGCAACCGCGCGGTCGAGTGGACTTTAATGAAGACACAGACACAACGCGGTTCCGGCCGCGTCTCTAACAAGATAATCAAACAAAAATCGATGCGCCGATGGGTTGAGCTCGTCGTCGGGACAAATAACGTCTCTTCGTCAGTTTTAGCCCTTCAGGCACTAACCGCTTTCTCTCCGAGTGGGTAAAAGACCAGGGGGCAGGGGGTTAGCCAAGCGGACTAACGTGCATTTAATCGCGAGTTTCTTGCCGATGATTTCGGAGTTAGCGTAACCGAGAGCGTAACCAGAAGTCCCAAAATTCTCAAACGGTGGTTTTCTTAGAACGTAAATAAATCTATAATTTTATCATGCCTTTACACATTACTGTACTCTCCTTCATGATATCTGCGCAAATAATTAATATCATAAATCGTGTTGCAAAACTTTGATACCAAGTCATTGTTTCTCGTGTTATTACGATTGCGACGTGATTTATAAAATATTTAATTAGAATAAGAGAGAGAGAGGCGCCAATGAGATATCACATCTAATAACTTGAAGAAAAACGAACAAAGATTTCATGACCTCGAACGCCATCGATGAAACAATTATTACAATGAAGCTTATTGTTGTATGTGTAAAAGTTGGTGTATCCTTACTAAATATCCTTGCTAAATATAGGAAAGAAAAAAAGAGAAACACATAATCGTGTTCGAACATGTTGAAATGGTAATTCATCTAACGTGTCAAACAGTATTTCTTTATCCGATCAAAAGGAACAAATAAAATAAAGGATGTGTTTAGTATTTTGCGATTCTCGAATTTATTGCTGACAGCAAATAAATCCGAGACGGATTTACACTGGCCTGGTCACTCGGTATTTCACGAAATAGTGATCGATGAGCAAATACGTCTTTGCCAATATCACCGGATGCAGCGGCGCGCGGCGCGTAAAGTACAGCAACGGCCAATAACAAAAGGGTTACGACTTTTTTCCCCGCCACGGTTAGACTTTACGGGCGGCAACTGCCATAATTCGTGAGCGATAGGCATAGTTTTAATTAAAAACAGAATTCACCGCTGCTGGCGGAAATAACGAGGACGGAAATATTATGTGTCCTCGCGGCCGAGAAGAGAAACAAAACTTTAATTGGTACGAACGTATATGCGAGCCACACGTGGACAAGAATCTGCGCGCGTATATGATACGATTGGCTTAATTAATTAAAGCCTGAGGCCGCAGCTATAAAATATGCGAACGCACATTGGTCGGATATGCTTCAGGAAGCCTCGTACATTATTTAACATTTGCATATTAATGCTATAATAACACTCATATAGTACCTTGGGTGCCGTGGGGTATATCGATAACTTCGATATTCCTTCGCGCCGGGTGTCCTCGCAACTGCATCACAGAGATACAGTACCATCTTTAACAATTTTTACATAAATCTGAATTCGAATTTCACTTAGAGCGCTTATTATTCGTCGTTTAATTCAGTCGGAAGAAGAATTTATTTTATTTTTATCCAATTCTATATTAAATCATACTATAATTATATAAATAATTTATCAAATTATCACAAAATTATGATCTGACTGCTAAAGAAAGGTCGAAGAACAGTTAAGAAGATAAAAAGAAATTTATATTTTTTTTTTGCTTTTGTCAACCTAACCTAACGTGTTTGTATGCGGCGTGTTCTACAGTTTCGCGTGAATTCGATGACCCAAAAAGCGTTTATAGTCCAAAAGAAGCGTAAACAAAGCTACTGCCGATGCCGGCGGAAACCCGCTTTTCCGAATTGCGCATCGATAGACGAACTGCTCTCTGATAACGTTCTCAACGTTTATTTTTGTTTGGTTTCTCCGTTACACCGTTACTCCGTTGCACCATAACGTTGTGCGCATGGCGCAGTCGTTTCCGAATAATTTTTTCTTTTTCATGAACACCCGTCGACGACGGATATCGATTGAAATGAACCTGAATAAACAGTATATTATAACTGATCGATTGGCATAGGTTTACGTCCCTTCGTTAATCCGTTAGAGTCTAGTATCGAAAAGTACTATTAACTTTAGACACCTAAAACTTACGTAAACTCTAAACATGGATAAAGCAGCGCATTTTTATTTCATAATTCCCACAGAAAAAATGAACGAAATTTAATATTTTTTCAGTCGGTGCAGAAAACCTCGAGGAAGATAATTCTGTAGGTATTTCTGCGATTAAATAAAGTTGAAAAAAATTATAATAAAAAAACAAAATGTATATTTTTTTAAATTCACTTTTTTCTAAATGGCCTGAATAATTTATTGTTTAGGATTCCAGTTTTAAAACATAATTGTAGAAAACATAAACCAATACTTGCGCTAAACAAAAAGCGACCGCTTTTTATAAGTAAACTGCGGAATAGAGTATTTCTTTGGCGCAGGACCGACTGACTCATCGCGATTGTTGTAACATAATTTCTCAGTGACTCACCGAAAGTCACGCGCACAGCGAAAAGCCGAGCGATTGACACTCCGACAAGTTTCGCGCCTCGATGCGACGCACGTAGCGTCCCACTGGATGAAAAATCGCGACCATAATTCATCTCAAGCTGTATTCCGTACTTTTCTTTCTAACCGGCAGAGTTAGACCGGAAGTCCCTGTGCACGTGCATGTGTGCATAGGTATAGCGCGGAGATTGCTGGAGAATATAAAATCACATAATGGAAAACGGCGCGCGAGAAGACGACACCGTGATGCATACGATATTCAGTAACGCAAATCTTTTCTATTTTAGATTTGATCAAGAGACACGGTAGCGTCTTGTGCTAAGTCCGCGCAAGCACAAGACACTACCGTGTCTTATTACGCGAGTCGGTCAGTTGAGAGCACTCAATATTTCTGATTTTCATATATCCGCTCAACGGATTGAGTTCTAAGTAATCTCAATCGATAGAGCGGGGTTGAATTACATAAAAGTGTTTTTATTTTTGGGCTACATGCTCTATAAATCGAGTTATTACGACGCAAAGTCAAAAAGTGAAAAATATTAAGTAAGAAACGTCGTCGTCGTCGACCATTCCGATGTACGGTTGAGGCATTCGACATAAGATCGCGCTAGTGATGCTCTGGAAGTGTAGGCAAAAGGGGCTGCGGTGAGGAGCAAAATTTAATTAAAAGATTTAGTGCTTCTAATTTTTAAAATAGCATATTTTGTAGCATACAGTGCTAAGTCTTTTAATTAAATTTTTTTATTTTTATATTAATTTTTACTTATTAAAATATTTTTATAAATTTTTATTTTTACTTAGCACAATTTGTTGATATAATTATTTTTGTAGAATGTATAATTAAAATAACTTGTGTGGATTAAAATTACACTATTTTGGAAATAGGTTTTTTAATAGTTTTTTTAGAGTTAATAATATTATACTATTTTGTAAAAATACTTTTTGACGCGGACTTAGCACCGTTTTTTTACCTTTTTTTAAAAAGGTAATTTTTTAAAAGTCCTGACAACCTCAACCGTGACAAAGGTCTTCAAGTAAATCCTATTTGGCATACCGTCCTCCCGGGTTTTTTAATTGACCGGCCGATCAATTAAAACATTCTGATTGGCTGACCAAATCAGTCCCCCCCTCTCCCCACCAGGAACAACGGGGGTATATAAGGACTACCGAAGAGAGCTCAGAATCGGAGCTCCTAGCGCTGATGATGGAAGCTGCAATGTTTGCGAAACGTCGGCAAAGTGTCCAACACGCACGTGGCATCCATCCGGAAACCCTCTCGGTTAACGATATCAATGGCCACGAAAGCCTTAAAACTAGAATAAGCAACATTTTCCTGCGCGCGAGAGAGATGGAGCAAATTCCGTATGTGTGCGTGTGTACGTGTGTATGTGTTTGTGTATATGACTAGATACACACACATGTACACAGTACACATATGGACAGTTGCAGCATGTCGGCTGAATTTCTTCGGGATGTCTGAAGATTATCCACGCTTCTTTTTTCACGTGGATAACTGATCGCGTCATTCGATCGTTTTATATTCGCGAGCAACAAAACGATCGGCAAATCGTCCTGTCGTAGACGTTATTTTTCGGCGAATGCAGTCCGGATGTTGGTGCATCAGACTGTACATAGATGTGATCGTTCGGGAGATGTGTCACATTTAAATCGGATCCGATGATACAATCTACGCGGGATGATTGTCATTACGTTAATTATCGTCATACCGACCGCAATCTGTATTTAATATTAAACTCGCAGAAAGATATAGCATATCTTTATAATTATATCTTTATAATTATTTAGTTTAATTACGAAAAAAATTATGAATAATTATGAATAATTTCCTAAAATTTTATACAGAAGAATTTTCTTAACCATAAATTTGATAATATAATACAACATCATACAATTCATTTTTTATCACTCAGACTTTAATATCTATATTCTCTCTCTCCTAAAATATTTTTAGATTCTCTAGGTTTGTAATTTTACATCTATCATAATAAGTCTATCATAATCTTTCGTTTGATTTTTTGATCACGTAAAATTTCACACACATAAAAGAAAACAGTTTTTTAACACACACATATATATATATATATATATATATATATATATATTTGTTTTATTATATTTAAATTCTCTTTATCATGTTAAATTTGTTAATTTTGTGATCAATTTCGTTTATATTTTAATTTTTACAATTACTGATTTAATCAATTAATGACTTTTCTCTCGCGGTAGGTCGACAATTCTAAGCGACTAAAAGACTAATTAAAGGTCTGTTATAAAAATTTAAATAGACTTTTATTCTCGTAGAACACTTTACGTTTTCATTTGGTTGAATGTTTGCTCAAAGCAAACATGTATAAAATAACGTTAATTTAACATAGATGATTAGTTTCGCAGGGTATTAATTAGAATTTAACGGGAATTGAACTTTGAATAAACGAGAGATTTAATTAAAATTAAGATATGATTATTTTCTCGAATAATAAGATTAATGATATTCTCTTTAACGGTTTCTCCTTGATAATGATATTAAATAAATACTCATTTTACTGATATAATAGCATGTTAATTTTATAACGACGATAAGTCTAATACGTATCTACTATTTAATATTGAATATTATAGTTGAAAAATCAATGTTTCGATTATTCGACAAATTATATTTTGACTTTTAGGGTATCATACAATATATTTCGATATCCTTTTAAAGTGAAAATTAATTTCGTGTGTCATTTTAAATTAAATGTAATTGGTGAAGTAATATGTCTTTTAAAATTATGATATGACTACTATTAACTCAATCGATTCCGGAAGACATAAAAACTGAATAGACCATATAACATTTTTTCATATAACATTTTTTCCTACCTTTTCTCCCCATTTTGAATAATTCAATCGTCGTTAGAAGTAAACCTTGTAAATTGGCATTAAACACGCCCATCTTTCTCCGGCTTTCCCTGCGCGCGAGCGCTTCGCGATTGAAATTATTTCACCCCCTTCAAGGCGCGTATCCGTCAACGTCACTCAAACGTCGACACCCTTTATATCTCCCTAAAGTTACGATCGTCGTTTTAAGAGGAAATGCGGAAATCCATGTTCATCACATGGCGCGTTTCTAATAAGTGAAATATTTAATCTATGTTTATTTATTTTCTACTAAATTAATTTCTAATTTATAATTTTAACTTTTATAAAATCCGAAACATGACATTTATTATTTTACTAAATACAATCATATGTATTTTTCCAGCATATTTTTAAGTTCATAAATAATACTGATATTTTATATTATTATTTTACTAGTATTATTTATGTATCATTATATTATAATATCATTTTTATAATAGTGTAGATACTGAATACTTGAAATATGTTGCATCATTATCGTAGTATGTGTAAATTTCGTTTTCTCATTTTCACATTTATATTTTCTAATAAACAGCTGACTGACTTTCGCTATTCCCGTTGACAAATCATTACCGATCATGTACCGATTTTTTCACACGTAAGTAAAAATATCATTGTATCTCATCATTTTCTGTTCTTAAATATACGCATAAACATTTTTCAACGAAAAACCTACATACAGCGAATAACTCAAATTTATTTTGTGTCTCGTTATTTATACGACGTTGTATGAATATTTACATATTATATGACACTTGCTACAGAGCATTTCCATCGCATTGTAAAACTGACAAACTCACCAACTTCCCTGTCTTGTATATGTATGTTCACGCTATATTACCATTATTTTGATATCCAGATAATTATTTTATGTGTCTGTAGTTTTGAGGAAAAAGAACTGTTTTATCTATGGAACGTAACGTAACGTAACGTTACATCACAGACATTTATTTCAATTTAATCTTTATATCTGAAAATTGTATTAATTTCAAAATACAATTCATGATTATTTCCCATTATAAAATCTGTCGAAATCTAAGGAATACATTCTTTTTTTATTTGTTATAGTATTCAATTTGCATTTCTGCAATGCCAAAAATTTCGTGTTTACTAAAGAATATATAGGATAAAGAATACATCGTATTTGTTTATGTTTCTAAAGCTTGAATCGAGAAAATCTCGACAGTTCTCTAATTTGGCCTAAGAAACCGTAGAACAAAGGCTAAGAAAATCGGAAACCTTTTGAAGAGCTGCCGCATGTCGCGAAGAATTAATATTCGAAAAGCGTGTATCCGCGAGTCCTGCAAATCAGGACGCGCAGAACAATCGTGAATATCATTCATGTTTTCCGAGAAAGGGAGAAGGTATTCTCGCTCTTTTAATCTCACGACATTCGCTGTCTCCGCGCGAAACAAATCACTCTGGTACGTTCGCTTATAACTCGATATCTGGGTACACATACAATACAGAGCATGGTCTCATTGTGAATGAAATATAGCGGACAGAAACGTAAGAGGAGCGCATACACATTCGAGTGATAAGACCTGGCATAGTTAATCCGTAAAATACGTTTCCGTATCCCGACAAACGTCGAGTACTAATCTAGAAATTATGTTCTTCTAACAAACCAGTATCAAATTTTGTCAAGTGAATGTTAGCATTTGTGTAAAATTCTTGCAACGATAAATTAAAAAATATACTTTTACTGTTCATATCCTCTAATTATAAATGTTCTCTGCCATGAAAAGAATCAGGAATAAATTTATAACGTTAATTTGTAACATCTTTAATGACATCTTGTTAGAAACTTAGTGTTTTGGCTAAGTGCTATGTTGCAATAATTAAGTAATTTGTGTTAATAATCAGATAAATGACAAAACTTGAATGTTGAGCCGTATTACTGACTATGTATATACTAATCAAAGCTGTGGCCGAGTTTTGTGTCTTATCTGCCAATCTAACGCTAATCTGCCAATCTAACGCTACCGATTTGCCGTAAGTAAAAAAATGAGAAGACAAAAGTTGAATGTTGAACCAACAATGTATATCGCAGCTAATATCGCGGCTAAGTTTTGTTCTCATTTATCTAGTATTATCTGCTAGCCTAATGCTACCAATTCGCCGTAAGTAAAACGAGATCAATTATTCCAGTTTCCAGCTGCATAGAATTATCAGCCGAACTTGATGCACGCAACACAATCGTATGGTTATACGATTAGGGAAATCGAATTATTATTTCCGGATGCAAAGAGCGCGCGCGAGAAACTAAACATCGACGAGCATCGAGCCAAAATCAAATCAATGATTGTATTATAGTTTGGCAGACTATATTAATTCATGATCGTCGAGTGGTTTTGTAAAGGACGAAAACCTTAGGCTCTCCTCCCCTAGTTAATTCAAGCTCGGCGAATTACAATACGAATAATGGCGATATCGCGGTTAACGTGATGTTTAAATAATGTTCGGCCGCGAGATGGAACAATAACGGACAGCATTTGTTCCCTCTCACATGTTAAGCCCGCCTAAAATATTTCGCAGGGGTCCGATACGACGAGGGATCCGATGTGTGCGGTACACGAGGTCCAAATGGCACTCAATCCAGGGTAAGAACCAGCCAGCCGTGCTTCTCCCACGACAAGTCCACGCGGCATTCCGGCACGTTACAAATGACCAGTGCGCCAGCTTATAATTGGTACGTGTCGAACCAATACCTGGATACTCGGGATACCGTGACTCTAGGAATGTTTGCTTTTGGCTGGCATTGCCGCCACCGCCGCCGCCCGCCGCCCGGCCGACTGGTCCCGCAGCTTCTTGGTCCGCTGCAGCGCTGCAGCGGCATTAATTACTACCCGCGCATCCTTCCTCCCCTGGTCGCGCACCCGCGCCTACCCCCTTAGCGGCCGCCCGCTCGCCCAGCTATGTCTCCCGATGCGGCTACCGCTGACAAGGTGGCATTCTGAGCAAACGCCTCTCGTTGGAGAATCATGCAGTTATGAGCATAGTGCAAGTATAGTTGAATTTGACTATACGCTTCATAATATTATTATAAATGTTGCAAATGTACGGATGTGTGTATCACATTTAAAGTACCCATAAAAATGTGACAAAAAATTGTCAAAATAAAACATAGCAGTTTAATTTTCGATAACAGAAAATGGACGCTATACAAAATTTGCATAATTCGTTCATGCTTTCAAAGGAGGAAAGGAAAGTTTGTACTTTTGAATAAAATTTGATAGACAATTTATTGTGCTAATGTTCAATATATAATAGATTCCACCATCTAGTTGTCACGTAAGAAGAAAGCAAGAAATTCATTAAGCTTTTGTTCCGATCTCTATGAAATTGTACTTTCTCAACAAGGAAATTTTTGTCGACGTCCACGATAGAGTTCTAATATCACACGGTTCAATAATTGTGGCGGTGAGTTTCAACAATGTAGAAAAAAATCGTCGTATCACATAGCGGTATACAGCATCGGCAGTTTTATCGTCGATATGTAACGTGAAATCGATAGGGCGAGAGGTTGTTTTTCCGAACGCGTACTTTATGGACCGCGCTGTATATCCGATGAACAAACGACACATAAAGACGAATTTATACACCTTGGTATGAATAAATGTTCTGACGAATCAATCGGCACGAAGTGGATTGCGTTGTTCAAGCGAACCTTTTTTCAGAATGTAATAAGCAATATTCTGAATATTCTACATGCTAATAAAGAAATTCTTTATAAGATATAAAGTGAGACGTTTACTAACTTAGTATTTACTTTAGATTAATTAATTTAATAAGCTTAAATACTAATTATTATTATTATTATTATTAGATGGCGTCAAGAACTCGAAAGTTCATAAATACTATATTTTTTAAATACTACTTAAATTACTTGATTAATCTTTTGCAATGCTGTAGATATTTTTATGTCTACATTTAAACGCCCTTACAATATCACATCGTAATATCAATTTTAGCGCCTAACTGGTATCCAACTTGGCCTTTCCAATTGTACACGCATGCAGTGCTTGTGGTCGTGAAGAGGTGTTTGCCCATAGCCTGCGGCCATCGTCGGGTTACCTTCGGGTTCCTCATGAAATTCCTCCCCCCGATAGTCGCGACGCAGAGTTCTGGTTACCAGACCCAACCGACCACGAACTGACATCGTTCGATTGCACGACACGCATACACGCGCACCTTACACTCGCGTAATGGATACTAACCGCGCGATTATGCTTCAGCACGAAGCGTTCGCGCATCCTTAATCCATACCTCTGTTCGCGAACTAGAAAGAGGTGTTGGTCGGAGAAAACGGCCGCGCGCATCCCACGAGAAAATAAGTTCGAATAGAGGCCACCGTTATCTCGGGCAGAGTTTTATGATGCAACTTATTGACACGTCCGGTGTTTGCTTAAACTTTATAATGGGCTCGTTACTTTGAGGATGGAAGCTCTTAGTATCAGCAGATTTCGAAAAAGAATTTTTCAGCGTGCATAAAAAGGGAATTCTATATCAGCATCGAAAAAATTCGAATTATTTTCAACTTTGATAAAACATCACGCATATGAAGTTCATTTTGATCGAATAGATATTGGTCGTTAGAATGAAAAATCGCACTAATAGATACTATACTTAGAAGGAAGATTAAATATATTCTTGCAGAAAATCCATGTGCATGTAATAAAATTCGTATCAATTGTCGTAATGTTCTTATTATCATACATCTTATATATTATTCTCATCTTATACATTTTATTCTCATTAGGATGTAATATAAGAATATAATATCTCAAATATATAATGTATGATCTTTGAGGAAGATCAAAACTGAATTGTGAGAGAATTAAAACAAAATCATACGCATCTCGTGACCGAAAAGCTAATCTCTTTGACGCTAAGTATTTTGGCGCATGCACTCGTAATGTGCTTTCAAATGAATCGATCATTTGAGACATTCACAGCCCACAATGCGAATAAATTTGCCAAATATGTCGAATAATTTTGCATGGTCCTATTTTCTCCACATTAAATCGGATCGAATGTGCTCTCTTAAAATATTCCACATCTCATACACACACAAACACAAATCCTCTCAAAACTTCATATATGATTTGTATGCATGTTGTTTAGTTCAAAGAACATTGAATACAAAATATAAAACTGATATCGCAATCTTTTTTCTTTAATGTTTAAGATTATTTTTATTTTTGTTTTTAAGAGTTTGTTTTTAAGAAACTTAAAAACTATATAAATTTCTATATAAAATATAGAAATATTTATTAAAAATTTAAATATTACGATAGATATTGTAGCAATATTTATTTAAAAAGTACGTTTCACGATAATAAATACTTTTATATTGTCATTTTTATTTTTATTTTTACCTTCGATGTTGTATACATATACTTTTTAAATTCGGAAATTTAGGTATTAAAATCTAGATATTTAGGTAAAAAATATGATAGAAAATATGCATATGTTTTGCAGATATATATTTGCATATATCTACAAAATATCTGTTACAAAGTGCTTTGTAAAGCTACTGTGGGACACGATGAACATCTAATTTACACACATTTTCATACGAGGTTCACATATCGTTATGTAATTGAATGAAATTTATATGACTCGTTAAAGCTCCCGTGGAAAACCTCACGGTATAAATTCATCGGTTATTCGTTGCACCAATATTTTCTAGTAACCGCTTACGTTTGATAAATATACAACGTGAAAATAAATGCTGCGATTTACATGAGCTTCTGGCACGATGAAAGCTGATATTTTGGATATCCCGCTTCGCGAATAGCCGACGTAACAAAATAACCTAATTGCAAACTCAGTTTAATCTCGGGCGCAATATTATGCAGCCGCAGCGTGATAATCTATGAACATTAGACACATTTACATTGCGAAAAACTCGACTCTGCTACAATTTTCTAAATGAAAGTCTAAATATTGTACAAATACATCTCCTCGTTTTACTATCCTTTTATCTCACTAACACCAGCTCTGCAATTTTATTTCACGTTCATCGATTTACTCTGAAAAAATATGTGACAAATATTTTTCAGAAGAATTTTAAACTTAATCCACACAGAGAAACTAGGGACAGAGAAAAAAAATAGAGTATCACTCAAAATAGCAAAATAACTTTGAATCAAAGTTTTACACAATGCGAACGCGTTCCGATGTTTCGCCATTATTATTTTTACTTTTAATTCCCGCTATTTTGCAACTTTGCACCATAATCGATAACTAACTTTACTGAAATGGAAAATACATTTCTGCACTTCTTCACGAGGAGAGAGCATTTGCAGATAACATGTGAAGAGATGAGCGGGCAAACTGGAAATGATCGGGCGTCGGATCGAAGTTACCCGACGCGATCGTTCATTGTGACATGGAAACGATGAAGAATAGTAGGCAAAGGCGGAGAGGGAGGGAAAGTAATAGTAAAACGTTCGCAAACAGCGAGGCCGGCTTATCAGCTTTATTTATTGCAATGGGAAACCGCAGCCGGGAGCGCTTTCGGAGCTTTTCCAGAGCTTAACTCGACCGTGGCCGGGAGCTTTCGTGCGGCCAGGTTGCAGGCAAGGGTCGTCACGAACGAGCAAAATTTCACTTCCATCGACATGGAACGATTCAGCCGCACCGAGGAGTCCGTAATACGAGTAGCGAGCAGCGAGTGCTATTGTGAAGTGCTAGAAGAACGAGATGTCGCAGTTCAACCAATTTCCCATGGCTTATCTTCTACTCTTTCTCCCACCCTTCTTTCCTTCTCCTCTTCGTCTTTCTCCTTCTGTCGCTCTCTTCATCGCGAAAGATAAAAGCGTGGATATTTTATTTTGATAAATTATCTTTTTTTGTTATTTCTAGAAATAACGTCTATCCGATCAAGACCTTCGAAACGATTCTCTGATTGGACGATATGTATTTCTAACGATCTACGAAGATATCTTAACAACAAGAACGCTAAGTGACTCGAATAAAAAACTATTAAATTAATAATTTCATACATAAACGTAAAAGGGATTGCAATAATTTTTTATAAAGTCCCTTGGTCTGAAGCCTTTTCCTGGCCCAGAAGTTTCAGGGCCTTACCTTTGTCGTTATGCCTTCGCCTTTATCCTTAAAACCACCGTAACTTCGTCAGGTCTGCGACATTGTTTCGCGCCGCAACTATGTTCATGCGAATTTCTCTCCTCTTAACTGATGCATTTATAGAGCGATGACAGAGCAGCGAATTCCTACTGAGACACTATAATACGTTGAAAATGTATTGAGGGAAACAACTTATTCGGTGATAACAACAACAGTTTTGCAATAGGAAGAATATACATATATATTGCGTAGATCATTTATCCGAGAATCTCGGTGCGACCATGATTTCGGAAAGCGATCATATACATCGACCGTGTTTGTTCATCTTCGTACTGATTTGCATGGAGAATTAATGTAATAAATTCATTAGAGGATCAATTATGTTACACATTATGTTACACGTCATGTTACAGTTAAAGGCTATTTGCTTTGTACATAGCAGCGGGAGTCCTCAAAGAGTCGAACTTAACTGTTCACGTTAGAAATATCCATCTCAATGCGTTTGATCATAGCATATTTAAGGTTAACCTATATATCGTGTGCAAATTTTCTAAGTAATTTACTTTAAACTACTTGATTTTTGCACAAAAGTTTTGTACTTATCACAGATTCATAAGTGACAGTTAATGTAATGTATTGTAAATTATATTTAATTCCCATTCCATCAAATGTTCCTAAAATGTTCTTGTATCTTCATAATTTTATATGCGCAAACGATTTTTTTATTTGTTGTAAATTAACACAAGACAGACTTAACATTGTTTTTTTTATAGTATAGATACTGATAGCGCTATTTATTTATCGAGAGGCATCATAATATCTATTGAGTAATTTCATAATTGCTCGAATTTAAATACAGTTATCGAGAATAAAAGTAAATTAAATTAATTTTTAAAAAAATTTGCTTGAAAATTTTAATTTGACTCTCGTATATCTCTATTATCGACTTCTATCGAAGAACAAAACGCCTTCGATTCTTTTCTGAGATCGTTACTGTGATGAATTGAATCTTTTAGAGTGGATTTGATGCCTGCGAATATTACAAAAAGAGTGCCTCGAACCAGAGGTAGGTTTAACATACTTAATCGATCCGTCTAACCTGTCTTCGAGCTAGTTCAGTTGAAGCATTAAACAATAAGTCAACTTAATAAAACTATTTGCCAGCGCGCTTCGGGTGCGTCATCTTTTTGTGCCATTTCGAGCAGCGAAAAGGTTAATTGGCACTCGAACAAACGAACGCGAGAGGAACGAAGATCAGATACGTCGTTCCTTCTACAAAACGCCCGGCTGCTGCGCTCTTGTTGTTTGTCGGAGCCGCAATAGAATTTATACGACGCAGTGTTCAACGTAATTACGAGTCCCCGGTGCGCCGCTTGTTTTCGTAGGATGCCAGAGGAGTCACGAAGTCGCACGAAGACGCACTTCATCGCGAATTTATCGGAGCAGCTTCATCGTTATGCGATTTGAATCGAGCCGTGAAATAAATTATCCTACCATTGTCGAAAAAGTAAGATAAAATAAATTCTAAGGAATAAACGATCTTTCTTTACAGCGCGAAATTCGAGAGATTAATCCGATCTGAAAATACAAAGGAAGATTTATATATTATCAACTTGCTTAATCAATTCTTGTTTATCAATTCTTGTTTATCAATTCTTCTTGTTTATTCAATTTACAATTAGTGAATCTCGATCTTCACTAATTTACACTTATTATATTAATTTTCTATTTTTTATCTTACAATGTCTTATATCTTATAAAAAATATATTTTTATGAAAATAATGGTTAATAAAATAACAAAAAATAACAATCACGAAAAATAGTGTAACACTTTGTATTTTCGAAATAATATTTTCTATGTAAAATATAACTTAAAAAATTACCTTTTTAAAAAAAAGGTGCTAAGTCCCTGTCAAAAAGTATTTTTACAAAATAGTATAATATTATTAACTCTAAAAAAACTATTAAAAAACCTATTTCCAAAATAGTGTAATTTTAATCTACACAAGTTATTTTAATTATACATTCTACAAAAATAATTATATCAACAAATTGTGCTAAGTAAAAATAAAAATTTATAAAAATATTTTAATAAGTAAAAATTAATATAAAAATAAAAAAATTTAATTAAAAGACTTAGCACTGCTACAAAATATGCTATTTTAAAAATTAGCAAAATTTAATTAAAAGATTTGGTGCTGCTAATTTTTAAAATAGCATATTTTGTAGCAGTGCTAAGTCTTTTAATTAAATTTTTTTATTTTTATATTAATTTTTACTTATTAAAATATTTTTATAAATTTTTATTTTTTAATAATAACATACATAAGAATGACAGAAGATAATATGGTTTAAAAAATGTTAAGATTAGGAGCGACTTCTCGACCTTTCAATGATCTTGACATTATCAAGAACATGAAACTTCTACGAGAAACGTTCGGTGCTTTTAGTGTGAAATGTAATCTGTTGCGAAATTTATTTTATAATCTTTTGCGAAATTGATTTTATAATCGAAAAAAGTTATATTTACATTATGATTATAGCACAATTCGCATAGAAGGTCACGATCGTATTTCGCTTTATTACCCATAATGCGATCTAGTCAATTATTATTTTTAATTATTATCAAAAAAGACCAGCGGCCTACTTTTTTTGGAATAATTCAAATCTCTGCAAAACCTGCAAAATATTTAAAAAAATATTAAAAATTTTATATCAGTACTTAACTTTTAATCTCAAGAGAAGGATTATTAAATAAGGTAAATTAAATTCTGTTTAAATATCATCACGTATTTTTTTCTCTTTTAGATTTCATTTAGAATTGACTTTTTTCTCAATAAAAATATCGAAGTATCAATTATATATAGTTCTAGTAGTTTCCAGATAATTAAGAATTAAAAATAAGAGACTAGAGCTCCATTTATTCTTGGTGATATTCCGATATGTATATTATTCCTGATTTTTTTAGGAAAAAATTCCTGGAAGATTTCCAGGATTTTCCAAAATTCTTCAGGTAAAACTGTAACTCTTAATAACATCGTTATATTGTGCAGCTTTTTTATCATATATTGTCACAATTATAATATAAATATATTATAATTGTGACAATATAACGATAACGATACTACTGTTAAGAGTTCTACAGAGCAAGATTACGCTGTGTCCAGTCCGTAATGAATCCAAAGAAAACAATTGCAAACAAATATTTATAATAAACATAAACGAGCGTAATGTAAGTTCTTTTTTTTGAACCGCTAATAAAGGAACATCGTCGTCGATATAAACTTCAGTTTCTTCGTAATTACCTTTTTAAAAAAAGGTAAAAAAAAGGTGCTAAGTCCGCGTCAAAAAGTATTTTTACAAAATAGTATAATATTATTAACTCTAAAAAAACTATTAAAAAACCTATTTCCAAAATAGTGTAATTTTAATCCACACAAGTTATTTTAATTATACATTCTACAAAAATAATTATATCAACAAATTGTGCTAAGTAAAAATAAAAATTTATAAAAATATTTTAATAAGTAAAAATTAATATAAAAATAAAAAAATTTAATTAAAAGACTTAGCACTGCTACAAAATATGCTATTTTAAAAATTAGCAAAATTTAATTAAAAGATTTGGTGCTTGGGATTATATTGTCACAATTATAATATATTTATATTATAATTGTGACAATATATGATAAAAAAGCTGCACAATATAACGATGTTGTTAAGAGTTACAGTTTTACCTGAAAAATTTTAGAAAATCCTGAAATCTTGTTGCTTACGCGGACTTAGCACAAGACACTACCGTGTCTCTTGATATAATATAATGAATATAACAAATATAATATATTATTGTTATTCGAATTCTGTCGACTTTGTCAAATATAATAATCTCTCGTACATTTCGCTGCTTATTAAATTTTTTCTACTTTCTAACACCATTATTTTGTATTCCAGACTTTCTTTGAACAAAAAAACTTGCGACGTTCCGTCAATTAAACTGGATTTTTAAAGGGCATCAATCAATTTATCGCAAAATGACATCCAACGTGGCGAAATTTAATTATACAATCCAAATGCGCGCGGACGAACAACTATCTCGAAAACATATTGTTACGGAAACATTATACAACCTGTTCATTACATAGAGTACATGGCATATGAGCATGTGTTATCAGCAAATAATTGCAACGTGTTGAATAAGTGTGTCGCTTAAATAAATAAATTTAAATGCATCTAACGGTGAAATTAATCGTTTGCCTCTCCTCTTGATTAAACTATAGTGGACAATTTTTTAAAACGTAAACATTAACATTTGACGCAAATTGCAAATTGGTTGCAAATTTCTTGGTGCGTAAAATTCCATACATAGGTCATGCACGTTTAAGTATGGTTATTTAATCTTTTGTATCGTCAAAAGCTATTATAGAACAATGCCTAATTTTTTCCACAATTTTTACTTGACAATTTGTAAATTTCACAAATTCACGTTTCTTGTGGGAAACGGCCGAGCTTCCTTCGTACGTCCACGAAAAAAGGTGACGCGAGGCGAGGTCCTTTCGCGACTATAGCATTTCGGCGAGAATTAATGACTGACTCCAACAAGGATAATTAAGGGATAATTAACGGCGCCTGTTCGTACTTCTTCTCAGCGATATGTTAGACAAACTCCCTAATCTCATTTAAAAATGTCCAACTAGAATGACCGGTTCTACTTGTGCGGAAAGTTAAGTTTCTTTGGTGTGTCTATCTTCGTATTGTTCTACTCTTATTTGTCATTATCTCTCATGAAATCTTCGCGTGAGGCTTTGCGGTGAAAAAAATTGTAATTGTAAATTTTATCTTTGATATTCACTCGAGAGCGCTTAGCTCGTTAACCCAGAATTCTCTTTCTCCTAATGGAATCACAGCTACTGTTGTGATTTCGTCCATTTCTGCTATACCTCGTGCTGCAGACCGAAATCTATTTATTCGGTATAAACGATCACCAGCTAAGCGATGCTGGGGAAGGCAGAAACTCCGCGATGCAAAAGGGGCGGAAATTTGCCTATTTGATTATCCGCGCGGATTACGCCCGAGTTGCTTGGACGATTTCGTACATCTGCGTTTAAACCCTTTCAAGCAAGATAGTCAAGTTGAGGGTGCGGAAGACGCTCTAGAAAGGCTAGAGAGAGGAGGGCGAGAGGGAGAGTACAACATTAAGACAGATTTATCACGCCGCGGTAATAATTACCTTTTAAGAGCAAAGGATACGTTCGAGGTAATCGTGACCGAGGCAACCGAGTTCCGTTGAAATAAGTTCGTGTATTTTGCACGCGACACTGTGCTTATGCGCCTCGTTGAGATAATGTAAACGCCGTTTGCTTTAATTTTAGATTAAACAACTGACTACGGGATCCCGGCGAGGGATGGCACTCGCTAAATGATTATCTATTATAGACTATTTTAGGTACATTTTTCATATATCGGTATCATATATATGTATGTGTGTGAATATTCTTCTCACTACATGGTCTAAAAGTCTTTTAACGAATCATTTTGTATTACTACTTTGTTCATCTCTGCTATTTTTATAGAAAGAGTAGACCTTTTCGCAGGAATATATATATATATATATATATATATATATATATAAATATAAATATAATACACACACACACACACACACACACACATTTTTATACACACCTTTATTCTAAATAAAAGGACTACAGTGATATTTGCCGTATGAGCATGTCGATGTTTTGTCGGACACTTCATTATCAGCGTGGAATCTAATCGCATCAATTAAGAGAGCTTTCAACAATATCGAATATTGCGGATAAAAGCGCGTACAATAATCTGCAATTTCTACATGAGTACTTTTCATAGAAGTTTATTCCAAAATCACGTGGATTCTTTTGTTACTGTCGCTTATACGATTTTCGTGCATTGGCAGAAAAAAGATATGGTTTTTTCAGTAAACTAAAAATTCTATTATCATTTGCAGATATGTTTTAACATCGTTACACTTAGCTTTTTAGTAGGTATCTTTCAATTATTGTGTTTTTAACAACAAAATTTTAACAAAATGCTATTTTTTTATTTAGATTTGTATTTTTCTTATTCAGATATGTATTTTAAAAATGTAGAAAATACTAAAATTGTGTGTGTTTCATCCATTTATCACATATTGTACCTATGTAAACCATAACAATGCATTATATTTTGACAATCTCTTTTAAAAAAAAATCTTAAATTGTTAAAAATATATGATGAAAAATGATGATAGAATTTCGAAAATGTTCTTATATCATTATAAATAATGGTAACAGAGACGCCTTCTGCCATTCGTTAAAATTCCTCCTATCATTGTTACGCGATTCGTTCTAGCAGAGCAAATAACGGCGTGGAATTCAAGATTGCAATGTAAAATAAGTGTCCGTCCTAAATAAACTTCACACAATATCGCGTAAAAATGAGTTTTATGACTTCTCGCGGGTAACGAGCAGGAGTCAACGGACCGTGTATTTTCAATTAGAGTTTCGCGATAAACTGGAATCAGGTTCAGAAAAGGCGGAATTTCGCGTTGGAACATCGCGCACGGGAAAGATAGACGAAAGGTATTTGGATATACGACATAGCAATGAAGCTGTTCGACTCGTAGTGTCGAGCGTCGCACGGATGGAAGAAATTTGAGAAAAAGCGCTCGCGCGCGCACGCGTCCGAGGTGGAACAGCTGACATTCTGAGAAGCTGTTCCTTTGTAATCCATCCTGGTTGACTAGGAGAAACGAGCAAGCAACGGAGGCGGCTCCATTCGAAGCTACATCTTTTTTTCATCGAGGACGATAAAACGATGGCGCCGGGCACATTCCGTAGATATTTAGTTTCACTCACTGGTTAGAACGGCAAAAGAGAGATGAGATAAGAAAAGTAAACTTCGTAGCGCCTCAGAGGCTTCAGGACGATGTAAGTGCAGTGAAGTGCAGTAAAAAAATTAATGACAAGGTACATTCGAAGTATCTAAAATAAATAATAATAAGCGCAATAAAATAATAATAAAGTCAGAATAATAATAAGAAGAATGTTTGCTTAATTACTAAGAGAAGATTTTTCGCGACTGTCATGTATTTCATTATATCTAGCAACTTAAAGAGCATGCGAAAATACTAGACTCAGCTGTTCATTTCCAAGTATTGTATCTCGCTGCCAGTACCATCTCTGGATAAATTCTCGGGCTTTACGCTCGCCTCGGCACGGCTGTGCTAATGCATTTTGCGTTTACATTAACGCCGATCCGCGTAAATGGCAACGTAGAGCCGCGAAAATATGGAAACCGTGAATCGTAATGTTAAGACGCGTGTTTTACCGTAATGTAACTTCTAAGTTATCTCAACCGGTAAATTTGAAAAATTACAACGCGCGTGATCCAGTATTATTACGTGATTAAAAAGAAAAGCGACAATATGCTTCATTTCGTGCTGCTTAATAGCTTATTTGCATCATTACAGACGCTTTTACAACATCGCTTGCAAAATGACTAAAAGGAAACTTCCTACATTTTTTAAAATTTAGAGACAATTCTTCTTCGGTAAAATTCAATTGCTGGCAATCTTTTTCAGAAACAAATGTTTGAATAATGAAAATCTCCCAATTATAATTACAACATAATTAAGTGAATTTCATTTATATTTTAGCTCATTCCTTCAAAATTCTACAATTTTGTAGCCATTTATAAATGCAGCGATTTTATTTAAAATAAATTCCTTGTAGTCTATCTTTTTTATCGTCTATAATAAAAACAAAACGTATTGAGTCTAGAACTCTGCACCATTTAATACCATCGTTGTATATTTCCAAGCACATTTGCAATTTAGTAATCTTTGTTATAAAATCGGTAGACGATATATACATATATCGAATCATCACGTCCATTAACACTTTAAGCCCGGCAGGGGCTAACGCTTAACGCTTGATGCTTCATAAGCTCTGCAATAGTTCTATATTACAATGCAGTAGTATGGGAACATTCACAATACGCATCACTAATACGAGAAATAATTAGATGGCGAGGGATTTTACATTTTTATAATTTTTACAGTATTGCAACAGTTCTTTCGTGGAAACATTGCGAAATTGTTCACGGGGGAATTGCTCGCGGTGGAATTTAAATGATATATGATATTATACATGATTATACCACTGTGTGCTGGAATTAAAATATTAAACAAAAGAAAACTCAATGAATAATATCACTTACAAAAATTTGATAGATATAATGTAAATTTTTTAATTGAAAATAGAGAAAAATCACAAAGAAAGTTTGAAATATTTTGATTGTATGTTTTCTTAGTATAACAAAATAATTTTGCTCCTATATCTTTCAGTATTTTTTTGTCATCTATTTTTTGTCCTTTATTCTCGTAATTTTATTTTATTTTTTTTTTGCCTTCTCACGAACCGTAAGAATACAAAATAGCATTAGACCATTCTTGAACGAAATAAAACGAGGAAAGTACCGATATAACGGCGCGCTCGCCCTTGGCTTAAAAATGCCGTAACGTCCTCGAATACCTTGCGAAACAACTCGAATCTCATTACTCCGACGTGAGAGTTGCTTAAACCGCGGTGCTCAGACATCGACTGAAAAATTCACATGCTGAAAATTCGTTCGAGTGAAACCCCATCGCTTTTACGAGCGGACACGAAAATACGAGTGTAAACATATACATACAACTCACGTTGTTCACGTTTTTACTATTACACATTTCATGTTTAGATAAGTAAACGATATTGTTTTTATTAGATTCAATATCATATCAAATAAATAAATATGTTTGTTAGTATAGTAGATTAAAATGTATTGCTTAAAAAAAATTTGTTTTTACAAATTTTTTACTTGTTCTTTTAATATAATAGATTTTTCGATTTTGATACATTTCGAATATATGAAGACATGAAAAAATAAAAAAGGAAATCGAAATTGAAAATCTAAATTGAAAATCTGAATCAAATACGAATGAAATACGAATCGCTTTTACGTTTCAGAATAAAAGCGAAGTAGTATAGATACAAAAAAAATCGTCAAAAGAGAAATGAAAAAGAGAGAAAGAATTTGCAAAAAGTACTCGATATGAAGTCCAAGAGCGCGCTATTGAAGTTGACCAAGTGGTCCATAGAGATTATTTAATAGTGTTAAAACGATAACTCAATTATCCATGGAGATCAAGGATTCCACAAAGCGGAAATTCTCGATTACCCTTCAGGTAACCTCGAGATTCCGGAAGGTACCCTTAAAGGAAAACCGCGTAACAGTTTCTTATGTGAGGTATAAGATTGTCGGAAATACCGTGCGCATCTTTGAAACTCGAAAATGACTTTCATCATAATCAGGGCCGGCTTTAGCAACATTGGCGCCCTGGGCAAGATTATCGTGGCGCCCATTCAATTTTCGATATCTTTACTAGCCTAAACGGATATAAACGAATGCACGCATATAAAAATTCAGAAAACTTTCCTTTAGCTTTACCCAGAGCTAACGACGTGGACGTAGAAAGTTTTTGTAGCTCCTTTTTTGTTTTTGTTTTTTATATATTTATATTTTTTTTATATTTTTATTTTTTGTATTTTTTTGTATTTTATATACTTTTATTATTTCGGGTTTCTTAGAGAATAAAGCTTAAACTAGAGTTTTTGAGAGATTACGGAAGTTTATTAAAATTTCACTTTTCGGGCCTTTTTATCGGCAAACACTCGAATCAAATCGGTGAAATTCAAGTTTGCGGCAATTTCATTTTCAATTGAAAGAGTAGCTAAGTTAGTAAATTTTGTTTGTGAAAGCGTTGATCGTAGATAAGTCTTTATTAACTTAAGTTTCGAAAAACTGCGTTCTCCACTAGCTACCGTTACAGGTATAGTTACCAAAATGCGCAACGCGATCCATACATTTGGATATAGTTCATAAATATTGCGCTGTTTAATAAAATTTAAAACGTAAATGGGAGTAATATCATCGTCATCTGGAAAAAAATTTTTAAGACTTATGAGTTCATCACACAATAAATAACCATCTATATCGGAATCGGAACCAACAGTAAGTTTTAATTGGAGATCAGTACAGAATTTCAGAAGTTCATTTTTTTCAGGTATCTTTTTTATATTGTACAAAAAAGACCATGTTTCTGAATAGTTATGTAACTGTCTGAACCTTTCTTTTATTGACATTAAAGAGACGTCTAACAATTGATTAAAAAATTCAATTTCAAATTTTTTCTCTGGGGATTCGATAGGTTCGTCCGTGGCTATTTCACCAGCCTGGCGTTTTATGCGTCGTACTCTTTTCATTGGCTTAAAAACAGGCTCGATTTGTAGTTCATTCGCCAGATCCCTTGCTGTTGAAAGAGCTTTCTTGAAACCAGTTTTTCGGTATTTTTCTAAAAAATTGCAACAGTTTTCCAGCATTTCTGTGCATTTACTGAGGTCCACGGTTTTTGACTGCAGAGATTTATTCACGACATTGATTTGAAAAAGAATGTCGTACCAAACAACTAGGGAAACTATGAAGCCAAAATCTTTTAACTGTTCTGTTAAAGTGATTGCCTCGTGCGAGACAGTAACATCACTTTTCTCAGTTTCGTTAGCCAAAGTAACTAAAGCATCATGAACGTCACAAATTTGATAGCGGACTGCTTTTACACTGTTTATTTTTGCTTCCCAACGTGTGTCACTCAGTTTTTTCAAACTATAGAGTCCTAAGTGATCGGTTAAGATTTTCCATCGATTAACAGAAGCAGAAAACAGTGTGAACAATCTCTGCAAAATCCCAAACAAAGTAACTGACTTTACCGACAATTTAGCAGCGTCACACAATACGAGATTGTAGCTATGGCAGCTACACGGTACAAAGAAAGCCAAGGGGTTTAAATCTAAGATTCTTTTTTGTACACCAATATTTTTTCCCTTCATGTTTGCTCCATTATCGTACCCCTGACCCCTACAATTGTGCAGTTCAAGTCCGTGTTTATTTAGCACATTTAGAATTACTTCAGTAAGTCCTGCGCCACTAGAGTCACCGACAGGAATGAATTCTATGAAATGCTCTTTTATGCTTATATTGTCATCTGATAAGTCAGCAAATCGAATTGTTAAAGAAAGTTGTTCAATATGACTTATATCTGGAGTGCAGTCAGCTATGATAGAATAATATTTGGAGTTTTTGGCTCTCGATACAATTTCAGATTTGACTTTTTCACCCATCAGATCTATTAATTCATTTTGAATATTCTTTCCGCAATAGTGATCCGAAATATCACCCGACATTGCCAACTTCAAATGTTCTTGAATAATCGGATCAAACTTGCCTACTAATTGTACTAGTCCCAAAAACTTTCCATTGTTCGGTGTGTATAATTTGTCTGAGGTTCCTCTGAACGCCATATTATTTTCAGCAAGGTAAAGAATAATATTCATCAACCGAATCAAAACATTATTCCACCGTAATGTTTCTCTGCTAATCAATTTTTGTTCTTCACAATCGATCGTTTTTCCTCTCTTCAATCTCATTTCAGCTTCAAACCATTGATGGTAAAAATTCTTATGGAATGTGCTGTTTTCATGCATTTTCAGAATTTCAGACAAATGTTTCCACTTATTATATCCTTCAGACACTAAATTCGATGCTGACTTACTATCGAAAAGCCGGCAACAAAAACAAAAAACCCGATCTTTAGAAATAGAGTAAACTAACCAACGACGTTGGATTGTTTCATTATTTGCAAGTTTCTTAGAGTAGTGAAAACTTGCGAAATGACGACCGGTTTCATCTTTCGGAAAGTTATCTCGATCAATGTGAATCTGCGTTGGACCCATAGTTATTATATAGTCAATAGTTTTGCTATTCCGAATAGCCGGCCAAGTACCTACATCTGATAAATTAACTGTACCAAGCTCTAATGATGCATTAGTAATTCCTGAAAATGATAATGAGTCATCAGGATTTTGAGGAAGCTCGGATATGGGAGTCAGGTCTGATGAAATTTTACTTTCATTGAAGAGTTCATCAATTCTCGTTTCAGTTATGCCCTGAAGCTCGGTGGAGGGTTCTTTTACTGATGTAGAGGCAGTAGAAGATGAAGCAACACCTTCTAAATTACCTTCATTTTCGTTTCGCTGTTTTGTTTCAATATATTTATCGAGACTCATAAATTTTTTGGCTTGCTGAAACTCTTTTTCTTTTTCAGCCTTGCGTTTTCGGTATTCCGAACCAGATGGTTTTTTTTTCACTCTATGGTCGGACATGTTGAAAAAAAATCTTTCTTACTAATTACTGATGCAATTAATCAGTAAAAAAAAAGAAGCTTAGAGACTTGAGACTTTTTAGAGGACCGAGCACCGCTTGAGTCCAGAATTCTAGATTCCAGACCGCATGCAAACAAGTAAACAAGTCCGTGTCGGCCGTGCCGCTCGAGTACGGGAGCTGCAGCGATCCCCACTACGCACGCTTTGCAGGTGGTGGGAGCGCCCTACCAATCGTACGCGTATGCACAAAGCGGTGGAAGGCGCCCGCGTAGTGAGGGAGTCGAGCGTCAAGCGTGGCGATGAAGATCCGCACAAAGCGGAGAACGCGATAGCCATGATAAATACAGATGTGAGACAAAAAAATCAAAAGATATACAAAGGTATAGAGAGCATGTCAGGGTATAACACAGTGAGGAGATATAGGTACTCTTGCATAGGGGGCACTAGAGTCCCTCTAATAAGAGTCGCGACATCTTATTAGAGGGACTCTATGGGGCACCGGGCAGCAGCGCCCCTACAGATCCGGCGCCCCGGGCAGTCGCCCCACTGCGCCCTACCCTAAAGCCGGTACTGATCATAATGCCGCATCTGAAAAAACAAAAACCAAAAGCAAAAATAAGAAAATAGAGCGAAAACCGAAAGTCGCAGAAAAGACTAAAAAGTGACATTACTCTTTCCTTCATTCTCCTTCTCTCTCACTCTTTCACTCTTTGAAAAATGTCTCGAGATGTTTTTCATGAAAAAGCTCATTCTTCTTCGTTCCTTTAAACGTAATCTAACGATTTTTCACATTTCATTTTATAACCTGATAAACTCATATCCATTCGGAAACCCTCTCGGTTAATCATATCCAACTAATATCCTTTTATCAGAAAACAGAAAAAAAATAATATCACTAGAAAAATTTAATAAAGATTTTTAGCAAGAATTATGATACTTATTGTTAGATATAAGAATCACAAATAAAAGAAAGAAAAAAGAAAATAAACATATACGTATATGTAAAATAATAAAAATCTGCAATAGTTTCATTAGACAATAATTAAAAATTTATACGAAAAATCATGATATTTTTTATATGAGAACAATTAAATTTTAAAAATTGTCAAAATTTAATTTATTTTTAGAGATATTGTAAATATCACGGCGCACACAAATTCCCATTTATAATAAGCTATATGAAATTGAAAATACAGTAAGCTGTTAAATTATACCAGGTTTAGACATAAATCGATTTTCGAATACCGTATGGTATTTGAATATATTGAATATTTAAAACCTATAGCTTAATAATGAATAGTGAGTGAATTGCTTCATGGCAATTAATATATTCGTAATCTATCATAAAATAAATATAAAATATATTTTCTTTCTAGAAAAGTGTATATTAAATAAAAATTAGTTTTAGCAATTTAAACAATGCAATAGAGTGATAGAGAAAGAGAGTGCGTTTGTTTGTTGTTCCACAAGTAACTTTGCTCACGCTTGAATGGTTTACAAGCAAAGTGGTACAAACAGTGCAAATCGCTCCGTCGGGAAGAGCGATTCGAAGTTATTTTTTAAACACACTTATACATGTCCTCCCAGCGTTTTGTTGAAATTTGTCACTTGTCTCAAATGGAAGTCTCGAATGTCCCGAGACAAAACTTCGCGTAAAGCGTTTTGCGAGCGGTCTACGTCGCGAAGCGTTATTCTGGAGAAGACAAACAGGATGCCAGAACGATGAGTTTGTGAGCGGGTTACACAGAAAATGGCTAGAGACCAAAGGTCTTCTTGGAAGTCGTGGTTTTCCTGCGATTTCCAATACCACAGAAGCTCTAAAACTAAATTCCATATTTGAGAGAGAGAGAGGGAGAAACGAATGTGGAAATAAAGTCATTGTACATTGATATTTTGAATCGATATCAACAAATCATATGTTAAATAATCGTGACATGTCGACTTTCTTTCCGAGTAAGCATCTGTTCTCAAATTCTCGTGCACTGTCGTTAGAAACGAAAGACATAAGACAGTATAATGAAAACGGAAAGAAAATTGCGAGATCTGGTAAGTTCCGTGACATCCTTTTTAGATAGCAATGTAGCAACTTTTTACAATTATAAAAAGGTGAGCTAATGCTCAAAAGTTTAATATTAAAAGTCAGATGCAGCTGCATCGCCGACAAGTTGCTCTGGAGAAGAAGGGTACTCCGGAAGCAACTCGAGTACGGTTGCAACCATCCTCGACCGGAAGCGAAATATCGATGTACCTTAAGCATCCTTTGACCCTTACATATCCAAAGCAAAGATACACCGATATCCTTTTCGTACGAGCATCTGCACTCCGTTATATCGACGACATCGAGTGGATATCCGCTCAAAGGGAAGATCGTCGTGACGGGAGATAAAGGACAACGTGGAATAGTAGGAGACAAAGTTGGTCGGCAATATCTTAAGCCCTGTGGCGGCTATAATAACT